>CM063505.1:143936737-144011737 GCA_032207245.1 Pardosa pseudoannulata
TTTAAATTTTGGAATTATTATAAAGACATTCATTACAGATACTATTGCGTCTAACATGAATGTTAACCTACAGTATATTATTGTGCAGTTTTATAGTTATTATATCTTAAAAAATGGAGTTATTCATTCAGGAGTCCTGGTGTATGTTATTATACCTTCCAAAGAATATTATAAATAATGTCTTTCTTTATTATATTTTCCTTTTAAAAAGTCATATTTGAGAAATACCCGAAGTAGTAGTTTGGGGAGCGATTGCGTATCAAGTTTCTCCGAATTACGTGTAGTGTTAACAAAACAAGGGTTCATGAAAAGTACTGAATACCTATGTTTTTCCTTTCCTTCCAGACATTACTAGAGTCTTTTAACAAAACAATATGCTCTTACGTGTTGCAAGTATTGCTCAAGACAACTTTATCCAGCATACAACTTCTTCGGTAGTTTGCTTATTATCCGGATATGTCTTCTACCACGCTTGTGTAGGATTTCGTTGGTTGGCCTCATGCTCATGGTACTCGTCCTACAAATTTAACAAGTGAAATTTGGGCATGCGTACAAAACAGTGCTAAAACTCTTTCTCAAAGTGAAAGTCAAAATCAATCTGAACTCATACAACGATGCTGAGCAGCATTTATTGCAGAACGTGGTAGTTGTACGAAATACTGAAACAGGACATTCTGATTTGGACTGATTGAGTTTTCTTGCTACTTAATAAGGTTCTTTGAAAGTTATAATGCATTAAAAATGTAATCGTTTATTTCAACCATTGCAAAACAATTTGTACATTAATTTAATTCCGATTATCACTCTGTTGCTTTGATATTTTTTCATACAGGAGTTTATGAGAATATTTGAGTGTCACAATATTTAAATTTGTAATTATAATTTATTTCATATATAGAATTAGTTTCTGAATAACATATATCAAAAATGATTTTACAAGTAAGTGGATTTTTTTATTATCTCCTTTTTGAGGTATTTGTGATTTATATATTTTATAGTATACTGATTAATATATAAAAATAAATACTTTTGTACAGTTATATTCTTATTAATGAACTAAAAAAATTTTATCCTAAACGGAAAAAAAATTAAAAACATAATTGAGTGATATTAGATTTTCATAATGAAGATTTTTCAGGTTCAAAATATTCTCCTAAAATTTAGAATATTGTCTAATCATATCTAAAGAACAAAACTAGATCTAAAATTTCAAAATACTGCAAAGCAAACAGAGAACGAAACAAAAAAATATCAAACTACTATTAGACAGGAAA
Source organism: Pardosa pseudoannulata (assembly GCA_032207245.1). Lineage (NCBI taxonomy): Eukaryota > Metazoa > Arthropoda > Arachnida > Araneae > Lycosidae > Pardosa > Pardosa pseudoannulata. The sequence goes on from CM063505.1 coordinate 143,938,012, forward strand.
TTACTATTTAGGGATTTATTAGGCTACTAAATATGCATATGTTATCTTAACGAATTCATAAAAGTCCCAAAGAATATCAAAAACAGAAACAAAATTCAAATGAAAAGAATTACTTTATTAAATTTAAATTTAATCCACTTATCCAGTTACAGTTTGAAAGAAAGTAATTGCCAAGTAAAAATCATAATTTCACTGGTATGAATGATTAATTTTGCGTTAAACCGAAATTGCAAATTCAGTATGTGTATCCAGCTTTAAATGCAATGCTCTGTAATACTTTTCTCCTCTAAGATGTTAAACTAAATACATAAATTACCCAAAAACAGAATTATAGAAAAGGAAGTTTTCCTTTAAAAAATGTATTAAATTGAATTCCCGATTCTCCATCTCCCAAGTGCATTCTAAGATGAAAAGTGGAACAGAGGAAAAAAAAGACCTGCATTCTAATAAATTATTCATCAAAGTGAAGAGCTTTAAGTGAAACTAGTACAGCTCTATTCAGTACATTTTTTTTCCAAAATATGATACCTTCTAGTTTACTATGGTTGAAAGGTTTAGGAAATTTTGGAAGTAAGTATGTGGTGAATTTACGAAGTTAAAACAGGGTTAAACATTTTTCTAATATTTGTCCAATAGTGCCACCAATATTTGAGGATAGTAAGGAATATTAAAAATAATATACACAAATTGCAGAAGAGTTGGACCAATAAATTCAGAGGGGTAATAGACGGCATGAATGTCAAAAAAGTTAATATATTTAGCAGGATAGAGATCCACAATTAGTTTGTGAAAATTGTAAAAGTATTCATTAAATGTTTCAAGTCGAGTGTAAAAAAACAACCCACAACAAATGAGAAAATATTTGAGGATTACAACACAGATTTTCCATCACTGTTCAACATGAGAGAATATATATTCTTATATTCTCTCATGTTAAACAGTGTTATATATATATATATATATATATATATATATATATATATATATATATATATATATATATATATATATATATATATATATATATATATATATATATATATATATATATATATATATATATATATATATATATATATATATATATATATATATATATATATATATATATATATATATGTATATATATATATATTTGTATATATATATATATATATATATATAAAATTTTATATATATATATATATATATATATATATATATATATATATATATATATATAAATATATATATAAATATATATATATATATATATATATATATATATATATATATATATATATATATATATATATATAAATATATATATATATATATATATATATATATATATATATATATATATATATATATATATATATAAGTGGGGTCAGGTAGGTTCATTTCTATGCAGAGATATAGAAATATACGATGTATTTTAAAAGTAAATACCGCTTTCAAATTGAAACTCTGTCAATGCTCACTGAATATTCCATCTGTTGGCAAGCTACAGACAGCTTTCCAAGCAAAGTCGACCGCTCTTAATTCCCTTTGATAGTGCTTAAATTAAACAAGAAATCCCTGCGACTAAGAAATGTGCTCTGGGATTCCTTTTCATTATGTAAAATTATTTTGGAATTCTACAGCTTAACAGTAAAATTTAAACATTAAGCAATGTAGGAAACATTGAAAAAAAAAGTGTTAGAGCATTTTCAGTTGAACGTACCAATGTGCAATGAGAAATTAGAAATGAGTAATTTTGTGACTTTACTGAACGTTTGGTTATCAAAAAAGATGAAACCGTTTAAGATAACACTTGCTTTACTCAATCAAATGTAGTTTTTTTTTAAGTGTTAAGATGTGACCTCTGTAGAACTGTTGTAAAACACTTAATTTACTACTTATCTATTGCTAGGATCCGAAATTGTTGGCTAGGGAAAATATTTTACAAGATAAATTAAAGTAAAGATACATACCTATATATATATATATATATATATATATATATATATATATATATATATATATATATATATATATATATATATATATATATATATATATATTATATATATATATATATATATATATGTTACGGCCAAAGCCCGAAGTCGGCCAGTTTCAGAATTGGCCGGCCAAATCCCGAAATAACCAATATCGCCTCACAATAGCTGGCCAATGTCCGATCTTACCTTGATTTCGGGGTTTGGCCAGCCAATGCGGGAACTGGCATGGTACGATCGGCCAATGACAGAAAAACAAGATAATGAGCAAATTTGGGGTGTTTGTATACCGTAATGCTAATGATAATCACATAGCAGCTGCCACAGAGGAGATTTCCGATTAATCTGCTCCTCTTAGGCGCCTAGGATCGTCCTTCGGAAGAAAGGCCAAGGAGGTAAGGTGGCTTTATGTGGGCTGTATTCTGAAGTTAGAAGTTTTAGTGAGTAAGGATCTCACAGTACCAGAAACCTCCTGGTGTCTTATGAAAATTTCCTCTCCCTTGGAGAAAACATACAAACAAAGGGATAATCACATTTTCTACTGAATTAGTTTATTACAGAAAATTATTGGTATCATCACTTGTTACAACAAGATAAACTTTTATGACATATCGAATTACACATCAGTTTGTTATTTTTACATATCCAGCGATTTATTTAGCACTTAGTAGTATAATTGCATCGAGTGTAGTCTCGGTCGCTGGTCAGCGATTGTGAAGAGGCAAAGATTCTTAATGATTTTTCCACTGTGCATAAGGATGCCAATGTAATTAGTTTCTCTTGCAAAATGGAAATCATTCAGAGCTTTTCAGAGCTCGCAATAATTTGAACTTTGTTAAATGATCTTGGTGATTGAGTACAAACTTGAATTCGCTGTCTGGGTTACTTTGCATGTCGATAAGATCTACCTGTTATCTAGAGTTAAATTATTTAAATATCAAAGGTATAGAAACTAGACATTTCTTAAGATTAGATAATTTAGTCTGACACTGTTTGCATAAGCGGAGATAAAATATATCGAATTCCTTGGTGACATTTTTGTACTTAGTTTGCAGATCCTTCTCCATCCGTGTTCAATTTTCAAGTGCGTATTATGTAGGAAGTCGAAAACCTCTTCTGTGTGCATATAATGCAAAATAAAGCTATTTTCTTCTGTTACTGGTACAATAAGTTTTTCCTTTCCGTCAACCTCAATAACATCATATTTTCTTAGTCGACGATAGTCAAAAGTTTCTTTTTTCTACTTTGATTTATCCCATTTAACGTCCTCTATGAAAATACAGTACTTGTCTCTGCTGAGAATCCAGCTATTATATGCTTTTCCTTGCAGCAATATATTCAGTTTACCTAAGAACTCGGTTCTCATATCAAAAGTTGGTTCTGCATTTGCATGTGCATCATCTTCTCCCAGCATACTAGTTTCGTCAGGAGAAGGCATGGAAAAAAATTTATAGAAAAACAATACGACTCTCTCAAATCACGCGGTGATCCCTTTCGTGGTTTAGCAGTTAATGAACATGTATAAGTTTTAGGTGAAACTATAAAGTATTAATACTATAAATATAGTAATAATAGTATTAAAATATAAATTTGCAAGCATGTACAAATTCTTGAAACTGAGTTTTATCCATAGTATAATAAAAAACAAACAAATATTGAAAGAGCTTACCTATCCGGGGAAAGCACACTAACCGGCAATCGATACTATTCAGTTGACGGGCTCGTAAACAATAACGCATTGCCAGATTCGTGATTCGATACTTGGATGCCAGATACATTGAAAATATAACACACTGTCCTTGCTACCATGTGCATGCCGTCATCACACCGGAATCTACCCTGCCGAACAGTATTGCTTCAGCACATCGAACACTGGCCAGGGAGTTTCGGGCACTTCGGGAAGTGGCCGGCCGAGGTCGCATATAAGCTATTCCTTTCCAGTACATCGCACATTGGCCACACGCCCCGGCCAATGTGCGATTTGGCCGTAACATATATATATATATATATATATATATATATATATATATAAATATATATGTATATATAAATATATATATATGTATATATATATGTATATATATATATATATATATATATATATATATATATATATATAAATATACATACAGAGAGAGAGAGACTGATAATCAAAGGAAAATAGTACATTGATATTAGGAGATTGAGAAATAAAGATAAATGGGTAATAGATAGTAATAAATTTTAACTGAAAAAATAATGACATAAAGCAATTTGCGGCATTATAAAGGTTAATATTGACATATACAATACAGTTTGTATCCCCATTCTCTTTAATCTCGATAAATTTTAACTACTCATTAGTTCAAGTATTATCTTACTCAGATAGAGCTAAGAAGTGATTAACTAACATACAATTAAAGAAGCATTAATCAATCTTCGGTTTTAATCGATCATATAATTTTACTTTAATGCATACTGCATTAACTGCACTCGTATTTCTTTGGATATATTTTGTATGTGTTGTGAAAACAAATATTAAATCTTATCTTACTTGAGGAATTAAAAATGATTATTATATTCTCTAATTTATCAATTTTTTATCTTATAGAGATATTATCAATTTAAATATCTTTGAAAGTCGATTTGAATTGATAAAATATCTATTTAGCCCTATTACAAACTTCATAAAATATAGAAACTTCGCTCACTTTTTAATGTAGATATGTTATCTAATTCTATACCGAATATACCTTAATAACTTACATTTTGATACCACACTTGTGTCTATGCATTTTCATACTTTATGTGTAAGCAAATTTAAAAGTACATCCAAAACATTTATAATTTTGTTTTTTTAAAAATTAACAATACATATACAATACATATATTATACTAGTCATATAAAATATATAAATATAAATATTTTTTGTGTTTAAAAATTATTCCACTGACACTACATAATAAATTCTGTTACATATAACTTAATTACAATAAATTTTAATCAATGTGTTTTTAAAAAATTGTTTCAGAGTAAAAATTTTCATTATCATCTTTTGAAATGCTAGTTTAGAAAACTTTTGAAATAATTGGAAGATGGTTGAAATATAGTGTTGTGCAGGAGTTTGAACTCATTTTAACTTGTAAAATATATTACCTATAAAATATATCCAAAATTATATGTGTGCTGGTAACATTGCATAATTACTTTGGGACGTTTTACACCAAACCTAAAACCAGGATGAGGTATACTAAGTTATTACTCCTAATTAAATCGCATTTTATACTATAAAATATGCAAATCCGTACTCCAATTTAGGTTATTTTCGAAAATATACTGTAGAAATACCTTACACTTGGTTATTCTAGAACAACAACCCTATTTTTATGAGAAATTACTTAGCTCAGAATATTTAGGTTCTACAATTGTTAGATGAATAGCAAAAACTAGATTTACCAGGATTTGAAGTCCCATTGATTCAATAAGATTTAAGCACGTTCGACTAATTTCATCATGAAAATGTCTTTGATTTGAGATCAATTTGAAGTACCTTCTTTGATCTTGGCCTAACTAAGGATATATCAGATACAACAGATTTTTAGACTATTAAGAGATGGATAATTGACTCGACTGTCGCGATGAAACAAGAAACAACAGCAAATCGTGTAACCTCCTTGTAAGCCGGTGCTGATGGAAAATATTTTATGGTCATTCCTTAAACATTACTTTAAATGTTAGATAATTAATTTCTGAAGTAGATTCCACAATTTTTCGTGTGTTCATATCATATGCACAAGATGAATAATAGGGATAACATGTTTTTTTGCCATTGTTTAATAATATTGCCTTCAGACTTGTGCGCATTGAAACAACAGAATAAAATTAGTAATTAATAAAATTAAATGCCAGTTATTCACTGTAAATGGAATGTCTATCACACAGTTAAAAAACTATAGGATTAAAACAGTAATTGTTTGAAATTCTCAGCCATGATTCGTTGGTCATAATGGATATATATCTTCGTGTAGTAATGTTAAAATACAAAATTGGTCATATTTGCTAATTAATGTTCTCAGTATTCAATATTTTGATTCCCACAATATCAGAAATATATATAATATGATGTATATTAGGTACATTGCTCATATTATGTAAATTACATTTTACTTTCTTATTTGTTAAAGTAATTATTTTACCAATTAACTATTTTACCATATTTTATTAAAGAATTTTCATCCAAAAATCTAAATAACTTGAAAATTAATATTTGTGCATACATTGTGAGAAATTATGTCTTATATATTCAAGTAATTATGTTTAAAGAATTAATTTAATTCAATTTTTCCTATAAATATCTTATTCTAAGAAATAATAACAAAATAAGGGCAAATTTGTATCATTTTCTTTCCCTCAGTAAAGAATAAAAATCCTTTACTTCAAAAGCACAACAAAATAATATTATTCGTGAATTGCTTCTCATACTGCTAAATATATGCAAAATTAGTTTCCTCATTTCAGCTAAATCAATAAAAGGGGGTGTTTGCCGCCTGCAAACGATTGAGAGTTTAAACAAAACGAATAAACATTGATTAACTCCGAAAGTTTATTTCTCATTCCTGACTTCATATCTAAGTTCTTACGTAGCGTGATTTCCCATGGGTTATACACAGCCATCTGAAGTGAATTTAAATGCTTCTTGCAGTTGTTGTTTACTTGCTCTACCTTATGCAAATAAGATCTCTCGAAACAATGGGTGAAAATGAATTCAACTGTTTAGCAAATGCTTTCGCTCGTAAATTAAACTATATAACATGCACGCATATATATATATATATATATATATATATATATATATATATATATATATATATATATATATTAAAAATTTTAACTTTAATATTGGCTTAGAAACGTCCTCTCTCCCATTCTAATTCATTTAAATATTTTACCAGTCTCTAAATAGTTTAATCAAAGGAGTGTTTGTCTCTTAAAATTCTCCATAAAGCTGTCTATACTTAAAGTGTAGACTTTCTCTCTAATTAGCACGTTTATCAGCTGTCGGAGGCAAATTGATTCGCATTTTGCTGATATTGCATTTAATTTTCTTATTAAGGTATTTTCTACCATGGGAAAATAGTTTCTACCATCGCTCTTCTGTGCACCTCTGTTACATAAGAGGGAGCTCTGTGGCTTTTTCTTTGTCTGTTGTTAAGTAGAAAGGATGTCCGTTGTATCTGCTCTGGAATAAAGTTTCATTTAGACTTCTGACGTTCTCTTCAACGTCAGTCTGACTTTATTTCTATTACTGCTAGCTGTTGAGATCTCTCCTTGTCAAGGAGTTTATAAAAATTGATTACACACATACACACACACACGCACACACACACACACACACATATATATATATATATATATAATATATATATATATATATATATATATATATATATATATATATATATATTATATTATTCTTAACAAAGAACAATCATAAAGTAAACCTTAATTTTTTTTTTTTGTTAACTCAATAATTTAGTTTAATGTCCATAGTTTTATGTAGAATAATTTGAGGTAATTGAAAACTCATTTTAAAACTTTGTATCTCATTATATGTGGCCTATATTTGAATAACAAACTAAGCTGTTTTTCATATAAACATTCAGTCTTTTTCTTCTGAATTTAGTGTTATAAATTTAACAAATAAAAATTGAAATAATATTCATAATTTTTACAAAGATCAGCCATAAAATAAGCATTTGGATTTTTATGGCCGAGTGTTTTGGCGAATGAAAAACAGTCTTGATAATAATAAGTTTTTTAAATCATAGTTTCGTTTAAAACAAAACTAGCGCCATTTTCATTTGTTCATGGAGACAAGCGTAGATTGTGTTGACAGCTCCATGTCCACGAGCTAACTCACTCATATCGGTTCGCTTAATCATCAAATCCTTTAAATATCTTTCCACTTGACTAGAGGATCTCAAAAGCTTACGGGAGCGTGGGTCTTTTACATTTATTTTATTATTATAAAAGAGTTCCTTTTTAAAAATCGTTTATAACTCACGCAATTTCCAACCACCACTTTTTGGACCCGACATTTATATATATATATATATATATATATATATATATATATATATATATATATATATATATATATATAAATATTTTTATATATATAATATATATATATATGTATATATATGTATTAATATATGTAAATATATATTAAAACACAATATATATATATATATATATATATATATATATATAAATTATATAGATATATATATATATATGTAAAATATATATACACAAACACATATTAATACATGGAACCTAATATTGAATAATATATTATATTCTATATAAATGTATTCCAGTATTAGCATAAGTGGTTTCTACGTAAAATTTCTATCCACACAATGTAGCAAAATATTAGATTATTTTAGAATTATAAGTAATATTAAATATGAAATTGTTAATGCAAAATATTTTTAATTTACCTCCACATATGCATTAAACATTTGTTTAAATTACAGAATCTAATAGATTATTACCAATCAATATTTTGCATTTTATTTTTCGAAGATGAATATTGAAGATTTTTATAATATAAAAATATTTTATAAATATAAATTTCTAGAAAGTAATTTAAAAAACATTTTTTTTTCCAAATTTATAGGATTTAGATGATTAGTTCAAATAGAAAAATAAGTTCACAATGCAGGAGACTGTAACAATCGTGCTAGTTTAAAACAAAATAAAATCTACTTCGATATATTTCTCTGAAACGATAAAAATTTTTTAATATTTTGAATTTTCTTTTGTGCTAAATTGTAATAATTTTTTGTAGTTTATAAAATATTTTTATTTATTTTCTTTATGCAGCTAAAAACTTGTATTTTAAAAAGGATTGAATATTTTTATAAAACTTATATTGTACTAAGAAGCTTAAAAGAAAAAAAAACTGTTGATTGGGTCACAGATTAAAATATATCTAAGTACATTAGCGAAATGTAAATATATTTTGTATAACATTTTTCACAAATCTAACGTAAAAAATTATATTATATTTTTGTATATATCTTACTAACCAACAGAAACATTTAGAATACTACAAAGCATATGTTGATATTGACCAAATATAAAATAAGGTATGTTCAGAATCGTAAGGAAAAACATATTGTTTACATTTTTGTTTTGGCCTGTATCAACATCCAAAACTAGTTTTACCACACGAAAGCGGCTTACATTTAAACATTTCTTTCATTCCTAAAATAAAGGAACATAATAGTTTTTGATAATGAATATATGTATACATACCGAAGAGCCACAATATTATTATCACCTTCCATATATAAAAATGGGCTCTCACAAGAACAAAATTACGGATGATGTAGGAGTATAGAAAGCGGCTATACATTGTTTTTTTCAAAATTAACGCAACTAGAGATATAATGGAAACATATACGCCCACACATGTATATCTATATAAATATGTATATAAATATACATGTAATATGTACTTGTATGTATATAGATATACATGTAATATGTACTTGTATGTATATAGATATACATGTAATATGTACTTGTATGTATATAGATATACATGTAATATGTACTTGTATGTATATAGTTATACCTCAAGAGTCAAAACATTATGAACACCCCTACATTTTCCAATGAACTCGCCTGGATGACGTGGAAGGCACGTGATCAGGTGGAAGTGGTATTTCACTGATGCTGGAGAGTCTAAAGTATTATTCTATAACTTACTTATGTGTGTGATGGGGAAGGCTGCGGATCTAAGCGATTTTTATAGAGGGCAGATTGTAATAGCTCAAAGGCTGGGAACAAGTATTTCTGAAACTGCAAGACTAGAGGTCTCCATTCTAATTCTTTAAAATCTTTTTCCCAGCCTCTAAATGTCTAAATCAAAGGAGCGTCATCGACTCACAATTATTTCGATATATTTCACAAAGCTTGGTTTTTGTCCTATAGATGTACATTTTCTGTCTATTCAATACGTTTTCCTGCTGTCGCCTTCAATTTTCTCCCCGTTTCTACTGATTTTAACACTTAAATTCGCTGAGTAATTTTCTTGTCCCTTGGGAATATTCTTTCCGTCTTCACTCTTGGGTGCAACTCTGCTTGATCAGAGTAAATTTTGTGTCTTTCTTTTGTCTGTCATTGACTAGTAAAGATGTCTGTTTTCACAGCTCTAAAATAAAAGTTTAATTACACTTGTGCCGTGCTCTTCAATGTGGCCCAACTGCATCGTTATTACTGCTAGCTGATAAGCTTTCTTCTTGCCCAGTAAACCGGGCTAGTAAAAATAATAGGATGTATATTATCCAGCAATTTTATACTTATCCAATTACATACATACACACACACACACATATATATATAAAAATGTGTGTGTGCTGTGTGTGCGCTTGTGTGTGTGTGGAAAGCATGCTGTATGAAATGATATTATATATATATATATATATATATATATATATATATATATATATATATATATATGTGTGTGTGTGTGTGTGTGTGTGTGTAATCTTTTTCATACCGCGAACGTTTCTACTCTATTACACATTAATACAATATTACATTCAATCCCTTCATTTTTTCTTATAGGAATACCAAAATACATTCAAAAATAGAAATTTGATTCCTTAGTACCTGTGATTTGAATTCTTTTGCATTTGAATTCAGAAGAAAGTTCATCTGAAAGGCACAAAAAACTGAAAAAAGGGTAACCCAGTCTTTTGGGGTTCTTTTTCGCAATATTCAATTTATTCCACTTTTCTGACGAAAATAATATAGACTCAAAAATAATATTCTATTTGAAGGTTAGTAACCAATGCTATTGATGAGTAATTTCATATTATTTTTATATTTATTTCAAATATGAGTAGATATAATTACAAAGTTGGTAGTTAATTATAATTATTTGCTATTTTTACCTTGATATTCTTTATCAAAAATCGTAGTTAAAGGAATCACAAAAGTTATGTTCCGTAGTAATAAGTAAGGTATCCATATATATATATATATATATATATATATATATATATATATATATATATATATGTGTGTGTGTGTGTGTGTGTGTGTGTGTGTGTGTGTCAGGTGTAAAAAGGGGGCAGGGTTAGGAAAATTAAGCGAGCATTTTAAAAGGGAACTTTTTCGTAATAACAAAATAAATGAAAAAACATACACTTGAGCAGGATTTTAAGATCATTTGGCAGGAGGATATTTGAAGAATTTTATGATTAAGCTAAGCAATATCTGTCCGTTGATGCACAGGCGTAGAGCTGTCAACACACTCAGAGCGTTGTTGACATGATTTACCAAGAAACATTGAGTATTCCATTCACCTTACTACTGGATGTCATATATATATATATATATATATATATATATATATATATATTCACGCATGTATACTTATGTGTGTGTGAGTATAATAATAAAATTATTACATATCAATAATTTTATTAGTAATATTTAACGCATTTTCTTGTTCTTTAATTTCTATATTACAATGCATACCACTTTATTTTTATAAAATCTGTAGTAATAGACGGTACTCGGATAAAATAAACTTGAAATTTTAATTTTTACCTAGTATTTAAATTTCGTAGCAAACAAATTAGATTTTTCAGCTTTTCTTTAAATATCACCTGATAACTATTTTACTAATATATCGATATTAATAACAAAATTCTTTATTATGCAAAGCAAATTAGCTATATTATTTCTAGAAGTCTCTACAAAATACCTTAAATTCAGCTGCTGTGTTTTGTTTCCGTTACAGGCATAACAAATTATTGTATGTTCTTTTTCATTTCTGGTACGTAAAACTTTTGTTAAATAAATGTTGGCTAATAGATATTCTCTTGAAATAATTACTGAGTTATTCTACAAAATATGATGAGTGACCTAAAAGTAGTAATTGAATTAAATAATTGCTATTGACTTCTTAAAATTAACTATTTTTCGTCCGAAGTAAAGAGCTAAAAGCAATAAACTACAAAGGTACTAGTAACAGAAATAAAAGAAAAAAGTTTACAAATTCTATGAAAGTAAATATAGCCTAACTGTTGAAATTTCAAAAACCAGCAATCACAGGTATTTTCTTCATGCTCTCTGTTGGTTGTATAAGCAAGAGAAAGACATAAATGGAAGCGAGTTGGAAGATGAGCATATTTTTTTCACTGCATATACCAAATCAAAACAGATCGTAAACAATATAGAAAAGAAAAATTTACACGTTGGTGTTCGTTCAAAACACTTGGTATTCAGGTCGATTCGCTTCTCAAATCTCTCGAAGCTTGAGTATTCTCCCCAAACGCCCCGTTTTAACCTCTACCATCTATTCATCATGTGTATTTTATTTTGGAATCCATTTCGGATGCATTCGCCTATAAAGGAAATGTTGCAGACCAAAAGGGGAAAATTCAGCCGTATCTCACAACGTTTATTTGCATATGTCAATAAGATATCCATAGCGTTGGAATAAGAAAAAATGTAATGCATTCGTAATTCACTGTTAGTATAATTGTGATTATTTTGAAATATGAGGTTAAATACCAACTAGATAGATTAAATTTAAGTTCGATGACTTTTTTAAATCACATATTTTCATGTGGAAGTGCTATTTTCATAACCCTAATATTTTTAACAAGTTTAATATGCATAATGAAACTGGAATCAACAAAGTTTTAATATGAATTCCTTTAAAAATATTTAAATTGAATTTCTTGAAGTTGTATATTAAGAAAAAAAGTTATTTTTCATTAAGATGAATAGATAAATAGTTTTGCCTTTGTGGACAGCTCTATCCCATTGAATCATTTGTTGAATTGGTTCTCTTTCTCAAATTGACATAGTAAACATTTCTGTCAGTGATCATTGCTATGATTGCTGTCCTTCAAACCTTATCGGTATGGAGTTGCAAATGATCTCTTTGTGGGCGGATTCTGGGGTTAACTACAATTAGGAATGCTAATCTATACATAATTTCCAATTAGAATTGAATTATTACTTATGATATATACTCCTTTTAATCTGTATATTTGTCTGTTTTGTATAAATTGCAAAATTGTTGGACTGAATTTTAAAATGCTGCATGGTAAGTTAAGTTTAGTCTTTATATGTTTCTTGCATGTGCAAAACAGACTTTCGAGGAAGTATAGCACTTACTTCTTTGTTACACTTCATTGATCTTCGTGATCATATATTATCATTTCATTAGATAAAATTGTTTGACCGTTTTTAAAGAAAATAAGACAAAATCTCTTCATGCGTAATAAACAGAGATTATTTTTTAACTAATATAACCAACCAACAAAGACAAGTATCCATGTAAGGTAATTTATAAAATATTATTATTTTAATATATGTATTTCTTCGTCTATATTCATTTCAATTGAACTTCTTATATAAAAAAATTCCAGGGAGACTAATAACAAACTTTGACAGTCAAACTTTCTGTCATATATTACCATTTCATTAAATAAAATTGTTTGACCTTACCTAAAGAAAATTAGAGAAAATCTCTTGGTGGGTATTAAACACAGAATATTTTTTAACTACTATAATCAACCAATAAATACAAGTATTTAAATAAGGTGTTAAATTAAAAATTATTATTATTTTAATATAGGTATTTCTTCGTCTATATTCCTTTAAATTGAACTTCTTATATAGAAAACGTCTAGGAAAACTTAATTACTAATTTTGAACATCACATCTTCTGTCTGAAGAATAGTTGTCATCTTTGGTTTCATGTTGCTCTATTTGCAACTAAAATTGAGAAATATAACTGGATATTTTCTACCTCTTACTTGAACATTGTCACAAAACATTTTTTTCTAATAGAGTATAAAAGGATAAATAAAGTTAAATACCTTGTACAACAAAACATAAAAAGGGAGATGTACAAAATTCTCAATTTCAGCCCTCAGAGGTAATCCCTAATAATTACCCGGACATAACCATCAATAAATTTCAAGAATTGATACCTATTGCAAATTGAGTTATCTTTACAAAGATAAAAAAGAGAGAAGCAGTTTGATTTATTTCATCCCCGAAAATATTTTTTTATATAAGAAGAGATCGTTGTTCATATGTGTTACACACAAGATAAAATTAAATCACAAATAATAATTTTCAATATTGAATTATCAATTAGTATAAACCAGTACATTTTGAAGGTATCTCTAGTTTTTAAATTTTAGTAATATATAAAATAATAACATTTTTACCATACAAAGCATATGGATCTCGGGTTAAATTCGGGAACATATTTTCTCTGATATACTTATAATTTATATATCAGCAGATAAATTTTAAAAAATCAAAATAGGATGTGTTGGCCGAACGATGGCGAATGGTTAGGGTGCTAGCCTTCAGAACCGGAGATCATGGGTTCGAATCCCATTGTTCTATGGATGTTCGTAGTCACTCGGAATCGGCTTTAAGCAGTAGGTCCCGGTCTCATTAGCCGTCGTGTTGTAAAAAGTAGACCGTAGCACTCCAAACCTAACCAGACTAGATGTATTGCGATTTCTTGGGATTTTAAAATTATATTTCCTAGTTGGAGACTTTTAATAATTTGAATGTGGAATTTATTTTTAAAAAAAAGTTACAATTATGGAAATTTTCCACTCTTTAATTTTGTTCAGAATGTTATAAATATATTATTTTCTAAAAACTCAAAATTTTAAACAAAATAACTACTACATTCAATATTTTAGTATATAAGGGAAATGTTAATGTATTACAATAATTTCTGCTCGATATATAGCAAAATAAATCAAATGACATATTTTAAAAATAAATATGCTAGACTAATTCAACGATATCAGTATGTATATCAGCAGTCATGAATTCCATGTCTCTTAGATTTAAATGATTTTCACAAAGACTTTACAGTATCTGACAAATTTCGCTAAACTGCCTAAGTTGTCTTGGTAAAGAATAGCAATTGAGTGAGAAAATGATAAATTACATATTACGCTTTTGAAGAACTGAGTTTAGGTTTCACGGAATTGAAAAAACAATGTATGTATGACACGAACTTTGGTCGGGCTTTCTAAATTTGCGGCATTTGTGTTGGCCAATCTGAGTTCGAGCGTCGCATGCGAGGGACTAAACATACAATCGCCGTTTGTACATTTAAACTAATATTAGTTGCAAATATCTTAAAATAAAAAACATTTTTGTTGGTTATTTTCTAATAAAATATTTCTTAATCATTTTTACAGATTTATACAAACACACACACACACACACACACACATATATATATATATATATTATATATATATATATATATATATATATATATATAATATATATATATATATATATATATATATATATATTATATATATATATATATATATATATATATATATATATATATATATATATATATATATATATATATATATATATGTGTGTATGTGTGCGTGTGTGTGTGTGTGTATGTGTGTTTGTATAAATCTGTAAAAATTATTATATCAATTAAAAGGAATAAAAAAAATATAAAGAATTGGAACGAATATTGGAATGAATATGGAATTGGTGTACTTGAAGCGGTGGGGGGAATGCGACCCCCACATTTCGGTTAAATGGCCATTTTAATCATATGAAATGCTCCCGGTCACCATAAGTACATCAATAAAAACAGACTAAAGTCTAAAATCAATCTATACGAGAAGCAATACCATGCATATAGACAAAATGAAATTTAAACCTATTACAACAAACCAATGTATAAATTAAAATTATAAAAATCACTAAATATACTAAAATGACTTATAACTATAAACCAATGTATACATAAAAAATACAAAATTCTCTAAAAAATACTGAAATGGATTATAAAAACCACTAAGAATAGCAAAGTAAAAATACACATACTCAACTCACAAGATGCATAACATCCTCTTAACCCGATCTAAGACACGACTGCATAACTCTAAGTATAAAAAGACGTGGGTAACCCGCAGTTAAAATCTGGCTGACGTATTCCTTAATAATTTTATCTCCATTTGAAGTTGAAGTGTTTAGTCTTATACACCGTATCATAAAATTTTAAATGATATTACGTTTTACGTTAATGTTTAAGTTAATTTGCTAATATGTTATACGATTAATCCTAAAATTATACGTTTCACGTTTATCATACATTTGATATTCTATCCGCTTATTAACAATTTGTACAGCCAAATCTAAAAAGTTTAAAAATCCATCCGGTCTATTAGATGTTTCCTTTAATCTTATTTAATCTTTTATTCCTTTTGTAATAAATCATATATATATATATATATATATATATATATATGTATGTATGTATATATATACATATACATACATATATATATATATATATATATATATATGTGTGTGTGTGTGTGTGTGTGTGTGTGTGTGTGTGTTTGTTTGTGTTTATGCGCGCGCATGTTATAGAGTTTAATTTAAGAGCGAAAGCACTTGCTAAACAGTTGAATTCATTTTCACCCATTGTTTCACGAGATCTTATTTGCATAAGGTAGAGCAAGTAAACAACAACTGCAAGAAGCATTTAAATTCACTTCAGATGGCTGTTTATAACCCATGGGAAATCACGCTACGTAAGAATTTAGATATGAAGTCAGGAATGAGAAATAAACTTTCGGAGTTAATCAATGTTTATTCGTTTTGTTTAAACTCTCAATCGTTTGCAGGCGGTAAATACCCCCTTTTATTGCTTTAGCTGAAATGAGGAAACTAATTTTGCATATATTTAGCAGTATGAGAAGCAATTCACGAAGAATATTGCAAAATTTATTTTGTTGTACTTTTGAGGTAAAGGATATTTATTCTTTACTGAGTGAAAGAAAATATCACAGTTTTGCCCTTATTTTGTTATTATATATTAAAAGAAGATATTTATAGGAAGATTGAATTAAATTAATTATGTAAACATAATTACTTGAATATATTAGACATAATTTCTCCCAATGTATCTACAAATACTAATTGTCAAATTATTTAGATTTTTGGCTGAAATTCTTTAATAAAATATGGTAAAATAGTTACTTTAACAAATGAGAAAGTAAAATGTAATTTACATAATATGAGTAATGTACCGAATATACATGTTTATATATATATATATATATATATATATATATATATATATATATATATATATATATATATATATATATATATATATATATATATATATATATATATATATATATATATATATATATATATATATATATATATATATATATATATATATATATATATATATATATATATATACATATATATATACATATATATATACATATATATATATATATATATATATATATATATATATATATATATATATATATATATATATATATATATATATATATATATATATATATATATATATATATATATATATATATATATATATATATATATATATATATATATATATATATATATATATATATATATATATATATATATATATATATATATATTGTGGGAGAAAAAATATTGAATGTCAAGAACATTATTCAGCAAACATGACCAATTGGAAAGTTGGAGCATATACTCATTTAAAAATCTTTTGTATCTGTTATATTTCTTCTGAACCTTTAGTTAGGCCAAGATCAAAGAAAGTATTTCTACTGGGTCTCAAATCAGAGAAATTTTTTGTATGAATTTAGTGGAACGTGATTTAAATCTTAACGAATCAAGGGGACTTTAAATCCTGTTAAGTCCAGTTTTTGCTAATCCTTTGACATTTTTAGAACCAAAATGTTTTCAGCTATGTAATATCTCATTGGAATAGGGTTGTCTTTGTAGAATTATTTTGTTTACAGCCTTTCGAAAGTATATTATTTCCTAAAGAGGTGTAAGGATTTGCAGATTTTATAATATAAAATTCGATTTTAATTAACTTATTATACCTCATCCTGGTTTTAGATTTGGAGTGCTTAAAATCAGTAGAATGAACACATTTACGAAATGTTACCCTCTCACACACACGATTTTGGATATTTTTTATAAGTAATAAATTTCACAAGTTAAAATCATTTCTAAATGCGTGAACAACACTATATTTCAACCATCTTCATTTTATCTCAAAAGTGTTGAATCTAGCATTTAAGATGATAATTTTTGCTCCGAAAAAATTTATTGTGATCACATTCATTAAAATTTATTGTAATTGAGTAATATATAAAAGAATTATGTTGTAATGTTAGTGGAATTATATATATATATATATATATATATATATATATTATATGACTAGTATAATATATGTATTGGATATATTTCACCATAAATTTTTAAAAAACAAAATTATAAATGTTCTGGAGGCACGTTTAAATTTACTTACACATAAAATATAAAAATGCACACAAATTAGTTTGGTATCAAAACGTTAATAAAGTATATTCGAAATAGAATTACAAAGCATATCTACATTGAAAAGGGACTAACACACTACTCTTTTTTATTAAGTTAGTAATAGATCTAAACATATATTTTATGAATTCAAATTGACTTTCAAAACCAATTAAAGTTATAATATATCTATAACATACATAAAATTGACAAATTACAAAATATTATAACCATTTTTAATTCCGTAAGAAAAAAAAAGTTTTAATATGTGTTTTCAAAACACATACAAAATATATTTAATGAAATACGAGTGAACTTAAGGCATTTTACGCTAAACTAATTTTCTATGATCGATTAGAACCAAAGATTGATTAATGCTTCTTTAATTGTATGTTAGTTAAACACTTCTTAGGTCTATTTGAGAAAGATAATATTTGGTCTCTAAAGTAGTTAAAATTTATCAAGATTGAAACGAATGGGGATAAAACATCTATTGTGTACTATCAATGCTAACCTTTATTATGATGGCAATGAAATTGCTCTATATCATTATTGTTTCAGTTAAAATTCATTATTCTCTAACTGCCCATTTATCTTATATTTTTTCATCTCTGAATAACAACCTATCTCATTCTCTTACATTCTTCCTCTCTCTGTACACACACATACATACATACATACATATATATACACACACACACACACACACACACACACACATATATATATATATATATATATATATATATATATATATATATATATATATTCAATAACGCATTCTATAAACTGTCTGTGTCCATTTATAGTATATTTCTTTTTTATCTAACTATATGTATATGAAAGTAGCAATTTTGTTATATATCAGAAATTATAAGTGTTCGTTACTCATGTACTCCCCTATCCTTCCCTATTATATAGTCGTAGGCTGTCGAATTTTGCAGGTACACTCAAGGATAGTAGATAGTAAAATAGATAGTTTAATTTTTTAAATACTAGAAATAAATAGTTATGAATAGCATAACATCAATGAAAATAAAAGAGCAAATAAGAAATAGAAAAAAAATATTTGACATAAAGCAGGATAACATAAACAAAGCATCACAATCCAACGTAAGAAATGAGACAAATGAGAAAGTTTTACAAAAATTGTCAGAATCTATTGAACCTTTCGGAAACCCTCAGTCTGTCGATACCGACTGTGGTGTAGCATTCAAGAGCATAACTTTAACAATAAATATACCAACACTTAAAACAAACTATTTTGTCCATAGCCAATCAAATGATCGAACTTTATGTTTTCTGATTGAGTGCATAAAATATGGATATTGTATGAAAGAAAATTGTATATCGTCAATTTTATGTCTTATAAACACAAATAATAAGAATTTTCAATTCATTACCCATTGCATTTTAACATATATATTAAATAAATGAACACAGATAAGTATATAGTGTGAGTTATTGAAATATAAAAGATAATACAAGGGATTTACATTGAGGCAGAATTATATAGATATCCAAAAAAGTAAATTTATATATACAAATATTGGTAGAAGATAAAAAGTTTAGATAGAGAGACTAATATAGATATCTGTATTTATGGTATATATATGTATATGTATATATATATATATATGTATATGTGTATATATATATATATATATATATATATATATATATATATATATATATATATATATATATATATATATATATATATATATATATATATATATATATATATATATATATATATATATATATATATATATATATATATATATATATATATATATATATAATATATATATATACTAAAACCAGTCAAATGACCTGTTAGATTATGGTTAATCTTAAACAACTCGTACAAAACTTTCTCATTTTTCTCTTCTCTTATGTTGAACAGTGATTCACCATCTGTATTGTATTCCTCGAACATTTTCCCCATTTGTTATGGGTTATTATTTTTACACACAACTTTAAACATTTCATGAATATATTTGCCATTTTGACCAAGTAAACGCGTTTTCTGATCTTGTTTCTTCTGATTTTGATTTTTTCTTACTTTGATACCGTTTATCACTTCTCTGAATTTGTTGGTGGAAATCTTTGAAACTTGTGTATATTATTTCAAATACTCTTTACAATCCTCAAATATTGGCGTCATTATTGGACAAATATTAGAAAAAAGATTAACCCTGTTTTAATTTCAAAAATTCACCATATACTTACTTCCAAATTTCCTAAACCTTTCAACCATAATAAACTAGAAGGTATCATCTTTTGCAAAAAAAAAATGTATTGAATACCGCTATATTAGTTTCACTTAAAGCTCTTCACTTTGATGAATAATTTATTAGAACGCAGGTTTTTTTTCCCTCTGTTCCACTTTTCATCTTAAAATGCTCTTGGGAGATGGAGAATCGGGAATTCAATTTAATACATTTTTCAAAGGAAAACGTCCTTTTCTATAATTCTGTTTTTGGGTAATTTTATGTATTTAGTTTAACATCTTAGCGTAGAAAAGTATTACAGAGCATTGCAATTAAAGCTGGATACACATACTGAATTTGCAAATTCGGTTTAACGCAAAATTAATCATTCATACTAGGGAAATTATGATTTTTACTTGGCAATTACTTTCTTTCAAACTATAACTGGATAAGTGGATTGAACTTAAATTTGATAATGTAATTCTTTTCATTTAATTTTGTTTCTGATTTGAAACTCTTTAGGATTTTTATGAATTCGTTAAGATTACATATGTATATGTAGTAGCCTATTAAATCCCTAAATATTATTTTCCTGTCTAATAGTAGTTTGATATTTTTGAGTTTCGTTCTCTGTTTGCTTTGCAATATTTTGAAACTTTAGATCTAGTTTTGTTGTTTAGATATGATTAAATAATATTCTAAATTTTAGAAGAATATATTGAACCTGAAAATCTTCTTTATGAAAATCTAATTCCAATCAATTATGTTTTTAAATTTTTTCCGTTTAGGATAAAATGGCTTTAGTTCATTATTAAGAATATAACTGTACGAAATTATTTATTTTTATATATTAATCAGTATACTTTAAAATATATAAATCACAAATACCTCAAAAATTACATAATAAAAAAATCCACTTTCTTGTAAAATCACTTTTGAAATATGTTATTCAGAAACTAATTCTATATATGAAATAGGTTCTAGTTACAAATTTAAATATTGTGAGTCTCAGATATTCTAACAAACTCCTGTTTGAAAAAATATCAAATCAACAGAGTAATAATCGAAAATAAATTAATGCACAAATTGTTTTGCAATGGTTGAAATAAACGATTACATTGCTAATGCATTAAAACTTACAAAAACAATTTATAAGTAGCAAGAAACGTTGTTCACAATCTATCCAAATCCGAATGTCCTCAATCAGTATTTCGTACAACTGCCACGTTCTGCAATAAATGCTACTGTGCATCGTTTAATGAATTCAGATTGATTTTGACTTTCACCTTGGTTAAGAATTTCCACATTGTTTTGTACGCATGGCCACAGTTCTCCTGTTAAAGTAGTAGGATGAGGAACATGAGCGTGAGGCCAACCAACGAAATCCCACACATGCGTGGTAGAAGACATATCCGAATAATAAGCATACTACCGAAGAAGTTGGAAAAAGTTACCTGTTAGATGGAAAATATTCACAACAAGTAAGCGCATATTGTCCTGTTAAAAAACAGCTCCAGGAATGTCTGGAAGGAAAGAAAAAACGCAGGTATTTAGTTCTTTTCCTGGGCTCTTGTTACTGTTAACATTACACACAATTCGTAGCAATACAAATCATTGTTGGTAAGCAATCGCTCTCCATACTGCTACTTTGGGTGTTAATCCAATATGACTTTAAAAAGGAAGGTATAATAAAAACGTCATTTTTTATAACATTCTTTGGAATGTATAACAACAAATATCAGGGCTCCTGATGGTATAACCACATTTTTTAAGATATAATAACTATAAAAATGCACAATAATATACTGTAGGTTAACATTCATGTTAGACACAATAGCATCTGAAATGAATGCTTTCATAATGATCCCAAAATGTAAAGAGGGTTCCGACTGAAGGAACACCTCTTGACAATTTGTACACCAATCTATATGTTCACGAACCTATTAAACAAGCATATGTGGTAACTTAAAAATATTAGACAGTTTTTAAAAGGTTTTACTTCACATTTCTTGAGAATTACACATCACTCGTGCCATCCTTCTCGGTGTTGCATGTTTTACAAACAAGTGTGTATGATTGATTACTTTATTTTAAATTCTGATAAAGGCTAATTTTTTCAATTTTAAATTTCTTAAAAACTTTTTTTTTATTTAAAGTTCATTTTTCATTTAAACACCAAAACTGAAAATTAGATATAAAATTTATTTTCCAGTGTACAAGTATTAAAATTTACTTTGATAAGAGAGTTTTCTCAATTAATGGTGTTTATATTTTTCATGTTATTAAAAAAACTATTACTTGAAATGACGAAAAAACATATTTTCTGACAATATAGAGCTATGAAAGTACTTGTAAAAATTTAATGTAAAATGATTACGAAAATTTATTTTATGACGAATCGAAAAAGAAAATAGAAGAAAAATTGTTATAACGACGATTTCTGATTCTATTGATACTGTTTTTATTGAAGGGGAAAATAGATGTTTAGTGGAGAAATGTGATTGAATCTTCATTAAATCTGAATAATATAAATCTTAATGTGAAATATAAATCTTAATGTGAAGTAAAAACTTAATAACATATCCAGAAACTAGTATATAATATGAATATTAGACCCAAACAGAATGAAATTATTGCTTACAATAACTATAAAAGTGTTCTTATATTTTACAAAATTGTGAGGATTTAAAACATTTAAGTTCTTTTATAATTGCTACATATAGTTGATATTTATTGACTGTGTAATATACACTGTATAAAATAAACTTTTACAAATGTTTTTTAATAGTAAAATATACCTATTATAAATTTAATAAAAACTGTTATAAACATTCACTTTGCCAAGGAAACAGCGATTTTATTTATATTTTTATTTTTTCATCAAACTTTAATTGTATGTTTGCAATAACAACAATATATTTTTGCAATGTACAAAAATTATCATATGGGTGGTCTCAAGTCTACAAAAATAAAAACAAGTATGAATCGGTTTATAAAATGTAGATTTTTTAAAATCTAATAACTCTTATTTTCAAAGAATTAATAACTAATATTTCTCATTAATATTATAATATTGTCTACATAAATATATTGTAATAATTTTTTCATTAATAAGCAGATATATTAAAAATAGTTTTGAAAGTTCAGTACCGTATATTAATGTCAATAACGGCATTTGAAACGGTGTAAAATCTTACTACCAGACAATACCCTATTTCTTTGGCCTGTATCCATTCACCAACCTTACATCACGAGAATGATGGAGTACATTTATAGAACATTTATCTATAGAAAATATAAACACAAAACAACAGGAATAAAGTAAAAAAAACTACTTATTTTACATTATGTGGAGCTATTCTGAATAGTGTGTTGTTATTACATTGCTTCTATGTCATATAGAAGAATGACACAAAACAGAAATAAATGTATTAGTTTTAGTTTAGTTTTGTATTAGTCATATGCTTTCATCATGAAATCTGAATTACTTCTTTTTGATTAATTTGTGTTTTTGTGGTATAACTCCTTAAAAAAAGTTAAAAACATAACGTTTCATTGAAAGTTTTATTGGTTTTACCTTTTTTATCCCATAATTTGCATTGTATATCCATTATATAATACATAATGTTCATATTTATCTTTAACTTATTTCATAATTAGTATCACAAAATTGAAATTCTTGAACCGAAATTTCAGCTAGTATTTGTCTATTCAGTTAATGATTCAATGCATAATGAGAAACTTAAACAAAACACGCCTTTACTATATTTTTGGTATGTAAAGCAAAAATATCTAAGGCAATATGTGTTCTTAAAATATTCGAATTATATGAAAGTATAAAAGGCTTTTAGAACTAAATTAGTTTGTTATTTTATCTGAAATATATGTATTGTGCTCTAAATTATAAGAAGTTTTCAATTTATAAGAAGGATATAAATAAAAGTTTGCATAATAAAGTATAAATTAAAAAGCAATATAGTTATAAACTTTCAAAATTTCATAATAAAATATAAAAGATTAACACAACGAATTTTAATTCCTGCAATCACTGATATATAGTGAATTCAAAAAATAAATTTATCCCGTCAAATTAAAATTAAAATTAAAGTACTTATATATATTACTATATATTATTATAAAAACAAGCGAATTGTTATAATTGATAAATAATTGAAAATTATTTCAGTATAAATTCGATACGACTCTAGGCAAGAAAGCGCCCTTAAAAAATCCCTTAACTTGTTTATTACTTTAAAAATTAATAACTTTTGTTTCATTACACTATACGAGTGCTACTGTTCATCATGTTTATTAAAAATGTCTAATCAGGGGTTCAAGTTTTGAATATTTACATATAAAGATTTGTTAATAAATGACTACAGCGACTGAAGTTTAATGGATATAATTACAATCTTTTCAATATCTGTAATAATCTTTTACATCTTTAAACATTGGCGTCAGTTTTAATAAAGCTCAACCCTTGAATTAACGACTTCGATTTACAATTGACAGAAAGTTAGAAATCTTGACTGTTTAGGTTAAAGTAAATAACGGAAGAAAAGCGTCCATGCTGTTTATTACATGTTTTTACATTAGAAATAATTTACTTCAGAAAAAGCCTATAAGAATATGTAGCTGGTGGTACTTCCAGTAATTTTTGAAAATATTTTGTATTAGCATCAAGTATCGAAAAATTTGGGAAATCTTGATATATATATATATATATATATATATATATATATATATATATATATATATATATATATATATATATATATATATATATATATATATATATATATATATATATATATATATATACATACATACATACATATATACATATATATACATATATACATATACATACATATATATACACATATATATATATATATATATATATATATATATATAACGATATAAATATATAAATATATGTGTGGTTGTATCGATGTTTGTATAAATGCTGTCCACTCTGAAGACCGCTAAATGTTAAATAACTTTCATGCTAGTTAGATTGAATTCTGATTAACCGAAAGACTTAAAATAACAGATAAAATGGATAATTCCAAGTAAAATATATCTTTTAATTTAAGTCTTTTTTTTAAATTTAATTAAGGAATATAATTTAATTTTTGTTATCCCTCTATATCATCTTGTAAATAGTAACGCATTTATGGTTAAAAAATTCACAGAATTTTCCATCCAATATACAGTCCACTCAAACATAAAATTTCATTTATATCATATTTATTTTACAGAAATTCATTTCTGGTGTAAGGTATAATAACCTATATTCACATTTTCTTCATAAATTAAATTACAAAAGTGGAAAGTTATTTGTAATTGATTAAACTAAAAATCCTGTTATTTATAAAACTATGTAAAAAAAAAACCTTAGTCAGAAACGATATTATCTGAAATGGAGGTGAAATCATATTTTTTCCAGAAAATTACTTTCATCTCATTATTTCAACTGGCTGCGTACCTTCAGTCATTAAAATCAAATTTTCTTCTCGAATTGTAATAATCATTATATTTCGAAAAATGTTATATCATGCTCCATTGAAATTAATCAATTTTTATCGTAAAATTTTAACAAATTTTTTTTCTTGTCCAATTTGTAATAGTTATGTAACACAGTATAATGTAAATTACTATTCTTTTATTCTTTGACATTGTTTTACACATGAAACTATTTTATATCTTAATTAATTGTATATCTTTAAAACGTTCTCTGTCATGAGAAAGTTCTTATTTATTTCAACATGATTTTTATATATTTATGAAGAAGAATACACATATGACCATCTAAGTAATAATCTATGGTATTAATTTTTCAAAATACAGGGTATAATGGTATGTTGCACTAATTCGACATTAATGATATAAATGACTAACAATGTGTTTAATTTGTTTAATCGAACTTAGTTTAATATAGTAACAGTTCATAGTTTGATTTGTTTTGGATTATAGCTCTAAGGTCTACTATTTAGATACACGAGGACTAATGAGATCGGGATATATTAATTAAAGCCTATTCCAAACGGCTAATAAAGTCCATGCAATCAATGGAATTCCAAACCGCGAACTCCAGTACAAAAGAAGAATGTTCTAACATTCGACCATTGTTCGGCAACATTGTAAAGCAATATTATTATTTATGATTTTCAGAAATTTCCATACGCTATAGCGATTTCAGTAAAGTTTTTAAATTCCAAAAAGTCAATGTATTACCTAGCTTTCAGTATTTAGCTCTGATATGTGTATTAGAAATCATGTCTATAACAATAATAGGGTTTGTTGCAGGCATTAAAAATCACACTTCTTTCATAAATTAACGCTTATGTGTAGTCTATATCATGTATTCCTCTTTAAAAAATTAATTATGTCATAAAAAAACCTTCAAGAAACATTAGGACAAACAGAATATATTTTGAAAATATTTTACTCCAAAAATTCCAAGATTTCAATATTAGCTTATATCTAGCAGTTGAGTAATTATCGAGATTATTATCTTTCCAATCTAAAACTGGAAAAGTAGCCTGAAAAAAGATGTTATCTAGGAATAATCTGCTATATTTTAGTATGAAGTACCCCTGATGATTGGATGATTAAATGGAATATTCGTTCTTCTTTTTATTCGAATATTGATTTTTATATTGTAATAAAAGCTAACCTTTAACACGTTTCTAGAACTTCTCTCTCAACTATTTGAAACTAATATATCGTCTATTTGCAGATCTATTTTTAAATAGCCCTACGCTTTTAACAGGTACATAGATTGAAACATGTAATAGCAGAACAGTCTATTGTTATCTTACTATCTCTTTTCTATAGGTACTATGTGAGTTTTACATTAGTAGAGACACTGGAGTAACTCACGCAAGAAGCTGAAAGTGGCAATGAAGTTATATATCTTCTATTCAGCAAAATAACTGCTTTAGAATGTGGAAAGAGAAATGTAAATTTTTAAGTCTCTAGTAGAGTAATAATTTATAAGGAGTAATAATGTATAGGGATTCTAATTAAACTCAGATTGAAAACTTTAACATCAAAAGTTATTAAAATGTTGTTTAATTTAGGAATATTTCCAGGTAACGAATAATAAATTATTACTTATATGTCTTTTAAAAAAATTTAAAAATTGAGAAAATAATACCCGAGCTCAAAAATTGGGTCAGAATTGACTGATGCTACTTATCATTGCGAAAAATTGATTATCAAACCTTAAACATATTTTCACCACTTTGTCTTTTGTCGACTTTTGTATTAATGAGATCTGAAAAAATTTTATCTCTGCATCTTCCCTCATTAAAAAACTTACATGCATGCAGAAATTTTCTATTATATAATTTATCCATGTATACTACAATCTTGAATTTTAAAACCGATGTAATATATTTAATGCTAAAAGAAAGAAAAAATATTATTATGAATATAAACATGTTTATCCAATTACATAATATTACATGATTTCAATAATATTATAAAATACAGATGTTTCTTACTACTTATTTTATTACATTTCATTTATGTTTTTTTTCATTTTTCATTCCATTATTCATTGTTCACACAATAGAATTCAACTCAAAATTAAATAGAATCTTATTTAATATGCTGAATCTATTTCTCGACAAAATCGCGTTTAAAACACTTTTAAAGAAACTGAATTTGTTAGAAACGTGTCAATTGATTTCAGGATTTGATACATTCGGTTAGGTCTTTATAAATTGAAATATTCGGGGTAAAAGATTTGTATTTCCTTTCTTCCATACATTCAATTTGAAATTTAGGTATATCAGTAAAAAAACAATTTCTATGCCTCGCCGTCTTTAAAGATCGTTATGAAATTATGACAAGTGAAATTATCCGAGTGTTTTGCATAATGAGTTTTCAAAGGGCCATAAATATGCAATTTTATGTAAAGTAACATTTCTGCGAAAAATCGAGTCATATGATGGCATTCGAAATGGCTTCTAACAATCTGTTACAATTCGCATGAGAAAGAAACCTCGATAGAAAGCATAAATTACAATCTTTATTCTGTCGTTAAAAGTCTGCATATATTAAGCATCACAATAATAAAATTGGGTATTGCTTAAGTAATTGTTATGGCCGGTCGTAAAATCTCAGAAATGCAATGCAACACGCGGTTTTATAGTTTCCTTAAACGTAAAACACAAATAAATTTTTATTCGGAATCATTTGTTTCTATTTTTGCGTTTACATTCCTTAATACTTTCATAAGAATTTGGATATTTAATGAACATAAGAAGTATTTTATTATTTAGGGCACATACTTTGTTTAAGAAGGTGAATGCATCTCCGCTTTCAATTATTTATTGTATTGTTTAAGTATTAACAGAAATTATCCTTACTAAATAAGGATAAATAATTCAAAATATGTATCGTTTACATTAATGTTCTGTAAATAATATGATGTGAACAGGAAAAAGTTAACGAAGTAACTACCATAGATGTACAAACTAGTGTGGAAAAGACTAAGCAAAATAAGTAATTAAATATAGTTAGTTATAGGAGAAACATCGTAGTTCAAGTATTAACGAGTCAAAACTTTGGAAAATGTATCAACTAGTGTTATATGACTAAATATATTCCCTGGTGAAAATATTTTTAGATTTTTAACTGGTTTTGGGTTTCAAACGTTATATCTCTGGAATGAAAATAATTTGATATGCTGATATGAGCATATTAACATTTGACATGTATCTTTATTCTGAAGTAATTAGATGAAAGTGAACATTAGAAATAATTGCCTAGTGCTGTAAATATTAAATGCTAGTAAAAGTTGTAAAAATGTTCAGATCTAATTCTGGAAAAAGAACATTTTTGCAAGAGTTAATATTTTATGAAAACTTTTGTAGAGGTTACATAAATGGTATCAATACTAATGGTATACATAATGGTATCAATCCTAGTGTTGTTAATTGTCACAATAGCCTCTTTTAAGGAACATATATACATCATGCCATAAATTTTGACAAGTACGAGATTAAAAAATTTGTAAAGCAATAAAAACATTGCAAATTTTTATATGACACTCCGCTGATATTTTAGACAACTTTATGCGTAGATTAGTACTTCATGCAAGACGCAGATTAATACTATTTCACTCTATGATAACGATTTTTTTATAGAAATTAGAATAAAGTTTATTTAGAGATTGAAAAATGGAATTTACTGTTCCTTAAATTGAATTTAGGGGAAGTTCAAGGGATATATTTCAATAATGATACATAATTTTAACACATTGATGGACAGTAGAAACAAGTGACGATCGAAAATTAACACTAAGTGTTTTGTTATTTTTAGAATATTAGAAGTGTAGTTTTACTCTTTTTGTTTAAATAAACTTAATTTTGATTAATTCAGAATCTTTAATTATTCTGCGGCTATAACCGTCAGAGCGCTAGAGGACTCTAAACACTTAGTAATGGGACGATGGTGGCTATAACAGGAAAAATTTCAAAACGTAAACGGTGGGTTTAAGGATTTTAATAAGCATTTTTTTAGTTCAGCATAGTATTTTTGGGAGTTTTACACTAAATATTTCATAATCATAGAAAAATATATAAAAGAAAAAAAAAGGAAATCAGTCTGGAGAAAAGAGGACTGTACTACATCCCTCACAACCACGTGCATACTTAAGCTGCCAATCGTGTAGCAGGTGGAAAACGAAATTCAACTAAAAAAATTGTTTTCAAAACAAGACACTAGGCTTCTACTTGTACTACGGTGTATGCACATTTGTTTCGCTATAGCCATAGTGTCTAAAAACGGCTTTTTCGTTTTGGACGAAATTGTTAATTCATAAATAAATGAGAAAAAATAAATTCAAGATCAAACACGATCGCACTACTTTCTTTAGAACCACGTGCATATTGAATCTGACAGTCTTATAACTGGTGGAAAACGAAACTCAACCTAAAAAATTGTTTCCCAAACATGACACTAGACTTCTACTTGTACGACGGTAAATTCAATTTGTGTCGATATAGCCGTAGTGTCTAAAAACGACGTTTCGTTTTGGACGGCTATTGCCGTTATGGCACAGACTGAAATTCGCTTTGACGGTTAGAGACGCAAGTGTCCGTCAATGTGTTAAGTTAAGGTTATTGGAACTGGGTAGAAAACAAGGCTAATATCACTTTATATTAAAATCATAATTAAGTGTAGTTTACATAAAACGTCATTGTACCTAAGTATTTAAAGAAAGTGAGAATTGTGGGAATTTACGAAATGCTTATATATCATATACAATTACCAGGTAACAGAAATCTCATTAACCGTTGGATAACACAACTGAAAACCGTGGGGCTAAAAATCAAAATAGATTAATCCAGGTAACAAAATACAAGTAAAGAAGGTATATTTTCTTTAACAGAACTGTCTCTTGGGGTATATTATGAATGGTTTTCTTTAATATTTGTCAGATCTCTCGTTTTTCAAATGACCAAAAATTTGATCCCTTCATGATCTAAAGTAGAAATTTTATGACAGATTTTCTATTGAAGATTTTCACAATATAGTATTTTTATCAAATTTTTTGGTATTGCTGATTTTTATACATGTTTTGAGATGCTCGAAATATGTTTGTCTCCTTAGAAAGTAAGCCGCTTAAGTTTACCTCGTCCCAGTAAGCGGGGATTTCATAATGTATTTTTGTGGCATTTTTTGGTATATCCCCAATTTTTTATTGTTGTTTTTATTATTTATACAATACACTTCCGATTTTAGGATTAGTAGAAAATTGTAACATAGATAAAGCCTGAATGAATGTTTTTCTGCAACTCAGTAGAATATATTAATTTTTGTTTTATTTTACAGTTTTGAGCAAGTTGATACAGTTTTACATCATAAATTTGTGTTGAAATATAACCTGAATGTAATTATATAGTTTTGCTGATTTTAAATTAATAGCTGACAATATTTGTTTTGAAAGAAGTAGATTATCGATTATTTTTTTGTGCTGGTTAGGAAAATCTTTATTACATTTCTTTTATCCTTTTGTATGTGTATAATACTGCATAAAAATGTCATAGGCAGATTATTCTTGCAAAAAGACAATGATATGGATTTTCATGATTAGCAAATGCCAAAAATACGGTTAACACAAAAAAGATTTAACCAAATTGATAAAAGATATACAGGTAACAGTGTTTGTTTGATGATATAACAAAGACCAATGATTATAGATAGTTATATATTACTTTCTCAGAAATATATTAGATTATAGAAATATATATATATATGTATATATATATATATATATATATATATATATATATATATATATATATATATAATATATATATATATATATATATATATATATATATATATATATATTTATATATATATATATATATATATATATATATATATATATATATATATATATATATATATATATATATATATATATTACTTAACTTTTATATCCCAACAGCATAAGATTTTTGTTATCTGTTAATTCAGTTTTTCTTATAATAACAGAATCGTCACCTAAAGACAAGTTATGTGCAATATTTCCGTATAGCTTGATTATTGCTTATCCGTACAGATATTTAAACTAGAAATTATATAACTGCTGGACACATTTGAAATCATTGCCTCAATTATTTTTACTTGACTGGGCTGCTGGACAATGAAAAGACTAATCACGTAGCAGTAATTAAGATATATTTGGCGCATATTGACAACGGCACATAAGTTCAAGTCTAATGAAAACTTTATTTAAGACCTGTTAAAAAAGTCATCGATTACTTTACTAGATTCATTCTAACGATTCTTTACTAGTCAACGACAGACAAGAGAAAGACACAAAAATCACTTCGCTCGAACAAAGATGTATCCGAGAGCGAGGAGAGAAAGAATTTTCCAATTGACAAGAAACTTAGTCAGCGAATTTAACTGTTAAGATCAGAAGAAAAGCTATGCCATTTGACAAAGGAAGCAGAAATTCTACGTCTATTGGACAGAAAGGTTTGGGAAATATAGTGAAAATATCTTAAGTCTAGGACACTCATTTGATTAAGACATTTCAGAGGATAGGAAAAAGATTTTAAGGAATTAGAATGGAACCTTTAAGAAAATATTAAAGTGAAATAATTTATATATATATATATATATATATATATATATATATATATATATATATATATATATATATATATATATATATATATATATATATATTTATATATAAATTGTTTATATATATATAATATTTATATATATATATATCAATATACATTCAACAGAGATATTCGGATGATCACCTAGCAGTAATAAAGATGCAGTTGACGCACATTGACAACGGCACACAAGTCCAACCTAATTAAAACTTTCTTTAAGACCTGCTAAAAAAGTCAACTATTACTTTACTAGATTCTTTCTAAGAATTATTTACTAGTTCACGACAGACAAGAAAAATTCACAAAAATCACTTCGCTCGAACAGAGGTACATCCAAGAGCAAAGACAGAAAGAATTTTCCTAAGGTACAAGAAACTTAGTCAGCGAATTTAACTGTTAAGATCAGAAGAAAAGCTAAGCCATTTGCCGGCGATAGCTGGAAAACGGGTTGAAAGAACACAAAATTTACGTCTATTGGACAAAAAGCTTTGGGAAATGTAGTGAAAGAATTTTAAGTCTAGGACCCTCAATTGATTAAAACATTTAGAGACTGTAAAAAAGATTTTAAGGAATAAATAAATAAATATATATATATATATATATATATATATATATATATATATATATATATATATATATATATATATATATATATATATATTATATATATATATATATATATATATATATATATATATATATATATATATATATATATATATATATATATATATATATATATATATATACATATACATATATATATATATATCAAGGAGTATGTTTAAATAGCTACAAATACTGTGGAAACTTGTGTAATCTAATTACATATAAAGTAATCTTGTCGGATATTTTATTTTACAAATGGCATATTTTGACATATCCATAGTAATGAAAACAGGCTAGAATATTATATTTTTTTCATATTTCAAAACTGTTTTCCTCCCAGAATTATCATCAATATACATTCAACAGAAATATTCGGATGATAATTAGTTTATAGAAACTTTTTAATATAAAGCCAGTAAACTGTAAGTGAATTATCCGATTTTACACATTTTTTGGACAAAACGCTTATTACTAAACAGCTGCTAAGCGGGCCATTATTCTTAGAAATAGGCACGTGAAGTTTTAACTATATTTAAATTTCTTCTTAATGTGTATAAATTATCAAATAACTAGTAAATTATTATGATCCAAATTTGCGATTTATCAGAAAATATAAAATAAAATACGTATTTAAATAATATAATAGTAAATGCGTTATATAAATTTGATGTTACTTAAAATTATTTTATTGTATTTGTAAATCAATTTTCAATATAGATGATTTTTAGTTTGAAATATCGATTGATTGACTTAACAGTTATTACTAGGTAAACTAAGTAATTTTTTAAAAAGTTTATAAATTATACACATTTTTAAAAAACTGCTCTTAAAATTTCTTTAAAAGTAGATCACAAAGTAAATTTTCAGAGCAAATATTATTTCCATATTTGTGTCGGAATTTCTTGATAATTCTTTCTTCTTTTTCTTTTCTTTTTATTTATTGATAATGTTTTCTGTTGAGTTATAAACCAGAATATCAATATTTGCTTTTAAAGATTTTCATTTTAGTTAAAAACATTATTTATTTCGATTAGAGATATTAAACATTAAAAAAACATATATTTAAAATAAAGCAGTTCTTGGTATAAATGAAATGAAAAGTGGTTTAGCAAATATAGTTTGATAATGTATAAAAAATATAATTTATAAAAATCCTGAAGACATATTTTGATCTAGATACATTAAATTCAACCATATAAAAATATTTAAATCAGTAAAAATAGTTTTAGTGTTTACTTTAGTTTTTCTTTAAAGGAAACATTATGTTTCAAATATAAGGAAATTAATTTTTTTCCGGTGTTTCAAAATCTAATTTTTTTCTAACAATTTAAAGCTTCATAATATATCAACATTCACTTAAAAATACATTTTTTATTGAATGTTTTTGGGCTTAAACTGTATCTTTAACATTTTATTTCAAAAGCAGTTTTGAATATACCTTTTGAGGAAGTAATCTAACTGAATAAACAAATATGTCAAAGAAATATAACCTTGCATATTCATTTAATAAAGTTTTATATTTCGAATGCGATACAATAGATTTATTTTCGAAAACCAATGTATTATTTCCTAAAAAACAAAGTAATAATGTATTACCAAACTTAACGACTTATCTTTTATATAGTTATCATTCTACTGTAACCATAGGTGAACTATTTATTTGAAAACAATTGTACAGAAATGTCTTTTATGAAAAGATTGAAAAATATATAGCTGAGTAAACATAAGTTTCAAAGAAAGCTTAATTAGAACTTTTATGTAAATAAAACATTTCCAGATTCAGAAAAATCAAGGAATACTTTCTTGTGAAATAAATTGTTAATAAAATGACAATTTTCAGCAATAAGTATGTTTATCTAACCTAGCTATTTCAGTATTCAATCGTATCCGTATAAGCTATTTATTTGAAAAGCAATATTAAGAAATGTCATCAAAGATACCATTTGATATCTCAGTTGAATAAAACCACTAATAAAAGTTTTTTGCTGATATCATGAATCGCAAACTGAATCTTGAGTTGCTATTACTCAGAAACACCTGCAGAGGCTAATGATACACGAATGCGAAAACAGAAATGAGATATATTGCTTTCGTACCACTAGACCCTTCGAATCCAAATTATATGCGTAACTTTCATTTGGCTTCTCTCCCAATGGATATTGAAAGTTTTCCCAAAAGAATGAGACGAAAAGAGAACAATTTTGGGGAATGTATAAAGCTAATTTACTAGGATGAAATGTTGTTTTTCTCTAGGAGTACTTCTTCATACTTAAACTTCCTATACCCATTTCAGAGTTAAGTAAAAATGCGGCAGTGTCTTTTTCGTTCATTTCGGGATTCAGTTAATAAAGAGGAATAGTTTTCTTACATTGAACTAATAAATATAATAGTTAAGCATATTTGTACAATGGATTCTATAGAATAAATTAATGAGAGCCATAAATGAATACAGTGTATTTTTCTTCATTATTTTCAACATCTAGAATAAAGATGCAAATTACAATAATGAAATAGATATATTCGCTATCATACGTTTTCTTATAAAGGTAGATGTTCGCATTTTCTCCATAAT
Source organism: Pardosa pseudoannulata (assembly GCA_032207245.1). Taxonomy (NCBI): domain Eukaryota; kingdom Metazoa; phylum Arthropoda; class Arachnida; order Araneae; family Lycosidae; genus Pardosa; species Pardosa pseudoannulata. Next base: position 143,973,960 of record CM063505.1, read on the forward strand.
ATTTCTCACAAAAATACCGTTTATTTATAGACTACCATTTAACCTAAGATAATACGGATGTATAATAAATAATTCATGATAATTGTAGATACTGCACACACACACACACACACACACACATATATATATATATATATGTGTGTGTGTGTGTGTGTGTGTGTGTGTGTGTGTTTGTGTGTTTGTGTTTTAAGGTAGAGGTTTATAAAAAGGCTTAAAACCCCAAATATTGATTTAAGGCTGTTCTTCCACATACCTTTATACTCAATTGAGTGTTATATCAGTTCCTTAATTTTTCTGGTTGCTTAAATAGAAGTAAAGCAGATATTCAGACAGTGTCAGACATTTTTGTAAAACTTTTGACTTTCATCATAAATTTAAATTTAAATATTGATATAACTTGACTGATATCAAAATGGAATCATAGTTAGACGTCAACTGAGGTATTAAAAACATTATATGCTTCAAATTGTCGTTAGACAGCAAATAATGAATCGATTAATATATTTTTGTCCTTCCGTTATAAAATACATTTATAAGTATTAAACAATGTGTATAGCATTATTTTATGATTTATTCTTTATTTCTTTAAGTAAAATTTGTGCCATAACTAAAGAGAGGCAAAAATTTTGTAATCAACAAAGTTATGTGAAACTGTTATTAAATTTAAAATCGCACTTTTTTCTTTATCATCTGTTTAATCATCTGAGTTTAAGCTTTAAAATTACATAATGTTCACTTCTAAGTTGAAACATATTGTTTAGGGTAAGACTGTAGGCAGATTGTTAAATGAAAATTACTTGACACGTGAAAATATCTTGTTAGTTTTGTTGAAGCTTGGATTTATTTATCTGGCTAGAATAACAAGAACAGCTATTCAAAAGATTGTTATTGTTGAATTCTCTTGTAACATAAAACAAGAAATAATAAAAGGAGACAAGTTCAAACTTAACACGTATTACTGCTAGATATATTAACATTTATTTTTAAAGCATAAAATTCTATTTCTTAAAATCTTGTAAAATTTAGTTCGACTGTTAAAGATGGTGTAAGAAGACTGGAATAAAAATCAACCTTTTTGTCCTAAAAAATATTCTGTTACTTTGGACACTGGTTTATGTTGCCTGGGAGACATTATTTTAACTTCATAGAAATAATTTTAGATTTCTGTTCAGAAATTATATAAAGATATAAAGATAAAATATTATTCCTTGGGATGTGTTTTATTTATGTTTAATTCAAACTTACAACAGATTATTATAATTTTATAACAAAAATATTGATTCTTGATTTTTATGAAGAAATGGTGTATGTTTGCCACAATATTTAACCAATTATACTTTAATACAGCTGCAGCGTGATATTTCTAAAAAAATGCTTGAATTCTTAGTATTATAATGTGAAATTATATTCTCATTGAGTAGTGTTACAATGTTCAATCGATTTATTAAATTTCTTATTTCTATAAACCAGTAAGTTAAAATGAAAGCGCAATTTTCAATTTCTTAAAGTTAGGAAGATTTCATAGAAATTCCATTATACAAGATACATTTTCACTCTTTCTATTTCTTTTTTTCCTTAAGTAGTTTGCTCATTGTAGCTATTGATTTCCATTTCATAGAAGTTCTTTGCAAAATATATTTCTGATAATAGATATACTTAAATTTTGCTTTATTTCAGATATTATTTTATTTTGAATTCGAATTTGGAGATCAATCCCGCAATTATCCTGAATTATTTTGCTTCACCTTCTCGAAGACATTTCGAATGACATTTCGTCAGTTGAACAATGGGAATTTATTAAAGTTTTCTTATATTTATTAAAATATAAAATAATACATTCCACTTCTACTGGTAATACATATATTAGTAGTCCAGATTTTAGCATTTTTCGTATAAATTTCTGCAATTTCTGTATTTAAGTTAGCATCATAGATTTTAAAACTGATTTTTAGGTTTGAAAAACATTTTCATTTTAAAACCTTTAAAGAATATTTTACTTTTAGAATTCTTTGTTTCGTTGCAATGGATATTAAAATGGACATTATTGTTTTTAGTTCAGAAACTTTTATTTAATTATATTTATTTGTGTCAAAAAATTTTTAATTAATGTGACCATGATTTTAACACTCCTCTATAAGTTGTCGATATGACTGTTTTCCATGAAAAGCAAAATTGTAACCTACGATTCATTTTCAAAATAAATTACTAATCATACTTTTCAATTAAAACAATATATCAACATATATTTATTCTAAAATTTCCAAATTTGTAAGTCAAAAAATAAACGAAATAATAAATTTCGAACGATATTTTATTTAATGTTATGTTTTCATTTTACAACGATCTTGTAAAAACCTTACAATACGTACATAATATTTTAGCTATACATGTTTAAGAACCTATTAATTTTTTAAACAAAATTATAAATTTCAAGTTTTATAAAAACAATATCTTTAAAACAGTTTTATCAATGTGTTAAATTTCAAACACGTTACAAAGGAAATAAGTTCTAAAATTATGAATATCTATGTTACAACTGTTTAAAAAATATATTTGAATGACAAAAAAAATTTTAAACTAAGCTTCATTAAAATATTCACTAATTTTTAAAACTAGTATATCCTTACATCTTAGAAGAAACAAGTAACAGGTTAACGGATAAACTTACTATGATCATTTAAATAAATATTCATCATATTGTAATTAAAAACTATACAAGAGTAGATTAATTATAGTAAAAAACAAACAATATTTTTAACTGTTTTTGTTCATTATAGTTATTTATCAATATTACAATAAATTACATTAATATAAATATCATTTGCTTAGATGAAATTTAAACTGTTATAAAAGTAAACGAACTTTTAAATTTTTTAGTGCTATTTCTACTAATTCCATATTGGCTCTTAAACAATAAGAAAATTTCAGTTTCCCTGATTTAAATTAGCATTTAAAAACTTAAACTTTCCAAATAAACATCGTTCTATCAAACATGAGACAACAAAGTAATTAACTGCTTAGCCTTTCCCATGCCTCTTCTCCAACAAGCTGGGGCATAAAAGATTTATCATTATTTTTGAAAATATGTGTACATGTCTCAAAAGCATTAAACAATTTGCATTTTGTTCCACCAAAACTAGATGAAATTTTCTGTAATGTTCGGTATGAAAGAATATGGAATAAAATATTCTAATGTTCTCAGAGACAGAAAAATGCAAAAATTACTTTGCAATGAACATCTAAAATTTTAATAACGTTTAAGATTATGACAGTTTACACTTACAATATTAAATTTTAATACTAGCACTTGTTATTAAATTTTAATACTAGCGTGAATATTTCTTTAGAAACGCTTATTATGATCTCTATCATACCAATGATTTTCTTACCCATATAGAATTGACTATAAGTAGTAGGTCTTAAAGTGATACAAAAAATAGAGGGAACGCTCAAAACTAAAGAAATTATATATATATATATATATATATATATATATATATATATATATATATATATATATATATATATATATATATATATATATATATATATATATATATATATATATATATATATATATATATATATATATATATATATTTATATATATATATATATATATATATATATATATATATATATATATATATATATATATATATATATATATATATATGTGTGTGTGTATACCCATATGCATATATGTATATATATACACATATATATATTTATACACACACACACACACACACACACACACACACATATATATATATATATATATATATATATATATATATATATATATATATATATATATATATATATATATATATATATATATATATATATATATATATATATATATATATATATATATATATATATATATATATATATATATATATATATATATATATATATATATATATATATATATATATATATATATATATATATACATATACAGGCTGTCCCTAAAGGTCTTTTACAAACTTAACATGCTGGTCTGTCATATCTCGATGAACAAGATTTACATAGGAACTTGTTCTGAAAATGCAAACTGCTAGAGCGCTATGATCCTAAATATGGAGCAGGAGAAAATAAATAGCATCTACAGCGGTGTTAGTATGATTTTTACTACATATGATGATTACATCACAGCAAATGCTTAAAATTGTTTCATTTCGAAAAAATGCACTTTTCACAACGTCGGCGCATGGGGTAACGAACCCGTTCAAATTCAATAGGAGTGTCACGGACACGTGCTGCAGAATCCGGGATACTGGCGACAAGATCGATGTATCCGATGGTAAGGGTGCCTCGAACACCATGGAGTAAAGTTGGGGGAACGCGACGGCTATGCAACTGGTTCGCCTCTACCGATCCAGTAATTAGGATAAGTCCTATCGAGGTATTCTCAAACAGCGTAGCTACTTTGGGCAGGCGCTCCATCATGCTGAAACTAGATGTTTCGACAGGTAACGTCACCCATCACATCCAGGAAAACTCTTTCTAAAAAATGCCGTCAAGCCGTTCAGGTAGAAGGTAAGTGCCAATTAACATGTCACTGATAATAACATCCAAAACGTTTACGGTGTTGATGTGCATGGGCAAGTGTACACCTTAGGTTTTCAATGGCCCATACGTACATGTTGTGCAGGTTCAGGACACCATCTTGTGTAAAGCAGGATTCACGAGAAAACAAAATCCAAGATAGAAAATCTGGCTGTACGGCCAGCTGTACCAGCATGAGAATGCAATGCGTTTGGGATAATCGTCAACGTACAGTGCCTGTACTTTTTAGAAGTGGTAAGGGCGTTGCATGTCCTCGTGCAGTATGCGCAATAGGGTGGTACGACCTACACCGAAGACACGTTCTCTTGATCCGAAAATTGTTTGCGGGTTGATGGCAAACTCCTGTAGTACGGTTTCCTCTACGACAGGCGTATTGTAGTACATTCTCGACTGATGTAGCTATGTACATCAATAGGTCCTGATTCGTGTAATCTGTGGTTCAATTGTCCAAACAAAACATGACTTGGCTATTGTCTGTCTGGTAAGCACTCAAGGTACATCTGTGCAGCGGCTCGGCCATTTCCACCAGAGGAGCCGTATACATAATGCAGGTCGGCCATTTGTGCGTTACTAAACTCATTCATCCTTCTCCTTCAACGTCCAAGCCTGAAATGATTATTTTTCCCACTATCCCGTTTTAATGCAATTATTGCCCTTTAGTGGTGGGAGTCTCTCCGATATTGCATCAATACACGAAAGTATCAATATACCATAAAACTGTTTGAATGACAAGGATAGCAACTTTGTATAATATATAGATATATTTTTTGTCCATATTATAACAGCACAAAAGCTCTTAACGAATTCATCGTCTATGCAGCACTCAATTTGCCATTTTCATATGATATACAGACAGTTTTTTACTTATTTACAACGTATGTTTTGTGCTAGATAGTCAAATATCCCAATGGTATAATTTTGAAATAAGATGAATTGCATAGATACATAAGACAATGATAGAAATTTCTCATTACTTGTCAAAATATTAAGCGTTTGAAATAAATCTCCCGAAATGATGGGAAATAAAACTGAGCTAATACCAAAAGTTTTTCAACAAATAATAAGGAAATAATTCTTCTGAATATGACTGATAAGAGACAGCGTGGAATATATCCAAAAGGCGAGTATAAATATAACTCAAAACAAAATTATTGTTGCAGTGTGTATCAGATTTCCATTACTATATAAGTACAGCCGTTCTATCATGATCAGTAAAATATTTTTAGGCTTTTATTCTTGCCCAGTAAAAATACTCTCAAGAGAAGTATAAAAAATTTATTTATTATACATTTATTTCAAACAATACAATATAAGGTGGTAGATTAGTGAAATTATTTTAATAATAATACTATATTTTCCATTTTAACAATTTTTGAAGAATATTAAGCCATTTTTAGACAAATTTTACACCTAAAAAAATTTGTTTTCTAAGAAACCTTATCATATTAAAATTAATCCATCTAAAATATTCAAATTTATTACTAAATACTAAGTCAATATCAAAATAAATTTTAAAAAGGATTAAAATGTAAAACAAATTTATTTTTATTATAACTGTTATATGATAATTCTATACATTTTTTTACAAACATTAATATATTGTGTTAATACAATTAATATTGAAAATTCCATTCGAAGACTGAAATACATCAAAATATATTTATCTCCCTTTTCACTTCAAAACATAATCATTTGTTTTATTGAAGAATGTATAAGATCACTTCACATAAGTAAAGATACATATTTATTGTAAGAGAATCAGAGACAGAAACTTCTCCAAAACCTCATATTTTTATTCTTTTATTTATTACTAAATACTACTTCAATTCCAAAATAAATTTCTAAAAAGAATAAAATGTAAAATAAATAATTCATTTTTATTATAACTGCTATATAATAATTCTATACATTGTTTTTACAAACCTTAATATATTGTGTTAATGCAATTAATATTGAAAATTCCCTTCGAGGGATGAGATAATTAAAATACATTTATTTCGTTTTTCACTTCAATACATTATCATTTGTTTTATTGAAGAAGGTATAATATCGCTTCATATAAATAATGATACATATTTATGGTAAGATAAGCAGAGTCAGAAGATTCTCCAGAAACCCTTATTTTTATTTCTTTTAACAATAATGTACGGAAATTATAAAATTAAATATTAATTCTTACTTAGGTTTTTACGATTATAATGTAAATTTGTAAGTATTATTTCTAAAAAAATATTTTATTGCTTTAGAATTTCATACCATTAAATACTACAGCTTTCAGTTAATATACGAGTGTTACTTTAGAATTGACAATTCCCACTTGATATACCCGAAATTCTACTTACGTTACCAGACCAAATACTTGTACAGAACTTATGTGGTTTATTATTAAATGTTTTCAGAAGTTTTATTACTCGAGTGAAATTTAATTAGCAATATTTACTTTAGCAATAGATTAAACTTAAATTTTTCTATGTACACATAACATATTTAATATATATATATATATATATATATATATATATATATATGCATGCATGTATGTATTTAAACTGTTATTTCGGACATCACAGGTATTTTACAACTCATTAATTGAATTTATAAATTACTATAACAGTTTTATTTAATAAGTTAAAATTCATTTATAGAATTAATTAGTAATAAAATTAAGAAAATTTATACAGGACTTTAAAAAAGATACGTAATCAGGTAGTATATTATTATATATTATTTAATTGAATATATATATATATATATATATATATATATATATATATACATATATATACATATATATACATACACACACACACACAAATATATATATATATATATATATTGTTTATTCTAGATCCTAGCATTTAAAGTAAAAATATAAACATATTAAAATTTTGCAGCCTAGAAGAATAGATACATTTTATGTTGTTTTAAAATTAGAAATATTACAAATATATTGGGACAATAAAATAATAAAACATCACTATTATAAAATCCTTTAATATTAGTTTAAATTATCCTTTAAAATTATGCTTACTGTTTAAGATATTATTTTACATCATTGCTTATAACTGTTAATTTTATCATATACAACGCAATCACGTTTAACTTACTTCATGTTATCATTTTTATCCTGCTCAACCTACGTTGCGAAATATTATATATTATTTTATATATGTTGTACTTAATTTATTGCATAAATTTAATTAGTTACTCATTTTTATTCTTAAAAAGGAATTGTATAAATTAACCATTCCTTTTTAACAAAAGGAGCATTAAAGAATTTACGATGAAATAGTGACTGTAAGTGTAATTATGAAACATTTCATTAGATAATTTATAAAATATAACGTTTTTGCAATATACTACTAATAACCTAATTTTTTATACGTTTTATTATGCATTTAATTGTATATTTAATTTTATTTTAAAAGCTCACTTGTTCTAATGAATTCCATTAAGCACTTAATTTATTTATATACATTTATTAAATAAAATTTAATACGTTTGTAACATAAATAGTTAATCCACTTATAAGTCGGAAATACTATATTTTAAATTTACATCTTTTATTTAATAATAGTTTTAATTTTACACTAGATTTAATTGTTTGAGAAATATATATGTATTTTTAATCTTTATAAACTAATGTTACAAAAAGAAAAAATTAATTTGTTTAAAATTTCTGCCCACTATTAATTAAAATAGTTCTGTATCTTATCCATTCTTAATTAGTAGCATATTAAATAATTAAATTTTTTCATGTTATTGACTTCACAAGTATTAAATTTAAAGATACGAAAAAAATATATTGAGAATATATAGCTTCATTTATTTTTCAATATTAATAGTTGTTTTAATAATGAAATTTTCTCCATGGCTTCTATATGTCTGTTAGTTTTCAATCTGAATAATTTTTGTATATTTGGCTTAACGTATATTTGTGAGAAAATTTAAAACCCAATTTTCTAACAAACTCTGCTCTTTGTGATAAAATTAAGCCTGGATAACAATCTATAATGTATCTAAAAGTTGTCCTATTACAGAAATCTTATAACTTTAGAGAGATTAGGAAACATAACCAGAGTATATGTATTGTGTACTAGATAATGTAACTATTGTGTTAAAAAGTTGTCTTGGTTAGAATTAATGTAAGGAATCTACTGAGAAACTACTTATAAAATTATATACTTCTAAATATAAGTAAGCTCTCATATAAATGATTAATAAATCAACCTCACGATGTATTAAAACTGTAAAGTTTGTCACTGTTCCTACAATTTAAATTATCCCTAAATGTTAGATTCAAGTGAGCTTCCGCTATAAATCTCAAGATGTATCGAAAGTGTAAAGTTGGGGACTGTTCCTCCAATTTAAATTATCCCTAGATGTTAGATTCAAGTGAGCTTCTACTTTCAATCTCATAATGTATTGAAACTGTAAAGTTTGTCACAGTTCATACACTTTAAATTATCCCTAGATGTTAGATTCAAATGAACTTCCGCTTTTTACCTCGTGATGTATTGAAACTGTAATGTTGGTCACTGTTCCTAGAATTTCAATTATCCCTAGATGTTAGATTCAAGTGAGCTTCTACTTTCAATTTCATAATGTATTGAAACTGTAAAGTTTGTCACAGTTCCGAATATTTAAATTATCCCTAGATGTTAGATTCACGTGAACTTCCGCTTTAATCTTGCAATAATATTCTTGATAGAATCTAACAATTGTTTTTAATGGAAGATAGAATATTAACTGTAATAACACGTTTAATATTCGACTTTCCATTGATTGTCATTAGAAATATAATATGATATATATATACATATATATATATATATATATATATATATATATATATATATATATATATATATATATATATATATATATATATATAATATGTAAATCATTAATGACCTTGTGTATTAAAGTTGTTCATTTCTTTCTTATATTTTTGTTTTAAAAATTCTAATGGTTAAATTATAAAGAGTTTATTACATTTTATATACAAACTTGAATTTACGTCATATATGAAAACCATCTACGAATTTATGTATATTTTCCAAGGGCTAGAAATTTAATTTTTTATATTAATTGTTTATATATAATATATTTTTATATACAAACTTGAATTTACGTCATATATGAAAACCATCTACGAATTTATGTATATTTTCCAAGGGCTAGAAATTTAATTTTTTATATTAATTGTTTATATATAATATAATTTTTATCTATGGAATTTAAACCTATTTTCATATGTTGCGCAACATGTGTTAAATTTAACTGTTCATATATTAACAAAAAACGCAAATAGATTTTATAAAACTATTTTGAAAACAAATTTTTACTTTCTTCTATATAACAAAGGAAAAATAGTTTATTCGGTTGGTTATCCTATATTCAGGTATAAAACATATTTGGCATTTTTGTCAAGGATTTTAAGATAATTTTTTTAGTTACACTTTTTCAGTAGATAACTTATCTACTACTAACGTATTTATAATTTAAAATTTCATTATTTATAAGAAATTTCAATTATATTACTATTAAATACTCAAATTTCTAATGGATTGCATTTCAATTTTTCATTCGTTTAATTTATTTCAACACACAAAATGCCATACGAGAATATCTTTCAAATTAAATTATTTTCTCTAATAATAAAAACATCAATGATTTTAAAAATCATTTTTAAATTTGTTGAATAAATGCCATGAAAATATAAAATATCAGAAAAAATATAAATCAGTATTTTTCTGACGATTAATTAAAATACTCAATTTTACAACCTTAATGAGCAATATATTAAGGAATTAAATTGTTCTCTCGACTCACTAAATCTGGAAGAATAAAGTTTAATAAAAATACCTTAATTTAGAAGTGTTCATAATTTTGTTTCAATAAAATATAGATAATTTTTCTAACACACTGCGAGTTAATTTTACAACTCAAAAATTTTTCTAAAATGAGATTTCGCTTTTTTTTATGGAAAAATTAGAAAACTTATGATATATCATTAGTTAATGAATAAATATTTTCTCTCAACGCTAGGATACGTAATGCATCTAATATTTCTTTTACAAATTTTATACTTTTTCATGTGAACAGCATGTAGTGAAACGACATTGGCTCGAGTAAGCTCTCGCAGCAGCCACTTGGAAGAAAGACAGTTGCATAGTTTAAACAACGTGTGTTAGAAAAGCGGGAAGCAGAACAATCTTTGGAGTTGTAAAAAAAATGAAACGATCTATCCGATGTTCAAAATGACATGATCATTGGTTTTCGGGTCACGATCAGTAGAAAATTGGAAACTGAAAAAAAAATTGAATTAGAGTTCGATTTTTCTGTTGAGCACTTACCAAAACCTTCTTAAAATTCTTCCATCAACAGGCAGTATGTGACCGATGGTCTGGAAGAGGTCCTTTTCAATGATGACGGAGTCAATAGTATCTGACTAAGATTCTGAGATGTATCACAAATGACAGTACCATACATATTTCTATAGTAAATAAGTAGAATTCATATGTGTGATAGAAATACCTATACTACTGAGTAAATAAACATCTTTTGAATGATAATAAGGATAGATCAGTACTAGAAAATTGATCATATAATGATATAGAAAATATTAAAATAATTGTAATTGATTTACAAAATAATGATTACAAGATGTCTCTGGAAATTTTTAAAAAAGTTTATATCTTGTCCCCATGTAAACTATTCTGCAATTATGTTGACTTCATAAAGTTTCTTTTTTAATTTATCTTAATAAAAGTATAGTATTGTTAGAGTAAACAAATACTATAATTAATTACAAGGGATATTTTCACACTTGACCCCTATATATATCATAAATATGGCCTGTAATTTTATATCAATCTAATTTTGTATTTCTTTCATATTTCTTACTTTTTGCTAATTGACCACAGTGTGCAGAGTGAAAATATTGTATATATAATCCACTTATTGCTTTATGTCTATGCTGTGCAGAATAATCGTCTAGTGAAACAAATAAACGTGTGTTTAGCAGATCCATTGTTGTTTTTGTTGTTTTTTTATGTCACTTGGTCAAACCAAGAGTGATCGGCCCATACGCTAGTCATATTAAGGCAAAAAAGGTGCCCCATTCGTTTTTTAACGACCATTACTAGGCTGAAAATACAATTTATTCGCAAGTAGGTCATAGTAATTTAGAAGCAGGGGCACAGTAGAATTCAAATAGGCTTGCTTCTACCTCCAAAGGTATTGATTGAGAACTTGGAGTAAATTGTGACCAAGATCATATTTTACGCGTCCCAATCATCTTTATCGAAAATTTTTGTATCTTAGGCCGGCTTGGGCTCCGAAACCGCAAAACTTCAAAGCGTTGCCTTTGGCAGCTAAGGTACTGCAGCTCAAGATTCGTTCATTCTTTTGAGTTTTGACCTATACCCTTCAATGACTATGATTACTATCATGTAGATGTTATAGTCAAATTTCTGAAAACATCTTCAGAAATAACAGAAAAGTATTGCATGATTGAATGTGTAAGAGAATAAAATCTCAAAACAATAACAATATTATGGTAAAATTATTTCTATTAAAAAGTCTATGTTTGGTATTAAAATAATGACATTGCATTTTTACTGATAACTCTTATAATTATACCAATTAGTTTAAAAGCATATTTATCATACGTTCAAAGAAATAATTAATTCAACACATTGCTTAAATAAAACTCGTGCACAACGAGGATGACAAAATGAGCATAAAAAATTGCTATTGATAAATAAAACTATAACTCAGCAATTATGCAAATCTTAATTATATACAGTTCTCTACATAAAAACATCACATATGTAAGATTCATAGCTTAGAATTTACACGATTAATCATATCTCTCAAATGTGATTATACATTTTTTCTGTTATCTATAAATGATATCAATAAATTTTATTTAGTTATTGTTAGAAAAAACATTCAAAATTAATTGTCAGCATTTAAGTACATTTTTTACAATAAGGTGTTCATTTTTAACAAAAACTTCTCAAGTGGAATTTCTAATAGATATTATAATATGGTGTTTGTAAATGCAAATATGCAACAGTGATATAACATTTTTCTCTTTGGTAATACTTACCTATTATAAAAAAAATTCTGTTACGTATTATTTACTGTATATTTCTGCTAATTTTTTTATTTATGAAATTAAGTACTTAATCTAATCTCACTTTAAAAGTACATTCTTTCTAAATATTTGTAATTACATACCCATTTAATCTAGAAATTTTTAATAAATTATGTTTCAAATTATATTTTTGTGAAATTAATTAAAACACTCATAAAGCCGAGATAGTGATCTTTTAAAACATATCCTTCAGCTAAACATGCCTTTAATTAACATTGAAAATTAAGTGCTTCAGAAATATTTTTGCCTTTTTAATTTTTATGAATGAGTGCTGCGAGAAGAAAGATTTCCCAGGGAAATTTATATATGTATAGATATATATTGGCATTTTTTCTCTCAATTAATTAAAATAAATCTGTAAGTTATCTATCCTTAATGAGTTAGATATTGAGCAATTAATTTTTATTTCATTCAATTCATTTTGGAAGAATAAAATCTAAAAGTATCGATTAAAGAAGCATTGTAGAAATTTAAGAATATTTTAATCACAATGTTTTCGCAAGTTTATTTAAATAAAGTAATAATTTTTAACACTCTTTTGTGTCAGATATTTTATACGTTTAATGTTTTATCGGAAAGATATAATCATACATTTGAGAAAATTTATGATATTCTAAATATTAATCTAAATATTGCTATTACTCTAAAAGTGAGCACCCACATTTCTTTTCATGATTAACACTTTATTCCATTATTATGGGATGTGATTTAAGCGGATTACAATAGAAATTTGCACTAATTTGGCTTTAGTACATACTCTTTCTAATGCAGAGAAGATCCAAGAGTGAAGCTCAGAAATCCAACTATCCTACTTACATATGAATTATAGATAGAATGTTGTGCACTTTCTAAAGTTAATTATAACTGTCTTATTGATACAACAAAAATGCATACGGGCCATACGAAATTATTAAAAAATTAAGAAATGATAATTACATAATAAAGTTCATTTGGCTTTGATTTAAAATAAAATTTGTTTATGTTCACAAAACTAGAAACCAGACAATTTAAGGATTATTTGGTGCAGTAAAGTGAATTGTCCATTTTTAATAGTGTTGAATGGTCCATATACCAGAGTAATTAAAATTCTGCAAAATGTAATATAATTAGTTACGTAAAAAATTTCTTACAAACTTTTTATAATCTTTATATGAAAATGCAATGATGTAAATATTAGTAACTTTGTTTGCAAATAGACACTATATAAACTACGAAGAATGTAAATTTAGGTGATTTAGTAGTGCAAATGCATATTTTTGATAAGACACAATCATGTGCTAAAAATTACTTAGCATGTCAGATATGATACAAATCAGACGAGGATGTGTTTTATTTATGTTTTAGTGCAAGTTTAGTTTCAACAACAGCCTCAGTTATTCATGGATTTATCCCTATAAAAAAATCTGCCGAGGTAGGGAAGATAACATGAGTTACACTGTTGACCGAGGGACGAGGGTGACGTCAGAGACCCTCCCCTCCGCTTTGACCGCATTTGACAAGAGGAGTGGCTGACTCAGGTCAGTCGTCTTTGTTTTTGGCAACAGCAGTATTTTTTTTTAAGCAGGTTTGGAGCCCCTTCGTCTACTTCAGCGCGATGTCAGAGTAACTCATGTTACACTTATAAAACACTATAAATTGACTGCAAAACCTGAAGAAATTATGTTTGTACTGTTCCTTTAAAAATTGTATTACTGATATTAATTGATTATTTAAGATGTTTAAGTTGACATTTATTTTTCAACTACTCTGAAAAAAAACTGAGAGGTCAATGAAAACATTAATGAATTTTGAACTGACAATCAGTCAAATTGCAGAAACTGATGAGTAGATTAATTTTTCGAAACAAACTTGCTGAAAGTTTTTTTTTTCATTTTTTAATCTGTTAAGTGATAATGTTAAACAGTATTGATCCATAAATATTCATGATATAGTGGAGAAGATCATCATGAATGAGCAATAAAAGTTCATTATAGATACTATGCATATGCATCATGCTTATAAACAGTTGAATTTATATTTCAGTCATAAATTAACTTCCAATCGGATAAATAATGAAGATGATCTTATGGAAGTAGTCATCTGCTAATATAATCCTTTAGAATACCACAGAGGTAATGTTTTTTTTTAGTATTATTATAATTCTAAAAATATGTTAGATCTTTAGAGTAGAAGCAATTTTCTTTAACTGTACATAAATTTAATTTTTTTTAATTATACTTCTGGATAATATATTGTCAATAATCTAAGGAGAATTAAATATTGATATTCCTTTACATAGTTATATTACATGAAGTTTTTACTTTGTATAGTTTATTAAATCCGATTCCTAACATTATTGTTAATAGTACATTCTATGTCTCACGTAAAATATCTCTGAAAATAAATAAACATTTTGTTAATTCTAATGTACTACTTGCAAAAATTATTTAATAAAAATAAATAATTTTACGATAAAATGAATGCACTGTTTACTTGTAATCTCTTTATTATAGAAAAACTATTTTTTTCTTATTTATAAAACTTAAAATATAATAGGTATATTTTTAATCATTTTAATGTTTTATCTGTATTGATAGCTTGAAAAAAATGTTGAACAGATTTCACAATAATTAATTGCAAGTTTATTTAATGTAGTTATTTGCATGTTTAGCAATACATGTCTTATAAAATATTAAACCATTATATTTAAATTGCTGAGACAAAGAAAATGAAATAATTGTTCAAACATTTTTCTCCGAGTGAGGAATTCTTTACAAATGTATTGAATACAGGAAATTACCCACATTTCATTTTAAGGAGAACAAAGAACCTGCGATGACACAGAGATGGGAAAAATATAAAATTATATTTTCTTTAGAATAACATCTGTCTTAAGCAAAATCAAAAGGGTACCTCTATATTTCTATAAAATTAAACTGTTTTCTGGATGGGTGATTTCTTGCGCATGGATTATATGGCGGAAATGATAGAAAATGAACTTTTTGATTCTTAAAAGCGTTGGTAATAGAAACTACTTTCCTTCTTTTCACACTGCTTTGAAAGACATTAGAAAGTAATTTACTGAAATTTCGTAATATTGGAGAAACACTTCAATTAGATGAGTTGAACTAAGTTAAATTTAAACTTTTTTCTTGTTGTTTTAAATGAATAGTATAGTTTAATTTTTATTGACTTATGTTTTAACATGAAAAACATATTTCTATATATTATAATAAAATAAATTATATAAACAGTGAGAGGTTTTAATTAAAAAAGTGAATATTATTAGGCTCAAATTCACACATTTTAATATTCACCCATGCCATGACAAAATATTTGCCTATTTTATTTAACATCTATCTTTTTGTGGAAATTTGATAATTCCTTGTCTAGCTGTCCTTAAGGTTGTCAATGTTTAAATAATTGGAATTGGCAATTGAAAAAAATATTTATAATTCAAAAACGATTTAGAAGAAGGTACAAAGTATTATATATTTTTAAATTAGGGTACAATCAACAATAAATACTATAATTTTATTAAAACTGAATTATTATTATAATACCATAGAATTATAAAGCGATATGACTCATCTATCTGGTTAGGACAGTTTTTAAGAAGAAGAATGGTTAAATATCAAAATGTTAGTATAAAAGCCTGCAATAATTTTGTGGATTTTACCATACGAAGTTTTGAATAGGAAATTAAGTAAATATATCGTACACACACACACATATATATAGCACCGGACTGATAGATATAGAGTTCAACTAAATTATTTGTGTGGCCTGTGGAATAAATATGCTAGATGAAGTCCTTTGTCATAACAATATTGTTTCAATAAAATTTTAGGCGAGAAAATCCACTTTGAATCATTTCCGATTGATCGTGTCCGAAATCTGGCTAGTAAATATGCCCAGTTAGTGGTAAACATTTTCTCGCTCTTTTCAGTTACAAAGTTATACCCGTATCAAATGAAAAATGGTTGTTATATGTTATTACCTCTATATATAATTATGTCCTACAACACTGTATCAATCCAGTGAAACAATTTATGATGCAAATGGTCCAGACAGTGTGATTATTTGCGGTAGCAAGATCGCGTGGCTTCCACGATATATATATATATATATATATATATATATATATATATATATATATATATATATATATATATATATATATATATATATATATATATATATATATATATATATATATATATATATATATATATATATATATATATAATATATATATATATATATATATATATATATATATATATATATATATATATATATATATATATATATATATATATATAATATATATATATATATATATATATTAACATTAATATTTCACTAAAAATTACCCTCTTTCTAATTCTTATACCTTCAAATCTATTTTCCAAGCAATAAACTATCATAATTAAGAGAGTATATGCAATGAATGCAACTTTTCTGTCTACTGTCGCTAAGTATAAGTTTTCTAATTATGTTTGATATTTTTCCTAAATTAAACTGAGTAAACCAAGCTGTTTATGACAATTAAAAAATCATCCAAATGCTTCCTTTGTGCCATAACTATGCGGTTATTTCACTGAAAAGCTTTTAAAGCGCTTGTGAACAATTTTACTTCTTTGCTACCATTCCTTATATACCCCTTTCATACACTCTCGTCCTTATGACGTACTATCCGCGCCATCTGGTGGTTTCCTGCAATTTGCATATTCTTCTTCAAGATGTGTGTGATAATTCTACAGGTGAAATTTCAATTAATATTTATTGAGTTATATATTTAAAAGCATCTGTAAATATTACTTTTACTATTATTTTCAAATTCACTTAAAATAATTTTCTTTAAATGAAATATTTTTCTATAATTATTTGAATATTATTATAATTTTTCTTAAGATAAACAAAATTCTTCAAATTTTGAAGGGTATTAAATAGGTAAATAGAAAATGAATTACATATAAAAAAATTTCAGAAATTAGTAAATTCAGAAATTAGTAATTTCAGAAAACAATTTGCTCAATTAATACTTTTCATTATTTACAAATTTTGTCTTTTGACGCTTTGTTATTTAAATGATTGATTCTCCAAATTCAGTTGCATTTATCAAAGTAAATGTAATACCAATCTTATATTATCAACTGGCGTCTACTATAAAATACTTAAATATTTGAATTCGTATTATTTTTAGGGTCTCAGAAAAATTAAAAATTATATATTTTGTATAAAAGCCATTTAAATATCTTAAACATAAAAATGTTTAAAGAAACTTATATTTAAACTTTGATATTCCAATCTTCTGTTTACTATAATATACTTAGATTCTTCAAATACACTCACGTCCATAAATTAAGGATAATTCAGAATCACACAGAAATTGAGCTCTAAAAAAAATTTCACCTGTAGAATTATCACACACATCTTGAAGAAGAATATGCAAATTGCAGGAAACCACCAGATGGCGCGGATAGTACGTCATAATGACGAGAGTGTATGAAAGGGGTATATAAGGAATGGTAGCAAAGAAGTAAAATTGTTCACAAGCGCTTTAAAAGCTTTTCAGTGAAATAACCGCATAGTTATGGCACAAAGGAAGCATTTGGATGATTTTTTACATGGTAGAATTATCGGACGACTGGAGTGGACTTACCAGCTGGAAGTATCCGAGGAACTTGGAATCGCCCAGAATGTCATCTCCAGGATTTGGCAACGATTCAAACATGATGGTAAAGTGAGTAGATGTTACAGCACAGGTCCCCCACGAGTTACTACGCCGAATGATGACCGGTATTTGGCAGTTACTGCCAAAAGAAATAGACGGAGCACAGCATCAGACCTGTCTCGTCAGCTCTCTTCAGCTACCGGTACGACAGTTTCAAGGCAGACCGTGTACAGACACTTAGGGAACATTGGTCTATATGCTCGTAGGCCGGTCAGATGTGTTCCCCTTACCGCAACTCACTGTCGCCTGCGATTATGCTGGGCTAGAGAGCATGCATTGTGGACACCGCAACAGTGGTCTTGTGTGATGTTTTCCGACGAGTCCAGGTTCAAGTTACATTCTGATTCTCGTCGGACTTTTATATGGAGAGCGCCAGGTACCCGTTACCACCAAGAGAACACCATTGAACGACACCGTTACGGTGGTGCAGGATGGCTCGTTTGGGGAGGAATTATTCTTGGTTCTAGAACTGACCTGCATGTTCAGAGTGTAACGATGACAGGCCACATCTATCGGGATGTCATTCTGGAACAACATGTACGTTTGTTTCGGGGCGCCATGGGTCCTGAATTTCTGTATATGGATGAAACGCCCGACCTCACCGTGCAAACATTGTAGACGAATGCCTTCAATCGGAGGATATCACCCATATGGATTGGCCAGCATACTCACCGGACTTGAATCCAATAGAGCATGTGTGGGACATGCTTGACCGACGAATTGCAGCCCGTCAACCCCCTCCCAACTGTCTATCGGAACTTCGGAGGGCATTGCTTGATGAGTGGTGTAATTTTCCCCAAGATCAGATTGATAATCTGATACTCAGCATGCGTAGGCGTTGTAACGCTTGTATTGCATCGTCCGGGAGTCATACACCGTATTAACTATCATACTAACCATGTTATACTATTTTCTGTAAATAGGTTCTTTTTTGAAATTTGCTCCAGGGAGTAAAATCGCAATTTTTATTAATTATGTCAAACATATAGCATCTTTTTTGTTCTTTACCTTTTGTTTAACAAATAGACATTACAAATAAGTCAAATTTGTTTTGCTTTTGTGTCTTTCATTGCCTGAACTTCATTATCCTTAATTTATGGACATGAGTGTAGTATCATTTTTTAGTATCCTCAGAAAATGTCAAAATTAAATTTTATGTTACATTATATTAAAGGTCTTAATATTATAAATGTTAAAAAAATTATTTTAAACTTTGATAGTTCCTAATTGCATTTACTATAAAATAATTACCTGTATGTAATAGTACGATTTTCCCGACGTTTTCCCCTTTAAAGTAAACGTAATTAGCCTTGTCAATTGCTCGTGAGTAACATATGTATGACGTATTAATCGTATGCCAGCTGGACAAGTCCCGAATCATACCAGTAACGGAGTTGCAGTGGTAAGAAATGGAAACTCTAATTCCTCCTCCCTCAGCCTGCAACATTCGGTTGGTGATGTTGAATGCTAAAAGCATTGCCCCAATTGAAAGTAAAATTCAGCTCTGCCAGTTCTATGAGCTCAAACTGGCAGCCGAACACATAATTCAGCTCTCAGGAGCAGCAATGACATTTCTGCTATGTTTTCACGACAATGACGACGAGTTCCTCGATAGGATAGTCACGGATAACGAGACCTGGATTTCGCACTTTTCCCCGGAAACCAAGAAACTGTCAATTCATTGGAGTCATAGTGAATCTTATGTCAGTACCAAATTAAAAAAGACGCTATCGGTACGGAAAGGGGTATACACGGTGTTCTGGAACAGGAAGAATGGTTATATTCACATTCGCCAGAGTTCTACGCGAAAGGGATACAAAAGTTGATCCCACAATACGACAAGTGTCTCAAATCTTCTGGTGGCTATGTTGAAATATAGATGAAACATTGCTGTAATTTCTGCTGTAACAACGGTCCGAAATGGAAACTCTAATTCCTTCTCCCTCAGCATGCAATGTTCGGTCGATGATCTGAATGAGCAAAGCATTTCGCCAATTGAAATCCATAGTCATCTCTGTCGGCCTATGAGCCGAAACTTACACCTGAACACAAAGTTCAAAGCTTAGGAGCAGCACTGATATTTCTACTACGGTATCAAGAGTTCCACAATAGGATCGTTACGAACAATGAGACTTGGATTTCGCACTTTAAACCCTAAACCAAGCAGCAGTCAATGCATTGACATCATAGTGGATCTTCGATCAGGGCCAAATTCAAACATGCGCTGTCGGTACGGAAAGAGATGTGCACGATGTCCTGGGACAGAAAGGGTGGTTCTATTCACAGGCGGCAGAGATCTACGACAGAGGTATACAAAAGACACTAAGACAAGTGTCTAAATTCTATTTGTGGCTATGTTGAAAAATAGCTGAAACATTGCTGTACAACTTACCAATAAATATGTTCGTGAAAGTGTGAGTTCTTTTAAATAGGGAAACTTACTTTCTGGATGCGCCTCGTATTATTTTTTAGTATACTCAGAAAAAATCAAAAAATATATGTTATGTTTAAAAACATTTTAAATGTCTTAAAAATATAAATTTTTAAATAACATTACTTTTAAAAATTATAAATGTTTTGAAGGGACTGGGATCAGTACAGTATTATTGGGTATAAGTATTAAATGTAATACTTGTAAACTACAAAAAAATATTAACAATGTGAAATGTGTTTCAAAGCTGCAATATATGCTATGTTATAATGCCATATCAATAATGATAGCACTGAAATTTCATTGTTGGTATAAATTTTAATATCATTTATAAAAATTAAAGGTAAAAAATATTATTCAAAATAGATGGATTTTATTATTTTTCACAATCATATTTTGAAGATTAATTAAGTATATGGTAATCATATATTTACTACAAAACTACACTATTCTACTTTAAGAATCCTTCGCATTTGAATTTCCTTATAACCATTTGTATTTAATCAACGTTATAATCCATAATTAATTAATTTAGCAAAAAAATTTCAAGACAATACACAAATTATTAGATCTCATTTTTCAGTTCTAATGAAGAATATGTTAAACCAAAGAAAATCATTTCTATTCGTAAATAGTGAAGAAGATATCAAAACGAAACTAGTGGAATCTAGAGAAGTATTCTATAGATTATACTCCATATGCAGTATTGAAAGAAAAACCGATAATGAACAAAGACGACTTCTCGTGTTAGCTGTCTTAGCGTTTTTTCCAAAATATTTGTATGAAAGCTTTTCAACAATAGGTATTGTCTAGTTATCATACGCAGCTGTTTTTGGAGTCTAATTAGTCTTTCCTAAATGTACATTTGGTTTTAATAATTGGAAACAAAAATGCAAAAAAAATATATATAATTTGCGGATCAATATTGTGAATATATAAGTTTGCACAAAATAATCAATAATGTTTTCAATAACTAGATCAAAAATGAATTAGTACATTCTTGTAGAGGTTATAGGTGAGTTTTAAGGTAATTTGTGAAATATGTTTTATATAAAGTAATTAATTTCTATGTCAGGAAAGGGTAAATAAAGTAAAATATGGTCCAACTATTATATGAATTCCATTTAATTTGTTAATTTTTTTTGGTATTATTTAAGCGTTATATATATATATATATATATATATATATATATATATATATATTATATATATATATATATATATATATATATATATATATATATATATATATATATATATATATATATATATATATATATATATATATATATATATATATATATATATATATATATATATATATATATATATATATATATATATATATATATATATATATATATATATATATATATATATATATATATATTATATATATATATATATATATATATATATATATATATATATATATATATATATATATATTTATATATATATATATATATATACATATATATATGTATATGTCTGTGTGTATAGGTGGGTGTATAAGTGTGTTGGTGTCTGTGTGTCAGGTTTAGAAATTGGGGAATAAAAATTAAGATAATTATTACAAGAAACATATTTAACAAATTAATATTACACCAATGAGGAGACTTGTGAATGTAAGCGGAAGAGTACTGAGAAAGCAATACAAGCTCAAGATTATGTTGCACAAAAAAGAGATTTCGCAGGCAAGAGTTAGAAACAATGGTTAGTGGAACTGTGCTGGAGGTACTTCCACACTGTTGCTTGCTTAAATGTAACAAAGAAAATTTAAACTGTCTATCTTTAATCAGTTTCTGAAAAAAAGAATTTGGTGGCGTTGTGATTTCTATGACGAGACCTCACACACACACACACACACACACGCACACACACACACACATATATATATATATATATATATATATATATATATATATATATATATATATATATATATATATATATGCATATATATATATATATATATATATATATATATATATATATATATATATATATATATATATATATATATATATATATATATATATATATATATATTATTTTTAAAATGACTTACTCTTATAATAAATTATTTCCAATTACACACTCATTTAATTGCATGTATTATATGTATACTCTAAGCCATTGTGAAACAAATCAAGTCAAAAAACAGAAAAAAACAAAAAATGAAATGAAGTAAACGAAGCATGCTGTCTTGTGTTTTATGCTTACTTGTTTCACCGAGACTAACTACTGTAAATATTGAACTTATGTATTGATCATCAGATCAAACAGTCTTTTATACTATATTTCTTCTCCCCCGAAAAAATAAAATTATAAGCACTGCACCGTTATTCACAAAATTATTAAGTAATACAAATTGTTATATTCAACTATCATAAAAATATTTTCTATAAATAATATTTAAGAAAGAAATTCTACTATTATATTGAAATATTAACTTCATTAAACTACATAAATGGGAAATATTTAACTTTAATGTAAAAACTGAATTTTCATAATACGAGAAACTTACATATGGATAAATAAATTTTTAGTTCCTTTTATCATTTTTATGAAATAGGTAATGGATGACATTATTAATGAATACTTTAAATAAAGATATTTTGTGGGAAAAAATTCCATTCAACAGCTAAACTCTTAAATAGTTTCGACAAGTACTTTTCTTATCAAGCGAAGTGAAATAATAAAAAGATTATTAACATAATAAAAGAATTTGCAAAATGCAAAGAAAATCAACAAAAATACGAACCTACACAAGAAGAAGGTATGACGCCAACAGATTTAAAAACCATGGAGGACAAAAATTTAAAACCATTTACGTGTCTAAGATGCAATAAAAGTTTGACAGGAAAACTCATGTTAATCTCTTTTCTCGGTGGTTTAGGTTAATTATGGTCTGTGTCAACAATCTTACTTTGGATAAATGACGGATAATTAATTCCTAGAATTGGAAATCTTTTCTTATTCGTAATTAAATGTTTTGAATTCTTAATTAACTTCTTTGGGCAGAATTGGAATTTTTTTTGTTTGCCTGAAAGGCAGAAAATAGCTGTAATTTTTATTTCTGCATTCAGATTATCACCGCTATTTTAAAATATATATAAATTGAAAGTACAGCATTAAGTCTTCGATCTGACATTTATAATCCAGGTTCATTCTGTAGGTAATGGGCAAAATATTTTATTTTGGTTTTTATACGCTTTGAACTTCTTAAGTCTGAGTTTATTGATTTTACACTGTCAAGCTAAATATTACTCATAATTAAAACTATATTGTTTTTTCCTAGTTATTTCATTCTTTAAATTCTATGATCTTATTTTAAACAATCAGAAATTTATTCGGAAAGTATAACTTCACAGAAAAAATATATCTAAATGACAAACGATTATAAAATGTTAAATACTTAAGAAAATAATTTAAATATTATAACAAACACTATAATTGTTTTTTCAGATGTTAATAACTTGCTTTGATATTTTATAATATTTCTTATTTAACCTCAAATAATTGATTTTACCTATGTAATAAACATTTATATTATTAATTTGAAATGAGAAATGAGTTGATATTAATTTACATGTTGTATATCTATTTTGACTAACTTATAATAATTATCTCTTAATGAATCTGTCAGAAATTACTTCTATTAACTTGTTACTGTTAGAAAAAGTCAGTGTAACAAAGATCATTTTTTCTTTTAAAGCGAGAACTTAACTGCATATGCTTAGTAAAAGTCGCCTGCATATCAATTCTATGAATGCAGAGTAAAAACTTATAGCACAGGATTATTTTCCTTAAGTGGTATTTAAAGGCTATTCACTGATTTGCAAGCTCAACATATATTTACCTCGTGAATTCATTGAAGTCTGAACATATTCTCTTTGTCTTATTCTGGTTTAAACGTTTCAAATTAGTTTAAAATTCAAAATAATGATATAGGTATCACATGAATCTTTAAACACCAATTATCTGGATTCAGTTCGTTTTTAACTCTTAGTATAGATCGATAAAAACTTAACCATAGTTCCTTGTAGTTTGTTTTCATCTTACATTTAATCTCAATGCGTCGGCTTCTAAAGGAGACTTCTAGGAGTTCATCTGGCCTTATAAAAATTCCAGAACCTATTGTACCTTTTATAAGGAAGTGGAAATAACAGTCCAACAGACCAGTACGCTATTTATTAACTAGAATATAGCTTGCCCGATGACAAAATGAGTAGAATTATTAATTTTCCAGAATTTAAAGCGTATGAGGCAGGTAAAAAATATCTTATTAGCTGATCCTTATCCAGTACAAGATAAATAATTTATTTAGTTTCATACTACTCTAAGTCTGCCGATACTGTAAATGAAAATTAGAATCACGTTGAAATCATTTAGAAAGATAATTCAAAGTTTTCTTATATAAGTCGAAATTATTGTTACGTTCTTCCTATTTTTTACCACAATAATTAATGGAAGTAATGGAATGAAACTATCATTTCCACTACACCCTGGAGGTAGATATAATTTCTTGTTATTACCGGCGACAAAATTTTCATTGTAACAAAAATAATTAAAAAATAATTGATTAAATTTAAATTTATCAATATGCACCTGAACTATTATTTAAGCCAAATACAAAAGACAATTATTTACTTAATATCTAAGTTCAGTGCTGAAACGTATGAAAATAATATAGATATTTAAACAATTTAAAATAATAAACGATTAAATGAGATAATTAAAGGAATGACGACATAATGCTAGAAAAAAATGTTATTCTTATCTATTTATTATGGGATAAATTGATAAATTTAAACTCCTCCCCTTAACTGGACAAAATAATTGCATTAAATGCTAGAAAAGGGAGGAAGAGGTGGATTCGGAATAACGCTAACCCTAATCCACCAAAATTCAATATAGATTTATCCATTCTAGGATAATAATTTATCCATCATATCTATTCATTCCAGGTCCAACCACATCATAAATTCCAGGCAGACGGTCAGATAACATAGGCTATTATTATATAAGGGATCTATTTTGTAATCATCGGTATAAAAATAACATATATTCTGCAGCTGATTCTTAAGTATTTTGAAATCACGGGCAATGACTCAATATTTTGGCAATAGATGTGGCTAAAAAGGTCTGAATTACTACACAACTCTACCAAAGAACGTATGTGAATAATCTCTTAAAGAATCTGTCAGAATGTCGTCCTCTTAAGTTTTTACTATTAGAAACAGTTGCTGAGACTGATAGTTTAAATAGATTTGTGTATTGAAGATATTAATGAGTTCACTCAGGTTGAATCTATGAAATGATCTCGCATGATTTTTGCTCCATAGTATTGACGTGGTTCTTGGCCATCTTTGTTTTCTATGTAAAAAAATGAACATCGTGTACTTGGCTACGCGCGAGTCTGAATTTTCTGCTCTATTCTGAGGGTTATATTTGATATCTAGATTTAAGTAACGGAATACCTTATATCACGTTTCCTGTAACGTATCCATTTTTATTTATATTTTTATATACTTATCTCTTGACTATATATTATAAATGAAAATGATAATATAGTTGTGGATACCTGCTAGGAATTAATATACCTTATAGATGTTTATGTATGACTTATAATAAAATAAGAATGTTATACCTACGCTAAAAAGTAAATAAAGAACAAAAGTTGGAATAGTTATATTAAATAACATTTTTATTTTACATTACTCACAGTAAAAAAAAGATTAAATAAGCAGAATTATTTTATTCGGTTTGTTGATCCAACAAAATCCACAGTAACATATTAAAATATTTTTCAGGTAATTTTAAACTAGAAATAAATATAGTCCTAAAACGACAAAAACTAATCATACTTCTAGATTTTCATTCACGGATATTTTCTATTAATATCTCAAGTAATATTTACATTATGTAAATATTTGTTCTGGATTATACTCTAATCATTTATGAGGACTCTTTTATAAAACACGAAAAAAAAAATAAGTGAACAGAAAATTTCTAGGATTTTTCACGTTTAAAATTTATGTGTACACTTACCTTTCACATAATAGATTTCTAAAGAAATTAAACCTGGAAATTTGCATCTCAGTATATCTAATGATTTATTGGATTATGAAACAAAAAGAAACCCTAAAAACTTCATTACGATTCAATGTTTACAGGCTTATTTTATTCATTTATTTTTTTCTAATTTCTATTAATTCAATACACAGTATTTGCTCTAACTCTTTTATATTATTTTCCAACGAACTGAACGATTGTTATCTCATTTCTTACTTCTAAAAACACACTTAATGTTCCATTATATTTCTTGCTTCAATGAACGATTTTTCTGTATCCGAGGATTAACCTTTCTTTTTCGCAAAATTTCCACTTCACACACCACGAAACTCTATTTGATGAAGATTTCTTTTTCTTGGTCTCCTCGGAAAATACTTTTTTTTAACAATTTTACAACTTGGTTGTTAATTAAGTCGTTCAGTAAAATTAATCTAAATTTAAAGTAGGTGTAAAATGCCATAAAAAGTAAGTAAGAATTCATTTCCTAATTTATGTATCTTTTTCAGAACATTACAGATAAAATTGGTTTCGTTTTGAAACCTAATGTTGAAGAAAAAAAAATCTGTTAATTTTATTCACAGCTGTAAACTAGACAAAAATACTTGATTGTATATTAGTAGATATTTTATGTTTAAAATAAATATTTAAAACGACAGATAAATGGAGCAATTTTATTGTAATATTTATGTTGTATTTTCTCTCCAGTCGATAATATCATCAAACGATTGTGCACCTGTTATAACGATAGATTTAGGTCCTAAACTGTTATTACATGCAAAACTGTTAAAACCACTTAATTAAAAGATTTTTATATGGATCTAAATCACCTAATAACATATGCGCACAACGTTTGTCATCATTATATTGGCAGAATATTACTTGAGTGAAAAAGTTATTTAAATAATTTTATCTTATCATAAGTTGATACCAAATAATAATTAGTTTTTTCCTTTGCTAGATATTTAATCAAATTTGTGTGTTTAAGTTTGACACATTAGTTAAAATAAGATTATTGCTCAATAGGAAATGCATTTTTATTTCTATAAAAAGAGTAAAATATTTTATTATAAAACTTCCAAAAAGAAAACTATTCTAATAATTATTTGATCTTATGAGAATATAACTATACGTATAACTTTTATATTAGATATCAGTCCAGAAATTAGTTATTATTACGGAAGAGTGTACTTCAATAAATTTTTAAAATGTTATTAATACATAAAAAAAATATTGATTAAAAACTAAATAAATGCATCATGTAACTTCATGCTTGATAATATTAACACACTATGAAACACTCTATGAAATCGGATTTTTCTAATATATTTATTTATTTTATATTCGGTACAGATTTGAAAGCACACCATTTAGGAAACAATGTTTTACATTGATGATCTGAGATATATATTTTCTGTATGAATCTACTCGTAACAAACATTCCATTAGAATTGGAGAGAAAAATTTATAGAACAAATGAATATTTCCTAATAATCTAGGTTAAAGGTTCATGGGTGTTATTCATTTACTTATTTGTCTATTTCTTTATTTACTTTTTCCAACTGAAACATCTGAAAACATCTGGCCGAATAAATAGGGCTTTGCTTTTTAGTGTCGGAGATAATGAATTTGAATCCTACTTCTGGTATGGATTTATGTAGCAGTCCGGAATTGTCTTTAAGGAGAAGGAACATTTCACTTTAGCTCTAACCCCCCCAAAAAAAGTAGAACTTAGCTTTTTAAATCAAACTAAGCTCAAGCAGCTTATTAACGTTCTCACAATATGATTCCGAAACAGATCGTAAGCCTCAAGAACGTACAACGAAAACTGTTCAAGGGTTATTAGTTCCAGTACAACTACACTGGTGCCCAAAATGAAAGCTATAAACACACTCTTTGCAACAAATTCAAATGTCCAAGAATGTTATTTTAAAAAGGGATGATATAGAGGGATATATGTTCAACATTTCCAATTTGTGCTTCTAGTATATGTTAAAGTAGAAGAAAGTATTTTTTAAGCAAATGGAGATTGGAATTAATATAGGAATCGTTTTTAAGAATAAAATGTATGTGTGGTTGTCCTGTTTAAAAAAAGCAGTATCAGACCACAGTTAAAATCACAAAACGAAACCGTTTAAACTATGAATTGTTTTGAAGAACTATTGATTGACTAGAAGACTGGACTGATGTAAGCTGAAGTAGCTCGTTGCTATTTTTTGCTTGGCATATATCTGTCTCCTTATTACGGCAAAGCTTTCAGACAACAAGTGATATTACTAGGAGAACTGGACAAGATATCCTAAGGATTACAAAACCTTTTAAGGATCACTTTGTGGCTTTAAATGTAGTACGCTATAGAGAATTTGACTCTTTAGCACTCTTTTACGACTTGGACGATGCTTCTGGAATAATTATATTAAGACAAATGATGTATGGACTGCTAGCTGATAGTAATATTTATGTTCGGTGTGTGAGTATCCTTCACACACTTTCACAATAGAATCCGTATGTTTTGTAACCTTAAATACTAAAATTTAACTAGAACTACCTATTTTAAATATACTCCTAGAGTTACCTCAATCGTCAAATTTACCGATTTTTGACCCTAGCTTTCATTGTATACTTTAATGTAGTTAATATTAATAAAACAACATAATTAAACAAAAGTAACATTCAATAAATTAATACATTTATTATTAATAAATAAATAAGAAATAACAGTATTCTATTGCCCAAAATTTACAAAAAATAATGTTCTTACTATTTTCCCAGATTGCACTTTTCAACAAAATTTTCTCCCGTTAGAAGTACAAATGAAAATGTCTGCGTCCTGCTTATATTTACCATTTAGACCATTCAGTTCTAAATTGAATCGTAATCGAAACAAAATAGATCTAGTTATAGAAGCTGCCGAACAGTTTGGGTCATTCAACTTTAAAATTCATCTTTGAAAGTCACTATTTCGACGGGTCTTGGTATAAATAGGTATACATCATATCATATTAATTATGGAAATTACAGTTGGAGAGTGGAAACTGAATAGGAATGTTTAACTATTCTTATATTTCATTAAAAGTCGTTTCATGAAATTCTAGAACAATACATAAATTATATCAAATTTTTCAGCATGAAATGTGAAAAAAGACTCTCTTGGTAGGCCTGGTCTTAAATTGCTTGTAAGACGTCTTTTAACATACACTTTTTCGAAATTAATAACCAAATGACTTAAATTCTTTCAAAGAATATACTTTAGTGATATATATATATATATATATATATATATATATATTTGTTCCGTTCTTTTGTCCTTAACTATTGAAAAGAATCTATGAATGATTAATCTATTTATTCATACTGTAGACACGCTTAATTCATATAATACAAACGACCCAATTCCGAACAAAGTCATTCCAAAGTAAACTAATCAATAGATCACGAAACATATATTTTTATCGCTTGAGAATAATAGAAATAAGGAAATTGGAACGATTGGTCGTACAATCAGCAATTTTCAGTACTGTGACAATAAGTAATAGACTACGATATTTATAGCAAAAACATCAGATGTAGAAAACATTTCCATATTTCCTTTAGAAATCATGCATAAAATTTACCATAGTTACTTAATACATGATTAAAACAGGCATAAATGAAGTATTAATGTTAAACTTTTATAACCCAAGTAGAGAAGATTATGTTATATACATCTAAATCAACATCTCGCAAAGACAGATTCTTTCAATACGTATTGATATAAAGCATTTTTATTTATGGATATTTCATATATAATTAATAAAACTATTTATGTGACCGTATTAGGTGGTTGAAATATAGGATGTGGACATCTTTAATCACTGGTTTCTCTTACATTATAACACTCTTTCATATTTGTTAGACATTTTCTATTTTTATCTCTTTTATAGGTCATTTATGTTAGTAAAGAATTTATGACTGTTTAAATAAATCATATCGTATCAGATAAAGGGAAAAAACAAATACTCATAATTTCCAAATATACAAGTATATAAATGCTATTGTGGATAAAATAAAGTGAGTAATCGCAGACAGCAAATTTAGGTTGCAGCAAACTTGCAGCAGTCTTGCATTACAGGCCTGCAAACTTGCAGCCAGTTAAGCATGAAAAGTCTGCAAGTTTGAGACAAGACTGCAGCAAGGCTATGCAAATGTCAAAGTCAGCATACCTCCATCTTGCAGCAAACATGTCATGTAAATTACAGTACAGTTGTCGTGCCCGTTTGCAGCAAACTTGTCATATCAAACTTGCAGCAAGTTCATTGCAAACCATGGATTGAAAAAACCCCGCCTTTTTAAAAAAATCCTCTTGGTTTTGTTTAAGAGGCATATGAAAAGGGATATTTTTTACTTTTTGAAAGAGTAATACTTTAGATAATTTCGAATAAATATTAAGACTTCATTCGTAATTAATTTTTTGCTAACTAACCCTTTGCACTCGAGGGCTCCGGAGCGAAGCCATTTAAAATTTGTCTTCAAACACGAGGGCTTCGCTTCGGAGACAATGCAAATATTTTTCAGTTTTTTAACATAAGAACAAAAACAAATCGTAAGAAATTATTATTTTGCGTTGTGTCCGGTCGCTTACTTCAAGTTTGTAATGACAAGATTGCCACAGTTTTTCAGCAAAATTGCGTTGCATAGGAGTGGTCACTTTATGCTCCATCTACATCCACAGTAACTTTAATCGCATGATGAGTGTAGCTCGTCATTGTGCGGTATGGAATGAAAAACTAATGACGAGCTAGACTCGCCATTTTACCGGAAGGGGTTAATAACGAAAGTTAATTGAGTCAATGATAGGCCCTTCAAATAAGTAAAAATCGATATTTCTGTTCTGTACAATTTTTTTCCAAAATTCTGGAGTATCACATAAAACCCCAAATCAAAAGTCTTTTTTCCTTATAAGCATTTAAAATTTGACCAATGAAAGTCGTTTAAATATTTGTTTGATTGCAAACAAACATGTGTTAACTATATCACCATTAATATTTACTACTATTATCTTAATTTTGAATTTAATATTTATTTTTTATCTGTATGCAATGATTTTTAACTGCATCTGTTTCTTAACTGACTTCTTGAAAAGTTGTAAAGAACAGAAATACAAAAATTGATATTTCTGTTCTTTACAATTTTTTTCTCAAATTGTTTAATATGAAATAAAAACCACACAGTCATGCTGCAGATTTGTTTCGTCAAATTTTGTATGACAAAATATTATCCAGAAAAAAACAAACTTGCTGCAAGTATGCATGCTATCTGGGATTAGATCGTAATATATATAAATAATGTTAACAGAATAGATTTTTTGCAATGTTTCTTGAATGAATAAATACGACATAACATTTTACTCAAGTGTAAACAAACTATAGAAATTTTTATTTATTATAAATCAGTGGCATATTATAATTGCCGTTTTATTCAATCGGCATAATAACTTTATCTCTCACTGAAAATGTCGGAAACGAAATCGGGTGGATTTAACTGCCAGTATTTCCATAGATGCATCTAACCTTTCCCTAAAGGGTTAAAATATTAACACCAATTTTTATTTGCCAACTGCAAAACAATGGATAAATTCGTAAATCACTCCCTTACTGGGCAGCGCAGTTAGTGGTTTTGAATCCTTACGAATTAATATTCTTAGGTGCTCTAATTCTATTTTAAAGTATATATGCACTTCTAATGAGCCCTCATGATGAAATATTTTGATTTTTGCACTACAAATTAGCTTCTTTCCTGTGGAATAAAGTTTAAAAAATCGTGCCAAAAATGGCACGTTTTTCTGAATTTCTGTTTTTTGCTTAATTTTGTTCGTTATAATCTTTAAAATATTAGAAACAGATTATTAAAATGGATGATGTGGAAGACACGTGATGAGGAATCGAAATTTAACTGCTGGTCAAAAGTCTGAAGAAGCAATCTTTCAATTACTTCTGTGTGGAATGGGAAATGTTGAGGATCTAAGTCATTTTGATAGAGGGCAGATGGTAATGGCCGAAGGTACGAAACAAGTATTTTTGAACCTGCGCAACTCGTGGCTTGTTCTCGATTTACAGTTGTCAGTACTTATACAAGGTGGAAGAATGACGTTGAAACCATCAGTAAACGACATGGTGTTGGACGTCCACACGCTATCAAAGAAAAAGGTCTTTGGAGACTGCCTCGTATGGAGAAGCAACACCGGAACGAGACAGTGGCTCAGCTGACAACCCAATACAGTGCAGGGACAAGAAGAATAGCATCGAATCACACTGTTAAGCGGACACTGCTGGATATAGGGCGCATTAAATTGACGCAAAATTAACGTATTTGCGTTGCCAGAACTGAGTTCGGGTGTCACAGGAAAGGGGTTAATCTAACCAGAAAGCTATCGTATATGCAATTTTAGATCGAAATATTTATTCTCAGAAGATATATACCATATTTAAAAGCAATAAATTTTTTATCAAGTATATCAAATTTTCAAATCATTATAAAATCCTTTTTATTTATAGATTATAAAAATAATAGAAACCTATTTTTTATCTAATGCCTGTACCAATTAATAAAGGTTTATTTAAGAATTTTATAATTCTATAGGTATTCTATAAGATGTTTTCTTACAACAAAATTCGAGTATTTCCATTTAAACCGATCATATCACATAAGAAATTCTAAGATGAAATTTTGTCCATTAATGCCTGTTTTATATATTTCTGTCATGCATTACTTTCTTTTAAATGCATTTAGAATTTGATTTTACCTTTGATTACTTCTGACAGAGTTCGAAAAAGTTTCTATTATCAGCTTTATGGCTGATTTTTTGGAACGCCATGTCTGATTTTCATCACATCAGAGAAATTCTAACCAAACGTTTATGTTATTGAAAACAAATTTACTAATGTTTCAGCAATTCATTCGATTATAAATGATTTTAAATTATTTTCGAATGTAAAATAACAGTATACTGTATTGATTCTAGTAATTTATAAATTATGCAAGCGAATATTTTGAAGATTATTGAAATAGAAATAGGAAATCTGTGACAGAGATTATGAATTAGAAGATGACTGATGAAATGATGTTTAACAATGAATACTAATGGAATTAAATGGGATAAAATTGAAATTTTCAAAACAATCTTATGGCACTTTTAAACTATGGTAATTGCATGCAACGTAATTAACAGAATGGCCTAATACGCTCTAAATGCTAATTAAAGGGAGAAATGTTCTCAAAAAATATTTTCGAGATAACAATTAGCTTCATGGGATCAAGGAAAATAATTTAGTAAATTGCTACTTAAGATGAGAAGAATTAATTATTCTTAATTAGATATTTTGAATTATCCGTAAAATTATCTGCATATTCGAACAGCGTTATACGCACTTGTAAACACGGTGAAGGATATACTAGTTTCAACTATATATCTTTTAAATACTGTTCTTTTCACGTTCTTATAAATTCAGAAAATGGTATTTTATATGCTTATTAAACACGGCTTAATTTCATAAGAATATCTAGATATGTTTCTTGAGAATATTCAGACTGTCAAGTACTACCTTCACTAACGAAGTAGAAAATCTTATTTTCCATACTTATTGCTTTCCCATTCAGCATAATGAATGCAAATATTGAACGTATCTGTTTTTATGCTAGATCGATCATTCCGTCCCAGTGTAGTTATCTCACTAATATATTGGACTGCAAATACTCTTTTTTAATATCACTGAAAATACAAGCAATAATTTGACCTCTAGGGAGTTGAAGATTTTCATCGAAGTAAAGTTTAATTAAAGAATTCCATATGTTAATAATGCATTTACAGATTTTTAAAAAATTATGGTTTAAAGTGGATAACAAAAAAGATAATTTTATAAATTTATGCTCTGAGTAAGTATATAATATTTTTTTTTGTAAATGCAAATTAAGGCTGTATTTTCAGTTGTTCCATTTATATGTTACTTAGTTATATTATGTTGCACTTCTTTTTTTAAATGGGTAACGCTAAAGAAGTCAAAGCGTTGTATGTTTATTTTTTTAAAGGAGTGACTGAATATTATGAAATAAATTCTTCCCTATACATCTTTAATATATTATTTTAAATTAGTTCAAAGTGATATTTTTTCTTCCTTACAGGGGAGGCTCAAAATGTAGCCTGTTGAGTACAAGTTTCTAGAGGTGGCACAAATTACAATATTAATACAACATTCAGGACACCTATTACAGTATCCCTAATATAATAACAGCATGAGTCCATCTGTCCTAGAATTTATGAAGCTGTTGAACCTGTAATGGATATAGGCATCCATATTGGATTCATCATCAGTTAGAGTTAGCAAAATTCAAAGCGAGTAAAATTTGTCTCCTCCTAAACTGCCAATCCAATTCTAAAATAAATTGGTATAAATAGGCTTCATACCACAGCAAAAAATACTGTCGGGTTTAAAGCATTCGAAATTCACCCATTCCTCTCTTTTCGAACCTTTAATACCATTATTTCAAGCCCTAGTTTCTCTGGTTAAGAGCAGGTGATTAAATTAATCAATTTATCACATTATAAGTAGATGAAAATAACATTTTTTTTTCTAGCATTTATGACGTCATTCCTTTAACCATCTCATTTAATCATTTCTTATTTTAAGTGATTTAAATATCGTATGCATTAATTTCATACGTTTCATCACTGACCTTAGATATAACGTAAATAATTTTCTTTTATATTTGGATTAAACAATAGGTTAGGTACATGTGTAATAATTTAAATTTAATTATAGATTATTTTTTTCCAAGATAATTCTCAAGCAGAAAACAAACCCTTTTTTACCTGCCTCATCGGTTATTTTACAATTCTAGAAAATTAAAAATTTTACAGATCCCGTCATATGACGTTCTATATGCCAGTATATAATACTATTTGTTGTGATTTCAGCCATTAGTCTGGATATTTACATTTGTCCCAAATGAAAGTTTATTTTGTTATTCGTTATCCCAAAATTCCTCAATATAGTGGTCGATATATTACTTCCAATTTGGCAAGCCTTGAAGAGACGAAATAACTTTATCTCCAATTGTTACCGTCACATGAGTTTGTACATTGAATCAATATCACCAATGGTTTAATATGTTGAGGGGGGCTAATGGCCCTGAACCCAGTTTCTCTGCTTTGTGCTCTTCAGAAATTCATACCTGCTACAGAATTAATGGGAATTCAATTTCGAGAATTCCTCTGGTTTATCATTAACTCAATTCATCAATTCAAAGCTTTGAATCTTGGTTTGGCATTGAGTTACCTGTAATCCATTTGCATGATAGATGTGTTGTCTAGCCTAACATCAGTCAAACATAAAACTTCACAAAAATAAGTTGAAACACTTTAACCCTGTGGGCAGTGGGAAGATTACTTCCGACCTACACGATCTTACAAAATACACCTGTGGGAAGCGCAAAACCCATTCTAATATACTGGTCTTGTTATTGAATCGAAGGGAAGATGGAAGGAAGAGTTTTGCACTATAATCAATTGTTCGATCGAGTGAATAAAATTAGCAGCTCTGTTTTGAAAGTTTGGAGACGTGGAGTGAGAGATATATGGCCCCCGAAAGGGTTAATTAAACACAACATAATAAGTTCACATCGCCCCATCCTCGAGCTGGGCAACAACTAATGAACATAACAGTTATCACCCTCAAAACATTCTACTGGAGTAGTCGAAGTAATAGTTCTTTTTAGTCTGGTAGAAGTAATATTTCGTTAGAGTTACTTAAGACGCCCTTGATGCATTTCCGCAGTAGGTACACTAGTAGGGGAGAAAAAACATTTTCTGCTTGATTTATCCATGCTTCTGTTATTCATTTTATAGACTGCTTGAGTATTATCATGGTAAGTTGATTGTTCTGTTTGTGATATTTTCATGCGTCCTTTGGATTTGTACATTTTCCCGAAACAAGAAAATTTAAAAATATCAAAAAACTTAAATTATATTAGTTTATAGACTGTATTGCATACTACCAACAAAAGATTTTTTTTAAATAAAGAAACTCAATTTATTAAATCGAAAAATATATTTATATCAAAATAAGAGTTCATACTAACTGTTATTCGTTTCTGTCATTAGATTTCCCTTAACAAACATAAAACTTCTTTCCTAATAAAAAGTAAGAATTCCTTATACATCATTTACAACTAAAATGCAGTATTATTACTAACAGTTATAATAAATATCAATTGTAGACGAAACAAGAGGAAATATTCCTCCATCCTGTAAATTAACCCAAACCAACTTGAAAGCGTGGATTCTACAATTGATCCAGTCACGTACAAATAACTGGTTAAAGTAATAGAAAACAATATGTTTCACTATGTAGTTTAGATGCAAAATATTTTAACGGGATCTAACACTTTGACTGCTACGAAATATTGTATGCTTTGTGTTTGTAAATCAAGTAAAAATACTATATTGAGCATGAGAAATTAAAGCCATAACATAAATAAAATTATGATATTTTTTAATTTCAGAATCAGGAATTAAAAATGCTGTTATTAACAATATTTACTTATTGTAAACCAGTATATGTAAGATTTTGTCAGTCAAAAGGCTTATCATTCTCTACAATATACAATAAATAGATTGTAACTTTCAGGTACCAAGAGGCATGATATACTTTAGTTTGGAAAGTAAACACCTACATTATCAAACAACATCAGGAAAGATGTCTCTAACTGCTCAAAGAGCTATAAAGATTAAGCAAATAAACACATAGCAACCAATAAAACATTTTCAAGGA
>CM063505.1:144016737-144044237 GCA_032207245.1 Pardosa pseudoannulata
TTACCTAAGAAATGTTTGATACACATTTGCGGGAGTTTTCATGTCAGGTTTAAAAATGAGAGCTAAGAACTAATCAAGTTATATTTAAAAAAAGCTGGAACTCACAAAAATGACGTAATAGGAGAAAGACACATCCTTAAGTGGAACTATACAGAGCAAAAAAGCTGACGCGGATGTAGACAAGTAGATTTGCTTATATAATAACTCCAAAAATGTCACTTCGAAGCAGGGATTTAGGCTGGTATCATTTTCCAAGCTGGTCGGCACAAAATGAGAATAAAGGATATTTAAATGGCATAGCCATGGGCAGAAGGATTACAATAAAGAAATTTGTAAAAGAACTAATATGTATCTTCCATGCCTTAAACACTTATCCGTGTCATGTATAAGAGGTGCATCCAGAAAATACGATTCCCGACGTTTTCCCCTTTAAAGTAAACTTAATTAGTCGCGTCAGTT
The DNA here is from genome assembly GCA_032207245.1 of Pardosa pseudoannulata. Taxonomy (NCBI): domain Eukaryota; kingdom Metazoa; phylum Arthropoda; class Arachnida; order Araneae; family Lycosidae; genus Pardosa; species Pardosa pseudoannulata. Next base: position 144,017,197 of record CM063505.1, read on the forward strand.
GTGCATGATTAACAGATCTATGACGTACCAATCATATACCAGCTGGACAAGTCCCAATTCGTGCCAGTAGCGGGGTAAAAGTGATACGAAATGGAAACTCTAGTTCCTTCTCCCCCCTCCTGCAAGTTTCAATCGGTGATCTTGAATGCACAAAGCATTGAGCCAATTAAAATTCATCGTGAGCTCTGCCATGTCTATGAGCTGAAACTGACACCCGAACACAATATTCAATGCTTAGTAGCTGCAATGATATTTCTCCTACGTTTTCACGACGATGGCGACGAGTTCCTCGACAGGATCGTTATTGGCAATGGGAATTGGATATCGCACTTTTCCCCGGAAACCAAGAAACTGTCATTGCTTTGGCGTCATAGTGGATCTTATGTCGGGACCAAATTCAAAAAGTCGCTGTCGGTACACATAGGGATGTGCATGGTGTTCTGGAACAGGAAGACTGGTTCCATTCAAAGACAGCAGAGTTCTAACAACAGAGGGATACAAGGGAGAAGTTTATCTCACAATACGACAAATGTCTCAATTCTGCTGGTGGCTTTTTTCAAAATATCTGAAACATTGCTGTACTTGTTGCCCATAAATATGTCCATGAATCTGTGAGTTTTTTTCTTTTAACAAAGGAAACTTACTTTCTGGATGCGCCTAGTATACATACATACATACATACATACATACACAACACACACACATATATATATATATATATATATATATATATATAATATATATATATATATATATATATATATATATATATATATATATTTATATATATATATATGTATACATATAGAGTTTATATTCATTTATATTTATGCATATGACTAATTACACAAACCTTACTCTCAAATTACTTACACTTCTAATATTTTCATCTAACTTGATTGACGTAACAAATAATTGTAAAAATAAGGAGGTCTCAAATAATTAGATGATAAATTTCAAGAAATATTTAAGAAAGTGTTTTCAGCAAATCCTCTTAATATTTTCCAATCTACATCCATTTGCAGCTTCTTTTATCTTTATAAAAGTTGCAATGACACAGTAAAATGGCACCAGACTTAAATTAAATTAAAGAAGAACATGCTAATAAAGCATGAGTTAAAAAAATTAAAATGTTGTTCAACTTTTTTATGATTCATTGTAACATTTCTTTCTAAAATTTTTAATATATATTGCCCAAAACACTTAAACAACGAACTTTCTAAAACAAGAATATTTATACAAAGGAAATGTATATTTATCTACAAATGTATTGTCTATAGGATTGACAATATTTTCTTAGACACAAATGTTCCTTTATATACATATACTCTCTCTCACTCACACACACACACACATACATATATATATATATATATATATATATATATATATATATATATATATATATATATATCACAGATTGCTTGTGTATTGATGTGTACATATGTGTGCGTGTTTGTGTAATATGTTAACACCTGAAAATTAAATCCATCTCAATTATTTCTTTTTCCATTTTTATAGCTAATTTTTTTAAAGAGATTAAATTTAATTTAATAAAACATTATCTTCCATTTTCCAAATACCGTTTTCCAAGATTTAGCTTGCAATTTTTACTTTGTCGTACATTTCACGTTTCACGCAATTCGGATGCTCAATAGGAACAATGATGTGTTATTTTAAATTTTAAATGAAAAACTGACCAGCAAATAAACCAAAAAATGTAAACAAAATTAGAATTTAACCAGGGAATGAGTTCACGTCTCACGTAATGGAGTCCAAAATGTCTGTGTACAGTTTTACCTAAGAAATGTTTGATACACATTTGCGGGAGTTTTCATGTCAGGTTTAAAAATGAGAGCTAAGAATTAATCAAGTTATAATTAAAAATAGCTGGAACTCACAAAAAATGACGTAATAGGAGAAAGACACATCCTTAAGTGGAACTATACAGAGCAAAAAAGCTGACGCGGATGTAGACAAGTAGATTTGCTTATATAATAACTCCAAAAAAGTCACTTCGAAGCGGGGATTTAGGCTGGTAACATTTTCCAATCTGGTCGGCGCAAAATGAGAATAAAGGATATTTAAATGGCATAGCCATGGGCAGAAGGATTACAATAAAGAAATTTGTAAAAGATCAAAAATGTATCTTCCATGCCTTAAACACTTATCCGTGTCATGTATAAGAGGTGCATCCAGAAAATAAGATTCCCGAAGATTTCCCTTTAAAGTAAACGAAATTAGCAGTGTCAATTGCGCATGCTTAACAGATCTATGACGTACCAATAATATGCCAGCTGGACAAGTCCCGATTCGTGCCAGTAGCGGGGTAACAGTTATCCGAAATGAAAACTCTAGTTCCTTTTCCCCCCTCCTACAAGGTTCGGTTGGTGATCTTGAATGCACAAAGCATTACGCCAATTCAAATTCATCGTCAGCTCTGCCTGGTCTATGAGCTAAAACTGACACCCGAACGCAATATTCAACGCTTAGTAGCAGCAATGATATTTCTGCTACGTTATCACGACGATGGCGACGAGTTCTTCGACAGGATTGTTACGGGCAATGAGAATTGGATATCGCGCTTTTCCCCGGAAACCAAGAAACTGTCATTGCATTGGCATCATAGTGGATCTTATGTCGGGACCAAATTCAAAAAGTCGCTGTCGGTACAGATAGGGATCTGCACGGTGTTCTGGAACAGGAAGAATGGTTCCATTCAAAGACGGCAGAGTTCTTACGACAGAGGGACACAAGGGAGAAGTTGATCTCACAATACGACAAGTGTCTCAATTCTGCTGGTGGCTTTTTTCAAAATATCTGAAACATTGTTGTACTTGTTGCCAATAAATATGTCCGCGAAAGTGTGAGTTTTTTTTTTTCTTTTAAACAAAGGAAACTTACTTTCTGGATGCGCCTAGTATACATACATACATACATACATACATACACACACACACACACATTTATATATATATATTATATATATATATATATATATATATATATATATATATATATATATATATAATATATATATATATATATATATATATATATATATATATATATATATATTATATATATATATATAATATATATATATATATATATTTTATATATATATTTGTATACATATAGAGTTTATATTCATTTATATTTATACATATGACTAATTACACAAACCCCTTACTCTCAAATTACTTACACTTCTGATATTTTCATCTACCTTGATTGACGTAACAATTAATTGTAAAAATAAGGAGGTCTCAAATAATTAGACGATAAATTTCAAGAAATATTTAAGAAAGTGTTTTCAGCTAATCCTCTTAATATTTTCCAATCTACATCCATTTGCAGCTTCTTTTAACTTTATAAAAGTTGCAATGACACAGTAAAATGGCACCAGACTTAAATTAAAAGAAAGAAGAATATGCTAATAAAGCATGAGTTAAAAAAATTAAAATGTTGTTCAAAATTTTTATGATTCATTGTAATATTTCTTTCTAAAATTTTTAATATATATTGCCCAAAACACTTAAATAACGAATTTTCTAAAACAAGAATATTTATACAAAGGAAATGTATATTTAGCTACAAATATATTGTCTATGGGATTGACAATATTTTCCTTAGACACAAATGTTCCTTTATATACATATTACTCTCTCTCACTCACACACACACACACACATACATATATATATATTATATATATATATATATTTTTATATATATATATATATATATATATATATATATATATCTATATAATATATATAATATATATATTTATATAAATATATATATATATATATATATATATATATATATATATATATATATATATATGACAGATTGCTTGTGTATTGATGTGTACATGTGTGCGTGTGTGTGTAATATGTTAACACTGAAAATAAATCCATCTCAATTATTTCTTTTCCATTTTTTATAGCTAATTTTTTTAAAGAGATTAAATTTAATTTAATAAAACATTATCTTCCGTTTTCCAAATACCGTTTTCCCAAGATTTAGCTTGCAAATTTTACTTTGTCGTACATTTCACGTTTTCACGCAATTCGGATGCTCAATAGGAACAATGATGTGTTATTTTTATTTTTAAATGAAAAACTCACCAGCAAATAAACCATAAAATGTAAACAAAATTACTATTTAACCAGGGAATGAGTTTCACGTCTCACGTAATGGAGTCCAAAATGTCTGTGTACAGTTTTACCTAAGAAATGTTTGATACACATTTGCGGGAGTTTTCATGTCAGGTTTAAAAATGGGAGCTAAGAATTAATCAAGTTATAATTAAAAATAGCTGGAACTCATTAAAAATGACGTAATAGGAGAAAGACACATCCTTAAGTGGAACTATTCAGAGCAAAGAAGCTGACGACAAGTAGATTTGCTTATATAATAACTCCAAAAAAGTCACTTCGAAGCGGGGATTTAGGCTGGTAACATTTTCCAAGCTGGTCGGCGCAAAATGAGTATAAAGGATATTTAAATGGCATAGCCATGGGCAGAAGGATTACAATAAAGAAATTTGTAAAAGAAACTAATATGTAATCTTCCATGCCTTAAACACTTATCCGTGTCATGTATAAGAGGTGCATCCAGAAAATAAGATTCCCGAAGATTTCCCTTTAAAGTAAACGAAATTAGCAGTGTCAATTGCGCATGCTTAACAGATCTATGACGTACCAATAATATGCCAGCTGGACAAGTCCCGATTCGTGCCAGTAGCGGGGTAACAGTGATCCGAAATGGAAACTCTAGTTCCTTCTCCCCCGCCTACAAGGTTCGGTCGCGTGATCTTGAATGCACAAAGCATTACGCCAATTCAAATTCATCGTCAGCTCTGCAAGGTCTATGAGCTGAAACTGACACCCGAACACAATATTCAACGCTTAGTAGCAGCAATGATATTTCTGCTACGTTATCACGACGATGGCGACGAGTTCCTCGACAGGATCGTTACGAGCAATGAGAATTGGATATCGCACTTTTCCCCGGAAACCAAGAAACTGTCATTGCATTGGCGTCATAGTGGATCTTATGTCGGGACCAAATTCAAAAAGTCGCTGTCGGTACAGATAGGGATGTGCACGATGTTCTGGAACAGGAAGACTGGTTCCATTTAAAGGCGGCAGAGTTCTCACGGCACAGGGATACAAGGAGAAGTTGATCTCACAATAAGACAAAATGTCTCAATTCTGCTGGTGGCTTTTTTCAAAATATCTGAAACCTTGCTGTACTTGTTGCCCATAAATATGTCCATGAATCTGTGAGTTTTTTTCTTTTAACAAAGGAAACTTACTTTCTGGATGCGCCTAGTATACATACATACATACATACATACATACACACACACACACACATATATATATATATATATATATATATATATATATATATATATATATATATTATATATATATATATATATATATTATATATATATATATATATATATATATATATATTTATATATATATATATATATGTATACATATAGAGTTTATATTCATTTATATTTATGCATATGACTAATTACACAAACCCCTTACTCTTAAATTACTTACTCTTCTGATATTTTCATCTACCTAAAAATAAGGTGGTCTCAAATAATTAGACGATAAATTTCAGTAAATATTTAAGAAAGTGTTTTCAGCAAATCCTCTAATATTTTCCAATCTACATCCATTTGCAGCATCTTTTAACTTTATAAAAGTTGCAATGACACAGTAAAATGGCACCAGACTTAAATTAAAAGAAAGAATAACATTGCTAATAAAGCATGAGTTAAAAAAAATTAAAATGTTGTTCAAAATTTTTTATGATTCATTGTAATATTTCTTTCTAAAATTTTTAATATATATTGCCCAAAACACTTAAATAACGAATTTTCTAAAAACAAGAATATTTATACAAAGGAAATGTATATTTTAGCTACAAATATATTGTCTATGGGATTGACAATATTTTCTTAGACACAAATGTTCCTTTATATACATATACTCTCTCTCACTCACACACACACACACACATACATATATATATATATATATATATATATATATATATATATATATATAATATATATATATATATATATATATATATATATATATATATATATATATATATATATATATTTATATATATATATATATATATATATATATATATATATATATATATATATATATATATATATATATATATATATGACAGATTGCTTGTGTATTGATGTGTACATATGTGTGCGTGTTTGTGTAATATGTTAACACCTGAAAATAAATGCATCTCAATTATTTCTTTTCCATTTTTATAGCTAATTTTTTTAAAGAGATTAAATTTAATTTAATAAAACATTATCTTCCATTTTCCAAATACCGTTTTCCAAGATTTAGCTTGCAATTTTTACTTTGTCGTACATTTCACGTTTCACGCAATTCGGATGCTCAATAGGAACAATGATGTGTTATTTTATTTTTAAATGAAAAAACTCACCAGCAAATAAACCATAAAATGTAAACAAAATTACTATTTAACCAGGGAATGAGTTCCACGTCTCACGTAATGGAGTCCAATTTTTCTGTGTTCAGATTTACCTAAGAAATGTTTGCTACACATTTGCGGGAGTTTTCATGTCATTTAAAAATGGGAGCTAAGAACTAATCAAGTTATAATTAAAAATAGCTGGAACTCATTAAAAATGACGTAATAGGAGAAAGACACATCCTTAAGTGGAACTATACAGGGCAAAAAAGCTGACGCGGATGTAGACAAGTAGATTTGCTTATATAATAACTCCAAAAAAGTCACTTCGAAGCGGGGATTTAGGCTGGTAACATTTTCCAATCTGGTCGGCGCAAAATGAGTATAAAGGATATTTAAATGGCATAGCCATGGGCAGAAGGATTACAATAAAGAAATTTGTAAAAGAACTAATATGTATCTTCCATGCCTTAAAAACTTATCCGTGTCATGTATAAGAGGTGCATCCAGAAAATAAGATTCCCGAAGATTTCCCTTTAAAGTAAACGAAATTAGCAGTGTCAATTGCGCATGCTTAACAGATCTATGACGTACCAATAATATGCCAGCTGGACAAGTCCCTATTCGTGCCAGTAGCGGGGTAACAGTGATCCGAAATGGAAACTCTAGTTCCTTCTCCCCCGCCTACAAGGTTCGGTGGTTAAATGAACAAAGCATTACGCCAATTCAAATTCGTCGTTAGCTCTGACAGGTCTATGAGCTGAAACTGACACCCGAACACAATATTCAACTTTTATTAGCAACAATGATATTTCTGCTACGTTATCACGACGACGGCGACGAGTTCCTCGACAGGATCGTTACGGGCAATGAAAATTAGATATCGCGTTTTTCCCCGGAAACCAAGAAACTGTCATTGCATTGGCGTCATAGTGGATCTTATGTCGGGACCAAATTCAAAAAGTCGCTGTCCGTACAGATAGGGATGTGCACGGTGTCTGGAACAGGAAGACTGGTTCCATTCAAAGTCGGCAGAGTTCTTACGACAGAGGGATACAAGGGAGAAGTTGATCTCACAATACGACAAATGTCTCAATTCTGCTGGTGGCTTTTTTCAAAATATCTGAAACATTGCTGTACTTGTTGCCAATAAATATGTCCATGAATTCTGTGAGTTTTTTTCTTTTAACAAAGGAAACTTACTTTCTGGATGCGCCTAGTATACATACATACATACATACATACATACACACACACACACATATATATATATATATATATTAATATATATATATATATATATATATATATATATATATATATATATATATATATATATATATATATACTATATATATATATATATATATATATATATATATATATATATATATATATATATATATATTTGTATATATATATATATATATACATATAAAGTTTATATTCATTTATATTTATACATATGACTAATTACACAAACCCCTTACTCTCAAATTACTTACACTTCTGATATTTTCAACTACCTTGATTGACGTAACAATTAATTGTAAAAATAAGGAGGTCTCAAATAATTAGACGATAAATTTCAGGAAATATTTAAGAAAGTGTTTTCAGCTAATCCTCTTAATATTTTCCAATCTACATACATTTGCAGCTTCTTTAACTTTATAAAAGTTGCAATGACACAGTAAAATGGCACTAGACGTAAATTAAAAGAAAGAATAACATGCTAATAAAGCATGAGTTAAAAAAATTAAAATGTTGTTCAAAATTTTTTTATGATTCATTGTAATATTTCTTTCTAAAATATTTAATATATATTGCCCAACACTTAAACAACGAATTTTCTAAAACAAGAATATTTATAAGAAGGTAATGTATATTTAGCTACAATTATATTGTCTATAGGATTGACAATATTTTCTCAGACACAAATGTTCCTATATATACATATACTCTCTCTCACTCACACACACACACACATACATATATATATATATATATATATATATATATATATATATATATATATGACAGATTGCTTGTGTATTGATGTGTACATATGTGTGCGTGTTTGTGTAATATGTTAACACCTGAAAATAAATGCATCTCAATTATTTCTTTTTCATTTTTATTGCTAATTTTTTTAAAGAGATTAAATTTAATTTAATAAAACATTATCTTCCGTTTCCAAATACCGTTTTCCAAGATTTAGCTTGCAAATTTTACTTTGTCGTACATTTCACGTTTTCACGCAATTCGGATGCTCAATAGGAACAATGATGTGTTATTTTATTTTTAAATGAAAAAACTCACCAGCAAATAAACCATAAAATGTAAACAAAATACTATTTAAACCAGGGAATGAGTTCACGTCTCACGTAATGGAGTCCAAAATGTCTGTGTACAGTTTTACCTAAGAAATGTTTGATACACATTTGCGGGAGTTTTTCATGTCAGGTTTAAAAATGAGAGCTAAGAATTAATCAAGTTATATTTAAAAATAGCTGGAACTCACAAAAAATGACGTAATAGGAGAAAAGAACACATAATTAAGTGGAACTATACAGAGCAAAAAAGCTGACGCGGATGTAGACAAGTAGATTTGCTTATATAATAACTCCAAAAAAGTCACTTCGAAGCGGGGATTTAGGCTGGTAACATTTTCCAATCTGGTCGGCGCAAAATGAGTATAAAGGATATTTAAATGGCATAGCCATGGGCAGAAGGATTACAATAAAGAAATTTGTAAAAGATCAAAAATGTATCTTCCATGCCTTAAACACTTATCCGTGTCATGTATAAGAGGTGCATCCAGAAAAATACGATTCCCGAAGTTTTCTCCTTTAAAAAACGAAATTAGCAGTGTCAATTGCGCATGCTTAACAGATCTATGACGTACCAATAATATGCCAGCTGGACAAGTCCCGATTCGTGCCAGTAGCGGGGTAACAGTTATCCGAAATGAAAACTCTAGTTCCTTTTCCCCCCTCCTACAAGGTTCGGTTGGTGATCTTGAATGCACAAAGCATTACGCCAATTCAAATTCATCGTCAGCTCTGCCTGGTGTATGAGCTAAAACTGACACCCGAACGCAATATTCAACGCTTAGTAGCAGCAATGATATTTCTGCTACGTTATCACGACGATGGCGACGAGTTCTTCGACAGGATTGTTACGGGCAATGAGAATTGGATATCGCGCTTTTCCCCGGAAACCAAGAAACTGTCATTGCATTGGCGTCATAGTGGATCTTATGTCGGGACCAAATTCAAAAAGTCGCTGTCCGTACAGATAGGGATGTGCACGGTGTCTGGAACAGGAAGACTGGTTCCATTCAAAGTCGGCAGAGTTCTTACGGCACAGGGATACAAGGGAGAAGTTGATCTCACAATAAGACAAAATGTCTCAATTCTGCTGGTGGCTTTTTTCAAAATATCTGAAACCTTGCTGTACTTGTTGCCCATAAATATGTCCATGAATCTGTGAGTTTTTTTCTTTTAACAAAGGAAACTTACTTTCTGGATGCGCCTAGTATACATACATACATACATACATACATACACACACACACACACATATATATATATATATATATATATATATATATTATATATATATATATATATATTTATATATATATATATATATATATATATATATATATATATATATATATATATATATATATATTTATATATATATATATATGTATACATATAGAGTTTATATTCATTTATATTTATGCATATGACTAATTACACAAACCCCTTACTCTCAAATAACTTACATTTCTGATATTTTCATCTACCTAAAAATAAGGAGGTCTCAAATAATTAGACGATAAAATTTCAAGAAATATTTAAGAAAGTGTTTTCAGCAAATCCTCTTAATATTTTCCAATCTACATACATTTGCAGCTTCTTTTATCTTTATAAAAGTTGCAATGACACAGTAAAATGGCACCAGACTTAAATTAAATTAAAGAAGAACATGCTAATAAAGCATGAGTTAAAAAAATTAAAATGTTGTTCAACTTTTTTATGATTCATTGTAACATTTCTTTCTAAAATTTTTAATATATATTGCCCAACACTTAAACAACGAATTTTCTAAAACAAGAATATTTATAAGAAGGTAATGTATATTTAGCTACAATTATATTGTCTATAGGATTGACAATATTTTCTCAGACACAAATGTTCCTATATAAACATATACTCTCTCTCACTCACACACACACACACATACATATATATATATATATATATATATATATATTATATATATATATATATATATATATATATATATATATATATATATATTATATATATATATATATATATATAATATATATATATATATATATATATATATATATATATATATATATATATTATATATATATATATAATATATATATATATATATATATATATATGACAGATTGCTTGTGTATTGATGTGTTACATATGTGTGCGTGTGTGTGTAATATGTTAACACCTGAAAATAAATCCATCTCAATTATTTCTTTTCCATTTTTATAGCTAATTTTTTTAAAGAGATTAAATTTAAAATTTAATAAAACATTATCTTCCGTTTAATTTTAAAATAACATTATCTTCCGTTTTCCAAATACCGTTTTCCAAGATTTAGCTTGCAAATTTTACTTTTGTCGTACATTTCACGTTTCACGCAATTCGGATGCTCAATAGGAACAATGATGTGTTATTTTATTTTTAAATGAAAAACTCACCAGCAAATAAACCAAAAAATGTAAACAAAATTAGTATTTAACCAGGGAATGAGTTCACGTCTCACGTAATGGAGTCCAAAATGTCTGTGTACAGTTTTACCTAAGAAATGTTTGATACACATTTGCGGGAGTTTTCATGTCAGGTTTAAAAATGAGAGCTAAGAATTAATCAAGTTATAATTAAAAATAGCTGGAACTCACAAAAAATGACGTAATAGGAGAAAGACACATAATTAAGTGGAACTTTACAGAGCAAAGAAGCTGACGCGTATGTAGTCAAGTGGATTTGCTTATATAATAACTCCAAAAAGATCAATTCGATGCGGGGATTTAGGCTGGTAACATTTTCCAAGCTGGTCGGCGCAAAATGAGAATAAAAGGGATATCGAAATGGCATAGCCATGGGCAGAAGGATTACAATAAAGAAATTTGTAAAAGAACAAAAATGTATCTTCCATGCCTTAAACACTTATCCGTGTCATGTATAAGAGGTGCATCCAGAAAATAAGATTCCCGAAGATTTCCCTTTAAAGTAAACGAAATTAGCAGTGTCAATTGCGCATGCTTAACAGATCTATGACGTACCAATCATATGCCAGCTGGACAAGTCCCGATTCGTGCCAGTAGCGGGGTAACAGTTATCCGAAATGGAAACTCTAGTTCCATTTCCCCCCGCCTACAAGGTTCGGTTGGTGATCTTGAATGCACAAAGCATTACGCCAATTCAAATTCATCGTCAGCTCTGCAAGGTCTATGAGCTAAAACTGACACCCGAACACAATATTCAACGCTTAGTAGCAGCAACGATATTTCTGCTACGTTATCACGACGATGGCGACAAGTTCCTCGACAGGATCGTTACGAGCAATGAGAATTGGATATCGCACTTTTCCCCAGAAACCAAGAAACTGTCATTGCATTGGCGTCATAGTGGATCTTATGTTGGGGCGAAATTCAAAAAGTCGCTGTCGGTACACATAGGGATGTGCACGGTGTTCTGGAACAGGAAGACTGGTTCCATTCAAAGACGGCAGAGTTCTTACGGCACAGGATACAAGGGAGAAGTTGATCTCACATACGACAAAATGTCTCAATTCTGCTGGTGGCTTTTTTCAAAATATCTGAAACATTGCTGTACTTGTTGCCAATAAATATGTCCGTGAAAGTGTGAGTTTTTTTCTTTTAAGGAAGGAAACTTACTTTCTGGATGCTCCTAGTATACATACACACACACACACACACACACACACACACACATATATATATATATATATATATATATATTTATACATATATACATATATATATATATATATATATTATATTATATATATATATATATATATATATATATATATATATATATATATATATATTATATATATATATATATATATATATATGTATATATATATATATGTATACATATAGAGTTTATATTCATTTATATTTATGCATATGACTAATTACACAAACCCCTTACTCTTAAATTACTTACTCTTCTGATATTTTCATCTACCTAAAAATAAGGTGGTCTCAAATAATTAGACGATAAATTTCAGTAAATATTTAAGAAAGTGTTTTCAGCAAATCCTCTAATATTTTCCAATCTACATCCATTTGCAGCATCTTTTAACTTTATAAAAGTTGCAATGACACAGTAAAATGGCACCAGACTTAAATTAAAAGAAAGAATAACATGCTAATAAAGCATGAGTTAAAAAAATTAAAATGTTGTTCAAAATTTTTATGATTCATTGTAATATTTCTTTCTAAAATTTTTAATATATATTGCCCAAAACACTTAAATAACGAATTTTCTAAAACAAGAATATTTATACAAAGGAAATGTATATTTAGCTACAAATATATTGTCTATGGGATTGACAATATTTTCTTAGACACAAATGTTCCTTTATATACATATACTCTCTCTCACTCACACACACACACACATACATATATATATATATATATGTATATATATATGTATATATATATATATATAATATATGACAGATTGCTTGTGTATTGATGTGTACATATGTGTGCGTGTGTGTGTAATATGTTAACACCTGAAAATAAATCCATCTCAATTATTTCTTTTCCATTTTTTTATAGCTAATTTTTTTAAAGAGATTAAATTTAATTTAATAAAACATTATTCCGTTTTCCAAATACCGTTTTCCAAGATTTAGCTTGCAAATTTTACTTTGTCGTACTTTCACGTTTCACGCAATTCGGATGCTCAATAGGAACAATGATGTGTTATTTTTATTTTTAAATGAAAAACTCACCAGCAAATAAACCATAAAATGTAAACAAAATTACTATTAACCAGGGAATGAGTTCACGTCTCACGTAATGGAGTCCAAAATGTCTGTGTACAGTTTTACCTAAGAAATGTTTGATACACATTTGCGGGAGTTTTCATGTCAGGTTTAAAAATGAGAGCTAAGAATTAATCAAGTTATAATTAAAAATAGCTGGAACTCACAAAAAATGACGTAATAGGAGAAAGACACATAATTAAGTGGAACTTTACAGAGCAAAGAAGCTGACGCGTATGTAGTCAAGTGGATTTGCTTATATAATAACTCCAAAAAGATCAATTCGATGCGGGGATTTAGGCTGGTAACATTTTCCAAGCTGGTCGGCGCAAAATGAGAATAAAGGATATTTAAATGGCATAGCCATGGGCAGAAGGATTACAATAAAGAAATTTGTAAAAGAACTAATATGTATCTTCCATGCCTTAAACACTTATCCGTGTCATGTATAAGAGGTGCATCCAGAAAATACGATTCCCGACGTTTTCCCCTTTAAAGTAAACTTAATTAGTCGCGTCAGTTGTGCATGATTAACAGATCTATGACGTACCAATCATATACCAGCTGGACAAGTCCCGATTCGTGCCAGTAGCGGGGTAAAAGTGATACGAAATGGAAACTCTAGTTCCTTTACCCCCCTCCTACAAGGTTCGGTTGGTGATCTTGAATGCACAAAGCATTACGCCAATTCAAATTCATCGTCAGCTCTGCCTGGTGTATGAGCTGAAACTGACACCCGAACACAATATTCAACTTTTATTAGCAACAATGATATTTCTGCTACGTTATCACGACGACGGCGACGAGTTCCTCGACAGGATCGTTACGGGCAATGAAAATTAGATATCGCGTTTTTCCCCGGAAACCAAGAAACTGTCATTGCATTGGCGTCATAGTGGATCTTATGTCGGGACCAAATTCAAAAAGTCGCTGTCCGTACAGATAGGGATGTGCACGATGTTCTGGAACAGGAAGACTGGTTCCATTTAAAGGCGGCAGAGTTCTCACGACAGAGGGATACAAGTAAGAAGTTGATCTCACAATACGACAAATGTCTCAATTCTGCTGGTGGCTTTTTTCAAAATATCTGAAACATTGCTGTACTTGTTGCCAATAAATATGTCCGTGAAAGTGTGAGTTCTTTTTTCTTTTAAGGCAGGAAACTTACTTTCTGGATGCGCCTAGTAATACATACATACATACATACATACATACACACACACACACACATATATATATATATATATATATATATATATTATTATATTATATATATATATATATATATATATATATATATATATATATATCTATATATATATATATATATATATATATATATATATGTATATATATATATGTATACATTATAGAGTTTATATTAATTTATATTTACACATATGACTAATTACACAATCCCCTTACTCTCAAATTACTTACACTTCTGATATTTTCATCTACCTTGATTGACGTAACAATTAACTGTAAAAATAAGGAGGTCTCAAACAATTAGACGATAAATTTCAAGAAATATTTAAGAAAGTGTTTTCAGCAAATCCTCTTAATATTTTCCAATCTACATCCATTTGCAGCTTCTTTTAACTTTATAAAATTGTCAATGACTCAGTAAAATGGCACCAGACTTAAATTAAAATAAAGAAGAACATGCTAATAAAGCATGAGTTAAAAAAAACTAAAATGTTGATCAAAATTTTTATGATTCATTGTAATATTTCTTTCTAAAATTTTTAATATATATTACCTAAAACACTTGAACAACAAATTTTCTAAAACAAGAATAGTTATACAAAGGAAATATATATTTAGCTACAAATATATTGTCTATAGGATTGACAATATTTTCTTAGACACAAATGTTCCTTTATACATATACTCTCTCTCACTCACACACACACACACATACATATATATATATATATATATATATATATATATATATATATATATATATATATATATATATATAATATATATATATATATATATGATATATATATATATATATATATATATATATATATATATATATATATATATATGACAGATTGCTTGTGTATTGATGTGTACATATGTGTGCGTGTGTGTGTAATATGTTAACACCTGAAAATAAATGCATCTCAATTATTTCTTTTCCATTTTTATTGCTAATTTTTTTAAAGAGATTAAATTTAATTTAATAAAACATTATCTTCCGTTTTCCAAATACCGTTTTCCAAGATTTAGCTTGCAAATTTTACTTTGTCGTACATTTCACGTTTCACGCAATTCGGATGCTCAATGGGAACAATGATGTGTTATTTTATTTTTAAATGAAAAACTCACCAGCAAATAAACCAAAAAATGTAAACAAAATTAGTATTTAACCAGGGAATTGAGTTTCACGTCTCACGTAATGGAGTCCAAAATGTCTGTGTACAGTTTTACCTAAGAAATGTTTGATACACATTTGCGGGAGTTTTCATGTCAGGTTTAAAAATGAGAGCTAAGAATTAATCAAGTTATAATTAAAAATAGCTGGAACTCACAAAAAATGACGTAATAGGAGAAAGACACATCCTTAAGTGGAACTATACAGAGCAAAGAAGCTGACGCGGATGTAGACAAGTAGATTTGCTTATATAATAACTCCAAAAATGTCACTTCGAAGCAGGGATTTAGGCTGATATCATTTTCCAAGCTGGTCGGCACAAAATGAGAATAAAGGATATTTAAATGGCATAGCCATGGGCAGAAGGATTACAATAAAGAAATTTGTAAAAGAACTAATATGTATCTTCCATGCCTTAAACACTTATCCGTGTCATGTATAAGAGGTGCATCCAGAAAATACGATTCCCGACGTTTTCTCCTTTAAAGAAAACGTAATTAGCCGTGTCAATTGCGCATGCTTAACATATCTATGACTTACCAATCATATGCCAGCTGGACAAGTCCCCGATTCGTGCCAGTAGCGGGGTAACAGTTATCCGAAATGGAAACTCTAGTTCCTTTTCCCCCCGCCTACAAGGTTCGGTTGGTGATCTTGAATGCACAAAGCATTACGCCAATTCAAATTCATCGTCAGCTCTGCAAGGTCTATGAGCTAAAACTGACACCCGAACACAATATTCAACGCTTAGTAGCAGCAACGATATTTCTGCTACGTTATCACGACGATGGCGACGAGTTCCTCGACAGGATCGTTACGAGCAATGAGAATTGGATATCGCACTTTTCCCCGGAAACCAAGAAACTGTCATTGCTTTGGCGTCATAGTGGATCTTATGTCGGGACCAAATTCAAAAAGTCGCTGTCGGTACACATAGGGATGTGCACGATGTTCTGGAACAGGAAGACTGGTTCCATTCAAAGGCGGCAGAGTTCTCACGACAGAGGGATACAAGTAAGAAGTTGATCTCACAATACGACAAATGTCTCAATTCTGCTGGTGGCTTTTTTCAAAATATCTGAAACATTGTTGTACTTGTTGCCAATAAATATGTCCGCGAAAGTGTGAGTTTTTTTTTTTCTTTTAAGGAAGGAAACTTACTTTCTGGATGCTCCTAGTATACATACACACACACACACACACACACACACACACACATATATATATATATATATATATATATATTTATACATATATACATATAAAGTTTATATTCATTTATATTTACACATATGACTAATTACACAAACCCCTTACTCTCAAATTACTTACATTTCTGATATTTTCATCTACCTAAAAATAAGGAGGTCTCAAATAATTAGACGATAAATTTCAAGAAATATTTAAGAAAGTGTTTTCAGCAAATCCTCTTAATATTTTCCAATCTACATCCATTTGCAGCTTCTTTTAACTTTATAAAAGTTGCAATGACACAGTAAAATGGCACCAGACTTAAATTAAAAAGAAAGAAGAACATGCTAATAAAGCATGAGTTAAAAAAAACTAAAATGTTGATCAAAATTTTTATGATTCATTGTAATATTTCTTCCTAAAATTTTTAATATATATTGCCCAAAACACTTAAACAACGAATTTTTCTAAAACAAGAATATTTATACAAAGGAAATGTATATTTAGCTACAAATATATTGTCTATGGGATTGACAATATTTTCTTAGACACAAATGTTCCTTTATATACATATACTCTCTCTCACTCACACACACACACACATACATATATATATATATATATATATATATATATATAATATATATATATATATATATATATATATATATATATATATTATATATATATATATATATGACAGATTGCTTGTGTATTGATGTGTACATATGTGTGCGTGTGTGTGTAATATGTTAACACCTGAAAATAAATGCATCTCAATTATTTCTTTTCCATTTTTATTGCTAATTTTTTTAAAGAGATTAAATTTAATTTAATAAAACATTATCTTCCGTTTTCCAAATACCGTTTTCCAAGATTTAGCTTGCAAATTTTACTTTGTCGTACATTTCACGTTTCACGCAATTCGGATGCTCAATAGGAACAATGATGTGTTATTTTATTTTTAAATGAAAAACTCACCAGCAAATAAACCATAAAATGTAAACAAAATTACTATTTAACCAGGGAATGAGTTCACGTCTCACGTAATGGAGTCCAAAATGTCTGTGTACAGTTTTACCTAAGAAATGTTTGCTACACATTTGCGGGAGTTTTCATGTCAGGTTTAAAAATGGGAGCTAAGAACTAATCAAGTTATAATTAAAAATAGCTGGAACTCATTAAAAATGACGTAATAGGAGAAAGACACATCCTTAAGTGGAACTATACAGAGCAAAAAAGCTGACGCGGATGTAGACAAGTAGATTTGCTTATATAATAACTCCAAAAATGTCACTTCGAAGCAGGGATTTAGGCTGGTATCATTTTCCAAGCTGGTCGGCACAAAATGAGAATAAAGGATATTTAAATGGCATAGCCATGGGCAGAAGGATTACAATAAAGAAATTTGTAAAAGAACTAATATGTATCTTCCATGCCTTAAACACTTATCCGTGTCATGTATAAGAGGTGCATCCAGAAAATACGATTCCCGACGTTTTCCCCTTTAAAGTAAACTTAATTAGTCGCGTCAGTTGTGCATGATTAACAGATCTATGACGTACCAATCATATGCCAGCTGGACAAGTCCCGATTCGTGCCAGTAGCGGGGTAACAGTTATCCGAAATGGAAACTCTAGTTCCATTTCCCCCCGCCTACAAGGTTCGGTTGGTGATCTTGAATGCACAAAGCATTACGCCAATTCAAATTCATCGTCAGCTCTGCAAGGTCTATGAGCTAAAACTGACACCCGAACACAATATTCAACGCTTAGTAGCAGCAATGATATTTCTGCTACGTTATCACGACGATGGCGACAAGTTCCTCGACAGGATCGTTATTGGCAATGGGAATTGGATATCGCACTTTTCCCCGGAAACCAAGAAACTGTCATTGCTTTGGCGTCATAGTGGATCTTATGTCGGGACCAAATTCAAAAAGTCGCTGTCGGTACACATAGGGATGTGCACGGTGTTCTGGAACAGGAAGACTGGTTCCATTCAAAGACAGCAGAGTTCTAACAACAGAGGGATACAAGGGAGAAGTTTATCTCACAATACGACAAATGTCTCAATTCTGCTGGTGGCTTTTTTCAAAATATCTGAAACATTGCTGTACTTGTTGCCAATAAATATGTCCGTGAAAGTGTGAGTTCTTTTTTCTTTTAAGGAAGGAAACTTACTTTCTGGATGCGCCTAGTATACACACACACACACACACACACACACACACACACACACATATATATATATATATATATATATATATATATATATATTATATATATATATAAATATATATATATATATATATATATATATATATATATATATATATATTTATACATGTATACATATAAAGTTTATATTCATTTATATTTATGCATATGACTAATTACACAATCCCCTTACTCTCAAATTACTTACACTTCTGATATTTTCATCTACCTTGATTGACGTAACAATTAATTGTAAAAATAAGGAGGTCTCAAATAATTAGACGATAAATTTCAAGAAATATTTAAGAAAGTGTTTTCAGCAAATCATCTTAATATTTCCCAATCTACATCCATTTGCAGCTTCTTTTAACTTTATAAAAGTTGCAATGACACAGTAAAATGGCACCAGACTTAAATTAAAAGAAAGAAGAACATGCTAATAAAGCATGAGTTAAAAAAATTAAAATGTTGTTCAAAATTTTTATGATTCATTGTAATATTTCTTTCTAAAATTTTTAATATATATTGCCCAAAACACTTAAACAACGAATTTTCTAAAACAAGAATATTTATACAAAGGAAATGTATATTTAGCTACAAATATATTGTTTATAGGATTTATAATATTTTCTTAGACACAAATGTTCCTATATAAACATATACTCTCTCTCTCTCTCTCTCTCACACACACACACACATACATATATATATATATATATATATATATATATATATATATATATATATATATATCATATATATATATATATATATATATATATATATATATATATTATATATATATATATATATATATATATATATAATATATATATATATATATATATATATATATATATATATATATGACAGATTGCTTGTGTATTGATGTGTACATATGTGTGCGTGTGTGTGTAATATGTTAACACCTGAAAATAAATCCATCTCAATTATTTCTTTTCCATTTTTATTGTTAATTTTTTTAAAGAGATTAAATTTAATTTAATAAAACATTATCTTCCGTTTTCCAAATACCGTTTTCCAAGATTTAGCTTGCAAATTTTACTTTGTCGTACATTTCACGTTTCACGCAATTCGGATGCTCAATAGGAACAATGATGTGTTATTTTAAATTTTAAATGAAAAACTGACCAGCAAATAAACCAAAAAATGTAAACAAAATTAGAATTTAACCAGGGAATGAGTGCATGTCTCGCTTAATGGAGTCCAATTTTTCAGTGTACAGTTTTACCTAAGAAATGTTTGCTACACATTTGCGGGAGTTTTCATGTCAGGTTTAAAAATGGGAGCTAAGAACTAATCAAGTTACAATTAAAAATAGCTGGAACTCATTAAAAATGACGTAATAGGAGAAAGACACATCCTTAAGTGGAACTATACAGAGCAAAAAAGCTGACGCGGATGTAGACAAGTAGATTTGCTTATATAATAACTCCAAAAAGATCAATTCGATGCGGGGATTTAGGCTGGTAACATTTTCCAAGCTGGTCGGCGCAAAATGAGAATAAAGGATATTTAAATGGCATAGCCATGGGCAGAAGGAATACAATAAAGAAATTTGTAAAAGTACTAATATGTATCTTCCATGCCTTAAACACTTGTCCGTGTCATGTATAAGAGGTGCATCCAGAAAATACGATTCCCGAAGTTTTCTCCTTTAAAGAAAACGTAATTAGCCGTGTCAATTGCGCATGCTTAACATATCTATGACTTACCAATCATATGCCAGCTGGACAAGTCCCTATTCGTGCCAGTAGCGGGGTAACAGTGATCCGAAATGGAAACTCTAGTTCCTTCTCC
Organism: Pardosa pseudoannulata; assembly: GCA_032207245.1. Lineage (NCBI taxonomy): Eukaryota > Metazoa > Arthropoda > Arachnida > Araneae > Lycosidae > Pardosa > Pardosa pseudoannulata. The sequence goes on from CM063505.1 coordinate 144,038,422, forward strand.
CCCGCCTACAAGGTTCGGTGGTTAAATGAACAAAGCATTACGCCAATTCAAATTCGTCGTTAGCTCTGACAGGTCTATGAGCTAAAACTGACACCCGAACACAATATTCAACGCTTAGTAGCAGCAACGATATTTCTGCTACGTTATCACGACGATGGCGACAAGTTCCTCGACAGGATCGTTACGAGCAATGAGAATTGGATATCGCACTTTTCCCCAGAAACCAAGAAACTGTCATTGCATTGGCGTCATAGTGGATCTTATGTCGGGACCAAATTCAAAAAGTCGCTGTCGGTACAGATAGGGATGTGCACGATGTTCTGGAACAGGAAGACTGGTTCCATTTAAAGGCGGCAGAGTTCTCACGACAGAGGGATACAAGTAAGAAGTTGATCTCACAATACGACAAATGTCTCAATTCTGCTGGTGGCTTTTTTCAAAATATCTGAAACATTGCTGTACTTGTTGCCAATAAATATGTCCGTGAAAGTGTGAGTTCTTTTTTCTTTTAAGGAAGGAAACTTACTTTCTGGATGCGCCTAGTATATACACACACACACACACACACACATATATATATATATATATATATATATATATATATATATATATATATATATATATATATATATATATATATATATATATATATATATATATATATATATATATATATATATATGTATATATATATATGTATACATATAGAGTTTATATTCATTTATATTTATGCATATGACTAATTACACAAACCCCTTACTCTCAAATAACTTACATTTCTGATATTTTCATCTAACTTGATTGACGTAACAAATAATTGTAAAAATAAGGAGGTCTCAAATAATTAGATGATAAATTTCAAGAAATATTTAAGAAAGTGTTTTCAGCAAATCCTCTTAATATTTTCCAATCTACATCCATTTGCAGCTTCTTTTAACTTTATAAAAGTTGCAATGACACAGTAAAATGGCACCAGACTTAAATTAAAAGAAAGAAGAACATGCTAATAAAGCATGAGTTAAAAAAATTAAAATGTTGTTCAAAATTTTTATGATTCATTGTAATATTTCTTTCTAAAATTTTTAATATATATTGCCCAAAACACTTAAACAACGAATTTTCTAAAACAAGAATATTTATACAAAGGAAATGTATATTTAGCTACAAATATATTGTTTATAGGATTTATAATATTTTCTTAGACACAAATGTTCCTATATATCATTTACTCACACACACACACACACACACACACACACACACATATATATATATATATATATATATATATATATATATATATATATATATATATATATATATATATATATATATATATATATATATATATATATATATATATATATATATATATATATATATATATATATATATATATATTATATATATATATATATAATATATATATATATATATTATATATATATATATATATATATATATATATATATATATATATATATATATAAATATATATATATATATATATATAATATATATATATTTATATATATATATATATATATATATATATATATATATATATATATATATATATATATATATATACATATATATATATACATACATATATATATATATATACATATATATATATATATATATATATATATATATATATATATATATATATATATATATATATATATATATATATATATATATATATATATATATATATATATATATATATATATATATATATATATATATATATATATATATATATATATATATACATATATATATATATATATATATATATATATATATATATACATATATATATATATATATATATATATATATATATATATATATATATATATATATATATATATATATATATATATATATATATAATATATATATACGCTGTTTTAAAACATTATAATGTCCCTAATATTTTTTTAGTCTAGTATATTTTTTACATAAAATCTAGAAAATTTTGCTATAATATATTTTTCTTTGATACTGAAAAATAATTTTTGGAGAACAAAATATATCATTTATTAATTAACCATAAAAACTTCATATATTAATTAATTTCTATAAAGTATTTTGATCTCTGATCACGAGAGTTATTGCTCTGGAGTTATATTAAAAATTTTATTCGGTATTTTGTGTGATTTTTAATACTATACCATATATATTGTTATTTGTGTAAAACTTTTTTCATGGAGAAATTGTTGCACATAGTATCGGAAAGAAATATTCAAGAATAAAATATTCAGTTTCTAGAAACAGAATATTTTCTTTCATTTCGTAATATATGCACTGTGAATTTCCCTCAGAAATTTTTACATACATTATAACTCTACAGTTACGTAATTCAGAAATAAAAGTTATTAACTTATCTTTTGGTATATTTTCTAAAAGTCAATTTCTTAATTTTGTATCTTGATTTCCAAAATTACCTGAAGCTTTTAAAACTGCTAAATGGTATTTTATTGCATTCACCTTTATCATTTTCTTAATACATGATGAAGTAAGATTTGTATTTAGACAAACCACTTGTTTTATTTATCCAAAACCAAAACCAAAATTCAATAAATCTCTGCAGAACTTAAGATATATTGGAAATATATGTATATATTTATATAGATACTTCATTCTTAGTTGCAGATTGTGAAACTTTGTATTCGTTAAATATTACTGGAATTGTTACTAAGTATTAAGTAATTTAAATATCACTAAAATATCTTGCTAATATTTTTTAAACAGCTGTTTTCTTTGTTTAGTTGTTTTCAAAGATATACCGACTATTCTTTCATTATATTTACTGCTTTATAAATTTCGAAATCAAATTTTCAATACAATTATAAATTTAATCTCTTTATTGATATTTATCGAAATTTACTAATTTAAACTTATATGTATAAGTTATGAGTCAAATTATTTCTTTATATTTTCTATACCATGTGCTGGGCCTAGATATACTTTCTAGTATATAATATAAGTTAAGTGCGCTACCTCATTGTAGTCGAGATATGTTACAGGTGCCTTCTTCGTCAAAATGATGTCAAATATAATTCTAATTGTTTCAAAAGTCGCCAGAGAGGTGAAGTTGTGGTACCAAATTCCCTTCTAACGTCAATATGATGCGAAATTACTCCATGACATACTTCATCTACAATATGGTAGCACTCTAAGTGAGCTACTATATTGCAGTCGACATATGTCACAGGCTATTTCAACGTCATAATAATGTGAGGAGTAGACATATTTATATTTGAATTCGCCATAGATGTGAATTTAAGGTACCAAATTCCCATCTCTGGCGAAATCTAACACCGTTATGAAGCTAAAATAATATGTGACATAAAGTAATGTGTCCGAATTTTGTACCACTGTAAGAGGTTGTATTTTAAACAAAATTTTAGAATCATGCCAAATGTATAGTAGTATAGTGTTTTATTGTTATTAATCAACATCTTGAAATTAATGTTAATCAAATGTAAATTTTTTTTAATTATAATTAATAATCACGAGTCAAATTATTTTTTTTAATTTTCTGAATCATGTGCTGTTCCCAGTTACATTTTCGAGTAAAAATTTAATTAAAAATTTTAAAAATGGTTTTAATTTTAAAAAAGTATAATAAAAAAGGAAAATCTATAGTATTATAATGTTTTTACAATATTTGAAATTAACTATATTTCAGTTATTTTTATAGAATTGGCATTTCATTGCTTGTAAAATCGACAGGCGTATTATAGTCATTTAAAATTTAATACCTGTAAAATAATTTAATAAATTTTAACAAACTACTTGCAATATGATACAAAAAGATTTTTAATTTTAGATTGATAGAGTGAGTTTCCTTTAAAAAAGTAATATATTTAAATTAAATTGAAATAATAACATTTTAAAAATATAAGTGTAATGAACAAGTAGAGTCATACAATTTTATGAATGAAGACTACAGTAACGTATAGAAAATTGAGTTTTAATTTTATTATTGAGAAAATGTAGATTGAAATTGCTAACTACATAAAAAATGTTTACATGAAGTATTACAATAAACTTAATAATTTTTGGATCCGTCTTTTAAACAAATTAGTATTAAGGACTAAGGAAACGAATTTTCTTTTCTAAAATGAATGAAGGAAAAATATAACATTAATCAAAAAGCCGTTTAAGGAGCCTCTATAATAATATAATTGTAAGGAGAGTAAAACAGGCAAGTAATAATAAAGAATGAACAGAACTATAATTTATTAATCTACTAATAGGAATAATTAACAAGATGAATATTTCCTGCATGTATAACATGTAAAGTTTCATAAAAGTAACATTTTTTCCTCAAAGTCTCTTAAATCTTTTAAATTTGAAGAAAATATGATCAAAATTACTTTTTTGCAAGTGGCCTTAAAAAAATTTAAACTTTTTCTGTTACTCTTTTCATCTTAATTACCCAACTCCGTAATTAACGTAAAATGAGTTTTCTAAAAACAATTTTTGAGTGTTCGGGGAAAAAATATACTGAACTGAAATTTTCTAGATTTATAAAAAATATACTAATTAAAAATGTTTTTTTCTTTCTCTCAGTAAAATAAGAAATTCTTGTTAAATTACTAAGCTTAGTATAAAATAACTTTGGATAGGAAGTCTGTAAATGAAATCCAACTGTAAGATGTATGTTGGCTATTTTTTATGTTTTTAAAACTATGTGTTTTAAATGTAAATTTCTTTCGATGGTTGCCTAGTACCTAATTAGATATTTATTGTTGAATATACTTAGTATAATAAATTTATTTCAAAACAGTAGATCGAAGAGCTCCATACAAACCAAAATAAAACAAAAAACATTACCAACAATACCCAGACATTTGACAGAAAATCAGAAAAAAATAGTCAACCTAGATCACATTTTAGAGATTAGTTCAATACCAAAAGTCTCACATTATAAATATGATTTTAAAAAAAATGTACGAGGCTGGTGTAAAAGTAGCTGGTGAAATAGCAAAATAAAATAACCATTCAACAGAAAAATGGTTTAGATTATTGAGAGAACGCATAGCAGTTATTTTTTCGAATCTAAAAGTTGATTTAATATTTATGACCTAAATTGTTTTTATTTGAAATTACTTTTTACCCTTTAAAGGTGTTGTTTATTACTCTTTGCAATTTTATTATGTTTATATTCCTTAGATAATAATTAATTCCTTAATTCTAGTTGAATGCAGAAGTACAAACCTGTATTTAAATGTCGACATAAAAAATTCTAAATAAATAATTGCAGCAGTAATAAAAATATTGTCATTTTAAATATTTTTCTAAAGCATTCGAACAACAATGCACTTAGAACACAATTTTTGTAAAACAACAAATGGAATTAACACTGACATTTCTTGAGCTGTCTTTGTTTTTAAACTTAATGTATGCAAAATTATAAAAACATTTTCATGTGTCTGTGAAGTTAAAAAAAGTATTTCTTATTAAACATTTAGTAGCTTGTGATATCAATGAAATATGTTATTTACCAAAAATAATTACCCAAACAAAATATCATCCCGAATATTTATTTCAATAAGCTCTGCCATTCCTATAAATAATTAAAGTAATTAAGCAACTCGTCTGATTTCCGAACGATTCTTTATAGAAAATTTAAAATACTGAGAAATATCGATGGACAACAAACACTAATTGCAGAACTCAAATTAAGAATAATAGCTTTTCTAGATTTTGAGCATAATCGATATAGGATAAGAATGTTATTTCTGACTCTCAGAAACCAAGAATCTGGTTTTGAATTCTCTTCACATATTTTT
>CM063505.1:144054237-144101737 GCA_032207245.1 Pardosa pseudoannulata
CAATAGGCAAGAAAGGACATCTGTTGACTTGAGTTTGTTAAAAAAAGTAAAATATTTATCAATTATTTCATTAAAACCTATTGGATAAATATAGTAAATAAATATATCATTATACATTTAAAATAAGTAAGAAATGAAGATTAAAGCCACCCAATACCTACTGGCATAATTCAGCCACTAGAAGGTACGGAAGGATTTCTTAATTAATAAAACATTAATTGTTTGGTAGTAGGTAAAAAAGAACATCTGTAGACTTGAGTTTGTTAAAAAAGTAAAATATTTATCAATTATTTCATTAAAACATATTGGATAAATATAGTAAAATAATATAACATTATACATTTAAAATAAGTAAGAAATGAAGATTAAAGCCACCCAATACCTACTGGCATAATTCAGCCACTAGAAGGTACGGAAGGATTTCTTAATTAATAAAACATTAATTGTTTGGTAATAGGCAAGAGAGGACATCTGTTGACTTGAGTTTGTTAAAAAAAGTAAAATATTTATCAATTATTATATTGAAACATATTGGATAAATATAGGAAAAGAATATAACATTATACATTTAAAATAAGTAAGTAATGAAGATTAAAGCCACCCAATATCTACTGGCATAATTCAGCCACTAGAAGGTACGGAAGGATTTCTTAATTAATAAAACATTAATTGTTTGGTAATAGGCAAGAGAGGATATCTGTTGACTTGAGTTTGTTAAAAAAGTAAAATATTTATTAATTATTTCATTAAAACATATTGGATAAATATAGTAAAATAATATAACATTATACATTTAAAATAAGTAAGAAATGAAGATTAAAGCCACCCAATACCTACTGGCATAATTCAGCCACTAGAAAGTACGGAAGGATTTCTTAATTAATAAAACATTATGTGTTTGGTAGTAGGCAAAAGGATTATCTGTAGACCTGAGTTTGTTAAAAAAAGTAAAATATTTATCAATTATTATATTGAAACATATTGGATAAATGTAGTAAAAGAATATAACATTATACATTTAAAATAAGTAAGAAATGAAGATTAAAGCCACCCAATACCTACTGGCATAATTCAGCCACTAGAAGGTACGGAAGGATTTCTTAATTAATAAAACATTAATTGTTTGGTAATAGGCAAGAGAGGACATCTGTTGACTTGAGTTTGTTAAAAAAGTAAAATATTTATCAATTATTTTACTGAAACGTATTGGATAAATAGAGGAAAAGAATATAACATTATACATTTTAAAAATAAGTAAGAAATGAAGATTAAAGCTACTCAATACCTACTTTCATAATTCAACCACTAGAAGGTACGGAAGGATTTCTTAATTAATAAAACATTAATTGTTTGGTAATAGGCAAGAGAGGATATCTGTTGACTTGAGTTTGTTAAAAAAGTAAAATATTTATCAATTATTTTACTGAAACGTATTGGATAAATATAGGGACAGAATATAACTTTATACATTTTTATATAATTAAGAGATGAAGAAGGACAATGCTACTCAATGCCTACTGGCCTAATTCGACCACTAGAAAGTACGGAATGATTTCTTATTTAATAAACGTTAATTGTTCGGTAATAGGTAAAAGTGAACATCTGTAGACCTGAGTTTGTTAAAAAAAGTAAAATATTTATCAATTATTATATTGAAACCTATTGGATACATATAGAAAAAGAATATTCCATTATACATTTTTAAATAATTAAGAAATGAAGAAGAACAATGCTACTCAATGCCTACTGGCATAATTCAGCCACTAGAATGTACGGAATGATTTCTTAATTAATAAAACATTAATTGTTTTTTTGTAGGTAAAAAAACATCTGTAGACATTGAAGTTCTTAAAAAAGTAAAATATTTATCAATTATTTGATTAAAACGTATCGGATAAATATAGTAAGAGAATATAGCATGAACCATTTTAAGTAAAAAATGAAGAAGAACAAAGATACACATTTCCTATTGGCCTACCCCATCCACTAGAAAATACCGAATGATTTCGTAAAATAAAAAATAGTAAACCTGAAAAACGTAACATTGTTAAAATTAAATATAATATTATATTAATAATTTAATGTAAATTTTATTATTTATCAATATAAAATAAGAATTACTCTTGAAGATATCAAATGATTATTTATTTTCAAACTGATTTGATAACTAGTAACTTCAAATAGCAAGATTTACAAAATGTTTAATCTACAAGAAATTAAAAAATTTGTAATTAATGTTTTCATTAGCTGCTGTTTTGAAAAGTATTATAATTAAAATATTATAACATGACAATTATTATCGTATAGAACATTAAAAAATAATCATGATGTAATAACAAGCAAAAAATGTGAAATATTTAAATGACTGAAATTATGTTTCACATTTCTTTTTATTGATATTATACATTGAGTTTTAATTTAATTCAATAATATTTGCATCATTAATAATACAAATTCTGCATTTAATGTGCAATCTTCTAAAAATACTTGTTACCTTTTTTTATTAAATATTACTTTTTTAAAAATTAATATTTTTATCGCGAACTCAATAATTAAATCAACTAAACACTCATTAAAATTTCACTGCTTAAAAATAAAAAGAATTATTAAATCTAATATCATTAAATAGGTTTTACAAACCTATATTTACCTTTAAATCAATATTAGATAGCATTTAAAACTGCAATCTAAATAAATTGATAGAAAAATTAATTTTTAATTATCTTAAAAGTTTTCTATTTGGGGGTGTTTTTTTATTTTACATTTTTTTGCTTCTGTAAGCGTACGCCTCTTTTGATAAAAAAACAAATAAGAATAACGCTGCTGATTTTTTTCAAGTTTTAATGCATTGAGTAATGAATGATAAATGAACTATTAAATATTGTAATGGTATCTAATTAGTGTAAAAGAAGACTGTAATATATTTCTTTATCATATCTATGCTAAATTATCGTAGCTTTTTTTCTTTATTCAATACGATATAATTATTTAACCATTTTCAAATACTTTTTAGTTTTGATTTTTTTCTAGAAATAATCAGCAAAAAGCGTCCAAGAATACAAACTGCTGATTTTATTTTTATTTGGGTATAAATTTAAAACTAGTACATTAGTTTTTTTAATATAGCTATACAGTATATTCGTTTAGACATATAGTGATGCATTTTTTACTACATAACTTAGTATAACATTTTTAAATGAAACCAGCGACAAGGATACACACACGCAAACGCATACACGCACACACACACACACACACACATATATATACATATATATATATATACATATATATATATATATATATATATATATGTGTGTGTGTGTGTGTGTGTGTGTGTGTATACATACAGATATACATATATATATTTACACACACACACACACACACACACACACACACACACATATATATATATATATATATATATATATATATATATATATATATATATATATATATATATATATATATATATATATATATATATATATATATAGTGTAAAACATGTAAATGATCGTCTCTAAATGTTTTCTACCGCAAATGAACACTCTTTCATCCTTAAATCTTTTGTTAATTATTACTAAAGATGAAGGACCGTTCTCTAATTTTCCTTAAAAGTTTGACTGTTTATGTATGAAAAGCAACTTGTATTCACACTCAAAATTATATAAAAGGAAAGGGAATGTTACATAAAAAGCTGTCACTCGGATCTGATAACGCAGGGTACATTGTCGGTAGAAATTTAAAAAATTTATGTCAATTAATCGTATCATTATAAGCATTAAATGCACACTTTTCACATTTTATTTCTAAATCATTTAAATGTAAATAAATTATAATATTGAAAGGCCTTTTCTTAATAATTATAACTGCTCTTGGATTTCTTACGGCTATAATTATTCATGTATAAGATGTATTATGCTTTCACTTTTAATAGGCCTATAAATGTCTTATTTATAGATGTGAAAGTAGTTCGGAAGACTGGAAGTAAGACTGACTACAACAAGTATGAACACAGTACCTGAAAAATTATGGATAGATTTGTATAATTATAGATAAAATCACGTATGTTTTAGTAAATAAATTTTGCTGACCTCTTATTTTATAATTCATTATTATGAAAGTAATTGATTTATCTCATTGTAGAGTCATTTCTTAATTATTCACACATATTTGATATTCTCTCTCCTATTGCCATCACGATTTCAATTAACAATATAAGAACAGAAAATTTATTTCCACTCTCAAACTGGAATGATATTTTCTTACATTTCAGTTTGTTTGGTTCTAGGGAACGAGGTTTTTAAAGATGTCATATGGATGTTTTAACGGGGGGGGGCAGAAATAAGTGTGAGGACAAAATGTATGCAATTGAAACAGACATACCATCTACTCCGGATTATCCGGAGTTGCTCCAAAGAAATGAGAAAATTTGATAACTCCGGAAACATCTCATATTTCTCCGGTAAATAACAAAACTTTTGAATACTTAAAAGATTACATTCAGCCATTAAATACAAAGTTTTGAAACAAATATTGCTAATTATTACTCTTTTCACACAGTAATTCTGCATGTTAAATAGTTTTCAATACTGTGTGGAAAAACTAAACTGAATTTAGGTCAAATTTTGGTAGACAAACTCTAGAATCCATGATGATAGCAAAATGGATATTTCTAGATGACCAATTTAAAAATGCTTTTGCAATTCCTGGGACTCAGAAATATCATGCTTTTATACCCCCGGACTCAAAAACAAAAGTCTTTGAGAATACATTTTCCTTTTCACAAGATTTATTGATGCAAACTGCGATATCATCACAATAAAAGCTTCTATTTGCTGATATAAATGGCTATATTACTGCTGTTTATAATTGCAACTGGTGGCTTACATTTATGTTAAGAGAAAGAAGAAAAAAAATCTGAAGAGGTAAAAGTGACATTCCTTCACTCATCTGGACCGTCACCATCTTTTTTTATATCTGTATAATCCAAATGTACTATGAATTCCAATTTCAGATGTTATGTGTATGTTGAATCCTTTAACTCTAACAGGAATAATGTATATTCTTTCTGAAGTAGAAATTCTCAAAACACATAAAGCTTTCTACCATTTTCAACTAAATAAGTAGCACCATCCATCAAAAGTTATGCACTTTAATGATTTTTCTTCATTCTAAAATCTTCACAAATGTTAAATGTACTGTTTACTAGAGTATATGTCGATAAGGTAGTGTGTAAACATTAATGCCATCCTATACAGCTGAGTTAGATTAAAAGTAATGAATGCATGTTCTCATTTTCGTTATTACAATAGTAAATATATCAAGCAAAAACTTTTGTAGCTTGTGATCCCATTATGATCCCAACATGAAACATTGAAGATTTAATTAACAATAATATGAGCAATTTTTGAGATTTTTTTCAAAATTTTAAAAACTTGGCTTTTTGAGAAATTTAAATTTTAAATGTTAATTTAAATTTAAATTTTTATAACAATTTTCAAATCATCATGTGTTGTATATCATATGAAAGCCCATTAAAAAAGGTTTAAAATAACACCTTGCACATATCTATAGCTTAATTAGGTGAGTATCAAGTTAATTTAAAGATATACCGATAGTGTATTTTTTAGACAAATCTGGCAAATTTAAAGCCTTATAACTCCCAAACCAATTATTATTTGAACATAAGATTTGGGGATTTTCTTTATTACCATAAAGTCACTTATTATACCAAATTTAATCAAAATTGGAGGGGGTCAGGTAGAATTTGTTCTAAAATTGCGTTGATTTCACATGGAATAACCCATGTATAATCTGTAATTAGCGTTTTAAAATTTCAAAACAGTCTGTTGCTTCGGACACAAGTACCTCAATGTTGGCATGTCTGCTGAAAAAGGGACTTTACCGTTTTTAATAAGCAAAGACACATCATTTGAGGCCTGAATCCAGATTCCATACTAAATTAGACTTCATAAACTTTCCTTGAAATTTGAGCATTGTAATTACTTAGAGCCTTTCGAATAATCTAAATAAACAGAAAAAGCAATTTTAGTATTGAGCCAACATTTAAAGTTTCAGACAAAGTTAGATCTGATGGAACCCTGTTTAATATATTCTAAGCATAACTTTTGTATTTGACACTAACTGTTGAAAAACAATCCTTTACAATATAAATAATATTTAAATTTTTTAGTTATCAAAATAATAAGGCTCATGGGGTGTAATAAAATTAGCAATAACATGTTTTAACTTATTTTAACATGTTTGGTTAAGTATTAAAAAACTTAATTCTAAAAACATTATATTTTTAAAAACATTGACAATTACTTCTGATTTATAAATTCTCAATTAAGGTATTCCATAACATATACTAATAGTGTCTGTTATGAAAAATACTTTATCTGTTATGAAGAAACTTTAGGGCATAAGCGTCCATTAACTCTGAAAATGGGATAAATAATTCATGAAGACGTAATCAAGTGCATATATTTTCACTATTAACCGAAAATTACTTAAAGACTTATTTTCGCAGAACATCACGTGTGTTCCATTTATTTTCGCTTTTAAACTTTAAGTGAACAATTTCATATTTTCAAAAGATTCAGGTGTGAGAAAGTATACATATCGTAATTGCATTTTCGGATCTTAAAGAGAAAACTATTTGTTCGCCGAATATGATCATGCATAGCCACGCACTTAAAATTCATTTAAACTTCATTTCATCAAAGCCTTTGCCTCGAAGCAACATTGGTTCAAAGCAACTCATCGTTAAAGCGAACCTTTTATTAACTAGAGTCTATTCAACCGAGTAAAGTAGTAACTTTCTCTTCTCTAAAACACTAAGCAAGGAAGTCCGTGCCTGTGAGAAAGTGCGTGATGTAACTCTTTCCACGAAAATTAATGATTGAACTAGTTTGTAGTTTATTCAGAAATATTTTATTGAAATATATTGTAGTATTTTAACCCGTAATTGAATCTTGACCACAGAATATAACTAATCAAAAATGAATAATCTATCTTTTTAAATATAAACGAAATGATAATTAATACTATTTCTGTAAAACGAAAGATATCTTATATATATACATATATATATATATATATATATATATATATATATATATATATATATATATAATATATATTATATATATATATATATATATATATATATATATATATATATATATATATATATATATATATATATATATATATATATATATATATATATATATATATATATATATATATATATATATATATATATATATATATATATATATATATATATATATATATATATATATATATATATATATATATATATATATATATATATATATATATATATATATATATATATATATATATATATATATATATATATATATATATATATATATATATATATATATATATATATATATATATATATATATATATATATATATATATATATATATATATATATATATATATAATATATATATATATATATATATATATATATATATATATATATATATATATATATATATATATATATATATAATATATATAAATATATATATATATATATATATATATATTATATATATATATATATATAAATATATATATATATATATATATATATATATATATATATATATATATATATATATATATATATATATATATATATATATATATATATATATATATATTATATATATATATATATATATATATATATATATATATATATATATATATATATATATATATATATAGTATTAAGCAAGGTATAGTTAAAAATTGTTAGAACTCATTAACGACAATGTAATACGAGATAGACACATCCTCGAGAGGAACAATACAGAGTAAAAGAGCTGATGCAAAAGTAGACAATGTATTTTTCCTTAGGCAGCTACTCCAAGACAGATCTGAGCGGGAACTAGATGTGATAACAGATCCATGAGCAAATCAATTGTAATAAAAAAATTTTGATATAAGAAATCAAATGTGTCTTCCATGGCTCAACCACTCGTCCGCGTCAGATATGTATATATATATATATATATATATATATATATATATATATATATATATATATATATATATATATATATATATATATATATATATATATATAGAGAGAGAGAGAGAGAGAGAGAGGGTGAAAAAAATAGGTACATTGATAAATAGATAGATAGATATAAATAATGGTGCTTCTGTAACTAATAAATTATTTATGTTCTACAGATTACACGGAAAATTAGACCCAATTTGCTCTTGCTTGCTGGACATAAATAAATTTCTTATGTGAGCTATCAGTGGTACACAAACATAGAACTCTGAAACTTTAAACATATTAAACATTTAAAAGAATGCTTTTAAGCGAATATCACAGCAGAGAACGAGTACTGCTTTGAATAATGCAAAAATAATAAATCTTTCTACACAATCGAAGGCATGAATAAGTATATGACTTGATTTAGTATCCAGCAGACTAGAGAATATTTGGTGATTTTTGGCAGGAGAGAGAGAAATTTTTCATGGAATCTAGCTGGCAAACTACACAATTCTGTAATATTGTTATTGCAGAAGCGACAACATTTTTCTGGGACTGCAGAAAATGTAGTCAGTGGGAAAATTTAACTTTATTTCTAGCTTTAATCAGCCCCGGTTAAATGGGCAACCAGAAGTCTAAATCGTAATTTAGAGTGTCTAAAACCATAAATTTATTAAGGGATAGATGTAAACGGGTTAAAAGATTGTATTTACAAGTTAAGAGATCATCATGGAATGCTAAAGAAAAATTTATCATTCAATGGTGATGAGAATAAGTGATCCGATGAACTTTTTCTCAAGAGACTCTGATTATCCAAAATTTTGGGGGACTTAAGAGAAGACTTGATCATTTAGGTTAGATAAACCACACAGGTAGTGTAAAAAATATCCAGTAAAACGAATTAAAGTCGGAAAACAGTCCCTTACTTGACATAGCTGAAAAATTATGTATTAAAAATGAGAAAGGGAAAAGAAGAATTTTGGGTAAATATTTTAGGGGTAATAATTTTAAATACAATACATATTTATAAGCGTAATCATATAAATACAGTTTTTAAATTTTAAGATCAACCAGAGAAAATTCAATAAAATTAAAAAAATCGTTTTTCTCAATTTCAAAAGTTTCATAGTTTATTTATATTTCTCTTTAATTTCAGAAAACCGAAATAAAATTTTTAAAATATATATAACAGTGCTCACATAGTAGGATAACATCTTAAAACAATGCACTCCGATTGAGAACATTTCAAGAATTATAGAATATTCTGTAGTCAATGTCATTTCTCTCTTTCTAATCTGCTCCGTGAAGCAGACGTTGATGGACATTTTATGCAAATTTAATGGCTTGTATACGATGTGAAACGTATTTCAAAATCTTTGCTTTATTCTAAATTCGCATATTCCTTAAAATTATCTACAGACGAGACAAGTAATCTGTTATGGAGGTCATTAGATGTTGAGTCTGTGAAAGATTCTGAAGGAGACAGTAAAACAAAACAGATAGGATTTATAAAAACCTATTTAAAAGATACTGCAAACATACATATGTATATATATATATATATATATATGTATATATATATATATATATATATATGTGTGTGTGTGTGTGTGTGTGTGTGTGTGTTATGTATATATTGTCACTGAATTAAAATAAAACATCGTGGAAATTGAAGACAATGGAATGTTTTGATGAGACTGACATAGTTTATTGAGGCAACAACTCTCACGATGGACTGTCCATCGATACCTGTACATCGTGATTAAATAGTTGAGCCGGCCAATCAATCAGAGTTTACTTACAAGTCAAGTGGGTCACGACGATGGTGTATTTTAAGCGTCACGATCTATTTTTAGTTACTTATGAAATCGGTAGGAATAAAAAAGGAAAACAAAACATTCATTACGGTTGCTAGAAAAAGGTACCAGAAATTGTGAGAATACTCTGAAAATTACTTTAAGGTAGACATATTTACGGTGGTCATTTTTAAGAGAAAAATACCATTACACACACACACATACACACATACATATATATATATATATATATATATATATATATATATATAATATATATATATATATATATATATATATATATATATATATATATATATACATATATATATATATATATATATATATATATATATATATATATATATATATATATATATATATATATATATATATATATATATATATATATATATATATATATATATATATATATATATATATATATACATATATATATATATATATATATATATATATATATATATATATATATATATATATATATATATATATATATATATATATATATATATATATATATATATATATATATATATATATATATATATATATATATATATATATATATATATATATATATATATATATATATATATATATATATATATATATATATATATATATATATATATATATATATATATATATATATATATATATATATATATACAGTGAACCCCAAAAAATTGGACAGTAAGATTACAGTATTTCATCATTTAATAATTTTGTATTACATTATGCTTTTGAACAAAAATAAAATTCCGACAAAATGCAATTTTAAAAATAAGTCTAATAACTTATTTTAATTTCAGTAGCACATAAACATAAATTATAAATTTAAAGAACATTATTAGGATATCACATTCGATAGCCTAAAAAAACTTGAACATTTATCGAAGGTAACAAAACGTAACTTTTAAATTTTTAAACAGAAGCATTAAATACTTCATGAGATATCCTTTGGTTGCTATAACAGCTTCTAATCGTTTGTTCATGGAAAGGACCAACTTTTCAGGGAAGTCTGTTGGCACACTGCTTTTTAGTTTAATTTTATTTTTTATTTTCTTCTGTCCCAACTTTTTTCCCTTAAGCATCTATAAATGTTCTAAAGTGTTCTAATCCGGATTTTGTGGAGTATGGTGCATTACTTTTTAAACATTATATAATAATCATTCCTTTACAATCTGTGTTATGCTATGGATTATTGTCTTGGACAAAATAGACGTTTCTATTTAAATTCAGTTTTACAGCTTTGACTGGTAAATTTTCTTTTAGAGCATTTAAATATAGCATTTTGTCCATGGTACAGTCAATAAACATCAAATTTCAAACACCGATAGCTACCTTTGCACTCCATACCATAAGGTTACCACCCTGCATTTTACAGTTACTTTTATATTTGCTGATTTAAGTGTTGTACCATCCTTTCTCCACTAGTAAAAATAATGAAAGAAGTAAAAATATCTTTGTCAGAAAATGATACTTAAGTAAGAATACTTCCAAAAAGCTTGGAACATTGCAATATAGTTTTTAGCAGACTCAAGATGTTTTTTTTTTTAAATTTCTGGCAAATAAGTATGATTACTTTTGTGGTGCATAGGCTCTATATTCCATAGAATGTCAAAAAGATCTGACCGTCTGTGAATGCACATTGACAACAGATGTCTACTTTAACTCTCTTGCTATCTTTCTTGCTATCTCTCGCTATCTGCAGAAATTGTAGGATTCTCTTTATATAATATGTGAATAAGAAAATATGTTAGTGCATGTGTGCGAGCGTGTACAATATTAGTCTTTAATAAATTGTGATACACATTTTAACGCTGGTGTTATATTTTACTGTAACTTTAAAATTTCAATAATTGTAACTAATCTACGACGATTGATCTCCTATTAGGATGAATTTAATATGCGGTAATGGAGTTTAGATTTTCAACTTTATTACTGATGTTAATAATTGTACTCATTAAAATTGGCTGTTAATAGCACTCTCCGACGTAATTAATACTGAAACTAACATGCGTGTTCTTGAATAATCGATATAACAATATCACAGTCATCATCAAATATCGTTTTCCTCGTTTTGCATAGTGATTCGCTTGTTCTTTGATGTTTTTCTATTCGTTATATATTACAATATCACTTCAACATTTAGGAATGAACATATTGTTTATTCTGTCGACATAGAAATTTCAATAACAATTTCATATCATATAGCATAAAGAAACAAATAAATCGCTTAAAAATATTTTCAAACACACATTTTTTAATGTACTTTTAAATATAAAGCGTATTTCCCTAGTATATAGGAAATTTTACCATATACTTTTGACAATTCTATAATTCATTACTGTATTTTTATTGTAGTTATTACTCTATTTTATTTTAGCTTACCATATTTTTTATTCATCTGGGTTTTAGTGTAGTTTATAAAATGAGTAATTGACACAGTTAATGCTGTAACAATACAAAGTATATAGATAAGTAAAATATTGATAATTCTTTACAGTAAAATTACACAAACCATAAAAAAGTAAAATTTGTACTGGAATGCAACTACTAATTTGGAGAGGTACTTGAATATTTTAATTCTATATAATATTGCAGGAAACTGAAAAAGCTTTTCGGCTTACGTTAATTACGAAAACTGGAATAATTTTTTAAATTCTCTAGAAATAAAATGAAATAATGTTTTTAAAGGAAATATACAATACTGCTTATAATTGAGAAAATAGATAATTTTACATTTATATGATCTATATTTTAAAAATTAAACATTTCATCCAATACTACATTAAGTTTCTTTTAGAATCCTACTATTGGTACTTCAGTTGATTTGCAATAGTAAAAAGTTACATAAATGAAATATTTTAGTTATATACTAGCTGCTTCGCACCCAGCCTTCGATCTGGTTAGTAAATGATCCCAAGTGAAGTTTTAGAACCATTATTTTAGATATCCACATTCATAAAAATCTTAAACCTCATACACTGCAAGATTATATATATATATATATATATATATATATATATATATATATATATATATATATATATATATATATATATATATATATATATATATATATATATATATATATATATATATATATATATATATATATATATATATATATATATATATATATATATATATATATATATATATATATATATATAACATATATACATATAACACACACACACACACACACAACACATATATATATATATATATATAATATATATATATACAGAGAGAGAGAGAGAGAGAGAGAGAGAGAGAGAGAGAGAAAGACCTGAAATTCAATCGAAGTTGATTAAACGTGCATTATTGAATCAAACAGTATTTTTGATGTCCTACTATCTGTAAAAATAACATTTGCAAAAAGTTTCCAGCCTTATTTCCATTTATTACTGCGTAGGAAGCTTAAAAACTTTTACACCATAATAAAGTTATAGATAGCTTCTTAAAAGCTACAATGTTCCCTCTCGAGGGATTTCCATGAAGCTGTACTGAATAAACAAGTGATGTCGGAAGGAAGGAGAACATTTGATTTCAACAAGTCTCTTTGAGTCTCTTCACCGGTAAAGAAATAAAAACTGTCTATAGAATAGAGTATTAGATTGACGTTCTTTAAATTCTTGCTATAAATAGTATTTCCTTGCTCACTTGCTATTTTAAAACTCAGTTCTATCTAAAAATTCTTTTATGTCATTCATTTATATTAAATTATTCAGCTATATATTCTTATAGGATCATGAATTATAAAAATTTCGTTTAATGGATCTTCTTTGACAAATTTCATAATTTTATGAATAATACATATAACGGATTTTCAGATGTAAACGTGTTCTATTTTTTAAATATTCCATTATTTTAGAATATAATTTTGTTTATTTTAGTTGATATTTAGAATATTTGGTAAAAATACTTTTTATTGTAAATGCTATGCAGTGATTTGAACTCTTATAAAAATATTTTAAATATATTTTTATAGCAGTTATAGTCGTAATAAAAGTTTGGTACACAAATCTAACCTCTTGACATTTTATTTGTTAAAAAGAGGGGAAGATGAGTAGTAGGGAAATTTTCGAGGGTTTATGTGTGTAGAATTGGACAACCAGGCAATATAAGTCGATCGTCTCCAATCCTGTCAATAAAATAAAATGTCCCTTTGTAAATTATTTATGAAGACTTAAGGTTCTTTTGGCTTTAGTGATGTCAAATGTTCGAAACTAGCAGGGACAGTGTCCCCTAGGTTTGTGGTTTGAAGGCGGAGGAGATGCCGATTCATATTTTTAACGAATGAGAAATGAAGTTCGATCGACAAATAAAAAATAACTAGTTCTATGATTGAACAGAAGGCAAAGGAAGATGTAGCAAATGTAATACATTAAAAAAAGGAGGTGAGAAGAAAAAGAAGTGGAAGAGAGCAGATTGGATCCAACCTTTATTTTTGGTAGAGTTCCTCCTAGCACTCTGAGTCCAGAAAATTGAGTCTGAGGTCGAAGGATTAAGCAGGAGGCCAGAGACTTAAAATGGAGTAGAAAATAAAGTAGAGAAGATCAGATTGATGACAGCCTTCATTAGTGCTAGAATTAGTCAAAGTTCACAGAATATTGTCTGAGTCGATGCCTAATAGCTCCACCAGTACCAATTAGAGAGAATCCGTTTCCTGAAAGGCCCCGTCTTCATGTGTTCAAAACCAACCGGTACGATTCACGTAATTAGTGTAAAATTTGAACTAATGTTGATCATCTATGAATATTTTTCTCGAATTTGTGATTATAGGCTACTAAACAATGATGCATTTTTTTAAATAATAAATGATCCACACTTCTAATGTTTATGTAAATCACATATTTTAAAAAGCACAAATTTGTGTTATTGAATTTGTTACTGCTTAATATTTAAACTGGAGTAGTTTTTTAAATTGAGTAGGATTTTTTAAACTGAATAACATTAGATGTGAAATTTGACTCCATAGAATTATGTTTAGTTCTCAAAGCCTTGAATGGGAGATCTTAATGATTTTAAATAATAAACACAACCCCTTGAATAATTTAAACTGTCCTAAATAAATGCTCACACGCATACGATCTCTGCTGAATGTAAAAAATATAATAGATCTCTAGGGGAATATAGTATAGTAAAGTTAATTAGTAATAAGTAATAATAAGTATAGTAAGGTTATTAATAAATCGTTCGAAGTGATGTATTATAGTATTCAGCATTTATCTTACAGAAAAATGGGTTAAAACAATACTACAATTAGTTATCTTCACTTTGCTAAAGATTAGTATTTTTTTATAGGTAGCTGTGTTCAAATAGGTAATACGATCAAGTGAGTCTTAGCATTCTCCACGTTAAAAAGTATACTGAAAGAAGAGTTTTCTCCCACATTTATAGCATCAAGGGGATAAAGCTTGCACATCCTATTAGGTATTTTTTCTTATTTTTATTTAGAATTCCCTATTTATCAATATTACTGTATTAAAGTAAAATAAATTCATTACATTGTAGCTCTACTGTGTTATTTAATATGTTGTGAAATATTTGTGGTTTTCCATGTCATACGAAAATTATAAATACAGTAATAATATTTGCCCATTTTTACAGTTCTTTAGATTTAGATATAAAAAAATTGAGCATTTTAATAAAAATGGTGACAGTATAATCTGGTATTAGAGTTATATTCAAATTTTGTACTAATGTGACTCACTAAACTGTGACAATATAAGACCAATTTAAATTACATTTTTTTTAATATACTATTATTAATCAGTACAATAATTTCAAAATGGTAATGATAGTTAATTAGTTTTCTTTCCATACTATCTAAAATAAATAGTAATTGTGACAGAAATTCATGTGTCAGACCTGAAACAAGAGATCCTCACTTCGTGCATGGTTTTCTTATTTCAGTCCCAATCGAAAGTTTACTAACTATATTAATTCTACTTTCAGTATATTCTCTTTGACTCATACTCACGAATCAGTCACAAAGAACTCGTCAGATAACTGTCATCAATCATAGCACAAAAAACAGTATTAGAAATAATGCAGCCTTTACGATATTGTTATCGAAATTATAATCTTGAAATGGAAAATTACAGACCAAAACTTTACACTTGACAGAAGAAAATTCATTTTAAATTGTAATAAATATAAACTTTGTGTATACATTTGCACAATAATAAGTATTAAAAATTTTTAATACTTCTTATTTAAAAACATATTTTTAGCTTTGCAACCAGAAAGAATCCATAAGGGAACATTCGAGAGCATTCAATAGGTTTGCTATAAATGAATTAACAGAAAAACAGAATTAGAAACAAAAGTGATTAAAATATCATTACATATATATTTCCGTGTGTTTAATAAAGTCTATAGAGCAGTTTGTTCTATTCTCTAAAAAATAGACTTTTGGGAGAGCAAATTAGTATTCAAAAATGAAACATTCGACATCAGCAACAACAACCATTGTATTTTCTTTTTCTTCTCTTTTTCTCGTTGCCAGAGGCCGGAAAACAAAAACAGCCGAGCTCGCGACATTCTCCCACCTTTTGATTTTTTAACATAAATCATCATAGATAAAAATCAAAACAATATAAAACAATACTAAGATAAACACAAATACTAAATGAATACTAAATGAATTACGAATTAAATGAGTTCAAGTAAGTGAAGAAAGTCCAAGACGTTAAATCGGTCATAGTACCTGATATGTCGCGAGCTCGGCTGTTTTTGTTTTAGGCCGGTGGCAATGCAAAAAAGAGAAGAAAAAGAAAATAAAGTTGTTGTTGTTGCTGTTGTCGAATGTTTCATATTTGAATAGTAATTTGCTCTCCCCAAAAGACTATTTTTTAGAGAATAGAACATTGTGGTGCCGAAACCCGGGAACGAACCAGGGACCTTTAGATGTTCTATTCTCTAAAAAATAGTCTTTTTGGGAGATAAAATTAGTATTCAAAAATAAAACATTCGACATCAGCAACAACAACAGCTTTATTTTCTTTTTCTTCTTTTTTTCGCGTTGCCACTGGCCGGAAAACCAAAACAGCCGAGCTCGCTACACAGTTACTGACGTCAAATATCTAGAATTGAAGTTCCCACCTAATTCAATCCCCTCGTAGCAACAGAAATGGTACAAAGGTACGAAATATTTTATTTCCAAGTGAGTTCCTAGAGTGTAAGTGAAGAAAGAGGACGCGTAAAAGTTAGTTTCAAATGGTCTTTATGTTGACGTACGCATTTTATGTCTCTGAAGATAGAGCCAATTTGAAACGATGCCGGGAGACACTGCTGGGAGGCTGAGATTTTTCATCTCACTCTCCAAGGAAAGAGCTGACTTAAAAGACATCTGCTGAAAGGAGTGACGAATGGACTATGAATACTTAATTTCAACTCTTTTCCTCTCACTTATCGTCATAGCTTGGCAGAGAAATGCATTATTAATATTCGGTGGCTTGGCTACGAAAGATGCTGAGTATCAATATGCATTCATATTTCGAGAAGAATCGAAAATCTTGTAAAAAGAAATTAAGTAATCAGACATTCATACGTCATAGTTACATATTTTGTTTTTGAACTTTTAATTTAATGCTTTTTGAACTTTATTATTTTGTTGTCAAATTAACTATGGAAAGATTTTAAAACAAAATATTTATATCCTAACTAGCATAGGTGTTTGTAGCTACATTGTAATACATTGAATGACTTATGATATTTAATATAAACTTCTCACTATTTTATTACTGATGTCATCTTTCACTTTTGTAATTATTTAATGCCAAAAGGTGTACAATCCAAGACACTACAGGTACGTTAGCTATATAATGTTATTCCTTCAATATATGACATGAATACATTAGAGACCTACATGAATTTGTCTGTAATTGTAAACTCTTTAAAATAATATTTTCCTATTCTGAAATAGAGTAGACCTTAGATCTCCAAATCAAACCAAATGTAAGTATTGAAACACTTTTTTAACTTCTTGCCTTTGCCGCCCGAACTTATGGCACCGCCAATGCACCACATTTGGAAAGCCCGACTTGAGTTCGGAAAAGTGAAAAATGGGTATTTCATTTCAGTGAAGCCTGGACTCAAAATTCTTCCACTGCATCGTATGTAATATGCTATTTTCCCAATAAATAACAATAATTTCCCGAGGAATGTTCGTCAGTTTCTTTCCTTTCGTCGGATAATATAAAGGATTTGTAAAATTTAATTGAATTTAAAGGACATACAATTCATGAAGATTGAAACACATAATAATATACATAAAAATATTGTTGTATTAGTCTATTATCTGTATCTCGAAAATTATGTCATTTGATTTATTCTGCTGTAGTTCAAGAAAATTTACTGTAATATACTAACATTTCCCATATAAGAGCCATTTTAATTTTATATTACCTGTTTAAAAGGCTTTGCTTTCTTTGAGTAAACATACAAATTATCAGTAAATCTAGTTTACATCTTTATTATTCAATTTTATCCCTAAATAAATAGAAGGTAATATTGCCAGCAGTGTAAAGAAAGGTGAACTGTGATGATTTATAAAATAATACTTGTATCCCATTTTTACAAAAGATTTTAAACTTTATTATAAATGTTTTAAAACCTTCAAAATTTTTGATTTTTCATAAAAATATGTGTTATAGATATAAAAGTTAAAATATAATGTTAAAAATATAAAATACAGTCTAACGCTTTGCAGTTGTTTACTTTAAGTTGATTTTTTTCAGAAGGCAAATTTTGAATGTTGCACGATTTTTCAAAATCTATTTAATATTGTTACATAAAAGTTCAGATTTTGAATATAAAGATGTTTTCCTGTAATTGAACTAAAATTCTTACTATGAGAGTAACAGTTTTGCATTAGAGAGGTAATTGAATGTCAAAATTATTTTTAAAAAATGCTAAATTATAAATACTTTTTAAAAATAAAAATTTTTCTTAAATTTATAGTGTTTTCAGTTAGATTCAATTTTACAAGTACGTTTTCCATTAGAAACGTGAAATTTGATATTTGTGTGCAAAATATTTTTTTTGTAAATAAACAGTTTTAAGAACGAAAAAAATCAAGTCATATATATATATATATATATATATATATATATATATATATATATATATATATATATATATATATATATATATATATATATATATATATATATATATATATATATAATTTAAATATTTTTCATTACCTTATAAGTATTTAAGGTTACTTTATTAAAGATATATTTAGCATATTTCTACAAAAAAGTTCAGATATTTTAGTATGAAATAAAAAAATATTTTAAGTTTAAAAATAGTAACAAAACCATGAGATTCTTATGTTTAACAGTCCTGAGATTCCTTCAATTATTGACGTAAAGTAATCCTTTCATTTATTTTTATTTTCAGACATTTTAGTATAAAATAAAATTAAGACATTTTAGTGTGAAATAAAAAAGTTATTTAAAGTCTAAAGGTAGTAACAAAACCATGAGATTATTATATTTAACAGTACTGAGACTCTTTAGCTTATTGATGTAAAATAATCCTTTCATTTATATTTATTTTCAGACATTTCAACATGAAATAAAATTCAAACATTTTATTATGTAATAAAATTCAGACATTTTATTATGAATAAAAATGTTATTTAAATTCCAAAAGTAGTAAGAAAATCATGAGATTCTTATGTTTACAAGTCCTGAAACTCCTTGACGTAAAATAATCCATTCATTTATTTTTTTAAGACATTTTAATATGAAATAAAATTCATACATTTTAATATGAAATAAAAAAGTTATTTAAAGTCAAAAAGTAGTAACAAAAACATGAGATTCTTATGTTTAACAGTCATGAGTCTCCTTAACTTATTGACGTAAAATAATCCGTTCATTTATTATTATTTTCAGACAATTTAATATGAAATAAAATTCATACGTTTTAGCATGAAATAAAACACTATTTAAAGTAAAAAAATATTAACAAAACCATGAGATTCTTAGTTTAACAGTCCTTAGACTTCATAACTTACTGATGTAAAAGAATTCGTTTATTAATATTTATTTCAGACATTTTATTAAGAAATAAATTAAAAATATTAAAACCGTGGATTTCTTATGTTTAACCGTCCTGACTCCTTACATTATTGACATTATTTAAATAATTCTTTCATTCATTTTTATTTTCAGACACTGTAATATAAAATAAAATTCATACATTTTAGTATGCAAAAAAAAGTTATTTAAAATCAAAAAGTAGTAACAAAACCATGAGATCCTTGTCTTTAACAGTCCTGAGACTCCTTAACTTATTGACGTTAAATAATCTGTTCAATTATACTTATTTTCAGACATTTTAATTTGAAATAAAATTCAGACATTTTAATATATGAAATAAAATTAAGGCATTATAGTATGAAATAAAAAAGTTATTTAA
Organism: Pardosa pseudoannulata; assembly: GCA_032207245.1. Lineage (NCBI taxonomy): Eukaryota > Metazoa > Arthropoda > Arachnida > Araneae > Lycosidae > Pardosa > Pardosa pseudoannulata. The sequence goes on from CM063505.1 coordinate 144,074,570, forward strand.
TGTCAAAAAGTACTAACAAATCCATGAAGTTCTTAGTTTAATAGTCCTGAGAATGCTTAACTTATTGACGTAAAATAATCCGTTCATTTATTTTTATTTTCAACTAAGCAATAATTTGAATTTCATTGTTAGCTTAGATAATAGTTTTAAAAATGTTGAATGACTATGCGCAAATTCAGTTTCCGTATATACTTACAGTATGCGTTTCTTAATTATTCCTAGAATTGGGATTTGGCAGAAATGATCTGGTTCGGTAAATGAACTCAACAACATTCCAACAGTAGTTTTAAAGAGACTACAGTGCAAACTTCTGAAACTCCCAATGTTGGTAGATGAATTAGAAATGTCTGCAAAACCAAATCAATTTCTCTCCTATTTGAGTTTGCAGATGAAAAGGAGATTTATTTAAAACCAGAATATGTAAGCCTTAAATAATATGTTATTTAGTTTAGGAAAGGATTGAAATGCAGAGATTTTTGTTTAATCAAAGTTTTCATTGCAAATTGTTATTAAGTTTATAAACTTTAAATACCAAATTCCTAGTGATATTTCAGCATGAATAGTATAATAAAACAAATTAGTAATGTTTAAGGAATTTCTTTTCAGATCATGTTATCTTTATATGTGTCAAATATATTAAATTGATGCATCTTTAAAGAAACATTTCTATTTATACGAACTATTGAAAAAAATATTTTGAGGGTAATATTAGTTTAGATTTCTTTTTATATTTTTTTGCTATTGAATTTAGTTTTATTTATAAACATTTTTCTCTGATAAACTAAAATAAGATTTAAATTGTGTACTTAGTTACATATCAAGTATTATTGATTACGAAAGTAAATAGTTATAAAAATTTTCTAAATAAAATGTTTATTTCTTTAATAGCCTTTGAAGCCTAAAGTTTTCTTTAATTTTGCAATTTTGCTTTAATTTAAAGAGACTTCAGTGCAAACTTCTGAAACTTCCAATGATGTTGATAGTTGAATTAGAAATATCTGAAAAACCAAATCAATTTCTCTCCTATTTGAGTTTGCAGATGAAGAGGAGATTTATTTAAAACCAGAATATGTAAACCTTAAATAATATGTTATTTAGTTTAAATGATGAAACACAGAGATTTTTGTTTATTCAAAATTGTCATTGCAAACTGTTATTAAGTTTATGAACTTTAAGCTAAATACCAAATTCCTAGTGATATTTCAGTATGAATAGTATAATAAAGCAAATAAGTAATGTTTAAGGAATTTCTTTTCCCATCATGTTATATTTATATGTGTCAAATATCTTATATTGATGCATCTTTAAAGAAACATTTATATTTATACGAACTATTAAAAAAAAATTTTTGGATGTAATATTAGTTTAGATTTTATCTTCTTTTTTTAATAATTTTTTGCTGTTGAATTTAGTTTTATTTACAAACCATGAGATTCTTGTCTTTAACAGTCCTGAGACTCCTTAACTAATTGAAGTTAAATAATCTGTTCAATTATACTAATTTTCAGACATTTTAATATGAAATAAAATTAAGGCATTTTTGACTGAAATAAAAAAGTTATTTAATGTCAAAAAGTAGTAACAAATCCATGAAGTTCATAGTTTAATAGTCCTGAGAATGCTTAACTTATTGAAGTAAAATAATCCGTTCATTTATTTTTATTTTCAACTAAGCACTAATATGATTTTCATTGTTAGCTTAGAGAATAGTTTTAAAAATGTTGAATGACTATGCGCAAATTAAATTTTCGTATATACTTACAGTATGCATTTCGTAATTGTTCGTAGAATTGGGATTTGTCAGAAATGATCTGGTTAGGTAAATGAACTTAACAACATTCCAACAATAGTTTTAAAGAGACTTCAGTGCAAACTTCTGAAACTTCCAATGATGTTGATAGATGAATTAGAAATATCTACAAAACCAAATCATTTTCTCTCCTATTTGAGTTTTCAGATGAAGAGGAGGTTTGTTTAAAACCAAATTATGTAAACCTTAAATAATATGTTATTTAGTTTAGGAAAGGATTGAAATGAGATTTTAGTTTAATCAAAGTTTTCATTGCAAATTGTTATTAAGTTTATAATTTTGAAATACCAAATTCTTAGTGATATTTCAGCATGAATAGTATAATAAAACAAATAAGAAATGTTTAAGGAATTTCTTTTCCCATCATGTTATCTTTATATTTGTCGAATATATTATATTGATGCATCTTTAAAGAAACATTTCTATTTATACGAACTATTGAAAAATTTTTTAAAGGTAATATAAGTTTAGATTTCATTTTCTTTTTTTTTATATTTTATTTTTGCTATTGAATTTAGTTTTATTTACAAGCATTTTTCTCTGATAAACTAAAATAAGATTTAAATTGTGTAGTTAGTTACATATCAAGTATTATTGATAACGAAAGTAAATAGGTATAAAGAAATTTTCTAAATAAATTGTTTATTTCTTTAATAGCCTTTGAAGCCTAAAGTTTTCTTTAATTTTGCAATTTTGCTTTAATTTAAATAGACTTCAGTGCAAACTTTTGAAACTTCCAATGATATTGATAGATGAATTAGAAATATCTGCAAAACCAAATCAATTCCTTTCCTATTTGAGTTTTGCAGATGAAGAGGAGATTTATTTAAAATCAGAATATGTAAACCTTAAATAATATGTTATTTAGTTTAGGAAAGGATTGAAATACAGAGATTTTTGTTTAATCAAAATTTTCATTGCAAACTGTTATTAAGTTTATGAACTTTGAGTTAAATACCAAATTCCTAGTCATATTTCAGCAGGAATAGTATAATAAAACAAATAATTAATACTTAAGGAATTTCTTTTCCCCATCATGTTATCTTTATGTGTTAAATATCTTATATTAATGCATCTTTAATTAAACATTTCTATTTATACGAACTATTGAAAAAACATTTTAAGGTAATTTTAGTTTAGATTTCAATTCCCTTTTTTTAATACTTTTTGCCGTTAAATTTAGTTTTATTTGCACACATTTTTCTCTAATAAACTAAAATAAGATTTAAATTTATACTTAGTTATATATCAAGTATTATTGATAACGAAAGTAAATAGGTATAAAGAAATTTTCTAAATAAAATGTTTATTTCTTTATTAGCCTTTGAAGCCTAAAGTTTCCTTTGATTTGGAAAGGCTCTTTATGTTCATTTCAAGAATTTCGGAAGATATCAAATATCTTGTTGAACACATATAATGATGAAATAGCTGTTTTATAAATAAATATGCAATTTTATATCCAGACTAAATAATGGAACTGTAAAATAAAAATTTACAATTTTACTGTTATTAAAAGAAAAAAATTCACATAATGCCAGCTTATGTTTAGCACATGCTAGTAATGTTGTTTACATTTAAAGAACTGCAAGATTATGAATTTATAGATTCTTTAAAATTTAAAGGTAGCATGCAAACAAGCTAAAGTTAAACACGGGGTTAGCTAGTTCCCCATTTCTGAGGACACTAAAAGGCGTTGTATTGGTCCAAATGAGATACAATTGAAATTACAGATAATTCAAATGATGCTCTTGACATTTCCCAGACAACATGCATACTTACAAGATTGATTATTTATAGATACCATCTTGTCATAACAAATTTGAAGCTAAACATCTGCAGCAAAACGCCTGCAAGTTAGACGGAATATAAAGGGACTACTCATTTGCTACGATATTTTACTGCAAACTTGAGGCAACCTTATTATAACAACCTTGAAGCAAACGAAAATTCTTAGACTTGTTGCAGTCTTGTTTCAAACTTCCAAAATAGTCATGCTGAACTTGTTGCAAATTGGCAAAGCAAGACTGCTGCAAGTTTGCTGAAAACTAAATTTGCAATCAGGGTTATTACATAAAAATATTTAGTACAAAAATCTGCCTATAGGTGGCGATGGAATACACATAAGCACATTTATTATGGTTTATATATGCTAAATAATATTAAAATAGTATTTAAAGTGCTAAGTAAGTCCCTCTTGATATTCAACAATAAACTTTAATCGCAGAACCATATTTTACACAAGGACTGGAAGAAGACTGTGTGAATATATAGAAAATTTCACCGAATGCTCTCCTGCAAATCTGGCAGAGATTCTGAATATAAATTATCATTATATTTTATTAATTTATATCATAATATAAATTATCATATATATATATATATATATATATAATATATATATATATATATATATATATATATATGTGTATATATATATCTATATGTATATATATATCCATGTATATATATATATGTATATATCTATATGTATATAATATATATATTTATATATATATATAAATATATATATATATATATAAAATATATATATGTATATATATATATATGTATATATATATATATATATATATATATATATATATATATATATATATATATATATATATATATATATATATATATATATATATATATAATATATATATATATATATATATATATATATATATATATATATATACATATATATATACATATATGTATACATATATGTATACATATATATATATAATATATATATATATATATATATATATATATATATATATATATATATATATACATATAATATACATATATATATACATATATGTATACATATATGTATACGATATATATATATATATATATATATATATATAATATATAATATATATATATATATATATATATATATATATATATATATATATATATATAAATATATATATATATATATATATATAATATATATATATATATATATATATATTATATATATATATATATATATATATATATATATATATATATAATATATATATATATATATGTGTGTGTTTGTGTATACGTAAATACTTAAATACAATGCGAATATAAAAATTTTTTCATATTTAAAATGTAAGGAATTTTTTATGAATGTTAACATTTTTCACGATGTTAAGAAATGCTTATTAGGAAAATTATTGGCGATTTCTAATGTCAAATTTAGACAAATAATTGATTTCCACCTAGTGTGTAAAGTTTGTGGAATGTATTTGACACGAATTATAAATTTTCAAAAAAATATAAATGAAATATGCATTGAACATTTTATTTATTCAAAAGACATTTTTTATAGTTCTTATATCTGATGCGTATTTTGCGTCTACTTAGATAAATATATAAAAGTTTAATAGATATAAAATATAAATTATCATTTACTCACTTATACTATTAACATGTATATTAATATTTAATATGTTAAAGAAGTGCTTTTTTAAAATCCTACTTTATATATATATATATATATATATATATATATATATATATATATATATATATATATATATATATATATATATATATATATATATATATATATATATATATATATATATATATATATATATATATATATATGTGTGTGTGTGTGTGTGTGTGTGTGTGTGTGTGTGTGTGTGAGTGTGTGTATACGTGTATATGCAATGCGAATATAAACTAGTTTTCTCTATTTACAATATAAGGATTTTTTATGAAGTTTAAGATTTTTCATGATGTTAAGAAATGTTTATTAGGAAAATTATTAGCGATTTCTACAGTCAAATTTAGAAAAATAAGTGATTGCCTTCTAGCGCGACTTGACAATGACTATATGTAAATTTCATTATGTACTGAGTGATTTGAATTCTATAAACCATACTCCTTTTCTTAGTCTTCGCAATGAAAATACATTTAGAAATATATTCAAGGGGTATTCAAGGACATTTTATTGTTTAGTTACACAATGCTTTACGTTTTAACTTTAATGATTCTAATATTCACAAATACACACACATATATATATATATATATATATATATATATATATATATATATATATATATATATATATATATATACTATAATTAACGCATTCTATTGTATTATATGTAATAGAAAACAGCACTAGAATTTACGAAAGGAAACCAGTTAATTGCACATTGGTTTACAAATTATTTACACTTGAAGTAGATCTAAATAAGTCGAATATTGTGGAAAAAATATTTAACTTATAAAATATAAAGGAACTTGCAGAGGCATCCAAATTATTCTTGTAATTCTAAGAGTTGAGATGTATTTATTTGCTAGACAGGTTACGTTTTTGAAGAGTTTTCGTAACATGGTGACTGAACAATGTAAGTTTTGGAATAATAATTTAATTATCTAGTATCATTAAATACGTTTTAGTTTAATGAGCATTCATAAATAGACATGGAATTCTCTAGCAAACAGCTACAGGAAATGCTTCATGGTTCTATTTTTTTAATTTTTCTTATATTCAAATGTTACGGACATTTGTACAATAATGATATTCCATGGTAGAATTCAATCATTTTTGTTACATTTCAAATTTTTTATGACATCTGACAAGATGGATTTTAGATGTATTTTGTAGAGTAGTTTATTTGTAGAAGAGAAAACCTCAATACAATAATCAAAAAATGTTTTATATCTGCATTTTCCGCTGGTTTGTTTACATAGTGTAGTGACAGGAGAATTTTCCTAAACTACTTTATTGGTTATCCATATATTTCTTAACTGTATTCTGACGTAGGTGAATAAAAAATAAAATAAGTTAATTAGACCAATAATTAACATATTTACTAATTTGCATCATACCATAAAATGGAAAATTCTTGTAATCAAATATTATTTGTATTGCGTCAAAATAAATTTTTTTTAAGGTTTGGTTTGGAGCGCTCCGGTCTACTGTTTTGCACATGACTGCTAATGAGACAAGGACCTACTGCTTAAAGCCGATTCCGAACGGCTACGAACATCCATGCCATAGTGGTATTCGAACCCACGAACTGCTGTACCGACGATCAGCGCCCTAACCAATCGGCCAGCGTTTGGTGAATCTGTTTTAAACTTAACCATAAAGCAATAACTTTTCTTGTTAGAAATGCTTATAACTTCCTAAAAATTTGGGATTGTATGCACTTTTGTAGCACTAACCAGGTAGATTCAGTGCATATATGTTCTTATGATCCAAATCGGTTAAGTCTAAAACTACAAAACTATTATCCATAAGTTAATAATTTGTTTAGAATTGAGCAGAACCAGAATACAATTGTATATAATACTGAGATATATAATACAAAGTGCTATAGGGTAAGGACATTAATTGCCCTTACTTCGCAATTGAACTTAAATCTAGTATGTTTTGTTTTAACACTAATAATTTTTAAACTACAAGGTAATGCTGACATTCACATTGCTAAAAATCCTTTGAAGCATTAAATCCTTTAAACCCATTTAAATGCATTTATCATTTATCCATTTATCTTCCCATTTATAATCCATTTATCATTTAAATCCTTTAAATCTTTTTTTTATCTTCTCCGTCTTTATTCTGGTAAATGTGTTTATATTGTCTTACAAATAATATCAAAATAATACAAAGTCTAAATATTCTCTTAATCAGGGTTAAAATCACATTTGTAAAGAAAATAACTCTACATAAAATTTTAATTCACAGTTTAATTTTTAATTTCGTAAAAATTACAAAATCACGGAAGATTTTTATAAACATTGTCTACATTACTACCAAAATAATCTCTTTATCAATTACACTGCAGAAAGTTTTTAAAAAATATTTTATATCGATATACATAAATTAAACTAACGATATACACAATATTTTTTCGCTACGTGAAATTTAGAAATATTTTAAAGCATATAGAATTAAAGAATATATTCTGACCAATATCCCTTGTGTTTTAATATATACTTCCCAAAAGCCAATTTTCTTAACTTGTTTAATTAGCGGCATACCTTTCTATCAGACGTAATTAGAAAATGTCACTTAAACATGTAAAAAATGTTAACACTAAATTAAGCAATTTTTCGCGATCAAAGGTTTTTTAATTTTTTTTCTCTTGTATGAAATAAAATTCGAGGAAATTAAAACCTAGTTACCGCAAATTATAAAATATAAAAAAAAAATGTAATGAATGATGTTTATAATATGGCAGATAATTCTCTTTCTAAACTTATAAACTTCAAAGCTTTTCTCCTACAGTGAAAACAAAGTTTTGGTTAAATGAAAAGAAATCATTTACACTCCTATTGAATTGAATACCTATTCTTCATGCATTATAATTGTAGTAAACACTAGGGTAGTGTGAATAATCAATCAGAAAAGTAAGAAATGACTTATTTATTACTACTTCTAAACAAACATATAAACATGAAATAAATAAATTCAACTTGAACTGGAAATATTCAACAAACTGTAAAATAAAATTATAGAAAAACACAATTGGAGCTTTCATATCTCAACATATGGCAATTGCACTTGTTCCATCCCAACCAGGATTCCCCGACGCCTTTGAAGAAGAAAAAAATGTCGGATGTCCACCTTAGCTGCTCGGTAATGAAATGAGTGATGCTTGTTTACAAGTAACAAGCGAAGTCATCATTACTTCTTAAACTGGACGAGTGTCAGATGAAAGACCTGAACAGCAAGCAAGCATGAGAGTGTTGAGAACTAGAATAAATTATGAAAAGAAAAGCATGAGATTTAATACCTGAACCCGATAACGCTAAAATCCTACATAAAAAGAACATATAAACATGAAATAAATAAATTCAACTTGAACCAGAAATATTAAAAAAAACCTGTAAAATAAAATTATAAAAAGCACAATTGGTGCTTTCGTATCGCAACATATGGCAGTTACACTTGTTTCATCCCAACCAGGATTCCACGACGCCTTTGAAGAAAGAAAAAAGCTTCTCGGTGATTTAACGAGTGTTGCTTGTTTACAAGCAACAAGAGAAGTCATCATTGCTTCTTCCACTGGACGGGTGTCATAAGAAAGACCTGAACAGCAAGCAAGCATGAGAGTGTTGAGAACTAATATTAATTATCAAAAGAAAAGCATGGGATTTAATACCTGAACCCGATAACGCTAAAATTCTAGGTTGTTGGTGGGTTTTTTAACATAAAAAAACGGGAGAGAAAATGGAAACATAAGGCTAGACTTGTAGCTCAGAAAAAAGGGGAACCTATAACGAAGTATTCAGACCTGTTAATTTTGGAAACGTTCATTTTTTCTTTTCATTGTTATAAGGGGTTTTAATCGTCAATGCTAATGCCCCATTAAACCAATATATCCTAATGAGAAAACTTCCAGAATTTGAAACTGGTAAAAACTATGTATCTAAGCTTAATACTGCAATATATGGTTTATATCAATCTAGAAAGGAGTAGTTCTCTTAACTAATAGTAAAGGAATAGTTAGGTTTTGAAAAAGTTTTTGTGATTTAATCGTACATGCAAATTAGGTAAAAACTTCGTACTTCTACTACACGTAGATGATTTTGTGATTTTCAGTTGAAGCAAAATAGATGCAAATAAAGCAGTTAAACTTATAAAAATCCGATTTGATTTGAAAATTCTAGGAAAAAGTAAGATGTTGTGGGGGTTGGCTCAATTTTTCAGAAAATAATAGGGAAATTCTTCATCGATCAGTCTAATTACGTTGACAAGATATGTAAAAAATACGAGGTTAAGATTGTTAATGAAAATAAGAAGTCAATTGTTAATAAAATATGCAGTTACCATATTCAGTTACAATTACCGAATAACTGTATATAGTAGACTATATATAGTAAGAAACAATGCCCATAAACATAAGCTAAAAAGGCAGAGATGGAAAAAATTTCGTTTAGAAATTTAATTCTATATAATTCTCTCATTTTCAGAAAGCAGAATTAGGCCGGACATAAGCTAAGCTACAAATATTTTTCACAGTATCAGCACGAACGGCGAATAGGCCATAGGCAAGATTTCTTAGAACTGTTAGGTTAAATAAAGGTAGTTTAGATAATGTAAAAGTGGTTTAAGTTGAACTGAAATGTTTAACTTTAAATCTGTTATTGTGATAGTGTAAAAGTCAAGATTATGTAGTAACGTTATGGTAAAACACTTATGTTATGAAGTCAATTTATGTTGAGTTGAAAAATGTATCTGGAATTGTAAGCATGTATATAATCATTTCATAAGAAACTGTAAATTAACGTAAATGTGTTTGAGTAACTTTACAGTAACACTTCATAATATAGAAGAGTGTGTTCAAATATGAATCAATCATGAATACATTAGGAAAGGAAAACGTGGCATACGAACTAAGATAATTTTCCATTATAGACTATTTTCAAATTGGAAAAGAATATTTACGTGTTTAAAGTCGTAAGCATAATTTTTCGTTGAGCAGTTAATTTTTTAGTAATATCGTTGCTTACTCTTATTTCTTATAATAGATTTACATCGTGAAAAGATATCACTCTAACTTATTTTTGCAAAATTTCTTGTTGCACACTTCATAGTGAGTCTCCATAGTTTTCGGAAATTAGCAATATGAACTTATAAACATTTTTTTCTTAAAGGATAGGTTATTAGCAGATACACACATTAAGGATGAAAAGGCGTGCGGACAGACACCTGTGATTAGCCTTTATTTTTAGGCTTTATATGTTCCTTGTTGATTTCTTTTAAAAAATATTACCCCTATGTTACTTTTAAAAAGATAAAAAAAATAATTTTAATTATATAAACTACAATTCCATTTCACATGATTGAACCTGGGAAAACATTTCATAAGCAGTTAAAATTTTATTTGTAAGTCTTTAACTTAGACTTGCAGATTTCAGTTTACTTCGCATTTGTATTTACATTTTCATATGGTAAAACGGTATATTACTCGACATCAGAAAATGTAATACAACAAGAGGTTTGATAGTGAAATTTACTTCTACTTAACCCCTTCCGGTAAAATGACGAGTCTAGGTCGTCATTGGTTTTTCATTCCATACCGCACAATGACGAGCTACACTCGTCATGCGACTAAAGTTACTGTTAAATATGATAATTAATTTAGTTAAAAATTTCTAGTGTACTGAATTTAGCAACACTTTTGTTATTGTGGAAATCCCAGGTCACTATTACATATTGTTTTTTTAAAATTTCTTGGTACAAGTCACTGACAAATTGATGAGTCAGAATAAAAGAAAACCTACTAAGAAATGCCGTGTGTGTTACAAGAATCAAATTAGAAGTGAGACTCCCTGGCGACGTAAACAATTCAGAATTCCTTTGCACTTTGTTTTGAAAAGTACCACTAGCTTGAAGACTATTATCTTAATTTTACCGTTTCTGATACTTAACAGTATGTAAAAAGTGGATTTTAATTAAGAATATTAAGAATTGTAAAATAAAACAAGTTTTTTAAATAAAAAATAAATGGTTACATCACGCACAGTTTTTCATTATTAAATCGTACCGGAAGGGGTTAAAAATGCAGTTTTTAATCATTAAAATTTAACTCTTTTTTTTAATTTTCTAAAGAATCAGTAATTCAGCTGTCTAATAAAACATTAGATACATATTTAACACTAAACATACCATACAACGGGTCAAATGACCCATAAGGTTTATATAAAAAATGCAATGGGAAATGAATTAAAAATTCTTATTCTTTGTCTTTGCAATACATAAAAATTGACAATATACAATTTTGTTTAATTATAATAAAGTTGATTTGTGTATTTCCTTAAGTTTTAATACACTATTGATATGCATGAAGTATTGATCCTAAATGAATTTAGATAATTAAAACTAAATTTAAATTTAAGAATGTTTGGTGCATTACGAAAATTCGATGTACATAAATTAACATATTTCCTACAAACTACTCGATTTTAATGTGGTATACTAAATGTTCATGAAGTATGTTTAATTAGTAATGTAGCAAAAATAAAAAAAGTAAAATTAATACACAACAACGGATTTTTAAATCAACAAAATGCTATAAAAATCTAATTTAAAAACCCTCTTGATTTTTCGACGTACTTTGTACTTTAATGTATATGTCTAAAAATTTGCCTAACTTTCATAATTTTGTAACATGGTTCATTTCTAACGTCCAATCTTTTAAAATTAAATTTGTAGTGGTATTGTACTTTGTAAATTATTTAGGTTGATTTAAAAACATGAATACAGAAAATTTTTTCTAATATTATAACATTAGTGCTTTAACCTTACACTCAACTTAAAATATAATTGTAAAGTTGGAATATGAAGTTTAATTAAATATAAGTGTAATTTTCTACTTGGTAATTACTACACTGTAAATGCAATAATTTTGATTATCTAATTCTAAAGAAATTGATTATATTAATATAAATCTCTCATTTTTATTATAAAAATATAAAGAAAAATAATTCCCTTTTAAAACTCCGATATATTAGTTGTTTCAATGTACTAGCAATATACACGTGTATCCTTTGACTAAATTTTAATTTTCCATTTAATCGTGATATGGAATCTATTTCAGTTACAGGGAAACCTTTATTGGATTTCAATTAATATCTCATTTGTTACCGTAATGCTTTCTGAAATGTCGATTTTAAAAAAGGATGTAGATCATTCCATTTGATAATATAGCAATTTAACATTTTTTGCCTGAAAAATTATTTTTTAGGAAACGATATCTGAGCTTTTACAAATTTGTTCTAAAGGTAATCGAAATTTAATGTGTATTTTTAGTGCTGATAATTTTTTTTCAATTACATTGTATTACAAATGGTAATGTAGAAAAACACTAAAGGTAGATTTATTTTTCAATTTCATGCTTTATGAAATCATTATGTCCCTGATTAACATTCCCTCATTTTTTACTTATTTTTACTTATCATACTCAAGATGTATTCAGATACATTTACTATACTTATCCTTATGACTACTTATATGTATTAGTAATAGTCGAAATTAAAGCTTTACGAAAATTGTAATGAATATGAGTGATTTAAAATTGAGTAATCCATATGAAAGCGTCATGATTTCCCAAATAACTTTTAAGTGTCATACTCAAATAAAAACCTTTACCCTTAAGGATGAACATTGGGTCTCTGGTGTCGGAGAGGTATAAAAGCTTTCCACACAAAATCACTCAATAGAAGTAAGCTTCTCAGATTTTCAGTAGCTGCTTTATAGTGCTGTATATCCGAATAACATGCATTTCCAAAATTTTCTCTATTTTTCTCAGAAATAGCTAATGCTGAATCATGGCCGATTGATTAGGGTTGATGGCCTTCAGTACCGGAGTTCGTGGGTTTGAATCCCACTATGACATGGATTTTCTTAGCCGTTCGTAATTAGTTTTAAGCAGTAGGTCCTGGTCTCATTAGCCCTCGTGTTGCATAGAATAGACCGTAACTCTCCAAATCAAAACCAAACCAGAAATGGATAATTTTAATTTATTCGGGCTTCAGACACCTGGGCCGAAATATCGCCGAATGGTTAGGGCACTGACCTTCGGAACCGAAGTTCGTGGGTTCGAGTCCCACTGAGGCATAGATGTTCGTAGCCGTTCGTAATTGGCTTTAAGCAAAAGGTACCGGTCTCATTAACCCTCGTGTTGCAAAAAAGCTGACCGTAGTGCTCCCAATCAACGAACCTTTAGACACCTGGTGGACGCGTATATAGTACTGCAATTTTATTTAGTGTATATAGTTGGAGGATAGATACTGTGAAAAATACATCGTTATTAGATTAAAATGAGGAAATATAAATGTGTGATTTAAATTTTTAACCTGTGTCTTTTTTTTGTGCCTTGGGAATGCTAATAAAAAAATCTACATTTCAAAATACTTTTAAAAAAATTTGAGTAATTTGAAATATATTTTAAACTTGTAATAATGCATTTTTGATAATACGAATTTTCTTTTCATCAAAATAAATTTTTGGTATTGGGCTGAGAAAATTGTACCAGTCCTCAGAAACCCAACGACCGTTCAGTTGTAACTGCGGATATTTCGAGTCTACCCTGGTTAATAACATGCGTTATCCCAAACGTTACAGTTTAGTTGATATGTACAGACAGTGGCAAAAAATTTTAATAACATAGATGAAGTCATAAATAAAATCAAAATGAAATATTAAAAATAAGATTTATTAGCAAGAATAAGAATTACGTGTAAACATTGAAGAAATGAAATATGGATTTATAATACTTTTACTCTGAATGTTATTAAATACCTTATATATTAAATAACCTTATATTTTTGGTTAAAGGGGAACTATGCAAATAGGCAAATAATTATGCAACTTAACAACTATGAAAATAGTGTTTGTGGAGAAAATGTAATGTTGGTCGTACATCTCTTAAAAAGAAATGAAATTTTATGCATTTGATTGATTACTTTATCTTGATAAACTTTAAAATTGTTATGCTTTCATTGGTCTCTAGTATATAATGATCTTTAAAAATTCTAAAATAAAAAAAATCAATAAAATTTGTTTTTAAAATGTTCTTATATTTACATAATTATGAATTTAAAACAATGTATATTGTTGAAATACAGAATATACAATATTTTTAAACATACATATAAGATTAAATTGTAGGAAAGTGGACAAATATAAAAAAGTGGACACAGCATATAATAGAAAAATGTTTAGTAAATGTAAAATAGAGACTGTCGCTAATGCTTAATAAAATATAAATATCATGAAAGTTACATTTATTACCCTACGGGCCAGTGTCACCAGAGTCGTTTAACGGCTAACCACGCATAATTCATGGCGCTAACCTATGATGGGGCGCAAATCTCCGTTTAAACAGAATAATCACGGTTAGCCATTAACGACTTTGGTGATACGGGTCCTATTACTTTAATAAAATATAAATATCAAGAAAGTTAAATTTATAATGTTATAGGCCAGTCTCACCAGAGTCATTTAAGGGGCTAATCAAAATTAGTCCATGGCGCCAACAATATTGGGACTCAATTCTCAGTTTAAACAGTTAAATCAAAGTTAGTCAATAACGACTTTGGTGAGATGGGCCCTAACAGAAAATCACCTTAACCACCTATTGCATTTTCTATTGATACAAGGAATATCCTTTGGTACTGAATAACAATGCATAAAATGTTGTGTTAAAAAAGAGTTAAACTTTAAACTTTACCTCTTTGTACAAAACTATTTAGAAAATATAAAAACATGTAAACAGACACAAGTAAGAAAATGATTATCGAAGCAATATTAAGTCAAACATTGCTGGGAAACTTGATAATTTTTGAATTTAAGGAACTGCAGTATAAAAAAAATTGTATTAATCTCACACAATTAAGTAATTATACGAAAAAGATTCGCAAATGTACAGAATATGTACAAGAGTCACAATACCTTTTCAAACTTGAACAATAGTTAGTTATAAGCTAAAAACTGACAAAAGTCTCAACTAACGAAAGTATACAAAAATCAATTCCCTGTACTATCTTCATAGATTATTAGAGCTAAATTTGGGTACGATCTTCACAGATTATTAAAGCCAAATTTGTGTATGATCTCCATAGATTATTAGAGCCAAGTTTTGGTAGGATCTAAATAGATTATTAGATCCAACTTTGGAGATTAAAATTAATCTTTATGTGGAAATGTTAACAGTAAGTTTAATACTCTTATAGAAAGAATCTGTAGCAACAGTTCTAAGATAACTGCCTCTTTCAAAGAAAAAAATAAATATGAATGAAAGATATTTCGATTAATAAACTAAATAACGTAACATTTATTCTATAATTAGTGTTTTTATTTTATAGAAACAAGTTATGAAATGGCTTACGAAAACAGTGCAAACTGGAGGGTTGACCCAAAAAAGAATGGGATAAAATTGACATAAAAATGCTAAGAATATATTTACATAAAATATTTCTAACCTAATAATTAATAATTCTAATATATAATGATTAATAAATAATTATTTATGACCTCTTAATTCATATCTAAGTAGTCCTTAAGTAATATTTAGATATAAATTAAGATAAAATCAGATATTAAAACTGCCTTTTTACAAGAATTATGCAAAAGTGCAATATAAGTTAGAAGTACTTTTTATTATATTGTTTTTGTTTTTATGTATATTAAAATTATCTAAATATTTGTATGCTGTTAACACATTGTGTGCGTATACATTTCACAGAGGAATTGTATCGTTTTGAGAGTAAATGTAGTTATACAATTGAATCTCAATGGATCGAAAACTATTTAAATTTTTAACCAGCTTTTCGTACTTTATATTGAAATATATAAACAAATATATAAATACAAATATATATATATATATATATATATATATATATATATATATATATATATATATATATATATGAATAAATAAAAAGTTAATTTTAAATCTAAATAGATTTTTTAATCAACCTTGCCGTTCTGTGGTTCCGCATCGACTGATGTAAAAACTAGTTTTTATTTCTCTGAATTTTTCCAGATTCTATGTAGGAGACAAGAACATTCGACTTCATATTCCTGTATATACTGTTATTTTTGTACCTACAAAAAAACCATGTTGTTACACTAACTCGAACTAGTACATGACCCGTGTTTAAGTATCAATCGTCAGAAAATGGACTAGTAAGTGTTCCTCATACAATGTGTTGAAAGAGAGATGAATAACATTCGATTATTTAAATCTTTTTTATAAAACTCTAAGTAGATTCACCCTAAAACATTTGTTGTTTTTAAAATAAATTTTTGCAGGTTATTTAATGCTTTAGGCTTAAAAAATAATGTTTGTGATATCAACATGTATATTTATTAAAATATAAAAATTATAGACAAAGGGAAAATAAAATTCCGTTACTCGCAAGTTTACTTTTCCAAATATTCACAATAGAAATGAAATATTTATTTCAAATGAAAGCAAAATGCCTTTATCATGCATTTATAACTTTAAAAATTTATAATATTAAAAGATAACGTTAATTAAAAAATAGAAAATATTTGGAGAAATTTTAACAAAATCGACTACTATCATAATTTAAAAAAATATATTAATATAATCATTGGCTTAGATTAATGTAATAAAGAATCACAAAGCATAAACAATAACTAGTTTCTATTTAATATAACTTATTTTCTAACTTCCATATTTCAAAAATTCTTTTGTTAATTACTATTCAGTAAACATTCAGAAAATTACTTTTTTCACTCAATGGATGTATTTTATTTCTTAAAAGTATATTTCGTTATATGACAACACTAAATAATATTTATAACATTACATCCTTATTTATCTTTTCGAATTATTATTATAAACAGATCAGACACCTTTATTTTACATAGAATAATATGCAGCGTATTGTAATAAAGGTATTTCATCTTTAAAGATATATTCTTTTAAACACATTAAATATAATTTTACAATTTCACATATTCATATCTATCGTATAGAAATCTTTTTAGAGAAGATAAAGAACTGAAACAGTAAACGTAAATGCGTCATATACCATTTCCGTAAAGCAGATACAGTTCGTTATGCTTGCGTTAATTTAATGTGTTATATTATATTTTAACATCAGAAGTTGTTTACCACGTAATTTCTCAATTTAATTTAGCATCTAAATATAATATAGATTTGTTTACACTATTTAATTAATTTTCAAAGAACATTGCCAATGCCTGACATCAATGCATAATAGATTTATTGTGAAAAACGTGTTATGCATGAAATTTAGAAAATGTAATTTGATCAGTTTTAGATTAATTGAGTCGTGTGGATTCATCCAGAATTCTTCACCGCATAACTTATATTTTTAATTTAGCATCTATATACAATATAAATTTGATTATTTACCTAATATTTAACGAACATATTGCTAATTCACCAGCAACTCCCCACAATGATGCAAAATAGATTGGTTGTTGAAAACTTGTTATCCATTAACATTAGAAAATGTAATTTGATTAGTTTTCAGTGCATTAGATTAAATAAATATGTACATTATAAGAGGTAGTGTTGAATCCGATTGTATATTATGTAACTCCGGTTGTATATTATGTGAATTAAAATGATTTGTTAAGATAAAAGCTGAAGCAAATGGAAAAGACTAAAGGTTTTATAAAGTAGAGATTCTTAATATTACTTTAATCATAAAATATAAATACAGTGCTTTTACTTGAAATTAATACTTTTTTTAATCCCAAATCTTTCTAAAAATGTTTGAATGAAATTCAGAGATATATACAAATAAGAAAAAAAAGATATGTTTTAACCTTCAATGCTTTTTCTTTTATGCGTAAATCACGGTCAACTTTTGATTTAAAAGGACAAATAGACTGTTTTTAATTTACTATAAGATCAAAGTTTCTTACTTGTTTAGGATGAAATATGTAATAGCTCCTCAATAAGTGTTTAACTCTATAAAATTTGATTAGGTTTGATGTAGAAAAGACATAAAATGCGCACATTTTACAAAAATTAAGTTTTCTTATCAGGAAAATAAATGTTCATATGTTTGAAAACTAGAAATTGTATTTTTTAACTTTCATATAAAAAAAGTAATTATTTTAATTTGCAGTTTAAAATAAAATATATTAATAATATTACCTTAGATAAAGATATTAGCTATTTCTTAGTCTGAATTTAAGAATTTATAACTTTTCAAAATTATAATATATTAGATACTAAAATTTTGTTTAACAGATTAAAACAATTATTGCTTCAATTTAATATAAATTTTAATTTTAATATATAAATAAACACACACACACGAGATTTTTTTTAACCTCTCTCTCAAATGTTGGCGACTACCATTTTTTCTTTCTACCAATTTGGTGAGCCCGTAAACACCAAAATTTATTCTATTTTCATCAGCGCTTCTTATATAATGCTTTACATAATATAGTTTCGCTTCTTATACATCTTTAAGTGTCCTCCACGTTATTAACAAACAATAACACTGATTGACTGGCTAAACCCCTATAAATTCTGATGTACGTGTTTTTCACCATAGAAGCTTAGATGTTAATGATAAAATAAACTCTATTTTCCTTTTCCCAAAATTCTTTGTTTCCTCATCCGTCTATGTTTTTACTTACGACTAAAGGGGTGCCCAACCCCAATCGGTTGGTGGGCCAAAAATAAATTTACTGAACTGAGATGGGGCACCACATATAAAAATGAAACAACAAATTATTCAAAATAATTTATTTTCGTGCAATATTCAAAATCTACATTTTTACAGTGCAGCTGTGACTGTACATAAAAGTTGTATTATACAAATGTCATAACTACAACGTAAATAAACAATAACTATACTGCATTTATAATCACAACACCTTACTTTTCTCCCTAATCATGAGGATTAAAATAATATTATTATATTTATACTATAAATATATAGAGTATTTTATTCACAAGCACTAACACATGTAATATTTTTTAAATTAATGCCAGATTTGTTTTTGTATTTTACTAGAAATTTTGTTAATATCAACAGGTAATGTAGTTGACGAGCACCGTAGCTCATTGGTCCTGTTTTTATCAAGCAACCTGATGTGATACTTTGTTTTTACCATGTTTAATTTGGAAAAAAAGAATCCGCAGCGATAAGTAGTTCCAAATGCTGATTAATATTCTATCTTATTCCCTTCATAGAAGCATTTTAGATTAATGTGAGATTGTAATTCTATTAGCTCCATTTGTAAATTTGGTGGTGCTGATCCAACCTCTATATTTTGGAGGCTAGAATTTCAAACGCATCGTTAGATTGCGTTTTCTAAATAAACAATACCTTAATTATTTCTTTACAATTAATGATAATTGCACAATAGCCATAAATATAATTCATAACATTTTTTCCATACAAATACCACTGATTGGTCGGACAGAGCACATGAATGTAACACGAATCATCTGGTTGTATAAGTAATGGCCAATTGACAGAATATTCTAAAACACTCAAATTTCAACATAACCTGTCCAACCCTACTCAAAGACAGGTTTACGTTGGCTACTATCAAGTTTTAACTTACATAATGTGTGATATTTATTATTGCAAACATTAACTAAAATTCTATGTTTCAACTGTATATAATCAAAATGGCTAAAACTATACAGACAGTTGAAAACTTCAATTGGGCCTCAAAACGTTTTTAAATGGGCCGTATGAGGCCCATGGGCCTCAGGTTGGGCATGCCTGTCTAAAAAGTTCACTATTTATATATGGAACATAGTGGTCTGCACAATGTGCATCAGCCGGGGACCTCAGTAGTCATGACTGAATTGATGCTGTGGTGGTCGAGAGAATGACAAGATTTTTAAAAGGATAATTACCATCCTCTTTATTTGGTCATTTCCTACAGTCAACTCTCTCGAAAATTAACCATTCGGTCCCTTAAAACCTTAGAGGCTCCACCAGCGTTAGACCTTAAGAATTTTGTTGTGAGAATTTTAGAAATCTTAGTTCAGCGAAAGTAAGTTGGTGAGAGAATGTTCACCAAGAGAAAGATTTTTTGTTTATTACAAAGAGTTTAATACCAAAAGGATACTAGAAAGACAGAGAAATTATGAACTTGATGGTTTTTAATGTAGAAGATAGTAGTTTTAATTCTAACTTTAAAGATTTTAAACTTTCACATATATGCATATTTACAAACATACATTCATCTCCTCAAGTAAGAGTTTTTATAAAGAAATTGTACAACATTAATTCATAAATTATCAGAACATTTTAAAATATGCTACAAAATATAGATAACACTGGAATGGATTTTAGGAATCCTAAAACTTTAACGAAAAGAAATATAAGTGCTTATTTTCCGTCCTGAAGTGCATTAAGTTTTTAAAGTAATTGAGTTTTTATTGTTATTTCTTTACACGCTCTATATTTCAATTATAAACATGTTTTTTTCTGTAGAGAATGTTTAACTCTTTAATTTGTATTTTGAGAAAAAAATTCAATTTGTGTTAAATTATAAACTTTAATAAATAACCTGATATAAGTACATAGAGCTAATTCTTTCTATATGTCCTCCCCTTTACTTATTAGAAATGAATATTGTGATAATTAATTTCAGCATTAAAAATAAAGATAAATGTTTAACAAAATATGATACACTAGTATAATAAAATTTACCTTACTTTTCTTTCATTGAGAACAAAATAAATGGGTTTTATGTCTTCGAAAAAAAACTTAAATTGGAAACATAAATCACATTTCACGAGAAAAGTAATTCTCTCAACAGACATCTTATATGTTTAAAACTAATGCATTACATTTTTAAACAAATAGAGAAGCAGAAAATGTTTCTTTTACATGCATATTTTATTCTATGTGTTTAATTTCTAGAGAAAAAATGTTGTTTTTCTCAATATGATTCCCTTTTGATGTGGCAGTTCGAAGACAAATTGAATTTTTGCCATATCTAAACTATCTCTTAAATGTTTGTGCAGGGAAAAAAATTCAAATTAAATTCGAATCCCTTTCGAAATATTCCCTAGAGAAAGTACAGATATGTATTGGTGATATCAAATCTCTTTTGGTCTCAGATTTTTTTTTTCGTAAAGAAAGTGAAAGTGATACATTTCTTATCGCATTTTCTTGAGTGCGTTAAAAAAGGAAAAAAAGAAGTATCTTTATTTTGTGAAAGGAAAACTTGCATTAGAACATTCCGAAGTTGATAGTGAGTAGTACCCTGGAGGTGTTGTGATATGAATCTTATGTTAAAAAGTAAATAAAGTATCTGAGCACATAGAGAGAAGGATAGGAAAAAATACATGTTAAAAAAAGGATTGCCTCTTGATACAAATCTGAATAAACACATACTAAGAAAATATATATTTGAAGTAAAGAAAATATATATATATATATATATATATATATATATATATATATATATATATATATATATATATATATATATATATATATATATATATATATATATATATATATATATATATATATATATATATATATATATATATATATGTTTGGTTCTATATTTCTATAGAAAAAACTTCAATTACATATAAAATTCTGTCGGGACCTTGTAGTTTAGTTTGGTTTGGTTTGATTTAGTTTGCTACGGTCTGCATTTTGCAACACGAGGGCTAATGTGACCGGGACCTACAGCGTAAAGCCGATTTCGAACGGCTACGAACATCCATACCACTGTGGGATTTTAACCGACGAACTCAATTACCAAAAGCCTACATCCTATCCAATCGTCCATAGTTCGGCAGGGGAATCTTGTAGTAGCTAGCTAACTTGTGTGACACATTGTACATCGTGGTTCTAATCCCTCATAAGGCTTGATAGGATGTCTCCGGAATTTTGAGGAAATAGAATACAGTCTAAATATGTTTAATTTCATTGCCGAATTTGTTTTTATTATATATATATATATATATATATATATATATATATATATATATATATATATATATATATATATATATATATATATATATATATATATATATATACTTTTCAAAAACCCCAATACTGCACAAGTCTACCTCCATTCTTGATTCTATCATATGCTTTTGCACCTTAACTCCAAACATGGACATTCCCTTAGAATAATTGAGAAAGATGATTCGTCTGACCATATAAATGTGCTATCATCTACTTAAGAATCAACTTGGGTTTGTGGTTGTGGCACGACTACAGAAGATATTTCTCATCAACATAAGTGATAAGGGGCTTCACAGTTCCAGCTCTGTCGTTTTGTTTATGAATATGCCTCTGAACTCTAATTAATCACATTGAAAAACGCATTGGCCTGAGCGGTAATTTTGGGTGTAGTCGTTTACTAAATACATTGCAATCTGTTTCAATACTCTTCAAAGTCTTTTACTTAGTTTTTCATTTCAATCACTATTTTGGTTTACCATACTTGTTTTGTAGGGATATATATACGCTGTCGTGAATTTACACTATGTATCTCTTAGAACAACTAAAAATTAAAAACCATGATTTGATCACAGTTGCTGCAGCTGCTATTGCTCCTACAATACTCTTCATTAAAAGAGTGTAAGATAAAAATTCTAAACCTTTACAACTTCATTAAAGCTACTTCAAACTCCCATTATATATATATATATATATATATATATATATATATATATATATATATATATATATATATATATATATATATATATATATATATATATATATATATATATATATATATATATATATATATATATATATATATATATATATATATATATATATATATATATATATATATATATATATATATATATATACATATATATATATATATATATATATATATATATATATATATATATATATATATATATATATATATATATATATATATAATATATATATATATATATATATATATATATATATATATATATATATATATATATATATATATATATATATATATATATATATATACATGATACATACGAGTGACAAATTTTTTGTATGTTTGTTCTCGAATTAACGATTACAGGAATTTTTGACTTCGATGATATTAGCCGGTCGCTCGTCTGTGATGTTGCTCGATGGTAGACGTGGATCTTTAAGGACACCTTAGTCTTGAGAACCATACATTTCTTTTAGGGATTTGTAGTGAACTAGGAGCCATCTATCTATATTCTATAATATACTCATAAAAAGTTGTAGTTAGGGTTATACCTTAATGTTTTCATAGCTCAATTCTAAATATTCATTTTAATTACAGATGTTTCCATTATTATTTTCTTAACTATACGGGGTGTCCAAAAAGGTCGTTTACAAACTTAACATGCTGGTCTGTCAGATCATAGTAAACAAGGTTTACGTAGGAACTTGTGTCCGAAAATGCAAACTGTGACCGCTAGAGGGCAATAATTGCAGGAAATCGTTGGATCTGTAGTGTGGGACCCCCGCGATCCCCTGACCTGACTCACCTGGATTTTTACCTGTGGGGACACATGAAGTCTATGGTGTTCGAGACATCCTAACATCGGACATGGATCTTATCGCCAGGATCGCGAAAGCGGCAGCACGGGTCCGTGACACTAATCGCCAAATTGAACTTGTTCGTGAATCCATGCGCCGACTTTGTGAAACGTGTACTGTGGCGAAGAAAAACAGTTTTGAGAATTTTCTGTTATGTACTCATGATCTCTAGTAAAAATCATATTAACACCGCTATCGATATCATTTATCTTCTCCTGCTCCACACTCGTGATCGCAGCAATCTAGCGGTCGCAGTTTGCGTTTTCAGACACAAGTTAATATGTAAATCTTGTTCATCGTGATGTGACAGTCAAGTACGTTAAATTTGTAAACGACCTTTTGGGACACCCTGTATAAGAATGCAAACATATGCTGATAAAAATAAACTTTAATATAAATATTAATATGTGAGTACATATTTTCATTTTTACCCCATATAAACTTATAGATGTGTCATAGACGAAACTTAAAAGGGCTCTGTTGCTAAAATATGTAATTTAACCTATTACGTATGAAATCGACAATGACTCAAAGATCAATAGATAATAAACAATAAAAATTTTATTTGTTTAATGTTCATCAGTTGTTTTAGAGGTGCTTGGTAAATATAGCTTAATTTTAAAACTTTTGAGAATAAGAAATAATTTTTGTAATCATTTACGCATGACAATAAACGAATACCCGGACAACTAAATTACCTAAGTATATTTTAGTATACATACATAAGAGTGTATTCTTATCCCAAGTCTTTACAATTCTTAGAAAAATAATAAAGAATATGACACGTGTTTATACTTTTACATTAACAGGTAAAATTTATTTCATAAAATAACCACTGAAAAATGTTCAAATATTTGCATTTTCTTTTCTATCCCTGCAAATATGATTTGATAGATTACTGTATTTGATTCAACTAGTCCAAATATTTGCTTTAAGGCTTTCATAAAGTAGTATAAAGGGAAAAAAATGTTTTTTGCAAAGAAAATATTCAGCGTCTTGAAAAGCTCTGTTATCTTTATAAAACAATTCATTTTCCTTAATTCATATATATGAATGTGGTATTTTCTTGAAAGAGGAAAACGAGTGAATTCTTTTATAGAAATTGGGATATTGATTTTTAGAAGTTTTTTCACAAGAAAGAAATTGTTAATTGTTTAACAATTAATGAAACATTTTTCATTGACAATTTTTGACTTAAATCCAATCACACGTATTTTTGCAGGAATTATACTAATAATTAACACAAAAATTTCCCTTAATTTTAATTCCTATTTTAGGATGAAAAAAAACCGTAATCTAACGTCACTGACTTCTTGGGAGATTTCGTGTTTTGTGGATGTGTGATAATGCTAATTTCGAAGTAGCTGCCGTGAGATAGAGATTGATTTGTCTATTTTTGGTTTTCCGAGATTGGCAACATTGAAAAATTTGAGTTGAAAACAAAATGGAGCGATATTATCGCCGACGATGTCGAATACATTTTTTGAAGAATAAAAGCTAATTTATTTGACCGCACCTTCTGGTTTTTGACTCCTAAATGTACGTGTACGTATGTTTGTGTAAGCCAGTATGTGAATAAATTCTACAAAAAGCTTTCCCAAAGACTATATATGTAGAGAATAGAAGAATCGTCGTAATAAAGTGAAGTTTGATAGAGTATTTGGTTACCAATCACTTGTTTCATCATAAGGTTTAATGATGACTTGAACATGAATGGTGGTTTGTTTTTCTATTTTATGAACATTTGAATACAATTCTATTTAAAGTTAAGCTGGAATTAGCCAGAATCATATATTTTTACGTTTTCCTAAGTACGTTAAACATTTAAGCTTCATTTTTATTACGTACCAATGACTTATTCCAGGCCATGTTGAGATAACACAAAGAGTTAAGACACCAGATACAAATGAGAGAAGACTTAACCGATTTGCAGTTTTGTTTATTTTACAGATTTATTTCTTTTCCCAATCTGGTGACGCACATAAATATTCAATTTCAAGATGGAGCTGTTGTTAATATGGAAGCAAATATATCCAATCTCTATATGCAGCCATTGGAATCTAGAAGAAACTTCCTCTGATGAAGCTTTCCTCAGATGAACAACAAAAGGACTCAGATATTTCTGCCTTTGTTGAAGTAGACGAAAGGGTCTCCAAACCTGTTGAGCAAAAATCCAGACTGCTGTTGCTAAATCCAAAGACGACTGACCCTCGTCAGCAACCCATCTTGTCCAATGGGGTCGAAGGGAGGGAGGGTCACTGACATTGCCCTCGTCCCTCGGTCAACATTGTAACTCATGTTACAATTTCTAATGCTTAAAGTTCCAGTAGATCAGATATATATTGTGTAAACTGATCAATTTGTTTATAAAAGTATATGAAAAAGGTATACGTGTGTGGATACATGTGTCTAGAAATCTTTGTAATCATTGCATCAATTCTCCATCCAGGTTTGATCTCGTCGTTTACCTTCAACTCTAAGACCCTGGTAACTAACTTCTATGCTCCACACATAATCACCCATAACATCCAAAGTTTAATACAATTCTTTTGGCTTTGCTACGTGGCTTTAGTCCTTCTTAATTTTTTTATTTTGCTTTTGTTAATGGCAGGGATCTCCTACACAATACTTGCGTGCAAAATTATCTAACATTCGACACCTTCGCAGTGTTAAACTATTAACATTAATAAATCCTCTGGTATTAAGGTAATATTATTTCCTTTATGCTACCCCATGAAACATCACTGACGATTTTATCCTTTCTTAGTTTCCAGTCACTGTTTATCTATGCTTACTGCCACTCTCCTTCATGGTTTCTTCTATACTTCGCTACTTTTATGTCCCTAGTTTTTTCTAATAATACTTTACTGTTACATTCTCGTAGTTCTTATTGAGAAGCAGGTTTTGGTCTCATGCCAGAATGGGATACAATAAAGAGTCTAGTAAAGATTTTTATTAAGTCATACTTATCCAATCATACGTCAAAGTTACATTCGATCACAGCCGTGTCACCTTAGAACTAAAATATGCATTTTTAGAGTGGTAAATTGTTTTCCTTTACTTAAAATAAAAACTTATTGATTTATGTTTTTTAAAATTTTAGAAGAACTTAATAAAAATATCCCTGAAAATGCTGCCCAATATTGGCTGAAAGGGTAGGGTGCTGCACCTCGTCACTGGAGTATGTTGTCTCGCAACCCAATGATGGCATAAATAGTTACAGCTATTAACTCTTTAACGACAATATTAACAAATTTTGGAATTTTTCCTTGAAATTGATAGATATGGGTATAGTTTTCATAAAATAAGAGTATTTTAAA
>CM063505.1:144106737-144124237 GCA_032207245.1 Pardosa pseudoannulata
TAATAATTAGAGACAATTTTCATATGTTAAATAAATAATATATTTTTTACATAATTATTGCAAGGCCAAGTGCACGATGTGAGAGTCAAACGACGAATGTGGGTAATCATGAACCTAGTTGTCAAATGCGATTTTGATAATGGATAACAATGCCAATGCTCGCCGCTCTTATCGTACCTGCTGTTTGTATCAATTCACATAGTGTACCAATTAAAAAAAGAATAAAATCTTCTAAATTTTGATAGAATTACATTTTTTGTTTATGATAGAATTATATTTTTAGTACAAATAAGAATATACATAAAATGAAATTATTCATTTGGAACTGAAACTAAAACAGTTATTTTTGGCGGAGCGAAAACCGGAACTGAACCGATATTAATTTTTTAGTTGAACCGGAACGAAAAGCGGAACAAAAAAATTACCGTTCGAAGCCCTGATTTAAACTTCATTTTGTTAAGACTTAAATTTGACGTCATCTTATAATTTAGGATAATACATTATTTTCTGTTATCTGGTCTGCAACTGTTTATTTATAAATAAATATAAGTCAATTTTCTTGTGTCGTTTTATGTCAATCAAAGCAGTACTGGTCTATTTTTCAGTTTTTGGAAGTGATTGTAATACATTATCGGGATATCAGAATGATATATCAGGAAATTCAACATTTTTTTATCATGCACTTAGGAGCAATCTTGTATAAGTTGATAGAAGCCAATCGGTGATAATTTACAATACCAATCAAAAATAATTCTGATCGCTGTCACTGAACTATGAATCACAGTATATATATATATATATATATATATATATATATATATATATATATATATATATATATATATATATAATATATATATATATATATATATATATTTATATAATATATATATATATATATATATATATATTATATATATATATAATATTATATATATATATATATATATATATATATTTATATATATATATATTTATTTATATATATATATATATATATTAAGGCCCAATGTTGGTAAAATCAGGCCTTGATAGTTTTATTTGTATATAAATAGTGTTTTAATTTAATTAAATTGCGGAGTAAATCGGATTACATTTCCATTAACCATGTGGAATTATAAATAACAAATATAGTGTTAACTTTGCAAGGAAAATTATTATAGAAAAAGAGTTATTCGTTTTATTAACTTATTTATTTCTCAAATTCTTAAAATTAGTGAGATATATTGTGAACATTAATTTAAATTTATAAATAAACACAATTCTTTATTTTTATACCTTAAAATCAGAGACTAAAGGCTACGCGCGAAAAGGCTAGTCTTGTATATATTCTTTAAAGTAAATTATTCCTAACTAATTATAATATGAAATCAAATCTGTTAACAATAATCTAAATATTTTATGCATTTGTTAAGGTAATATTAATATATAATTTTCATTATAATGAATGGTAAACTAACAAATTTCTTATTATAGTTAGTTTTGTAAATATTCTTTACATCTCATTTTAATTTCATGAAATGTAAATACTGGCGAAACTAAAGAATTAACTACGTTCATTTTTACCCTCAAAATCCGTCTTTTGTTGAGTTTTAAATGGGAAAAATTCTAAGCGTTCTAAATCATAATAAACATGTGAAGAAAAATGCCGCAAATGGTTTTGAAAAATACCATACTTATAAAGAAATCTTAAAAGCAGAATGATTAATTGAGTGTTTCATTTTAAATATGCTGTTCTGACACATTTTAGATCATTACGAGCTTTGGGTATATAAAAATAGAAGAAACTAGAATATTTTAAATACTAGTGATCCATCATGACTCTAAGCTTTAAAGAAAAATAGAAGAGCTCTTAAAAAATCCGTGACTGTACATTTTTCTCATATGTACATTAAAATTCAATTTACTTTTTTACTTCCACTTAAATGATGTTTTTTTTTTGTAAAAGATATGAAGATATATTACAAAAGCATACCGATTTTATCCTGAAAAACTAATCTTTGTGATTTTTTTCTTATGAAAATAGGAATTTCGATCAGTTTGAACCTTACATATAACAGTGGTTTTACTTTAATCGAAAAAGACTAAAATTCAAGCGTTATTTTCATTTACTTTTTTTAACAAAATCATTTGAAATTCATTAATTTTGTGACAAATTGTAATCTAATTTCCTTAAACTCGTCAATGACATTTAAAATGATTAATTTAGAACTCTCTATTATTTTTTGATATGTCTCTAAAAGTCTTATTAACTTCAAAACATTTAATACAAATTAAAACTGAGATTCACTGGGATGTATCTATTTATTCCATACTTATATGTAAAACTAAATTTCAAATAAAGTTTATTTCATATTTTATCATAAAGCAAAGTGCTGTATTTTACCTGGGTAAAGCTATTTTTTTACAAAATTACAATGAAAAGTAATAATTTGGAATATTTATAATATTAATACAATGAATAGTAATAATCTGGAAAGCATATTAAAATTATACTCGGATAAATAAATTGCACATAAAAATTTCTTATGAAAAAAGTTCAAATACTATTTTAGTGTTCCTAATTAGTGATATCTCGTCCATGTCAAAAATGCACAATGAAACTATTTTTGGCTTGGTTTTAATACATTTGTGTAGAGTAACATTAAAAATAATGCTGAATGTGAGTCACATGCATTAATACTCTGTAACATTAACAAACACATTAACTATAGATTAAAAATGTATCATTTTAAGCACCCATTATTCTTATTCAAACCTTAAGATACAATTACCAGACAAATATGAATTTGCTTTAATGGATATGATTTCATTAAGTAACGAAAATCTTTATCTATTGATTTGATCACAGATTAGTTTGAAATTTTGACAAATGAGAACGGATATTGTTCGTAATGACAAACGTTCTTAACACTAGTCGTTACGATGATATTTTAATAAGTTAAAAATCACTTAATGTAATTTAATTGTAATTGGGATTTAATTAGAAGCGTGTAATCATTTTATGTTAGAAAATGATTTTTAATAATAATCAGTAAAAATAATTGCATCACTCCCTGATACCATATTTTGCTTCTTAGTTATTTACAAATGTTTACAACTCTTAAAAAATATATATTTTTATTTTTTAACCCCCGAAATTATAATATCAATTTAAATATCTTTCATGGATTTTGAAATCATAGAGGATATCAGAGATCAAAGAAAAGACGTTTTCCTAAAATGAGAAATTTACCAGCCTAGTAAAGATTAGACATAGGCAGACATCAAAACTTTTGTGATGATTAAAGTACTAAAAAGCTGGTTAAAAAATGACTAACAGCATTACTATACATAGAAACTGAAACCCATTTCAAATATATACATATATATATATATATATATATATATATATATATATATATATATATATATATATATATATATATATATATATATATATATATATATATACATATATATATATATACATATATATATATATATATATATATATATATATATATATATATATATATATATATATATATATATATATATATATATATATATATATATATATATATATATATATATATATATATATATATATATATATATATATATATATATATATATATATATATATATATATATATATATATATATATATATATATATATATATATATATATATATATATATATATATATAAAAATATATATATATATATATATATATATATATATATATTAAATGTTATATTAAATGTTTCAAAAAATAATCAATAGAAAATAAAGTTCGAAATTTCTAACTTCACTATTATTTCACTTTCTCTACCTTTAGAACTGAAGCTCTTATGTGGGCACTTACTCATAAAGTGCTTCAATGTTTGTAAACAGGACACAATTTGAAGTTCAATAAATTTAAATTACATATATATCATTATGAATTTTATAATTTATACTGATATACATGTAATTGCTGAAAATGTTTCATTTTTTAATTATGAAATATTTTATGTCTCTTTTGAAGCCATGTTTCAAGATATGTTAAAATAAAAAACATTTGATTAAAAAATACATTTTGGAGCTTAAATCTATTGATATGATTTTAATATAAAATTATTCTAAAGTGTGATTAGAATCTCAAAAATTATAACTTTTCTGGTTTTATAAAAACCACATATATGGATTCAATGACCGAAAAGCATAATTTGTAATAACTGCTTATAAATAAACTGGTATGAATAAACTATAACCTATTATTGACATAAATTATTTTCATGTATTTATAACACTGAAATTAATATTTTTTTCTGATATGAAATGCGTATAAAATAATACGAAAAAATTTGAATATTATTATTGAAATTTATTCCATTGGCTTATCTTGTCCCCAGCAATTTTATATTCAAATAGCTTATTTCTATTTCTGTCAACGATCTAAATTTTTATAAGTATACAATTCACCAATCTGTACAGTTTATGATAAATTAATTTGATATAAAAATTTTAGGGTTTTATATTTTTTTAATTTTGTAATCTACTGGAGTAAGTTTTCTTCTGGGTTTGGTAGGCTTGCTGATTTTAAATAACTGATAATTATCAAGCAGACCTTACTCAAACATTCAGATTTTCACACTTTACAAAACGCATCTAAACAAATTAATAAAGACAGAGATAGAAAAATAACTTTAAATCAACAAATTAAATTGAATAATAAATTACACTGTTAGAAAATATTTTTATTACGTTTGCTCACAAGTATTCAGATATCTGAAGAAATTATAACATTCAATAATATAAAATAAAAGGCTCGAATGTGATTTTCAGAATTTAACATTGTAATTTTGAACATTGGGCAAAATTTCTTCCCTGGTATTTCAGGAACTTTGAAAAATGATGAGATGTAGTAATTTTTCATATCCTAAATAAAGATATTTCTGTCTCCCTTTGAATCTGAGATTGGGACACCCTCATGAGTCTTCTTAGGATTCAATACAAATCAATCTGTAAAACCTTTTTCGATTTATCTATTTACTCCCAGTATATATCTGCCAGGGTGTAGGGTGTACTATTTAATTGTTAGAGAAACTTCTTTTATTGGAACTGCTTGTCGGATAAGTCAGGGTTCCTTGGAGAGAATTGGTGGTTTTTACTTTGGAAAATTTAGTCTCCTTCCACTTATTATCTTGGTTTGCCTCACCGGTTAAAAGCTCATTTATTAAGCCTAAGATTTATTGCTTGTGACATTTGCACTTCCTATGGAAGTGCCTTTTATAAACTTCTCATATAAATTCAATTTCAATTCATTTCCTCATTTTTATTGCCTCTACGTGTTCTTTTACCACTTGTGTGGGCTACAATTAAGAAGGCTACACTTTTCATTAATTTAAACAGATAAATTAAAAATTTTCTCCTAAATTAAATCAACTTTTTTATATGATTATATACTGACTATAATAAATACTATTATTTTTTAAACTACAAATCGTGTATACTATGGTTTTGTTTACTCTGGCAAAATTACCTGTTTTATGTCATATTAATGAATAAAAAAAGGATTAAAAGTATATAGTCCACCATACGAAATTTTAGTCATAAATGATTTAAAATATGTCTTAAAAATATATAAATTTATATAGAGGCAATAAATACAGAAAGAGAGAAATCCGAAAATATTGCTATGTGTGCAACATCCATAATGCATGTTTCTAAACAAAAACTTTAACACAGACAATAGCATCTAAAGTACCCAAAACATTCTTTTGTTATGTAAGTAAAAGATCAGTGGCTAAGTAGGAAATAAATCGGAAAGAAGTGAATTTTGAAGCTTTAGATAATATTCAAGTTGCTGTCTTTAGCTTTAAATTTGAAGATGAGACATTTTAGCAGCAGACTATTTAAAATCGAACAATGCCTATTGCGTGACCTTTTAATTTAATTGCTATAATTTTAGTATAAAATCCTAAATCTGAAGTCTTAAATTCAAATAATTCTATGATATATTCATTCTGTATTTCATTATTATATGGAAAAATTTAAAATATTCTTTGTTTATAAAAAATAAATCTCATAGTTCTTTTTCTGCAATAAACTTCTTTCAGATTTAACTTGCCCTAAAAAGTTTAGATTAGCCAATAATGTGAACAAATGGTGCTCGTCTGGAGGGATTAGTTCATCGGTTGAAGTGAATGTTTTTTTCTTTTCCACAAAAAAGATTTCTCAGAAATTACTCTGTACCACTATACCACTATTTTTTCAGGAAATCCACTTTATATTTATTTCTTTATTGTGAAACGTTTCTTCAGTTATTTTACTAAGTAATGATGATAATGATATACTAAAATTTATTGAGTTTCGACTCTAACGAGGAAGTATAAGAAAAAGTATTAAAAACTCTAAATATTTATCTAAAATTATAATAAATGCAAATAAAGTAAGGCGATAATCCACACACATTTTGAGATTCCCGCACTTCACTTGGATTTTATAAACTTATCTAGATGCTTAAATTGGTTCTTTGAAACAATATAACTGTTACGCTTTTTTATATTTAGTTTTTCTAAAATAGCCTGCAATCTAATCTTTATTTAGTTATATAACGATAAATGAAATTTAATAAAGTAAAAGAAAAATATTTATAATCAGTAGCTTTATATTATACAATAAAACTCCATTAGATGAAAAATCTATGAATATAGAGTAAATAGAAAACTTCCATTTCTAAAACTTTAAAATTTCATAATTTTAAGTCTACTGATTTTACTGATATATGTTCTAAGCATCTGAATTTATATCCCACAATAACTTTCATTTATTCTAAATCATATATATATACATATATATATATATATATATATATATATATATATAAATATATTTGTGTGTATATGTATATAATTTCCGTATTCAGTTGTTTTAGATCAGATATAATTACAGTTGTTAGATCTGCAGTATTTCTCATGTTCATATAAATTGAAGGGGTGTTTAAAGCTAGTCTTATCCTGTTGTAATTTTTTCCTCACTAAAGTAGGCTGGAAAAAATACTCTATAATTTACCTTCACAGTTAAATGAACACTTGAAATTACTGCGACATAATTATATCGTAATTTTGCGCTTGGATAGTAGTTAATTGCATTTGCTCCAAATAATCCCACTTTTCATTCTGTTTAAAACAGTTAATTAAACTCTGCTCGTGCTCCTAGCAAAAATCCCCACTTGTAGGAGAGATGAGAATACTTCGTAATTAATATTTATAAATGCCAGTGTGAAGTCAAAACTGTCTTTTTAAAAAGCGATATTTCTTAAAAGATATATTTTTCAAATAAAATCAGGACGTTCCACTTGATTAGATAAATAATTTTAATTTCCATCTCATATTACACATGTAGGAGTTGAAACAAGAATGATTAATTATGGAAAAGAAACTAACACAGACACGATATATATGAATGCTCTTAAGCATATGATAGTACCATGAAAGTCCAAAATGTAGAGAACTGAGATGATCCACTTTCAATTGGGATGTCAGCTTTCATACAGTTGCTTGATGGCTGTCCGAGATATTTCCGAAATACTATTTTTATTACTTACACTGTGAAATACCAATATTTAGCATGCACTAATCATGGATGTTTAATGTGTCAGGATATTTGCATTTTCTTCTGAGTATCTGAGGTGTGATAAAATGTCAGAAGTGTTACACGATATATATGAATGCTCTTAAGCATATGAAAACCAAGTACCATGAAAGACCAAAATGTAGAGAACTGAGATGATCCACTTTCAATTGTGATGTCAGCTTTCATACAGTTGCTTGATGGCTGTTCGAGATATTTCCGAAGTACTATTTTTATTACTGACACTGAGAAATACCAATATTTAGCATGCACTAATCATGGATGTTGAATGTGTCAGGATATTTGTATTTTCTTCTGAGTATCTGAGGTGTGATAAAATATCAGAAGGACTACGCAACATTTTTGCATCTCTTTCTGAGTGAAGTGGCCAATTATAATGGAATAAATAGTTCTTCATTTTGTATATACCACTGTTGGACTAATTATTAAGAAATTAAAAACTTTGATCATTTTAAAGCCATTCCAGTATATTTTTTGTGCTTGTAGCATGAGATTCTAGAATGGTAAAAACGTATGTAAGATATTACGTCAATACTTCAACATGGTAGCAGTTGTACTTGGATAAATGTTAGGCATTAAGGTTTAACCCTTTCGTGGGCCATTTATTTCTCTCTTCACATTTCCAAACTTTCAAAACAGAGCTGCTAATTTTATTCATGAGATCGAACAATTGGTGAGAGCGCAAAACCGAAGCGGGAATCAGTCTTCTTGTCGTTTCAATAACAAGAGCAGTATATTAGAATGGGTTTTGCGCTTCCCACAGGTGTATTTTGTAAGATCGTGTAGGTGGGAAGTAATCTTTCCATGGCCCACGAAAGGGTTAATAAAGTGCTGAACTCAAAACAATATGTACAAACCAAGTGAGAAAAATTATACGCCAATGAAATCTTATTAATTTTCTCAATTCAAATTTTATTATTGCAACAACCCATTCTTAAGATACTCACAACAAGTCGTTTCGCATCACAACACATAGTTTCTCAAACAATAAGGGTATAGTCATGTCCTACATTTCCTCAAATTAGCTGCTGCTGTTATTCTGACTTTGTTGTGAAATCTCATACATGGAGAATGAAATTTTGTGTGGTAAGTTTTGGGACAAAAGTTTAAATGTTTTTATATGTTCTAAGTGGGTGTTACACTTAGCGGTATACAAGCACTGCACACCTAGCATTTATCTATACTATGCATATATTTTTCTATCCATCTATCTATGTATATATATATATATATATATATATATATATATATATATATATATATATGTGTGTATATATATGTGCATATATATATATATATATATATATATATATATATATATATGTAGAGAGAGAGAGGGAGAAAGAGAGAAAAGAACTGTATTTATAGAAACACACATATTTATTTGTGTTTAAATAATATAAATTATCTGAAAGTTTAATAACACTTTCTTGTAAATGTAGAAATTTTCAGCTCCTATTAAAAGCTACAAACGACCTCTTCTTATCTAGAAATAGTAACGTATTATTTCGATGTTAAAAATATTTTCTAATATCTTTTCGAGAAAATGTAAAGAAAGGATCTTCATTATTTTTTTTATCTTTAGATATAAAATATATTTAGATGCTACGTAAAGGATATTTATAATTTGCAGAATTAATTGCTTCTTTGTTCTCTTTGTTACCTTCTTTGATATATATGAAAGTATGTTCATTTAAAAGAAAAATAATGAACTCCTATATAAATAGTTTTCTCATCTTTGAATTACTGTTATTTTGTAAGCATAAAAGAAACAGAAAGTATTTTTAGACAATTTATTCATCTCGAGATATTGTGTAGTTCTTCATTAAATAACAAATTCCTGTAATATTAATATACAAATTTTAGACACAAAATTAATTACATGAACTAATTAATTTAAATGGGTCTTAATACAATTGCACTCCTCGAAATGAATTACATAAAAAGGCTCTAGTATGGAATTACATCTTTAATTGTATAACAAAAAATAACAAAAAATATCACGGTTATTGTACAGAAGTCAAATATCTGTTCTTTCTGAACTGGCGCATTAAGTAGTTTAATACAATAGTTCTATATTATTCTTAAACGTCAATTGATATTGTCAATAGTGTATAGCAAATAACGTTAATGAAATCTTTTTCATTTGTAAAAATCATATCACAATATTCATCTACATGTACACAGGAAAAGTTTTAGTTTTTTCTTGAAAATTTTCCTACTTTTAAAATGGAATGACAACTACCAACAATTGTTACACAGAATTAATATGTTTGCTCTGATGAGTTTGTTTCGTAATGCCTTCATGTAACTCTGATTACACAGCTTAGTCTGGTTAAAAAATAGCCATTTATGTTATTTTATCCTTTAATGGGTCTAAACTACATTATTATAGTATTTATTGATATATCTTAAAAAAATGCCAAACCTTGTCTATATATATATATATATATATATATATATATATATATATATATATATATATATATAAATATATATATATATATATATATATATATATATATATATATATATATATATATATATATATATATATATATATATATATATATATATATATATATATATATATATATATATATATATATATATATATATATATATATATATATATATATATATATATATATATATATATATATATATATTATTTTAACTAGTATTAGTTTTTATTCTTTATCATTTACTTTGGCATGTGTGTAATCCCACTCTAGTTTCAAAGAGGTAAATTGTTTCCAAAAGTTTAATAATTTAACTCTCCCTATTTTCAATTTCTTTTAGAAATTTTAATAGGTATCAATAATTGATTGATATCACAAATTGTAAACATACTAACAAAGATATAAACCAAAAAAATTAATATTACAATAATCATATAATTACTTTAATCTTTAAAAGTTAATGCAGAGAATAGCTAACAAACAATCCACTATTTGATTTGTTTCTAATATTTTATACTATAAATAATAATTATCAATAATTTATTCCAGTTAAACGTATGCTTATAATAATGTGCAATAAGTACTTTATATGTATGTCGTGAGCGTTAAAATGTGTTTATTTTGTAGATCGTTTTAAAAAAATTCCTAGAATGTAGGAAGATTACAGCCCATTTCCAAAATATATAAATATACAATATAAACCAAAATTTATTTATGGTTTAAAATTGTACTTATTTAAAATATTTGATAATTGGAGTTAATTACATTTAATAATCATATATTTACATATTTAAACGCTCAAGAGCCAAAACATTATGACCACCCCTACATTTTGAAATGAAGTCATCTGGATGACTTGGAATGCCTGTTATAAAGTGGAAGTGGTATTTAATTACTGCTGGTGAGTCTGAAGAATCATTCTTTTACTTCCTTCTGTGTGTCATGGGAAAGGCTGCCGATCTAAGCGAGTTTGATAGAGGGCAGTTTATAATGGTTCGAAGTCTCGGAACAAGTGTTTCCGAAATGGCACGACTCGTGGGTTGTTTGCGATTTACAAATGTTAGTACTTATGCAAAAAGGATGAATGTCCGTGAAACCATCATTAGACGACCTGGTGTTGGACATCCAAACGCTATCAAAGTAAAAGGTCGAGTGAGACTGTCTCGCAAGGTGAAGCAAAACAAGAACCAGACAGTGACTCAGCTTACAACCCAATACAATTCAGGGCCAAGTAAAATAGTATCTTAGCACACTGTTAAGAGACACTGTTGGATATGGGGCTACGTAACAAACGTCCCACTCATGTGCCTTTGATGACCAAGCGTCATCGCCAACTATGTCTCTCGGTGTGTCCGGGTACATTGCGACTGGTCTATGAATCAGTGGAAGAGAGTTCCCTGGCCAGATTAATCAGGGTTTGTAATAAATCAAGCCGATGACCGTGTCAGGATACGCCGTTTTCCAGGCGAACAGTTGCTCCCTCAATGTAGAGTAGGTAATATACAGGCCGGTTATGGCGGTATTGTGCTTTAGGGGACGTTCTCTTGGGAGTGTCTGGGACCCGTGTTAGTTGTAGATCAGACCATGAATGCTACAGGCTATCTGAACATTATTGCGAACCAGTTGCACCCTTATATGTCCCCTGTGTTTCCAGCTGGAAAGGAATGTCCCAACAGGACAACGTCCCGTGTCACAAGGCTAAAATTGTGTTCAAGTGGTTCCAGAAACATGATGCTGAATCTCAGTTAATGTCCTGCCCGCCGAACTTACCGGATCTCAATCCGATAGAACACATTTGGGATGTCATGGGATGGCAGCTCAGAATTCAAAGACCACCAATTCGCAATATCTCGGATATGCGTAACCATTGCTTAGACATCTGGTACAAACTGTCTCCGGCCATCTACCAAGAACCTGTGGCATCCATGCCAAGGCTGATTGAAGCTGTGGTGCACCAAAGGTGGGCCAACTCTTTTATGACAGGGGACCATAATGTTTTGGCACTTGAATGTTTGTTACTACATTTTAATAATAATATAATAATTATTTATTACTACATTTAGTAATTGTATGGTTAAAAATATCATGGTTTTCAAATATTTTTACTAACGTTAGAGAGTTTAGTTCTTATACACACGTTTCAGACATTCTATGACATTTCATATAATACACCTTTTCACCCTCTGATAAGATA
Source organism: Pardosa pseudoannulata (assembly GCA_032207245.1). Lineage (NCBI taxonomy): Eukaryota > Metazoa > Arthropoda > Arachnida > Araneae > Lycosidae > Pardosa > Pardosa pseudoannulata. The sequence continues at coordinate 144,119,019 of CM063505.1, forward strand.
TTTTAGTACACAAGAATGTATTCTTAATAACTCAAAAATACATTAGATTTATAAGCACGCGTAAAAATAAAAGCTAAATCATTTAATTAATAATACTATAATTAATTATACTTTGTACATACTATAGTATGTTATACATATAATATGTAAACTTTGATATTCAATTATGGTGTTTTTAGAAGGTTATAACACTTTCTTCATTATAAGCCTTACACTTAAGTGTATTTCTTTGAGTATGAATAAATTTCACATGCAAATACAATATAAACAGATCTTCTGAAATAAATGATGTGGTTGAATCTGCTTATTATACCTAGTATTATGCTATGTCATGAAATATATTTGTTTATATATTCACTTAGGATTTATTGTATTTAAAGTAACAATATAAAACACTGATATGTTTTATAAACTCAGTGGAGTCATTCCACAGTTTAGTAACTTTGTGTAATTGTTTTTATTTAACTAATATATTTAAGAGATATGGAGATTTAGTTTTAGCTACTTCAAACTCAAAAAAAAAATATCTACTAAAACTTCTTTTAGAAAATTTAATGCAAATATTTTCATATTACAATTCAACTAGGAGAAAACAATATAAATAATTCAGGCCTAGGTAAAAAAAAAAGAAACAAAGTGTTCGTTATACTTTTTATGTATGAAACGTTCAAATCTGTTGCTTTTGACAAAGAGCTCTCTGTGATTTTTTTTTCTAAACAAACATCTCAGTCTTAATCAAGTGTCAAAAAGTTTCTAATATTTTCTTCAAATAGTTTTCCCTGGAGAATAAAGCTATATAAGAATTTTAATGAAAAAGTAAGCTTGATACATATTTCAACAAAAACTTTCTTTGGAGACATATGAATCCTCATTTTACTTATCTCTTGAGACATTTTTGTCATCTGTGTTTCTTTCATTAGCAAAGTTATTTTCGGAATCAAAATTTCAATATTTTTTGAAATAAGAAAATGATATTTGTGTAAGTGAGGAAGATAATCTGATAAGAGAGTAAAGTATAATTGTGTTATTTGTTTAATATTAATGAGTTTGTTTTGTATTAAAATTTTAGTAAACTGTCATTTTATATAAATATGAACAATACATCACTTCCTTCTTATCGTGTTAAATTATAAATGTTTTTGATGCACAAAATAAACTGAACTATATTTTTTTCTTTATAATATACTGTTTAATTTATTTTTCTCGTAATACTTTTGTTCACAATTCCCATTATTGTAGTACATTTGTCTGGCCCATACTTATCTTTAAATTTTCAGTTAAGTATTTACTTTTGTCAGCATTTCGAAGCAACATAACGTTGAAATAGCAATTTTTATAAAAGTTTTAAAAACATATGCTTTTGACAAACCCTAATCAACAATTATTAAAATCATCTTTTCAAGCTCACTGTTAATTTTTGGGTACGTTGCCGATTTTTACCACAGATATTCAACGCATTGAACAAATGGAATAGATTATAGGTTTATAAAATAAAGCAGAATATAAACTTATATTTAATATCATATTTTGTACAATTAATAAAACACATTTCCAAATTTTATTTGCCTGTATTTTGGTTTATATATTCTAAGCATAGAATAGCAGTTATTTAAAAATTTTGAAATGTCAAAAACAGAGAATTTCATTGTATTGCTAAAAGATTGGTTAAAATTTCCAGTTCACGTTCTTTAAATTAATTTTGATTCTAGATTTGTTTGCGTATCTAATTTTACGTTAATCAAGCATTAGTCAAGGCGAAACGTGTACTTAGTCACTGAATAATATATGATTCTCTTTCATCTGAAAAATTAACTGTTACATTTATGCAATTTCGACGTTGTAGATTAAATTATTTTTCTTATACTTTCCAGTATATTTCATCTTCTAAATATTTTCTAATAAATCCGATGAAAAGGACCTATATCTGAATAAAATAATTTATGTTCACATATATTACTCGAAAAACATATGTTTTATTTTGAGAAGCATTTGCATTTCCTTTCAAAAATATTTCTTCGTGAATGGAAAGTTTGACAAGAAAAAAAGATTTATTTTATAATTAAATATCGATAGTATACATACTCAAATGAAAAGTGGAATAAAAAACTGTAAGGCTATGATAAAAAAAACCTAATGTGACGTATGAGTGATTAAATAGAATAGAATTAGATTTCGCGACTACTTTCTATTGCAGTTTAATTCCGAAGGATGTCTAAGAAAACACTAGAAAAAGATCCACTTCAAATCCATAGTAGAAAAGAGTTCAAATCCATATTTCAAATCCATAGTAGATATTAAAATATTAAGAGTAACAGGTGGAAAATATGAGTGTGAGAAAATAAGTAACTCTGGAGAAAATGTTGAAAGGCATTACTATACATGAATGATGGACATGTGAGACTAATCAAATATCGGTAGTAAAGATTGCATTTTCATATTCGTTAACTCAAATTAAAAGTGGAATAAAAAACTGTAAGGCTATGATAAAATAAATCAAATGTGACGTATGAGTGATTAAATAGAATAGCATTAGATTTTGATATTATTTTCTATTGCAGTATAAGACCGAAGGACGTCTAAGAAAAGACTAGACATAGATCCACTTCAAATACATTGTAGAAAAGAGGTTTGGTTTTTTTTGGTTTAGAGTGCTATGGTCTACTTTGTGCAACATTAGGGCTAATGAGACCGGGACCTACAGCTTAAAGCCGATTCCGAATGGCTACGAACATTCATGCCACTGTGGGATTCGAACCCACGAACTCTGGTACTGACGGAAAGCACCCTAACCAATCGGCCATCGTTCAGCGTAGGAAAGAGGAGTACATTGAATATTAAAAATAACAGGTGGAAAATACGAGTGAGAGAAAAAGAAACAAACTGTGGAAGGAGAGAAAGTTGAAAGGTGTTCCTGTACAAGAATGGACGTGTGAGACATTGCTAAGTCGTATTGTATAACCCGTCCTTGAGATCCCTTGCTATGAGATAGAGATGAGAATAAAGGCAATTAGATGTGAATAAACTCCCAAGTCCATTATTATTATAAAGCTTTCGTGTTATTGTTAATAGTCTCATATTTACTTGTGTCTAAAAAACTAATAGTGATGTATTCGGTATTATTAGTAAATGACAAGTTTATTCACAAATATAGTGTAGATATGGTTATTACACTGCATCTAAAATTTTTTACCATATCAAAGGACATAATTTTTTAAATTGATATTAATTTAAACCAATTTCTAATATTAAAAAAATATACAAATCCTTTAAGTTTAAAAATGAAACTTTCATTTTATACAAAAGTTTCTTTTTTTATAAAAAGTATCCCCTGTATAATAATAGCCTAGGTTATCTGTCAGTCTGTCCTCGAATTTATGAAGCAGTTGGACCTGGAATGGATAGAGGTACCCATATGGAATTCCTGATGAGTTAGGATTAAATACATTCAAAGCGAGTTAAGTTTATCTTCTCCTAAACTACCGATCCGATTCTAAAATAAATTGGTATAAATATTCTTCATATCACAGCAAAAAATACTTTCGTCTTTAAATCACAAAATATATAGGAAAAAATAATACATTTTTTTAGAATTATGACGCCATTCTTTTAATTATCTCATTTAATCATTTCTTATTTTAAATTATTTAAATATAGTTTTCATTACTTTCATACGTTTTATCACTGAACTTAGATATTACGTAAATAATTTTCTTTTATATTTGGCTTAAATAACAGATTAGATACATATGTGATAAATTTAAATTTAATCATCGATTATTTTTTGTTGCAATGAAAATTTTATCACTGGTATTAACAACAAATTATTTTCATAAAATCTAGGTGTCTGTTTCCCGGACTTCTAAATATCTACCGTTTAAGTTACATATATATTTGATGATTAAGAAGTTTGTACATTTATGTTTCGTAGTTATACATAACCATACAGTTTGCTATAGATTCACTAAATTATGGGCATTATTCATATATACCCTAAATAATCACTGTAAATATTATAACCTCTGATGTCCATTCTATCCCGTAATATGACAAGATAAATTAAAGTTGTCAACTAACATGTAATCAGTAAAGGTAAACAATTTATTGAGAGTGTACCAGGTAAATATCAGGTAAAAAATAAACCATTTTTTTACCTGCCTCATGGGGTTCTTTACAATACTGGAAAAATAAAACTTTTACTGATCCCGTCATATGACGGGCTATATGCTAGTAAAGGATAATAATAAACACAAACATACTCCAAATGCATAAGCTTCCTAAAAATTCAAGAAAACAAATTTCGCGAATATCTATATAACATTTTCCCAGTGTAGGAATAACATATGTGTAATATTTATGAATATTAAACTAAGTTTACAGGAACAACAACATTTTAGAATATTTTACATCAATTTTTAATTACATAAAATGTATTGCATTTTAAAAATCTAATTTTGAGATTCTCTTAATTTGAACAAAACAAAGCTTAATATCAACTAAAATTCTTAAATTTTTATATCACTATAATTTCTCTTAAATTAATGAATAAATATTTTAAAATAAAGTACACTATTGAATATCAGATTATACATTATTCATTAAAAATAAATATATTCAAGAATTCGAAACAAAATACATAAAACGTTTTTTTCATTTATAGTGGCAAGGCAGGTGACTATTATAAAAATAGCAATTGTGGCACAAATGTACAAGTAACAAAAGTAAGATTTACCAAAGTCATCGCCTCAGGGGATTCAAAAATGCCAATTCTATATAGATGTTCACTTAGAAAGTCATGTCCTGTCACTAACCAGAACAACGCCACTGCCTCAATTTGAGGACGATCGGGAATGTTGGCGAGGTGTTTTGGCACTTCAGGTCTTCAGTTTAACACGATCTTGCATTTGGGATTCAAATTTCATATTCAAAGATTGTTTCCAAAAGAGCTGTTTTGAGTAAAAAAACAGTCCAGAAACATTTGTTAGCTGTACCTTTGTTGCACCTTTACGTGTTAGAAGATCAGCCTGATCATTACATGCCGCAATGGCTGGGGATCCATTGTAACTTGATATATTTATTTTTTCGACCAATACAACGCATCAATTCTCTCCATTGTAGGACCTCAGCAGAGATAGGAGCTTCAGTGGAGCCAATAGCCTGTATGACTGTCTGCGAGTCCTAGAGTAGGACAACCTTTTGGAATTTTTGAAGACAGTCCAGAA
>CM063505.1:144129237-144139237 GCA_032207245.1 Pardosa pseudoannulata
AAAAATCAAATAGAAATAATAGTATATCGTTTTAATTTTTTTCGAATTATATTATGTACAAACATTTCTACATTATAAAAAATAAAAAGAGCAATCATAAAATTAATAATGTAAATACTAGTTCTATTTGTCTAAATTTTTCCAGAATCTATGTAATAGACAAGAACATTCGGCTTCGTTTTCCTGTATATTCTTCTATTTTTGTAAACACAAACAAACCAAGTTTTTATACTAATCCTTATTAGTACGCGACCTGCGCTCAAGTATCAATCGTCAGGAAACATACTAGTACGTGTTCAGCGCTCAAGTATCAATCGTCAGAAAACTTACTAGTACGTATTCCGCATACAATGTGTTAACTAGCATTAAACTGATTGATCTAAGCTATTTAACTAATCTTTAGCTAATTTATGAGCGTTATTTTAAATAGTAAACTAGTTTCCTCATTATGAAATACAACGTGGGATGCTAACTTAACTAGAGTGTACGTCGAAAATAAATTCATAATTATTTCCTTAACCAATATCAGATTATCGTATAATTCTAAATTTCTCCATTTTTTTTACTTCTAAAAATACCTACATCTTGATCTCGATAAAATGTTGGGATATTGAAAATAACCTATGAAATATTTCAATCTTTTATATTACTCAATTCCAGCATATTTTAGAATAAAAATTTCATTTGCTGATATTTGAATTTATTTGAATTTCATCAATTCTGTAATTATTTGATAATATATTTAGTTAGCCGTTGACATTACAATAGCTTTCTGTCCCAGACAGTTATTTCTGTAATAGAGAATTATCTTTCTTTTCTGCCAGTAATTATTTTCCCTTGCTTGTTATAACTGGGATATAACTGGATAAGATATAACTGGGACCAACTTATCTTGAATAAACTGAAGACAGTAATTTTAAATATAGAAACAGAAATTTACTCCAAATTGTATTCTGTTGGGAGTGCGTTTAGTAAATATAAATATTAGTTAGTAAATAACAATATTTTGCAACAATCATCGCTTTATTAAACAATCCCTGAACGATACAATTTCTACAAGTACTTTTTTTAAAATTTTAACAGTACATAAAAGTAAGACTTGGAACCAAAAATGAATCGAAAACCGAAAACAAAAACTTTTTTGGTTCGAGACTGAACCGAACAAAAATATCGGTTTATTTCGGTTTGAAGAGATTAAATGCATCTATATTCTTAATTGCGATTTAGAGTATTTTAGATAATTATTTATTGAAGTAAATAAATGGTCTAATAATACAACTTTTAGAAAGAAAACGTAATTAATTTGTTTCGATACATATTATCTGTTAGCAGTAGAAAAATTATTAGATGTGGTCAAATAATTATTTTATCATATTTATCAAAGTCTTTTGGTTTGAAAATTTTCCGTATGTATCACATGTAACCCAGACTGTGAATGTCTTCTTAAAACATTACTTGCCTTAAATAAATCTATATTAAAATTAGAACTGATTCTTATAGTGCAGTCTATAAAAACCAAATGCATGTCAAGCTTTTATAATGCATTCTTGTCTAGATGGGTTTTTTATGTTATCAAATCTTGCTATGTTAAGAAATGCTTACAAAATTATCCATGGGTGATGAATGGATACATCAAATTTCATTGCATCAGTAATGACCTTAAATATTATAGGCATCTTTCTGTAAAAAGTTTTATGCTTGATCTAGAGAGTACTCTACTCGAGAATAAAAATTTAATGCATAAAATGTTTATTTGATCAGATTTTACATCATCTTTGCATGGCGTAGGAACTTCTTCCAATTTGTTTGGATAATTACTACGTTTAAAATTATGTACCCATAAAACTAGCAAAACGTAGCTTTCAGAACATAGATCACTTGAGATTTTCTGTAGGAAGATCAATAAGAGACATAGAATTGTAATATTCTGTCTTGCAAAATAATATCACAAATTAGTCGTTTATGGTTCGTTCATTTGAATAAATATTTTTGACAGAAAAATGTATACAAAATACAATCAAAACTGCAACTTTAATGAAATGCTTGTATTTCTTTTTACTTAAATTATCCGAGAAAAATTAATTGAAATGTTATAGTTAAATGAATATGCATAAAAATAATTCTATACACTCAATATAAAACTCTCTGCACAACTAAAGAAAAATAAATTATTTTGGTTTAGCTTTTAAACTACGCACATTTAAAAATAGTCTTTATATTAGTTCCAAATAGAGCTGTTTCTTCTGTTAGAGGAAATGCTATTATCTTGAGTCATTTTTATAATCAACTAATTAGATTTTTAAAGATAAACATATAGCTCTAATCCAAAGTAGTCTTTAATATTTAATATTTTGATAGTTATAATATTTCGTCTTAAGCACTGTTAATATAAATCATGTATTTATATTAAAAGTTAATATCAGAACAAAGTAAATATCAGCACAGCATATATAAATGTGGTAAAAATATCTTTGTTACAGTGCAATTTCAAACACAATGGTAAAATAAAAAAAAAAATTTTAACTTTATTCTTAAAAGTTAACTGAATTATATAATCTAAAAATTGACAGCTCTGATTTATTCTTGAACACTATTAGAAACGGATAGTAATATTTAAAAGAGTATTTAAAAATAAATCATTTTTAAATAATTTATCCTTCATATAATTGTATGAAATGAATATCTTCATAATTGTACGTATTTTAAATACTAAAAACTCAATGTGAATTATATTTTTTTAAATCTTTATAACGAAAATCATAATAATTCTCTACAATTTTTTCATAAATAATATATCATTATTTTTATGTAAGTAGTGCTATATTTCTTTAATTAAAGCAACAGCGACATAATAAATTCCTTTAATTCATATGTCATGGTTTCAATTTTAAAACTTTATTTAAACTATTTTACAAGCTGAAAATGTTATTATTACTGTTCAATTTCATTTATCTCCAGTGCATGTATAATAAAATTAATTTTGATTATATAAAAGATCTAAAAAGTTTTATTAGCAAACGATTATGTTTTAGCAATTTATTTCTTTTAAATACTGATTTATTTTTCTTTATTTTTAATTATAATTCGATTATAATAGTTATTATTTTTACTACATATATTTACATATATTACTATTACAAATATTACTATACTTTAATTATAACTATATAAGTACTTCTAAGAATACATTGATGTGTTTGTGTTAACTTTGCATTTGTCTGAATCTGAATTTAACAAACAAAAAACCATATTTTATATAACAAATATTTTATATAATAAAAATCCATAGTTATACATAGGAACAATGAAAGATAATTTTAGTCTTTAGAATAATTTCAATATTTTATCACATTTCATTTTTTCACTACCCTTTCTCCATATGTTATTTATTTTTTATATTTGTGTGTGCTTGCAAAGTGAAAAATACTATCTGTTTGTCAGATACTTCATTACAAAAGGTTTAATTTTTATATTATTAATATCTAAGTTAAAATTTTCACTTAATTTTTAATTGTATGCTTGTAATTTATAACATTTTTATTCAAAAGTATTATGTTTCATTTGTATTTCACATTACTTATCAGATCATAAAAAAATATATATTATTACACCTGGATAATATCTTTTACAGTTTTGAATGTATTGTTAGGATTTATAATTTTATGTTTTACTCAATAAAATTATTAATATTCGTAACTCAAAAATACGTAATTATTACTTGAACTAGGTGAATTTTCTGTTTTAACCATTTATTCTATTAATATTTAAAGAAGACGAGGATAATTATCTGTAGTATTTTATACTTAACAGACAATTTTAAAATAATAAATAATAACAATTAGTAATTTAGAAATCTTGATTCTTCATTTAATGAAATTTATGATAAAAAAACTCCTTACAACAATCGATTTCCAATTTAATAATTTAACAAATAATTGTTAAAAAGAGATAATTAGGATTTTTCTCTATAAAATTAGTCTGAATATATTAATTTCCTGTGAGACTCAAGCATAATCAGGGACTTGGATACTTCTTTTAAGAGCTCAAATATTGGAAACTAATCCCCATATGTGAGCTCATAAAATAAGTATGAATACGATAGTTAGTTACTAATATAAAGAAAGCATTACAAAAATGATACTTTATATTAAGTACCAATTATTTAATCACCCCATGAGTCATTTAGTTAGCATTACTCTACTAAAAATATGAATGTTTTAAAAGCTAATATTTTTCATAACTTTAAGGCATTAAAATATTTGCCAGTGAACGGTAAAACAATTTTATTTATAAAAGGAGAATTCGAAAATAAACAATTTTTAGCATTATAGGATTTTTTAATGTATGGTAATAATCTATTATTATTATTATTTGATCTGAAAGGAAAAAATAGTCTTTATTGAAAGAATACAGATTATTTGCACGATATATACTAAAAGTAAATATTTACGATAAATATATATTTATTTTAAGCAAGTATCGGTTTTTTTTAATCATTCTACTAGATACAGATTTTTATTCCTAGTTCATGTTTGTGCTGTATGCCATAAACTGCATAATGTAAAGAAATAATTTTGGTGTTTCTTGAAAGAACACTAAGATAGTTCTTATGAAATATAATAGAAAAATTGTCCATGTTAAAACTGTTTCATTAAAAGCTACTCTTTTCTAAAATTATATATCTAAATTTTATATTTAATATAAATTTCTGGAATAAGATATCTTAATCACTTATAAACAGTATTTAAAAGCTGATAATTTACGAAGGATAATCCGTAACTGTTCCTTAAAGCTATTTTCAGTAATTTTTTAGTAATATTTTCTTTCTTTAAAAAATTTTGAAACAATTTTTTTTTCCTTTTAAATAACTTATTTTAACCATTTAAATGAAATTTTATTAAAATATATTTTTTGACTTGAGAGTTGAAATTAACTTTATAAATCTTCTATACCTGAAATTAAAAGATTTTCTCTTGATATAATAGATGAAAATCAATGCTTAAATTACATTTGCAACTAATATCATAATTTCATTTAGGTGCGAAGAAAAGATTCCTTTAAATTCAAAATGTATTTTAAGAAAAAAACATTTGATTAATATAGAAATATTAGCATAGAAAAAATTATTTGAGACTACAAATGCTGATTTGAGAAATGTTGAAACCTAGGAAAAATATTTCAGCAATTTCTCCAGTTTCCTATTTTGCATTATAAACATTGCAACAACGCGAAACATTGCGGCAATTTATTATAATTTCATAAGCCGAAGATATTTTTCAGACCTTCAATAACAAGACCATTACATTAATAATTTAATTTTAAATTACAATACTTGATTAAATTTCGTGTTAGAAAATTTTATTACTTATCAGTAAACCATAATATATCGCTGTATGTAATTAAAATATTAACTGAAAACCTATCCTGCGATCTGGATTAACAAAAGTAATCGAAATGTTTGTTTTTAAGTTTTTCATTTCGTACCTGAAAGGAACATTATATTATGTTTATATAGAGAAAAAGAGTATGGGTGTTTGCATTTAGTTGGCTCATTTCTATATAATTAAAACTTCTGAAAGAATCAAAATATTTTTAAGTTTTATACAAAATTCATCTCGTAATGCAAATTTACTAAAGGTAAAATGTGAAAGGTAAATATCATTAACTAATATTTAAAGTGTTTTTCTTATTTTTATCTAGGATGGATAACAAAGTTTGAATAGCTTTACATACATTTTATTTGTAACGTTTTGATGCATTGGACTGTCTGTTAAAAATTACACTACAATTTAAATTATTCATCATAATTAAATTGTGTTAATTTGAAAATATTTGTAGATAAATGAATAATATGTGATAGTATTCTACACAGTATACTAATATTATCTTTCATTTTAAATACAAAAATTGTGGTTAAATTATGCACATCTGATATTTAAAATGCTTCGTCTTTGTGTAAATTATTATTCAGATTAATAGGAATAATAAATAAGAAAATTAATTAATTTCAATGTTACTAAAAATATTAATATGTTTTTGTATAAGGAACATATAATAAGCATAGTTACTTAAACCACACCATGAAGTAAAAAAATTGTGTCAGAATTTTATTAGTTTTTGTTTAAAAAATAACTTATATTGACTGTTTAAAAAATAAATTATACTGACTGTTTAAAAAAAATAACTACTATACTTAAAAAGCATTTAATAGGTTATTTTTAAATAGGATTTTTACATAAGCAAAATAAAATATTTCTACAGATGTGGGGATTAAAGGAGGTTTAATGCGCTTATAAAAATCTATCTAACTTTCCATAACCCATACACTTAAAAAATTGTAGAAAATATTTTTTTTCTTATTTTCTCCTACCATCCTAACCAGTTTATTTAACAATAACATTCATCTTATTTTTAATATTTTCAAATTTTTTTATTGCAGTGCGGAAAAAAATGCACCCTAAGCTGTTTTAGTATTGATAACCATGGTAACCTATAAAAGGACATGAGTGGATGAGATAGCCTATTTAGTTCTTTTTTGTTACTTTTTGTAATAAATAATAACAACTTTGCTTCAATTTCGAACACATAACTGTTGCAGTGGACCAAATATTGGTTTACAAGGCAAGTGTATACATTTTACTGCTTTTACATTACGAAATAAAATTAGTTTACTTCATTTATTACTAGTTTATTAGTTTCCTCTTAAGTGGTATTTCTACTGATTTCCGTGGCTAATGTACCGTGATAATATAAAGACTTTAACATACTTAGTCTTTCTGATGTCTATTTCTTTAAAGTATTATTTCCAATTAAATTAATTTCATTATAAATTATATTTTGTTTAACTTTAAATAAAAACCAGTATGAATTAAAGAACTTTCTACTTGTATTACAATTGAATATAATTTTTCTGTTTCATACATTTTTGTTTAACAAATTTTCTTTCTTATAGTGAACCAGATATTGGTTTACAAAACAAACGTATACATTTTTTAGGTCAGAATTTACTACTTTTCCATTACGAACGAAAATTAGTTTACTTCATTTATTACTAGTTTATTAGTTTCCATTTACGTGGTATTTCTACGTATTTCCTTGGCTAAAACACCGTGATAACATAAAGATTCTAACATACTTGGTCTTTCTGATTTCAATTTTTATAAAGTGTTATTTCCAATTCCAATAATTTCATTATAAATTACATTAGCTTTAACTTTAAATAAAAACCAATATGAATTAAAAAACTTACTATTTGTATTACAATTGAATATAATTTTTCTATTTCATACATTTATGTTTCACAAATTTTCTTTGACTTCAGTAACAATATTACACAAAATATAAGCTTTTAAGAGATTAAATCATATGTTATATCTTCTATATTTATTTTATATTATTCATCATATATCATGTTGTTTAAATATTATTTAGTATAGTAATAATTTGGAAGCAATCATGGTCTATACTTACTAAAGTACGTCATTTAATTTCGGATCAGATAAATAAGAACCCCAATGTACTAAAATATGTTTTCCTAATAATAAGGTTAAATATGACATCGTTTAACTATTATAACTTAATTAGAGTTAAAAAATATATCAAATAAATTCTTGAAAAGGTAACATTTCTAAAAGTAGCTTTCTTAAATTTTAACTGTACATAAAAGCAGGGTTTGGAACTGAAAATGAATCGAAAATTAGAAACAAATTTTATATTGGTCGTTAGAAAAATAACGATTTATTTCGGTTTGAAGTGATCAAATGAATCTTTATACTTAATTGCGATTTGGAGCATTTTTAGATAATTATTTACTAAAGTAAATAAATGTACTAATAATACAACTATTAGAAAAAAACATAAACTTAAATTGTTTCCATGCACATCATTATTCATCGTATATTCATGATAAATTCATAATATCATGTAATTTAAATATTATTTTTTTAACAATAATTTGGATGTACTCATGTTCTATATTTACCGAATTACGTCATTTTAGAAAGAGATAAATAAGAACTCCCAATGTACTAAAATATGTTTTCCTAATAAAAAGGTTAAATATGACATCGTTTAACTATTATAACTTAACTATAGTTAAAATTATATCAAAGAAATTCTAGAAAAGACATCTTACTCGTACATAAGAAATTCGTTATAAAATATACTTTATAAATAATAAATAAATTTCACTATATTCGTTTATAAACTTTCTACATAACTGAAATATTTTTAAATATAATAAATATATTTAACTTGATATAATTTTTCAAATACATTAAACATCCCTTTTTATTAAAAATACATGAAAAATATTTTTCTCCAAATGAAAAAAATACAAGTAATAATTTTTAGCATGACATATACATAAAATATTTTTATTTACTTATATTGTTATTTACAAAGATTTTTTCTATTCTGACCCTGTAAACGACATTTTCAACCGAATTCATCCATAATATGCTTTTATAAGGTATGTTAAATAGGTTCAGCAGCAAAATTAAAACAAAGATTTTTGCTTTCGATGACTACTGAAGTATTTTTCTTAAATATGTGCACAACAATTTTTTTCTAACTTTTGATAATACATGTATTTAAATATTTTATTATTCTAGTTAAAATATTGAAATACAGAAGTACATAAAATATTAACAGAAGACAGAAAAAGTGTAAAGTAAAATGAATCCTACAGTACTTGGATAGTTTGATTCCCACGCAATAATTCTGCTAGGGTAAGGAGTAAGATGAATTTTACCAACTTCCATAAAGCAAGTAGAAGCTTGTGATATTGTCAATAAATTTTGGCTTGACTACACTGAACTTTACAAATGTCTAACTAGTGTATTTGTCCTTGCAATAATTCACTTTTCAGATGTTCCGCAGCAAGGTGGTTTTTATTAAAATGTAAAAAATATATTTCATGACATATTAGCCAAAATAATTTTGTAGATAAAATCGTTCTGTTAAATTCACTCTTCTCTACCATGAAATTTTTATTAGTTAATAATTTTATTTGATGAGAAGGTTAGTATAAAAAATAATAACCTTGAAAGTATAATGAAAGAGAAAATGAAATAAAATACCCATTTCACAATAATAAAATAGTTCTTTATTCTGGAGTAAATTATTTTATAACATTAAAACCCATGATAAAAAATAAATTAATCATATGCTCAAAGAAATTTCAAAAGAATATATCACATGTTTTTGTTAGTTAAAATATAGAAGTTTATAAAATATTAATAAATAGCGGTAAAAGACATAAATATTGTAGAGTAAAATGAATCATATAGTACTTGGATAGTTTGATTCCCTTGCAGTAATTCTGCTAAAGTAATCAGTAAGCTGAATTCTACCAATTTCCTTTACGCAACAAGAATCTTGTGATATTGTCAGTAATTTTTGGTTTGATTACACTAAAGTTTACAAATGATTAAGTAGTGTATTTGTCCTTGCAATAATTCACTTTTCAGATGTCCAGCGCAAGCCCACAGGATATTTTTAGCACGTTGGTTTTAATTAAAATATAAAAATATATTTCATGGCATATATTAGCCTAAATAATTTCCTAGATAAAACCCTAATTTTAAATCCACTCTTCTCTACTATAAAATTTGTGTTAGTTATTAATTTCATATACTGAGAAGGTTAAATAACGTTAATAAGCTTGAAAGCATAATGAAACAGAAAATGAAATGATATTTAATTTTTTCCCATTTCACAATAATAAATTAACACTTTATTCGGAATAAACTATTTTATATATATTAAAACCATGATAAAAATAATTTAATCATATTCTCAAAGAAATTTCAAAAGAATATATCACATTTTGTTGTTAATGAAAATATTAAAATATAAAAGTATATAAAATATTAATAATTAGCGGTAAAAGATAGGAAAATTGCAAAGTAAAGTGAATTCTACAGTTCTTGGATTGTTTGATTCCACTGAAGTAATTCTGCTAAAGTAGCTTGTAAGGTGAATTCTACCAACTTTCTTA
>CM063505.1:144144237-144159237 GCA_032207245.1 Pardosa pseudoannulata
CTGGAAATGGTGTTTATTATATACTTAAAAATGTAACAATGAGCTTTTTTGATTAATTATAAAAATTCAACAAATATCTCTAATTAAATTATAAAGTTTAATTAAGAATTAGCAGTAAATAGAGTTTACCATCTTGTAATGAATATAGTTATTACCGATAAATATAAAATTGGTATTATTAATAGTAATTTAAGCATCTATCAAGTAGAAAATATTTTTTGAATGATTTTCTGATTGCTTGAAAAACTTTACCTATAAAACGTCAAGTATTTATTTTACAGCAAAATATGAAACCTAATTAAATTTAATTACTTTGTAAATGATAAATCTGTTATTTCTCTATTTGAGAAAACCTTTATTATATTTGTTACCGAAAATATTGATAATTTTACAACAAATATTGATTATTTTAATATTTTCCACAGATAACAGTAACTAAACTTTCATGCTAATGTCTGTAAGACTAATTTTATCCGTCATATTACTCATATGAAGATAAGCATTGATTAATTTTGAAGTCACATTTTTAAACAATTGGAAAACGAAGGGTTCTTTAAAGTTTATCAATCTTAAAAAATGAACCATATTACCTTGAAAGTTTAACCACATTTATATACATACATTAGTAATAACATAATTTATTTCTAGCTAGATTGATTAAAAGCGAAATAATTTTATTTGAAAAGTCCACTTAGAATAAAAGCCATTGCTCTTTTGTTTCTGTAAAGATTTAATATATTGATCTGTTTTCTGCAAATACGTTTGACTGGAGAGTCTTTAAGTTAGGTACACATGAAATCATCTATAAAAATAATACTTACTTTTAACTACATTTAATAATATTATATTTATAATTATATTTTATAATATTATATTTATAACTATATTTAATAATATTATATTTGTAACTATATTTAATAATATGATATTTATAACTATATTTAATAATATATTTAATAAAGCATTGCATACATTCAGTTCATAAAATATTATACCTGCCTTATAAATTACACTTTATAGTGTCTTTCAAACCAAATAAAAATAAATGGAAATATGCTGTTAAATACAGTCCTGAGTAGGTACTAGAAAGGTAAAGTGAAGTTTGAAGCCAATTTTTAAACAATTGAAAAACGAAGGGTTTTTTTTAAAGTTTATCAATCCAAAAATAAAACCATTTTTTCTTGAAATTTTAACCACATTTATATACATACATTCGTAATAATATCATTCATCTCTAACTAGATTGTAAATAATTTTATTTCAAAAGTCCACTTAGTACAAAAGACATTGCTCTTTTTTTTTCTTAAGATTTCTAAAAATTTAAAATAATAATCTGATTTCTGCAAATTCGTTTGACTGGAGAGTCTTTAATTTAGGTACATATGAAATCATCTATAAAAATAATGCTTACTGTTAACTATATTTAATAATATTATATTTATAATTATATTTTATAATATTATATTTATAACTATATTTAATAATATTATATTTGTAACTATATTTAATAATATGATATTTATAACTATATTTAATAATATATTTAATAAGGCATTGCACCCATTCAGTTCATAAAATATTATACCTGCCTTATAAATTACACTTTATAGTGTCTTTCATACCAAATAAAAATAAAAGGAAATATGCTGTTAAATACAGTCCTGAGTAGGTACTAGAAAGGTAAAGTGAAGTTTGAAGCCAATTTTTAAACAATTGAAAAACGAAGGGTTTTTTTTAAAGTTTATCAATCCAAAAATATAACCATTTTTTCTTGAAATTGTAACCACATTTATATACATACATTAGTAATAACATCATTCATCTCTAACTAGATTGTAAATAATTTTATTTCAAAAGTCCACTTAGCATGAAAGCCATTGCTCTTTTTGTTCTTAAGATTTCTTAAGATTTCTAAAAATTTAAAATAATAATCTGATTTCTGCAAATACGTTTGACTAGAGTCTTTAAATTAGATACATATGAAATCATCTATAAAAATAATATACACCGTTAACTATATTTAATAATATTATATTTATAACCATATTTAATAATATATTTCATAATGCGTTGCACCCATTAGGTCATAAAATATTATACCTACCGATAAATTACACTTTATAGTGTTTTTCAAACCAAAATAAAATGTAAGAAAACATGCTGTTAAAGACAGTCCTGAGTAGGTACTAGAAAGGTAAAATGAAGAACGCTTTCTAAATTTTAAGAAAGATAATTTAATGTTTCTAAAATAACGTTCTTTAAATAGGTAACAGACTATTTTGAGGATAAAGTGTTTGAAGTTAAATTTTGTAGAAAACTAAAAATTTTTCAAGAATAAAAGATGTTATTTTATATTAAAAAGAGGGAATATATTTTGGATACGGCAAAAAAATACATTTTAGAATGTAATACGCTCTTTTTTACTCTAGTTTTTATCCAATATATAATTTTTGAGTACTACAAAAAAATCATAATTGTTTTCTTTTACAGGATATGTTCAAAAATATGACATTGTATCTAGTTAATTATTTGTTCTTAATTTTAAAAAAAAATTATTTTAAAGAATTTATTTAATGTTATTTTTATATCTTAAAATGGCATGTTTAGAAGGAAATAAATAGAAATGTTTTTATTTTAATAAGTTATAAAATAAGACAAAAATTATATTCTAAGAAAGTTTTTGATAATCCCAATAAATTCATCACAAAATTATTTTTAATTCTTCACAAAATTAAAAATATTGCGTATAAATCAAGCATAAAAAATTTAAAGCAAAATAAAACACTAAAATTTTCAAAAAGGTATAATTAATTATTCATTAAAGCAATTTTAATGAATGTAATGTATATATATATATATATATATATATATATATATATATATATATATATATATATATATATATATATATATATATATAAGCAGTTTAAAAAATGCACATTTCTTCGCTTTTTAATTTATAACTTCTAAGGAATAATTAAGGAGAGAATTATTTACAAATGTTTCAAATGTTATTTTATGTTTTTTTATTAAAACTAGACATACTAATTATTTTTAATGTTTTATTAAAGATCTAGTGGTGTATTCATTATTTGCTTTTATATAAAAAAAGATATAGTATCATCAACTGATTAATTTAGACTATAACTCTTTGAGAAAAAACATCTTTATTTTTAATTTAAGAAAAACGTATTACCATTGCTTAAAATTTTTCCGTATTAATCGAAAAGAATAATTTAACTATGTAATTAACTTTCGAATGCCGAATATATTTATTTTCGGACCCAAAGGAATGCATTTTCTGAACATTTCATTATAGTATTTTTATCATACTAGAACTTAACAAAAATAAGTTTCAGAAAGAATAAATTTTTATGATTTCTTTTTTTTAATTTTCTAAAAACATAATTTTATTATACTTGATTTAAAGACTATTGTTTATATATAGATTAATGGATTATAAGTAAAGAAGTTTATTTCATATTTTTTAAAACATATTGTTTAAATTCGAATAGAGGGGTACCCCAGAACGAGAGAGATAGTCTTTTCCCAAGAGACAAGAAGCTTAATCAATAGATACATTTATATATATATATATATATATATATATATATATATATATATATATATATATATATATATATATACAAATATATATATATATATGTATATATATATATATATATATATATATATATATATATATATATATATATA
Source organism: Pardosa pseudoannulata (assembly GCA_032207245.1). Lineage (NCBI taxonomy): Eukaryota > Metazoa > Arthropoda > Arachnida > Araneae > Lycosidae > Pardosa > Pardosa pseudoannulata. The sequence goes on from CM063505.1 coordinate 144,147,955, forward strand.
TATATATATATATATATATATATATATATATATATATATATATATATATATATATATATATATTATATATATATATATATATATATATATATATATATTATATATATATATATATATATATTTGAATTTAATTGTTAGATCAGAAGAAAACTGATCCATTTGCCAGCGATAGCTGAAAAATGTGTTGAATGGACAGAAAATTTACATTTATTGCACACATAGATTTGGAAAATGTGTTAGAGGGATTTTAAGTATAGGAAACTGCTTTGGTTAAGACAATTTGTGACAGGGTAAATAGAATTCGAGGTCTTAGAATGCGAGAGAGGAAATTTTTAAAGATAGACTAAAGTGAAATAATTTTGACATATTATATATATATATATATATATATATATATATATATATATATATATATATATATATATATATATATGGGGGGTGCGTGTGTGTGTGTGTGTGCGTGTGTGTGTGTGTGTTTGCAGGTATTTGTAAAATGACATGCACCTGTGACCATACATAAAAATGTGCATGTATTTCTTACAGTGTTATCTAAAAGCAAATAGCTTTAACTTTTAATTATCTCATAACTACTAAGGTGTTACGCCAGTACAGCTTTGGAAAAATAATAATCATTAGTTCTAGATTATATTCTGAATTTCATTATAATATATGAAAAGACGGTAAGTAATTATTTTTTATATATATCGGAAATATTTTTTGAGATTCTAAGACAAAATATATGCCTAGAGAAAAAAAGAACATACTTCTTTGTCAAATCACCATCTGTTGCCAAAATGCGCATTGAAATACTAATTTGCATGATATTGCACATTGATGTCCCTCGAGAGAGTCATTATCCAAATTTCTCCCTTTTTTTTCTTCGTTAATGCCATGAAAAATCTTTAATGTTACACAGATTCACACCGTAAGTGTTGATTAAAACTGCATTCCGTTGCCGAATTTTCCTAGAAAGCTTGGTTCATTTGCAAAAATTATTTTTTAATGAAATATTTCGCAATTTACATTACTTTACTAAGAATTTGCATATTCTTAAAACAAAGTTTTTGCGGCATTTGTTTTAATATGAAAATATTTCTGAAAAATGAAATGAAAGCATAAACTGCCTACAAGCATTATCTATTCTTGAAGCTGTTGTTTTAAAAATAGTATAGAATTTAAAACTTTTATCTAATGGAATAAATTCTCAAAATATTTCATAAACAGGTGACACAAAATTGTTTTGTTTTTAAAATACATTGTATTTTTAAATGTTAGTTTGAATTTTTCAGAAATAAAGGTTTAATTTAGATACTTTTAGTGAGAAACAGAAAGAAAATGTGTTTTGCTAACCGTTCTATCCATCGTAAATAAGATAATCATATGGATATAAAATTCCTAATTTCTTATATAAAAGTGATGGTTAATTTTAGCTATGTTTTTAATTATGCTTGTTTTTTTATTCTGAGTTTTATAAACATTAATTTAATATGAACTGAACTACATATACAAAACAACTGTTTGCTAATAATTTTTACCTAATTTATAAATTACTTAATTCTTATATATTTGTTCTATAGTACCGTAATACATCATCAAAAGTGTAAAGTGTTTTGTGTATGACTGACAGACTATAAACAGGTCTTTATTAAGTTAGAAAATTTAAGCCACATACATGGGCCCCGAAATCAAAGGGGCTTTCACTTTCGACTATGTACGAAACAAAAAGTCTCTAGACATGTACATACAAACATATTTTTTGCTCTCATTTTTGTGCATGTTTTATTAGAAATTTGATGTGCCCCTTTTTTATTTAACATATTAAAGCCATCGTATGAGAAAAATTAAATAAATATTATTTCCTAATGCAGTCAACAGTTTCAAACAATCAAAATCAATATGTTATGCTGATTAGGAATTAATAAATCATGAAGGTATTGCTTTTTTATTATTAATGAATTTAGAGATGTAGTTATGTGGTCTATGTAATTATAATGAGAATCTGTATATAAAAAGAATTTTTTTTCTCAAACCTCTCTACACAATTTAAATATATAAAATATGTTTCAGAATATTTTCAGATATTTCCAGGTAATATTAGAAGTGAAAAAATTAATCACTTATTTCACGAAATATTACTGCAAATACGCTGAAAATTCTAAAGGGTTTACAATTTCCATTTGTGCACAAACCTTTTTTGTAAATTTTTTTCTCTGTACAAAAAAAGTATCAATTCGTGTATTTATTGTCTTTAAGAGATCTTTATTAAAATTTAGTGTACACTCTAAGTACATTACTATTAATGAGTAATTAAGTGACAGCTGAACGGTGTTTTGTAAATAGTATGCATATACGCTTAAGGTACGTACATAAAAATTAATACTTGTATTCAAACAACATCATGTTCTGAAATTTAAGGCAGAAGAGATGAGATTTTTTATTGAGAATTCTTAGCAAAGTTCTTGATCAACCTCTCTCCCTCTCAACCGTTGGTAATAAACATGTACTTCAATTTAGAAAATATGTTTGAAAGAAGATAATCATTCATTTTATGTAATTTTGAAATTTTAAAATATAGCTTTTTTTAATTTACAAAGTCTCAAATGCGTCTTATTTGAATCATTATTAGATATATATGTCTGACACCAACGCTTTAGTATTAAAAGGCCAGTAAAGAAATTTATTGAGCAACCTGTATATTTTTCACAGAGGAAACAGCTGTATTAAACTGTCTACTTATTATCCATCCTTAACGATAAATAGGCAGCTGTTAAATTTCCCTACTGTCATTTCTGTTGATGGAAGAAAATATAAAAATATGTCTCTAAATGAATATATTTTCGAAGACCATAAATCCTTTTGTGTATCAGATTGTTAAAAAATGATTACTTTATATGTTAGAATAGCAAGATAAATTAAGCGAATAGATAAAATTTATATTTATATCGAAAGTCTTCAAGCGATGACTATAAAGCAGAAGAACATTAAAGACAAGAATAAAGTTAAAACTCTAAAAATGGGGAATTATTGCTGTTATTCCTAAAATAAATGGATGTATAATAAGTGTATAATAAACAGATCAATAAGTCTGTATACGTTTGTAGCGCGTGAATGTTTATTTAATGGTTAATTACATTTTTGCCTAGAGGCCTAAATTTATGTTTTGATCTGCTTACATTCGGAAGTTACAGTAAAGACCTTACACTTCGTTAGGCACTTCGTTAAACCCTATTACCTTGACCTTGACCTTCGTTACCTATAAGTCACAAAAATGTAAGATAATTTAGATATAAAAAAGTCAGAAGAACATACATACTTATGTTTCTTTTATCCTTTTATATTATAAAATATATTTTACATATATCTATTATCATATTAACTGCTGTTCATATGTGTTTTTTTTTCAAATTTGGTGCGATAGTATGATGATTTTTCATTGTAGAGACGCGGTAACTCAGTCGGCAAGGGCAGCGATCTCGAAACTGAAAGGCTGTGGATTCGGGGCTCGAACCTGCTTAAGATCCGCCGTGTTTGTCAAAGGGGACTGGGGCACATAAAATATGATCGTGGTCACAATGTCCTCCAAGTTCTCTAAAATTACTTCTGGGTTGACAGTCCAAATTTGGGGGTCTTCTGCTTGGTCCCTGCGTCTAAATTGCAATTACTTCTAAATAAGAAGGTTATTGGTGCTCCCTTAAACTACACGTGCTTTCCTGGTGAAGCTAAAATTACAACTGCTTCATAGAATTGTATTGGCTCAAAGACATATAGTTCTTGTATTGCCAGCTGCATTAGGAAACAAAATGATTTTTCATTGATGAGATACATTTAAGGCAAAGGGTAAAAAATGTTGTGTTATGAATAAAAAGGATGGGTCCTTGACTAATAAGTGAAGCAATAATAAGTGATTTGTTTTATTCTATGCCTTAATATGTACAAGGGTTATGGCATAGAAATCATTCTAAAAGATAATCGTTTCTCGTAAAGCTATTTTCAAGCACATTCTGTTCTGCACCTCAAGCAATTTCAACTGCAAAGACTGGTCTGCATAGATAATTCACAAAGTTTTGATTTAAAATTCATAAAATCTTTTATTTCAAATTTTATGCATAGTCTAAATTAATTTTATTTTATTTACTCTCTTTTCTTTACAGTAGCATATTGTAGTGCTATAATTTAAAACACCATGACATTGTAATTATGGGAGAGACTTTATTTTAGCATGAAAGAAGAGGTTTGTATTTGTTTCCTAAGGATACAACTGTATAAGCAAAGAGATATTTTATTAATTTGGAAGAACATTTGCGTAGTTTCTGGATAATTTCTCAGTGTTATCATTTTAAGCAGGATAGGTATGTTTAATACAAAGTTAGAATTGAGACAAAGGTTTCTAAAAAACCATAATCAAGTTTTTCTGGTAACCAGTTACTTTCCCTTACATTGATCAAGGAAAATATATGTAATTGCAGGAAAGACAAAATTAATCAGACCTGCTCTATTAACAAACATGGCAAATTGAGACAGTGGAGAAACTGTGATAATCTATAAATCCATAATATTTCGTTTACCTTGATGAATATATACAAGACTGAAGAAAACAATAAAATATTTGGGTAATATGACAAAAATTCTAATTATAATCTGACGTCCTATAGAATCCAATTACAACTATGCGGTTTCCTTGATCATGTAAATAATTTTTCGCTGCCTCTGTATTTAACAAGTTATGATAACTAGAAATATAGAAAATATTAGTAATTTATAATTTGAATTTTGGATTTTTGTTCTGTGTGTGCAAATAAACGGTATTGCATTGTTTCGATGATATTTATTCGGAGTTTAAAGACGGAAGAGAATAGCTAAACAAATAAAAAATAATAGACAAGTATGACTCATTGGATAACGAATATTTCTTTTACTTTATTTTTTCTTTTAATTTCCAGCTTCCTTTTTTCTAAATATAAAAGTGTCTCTTTTAACTAAAGAGGCTTTGAAATATCGTGTAGTATTATGCATGAAAAATTATTTCTATATATTTATACAATGTACTGTTTAAAATTAGGTTTATTTCTATAAAACAGTCAGAAAAATAAGGCTGCATGAAAGTGCTATGTAAAGCAATAACTTATTACGCAATTTTGTTTAATGTATAGTACCACTTGTCTTATTTTTAGCTTTATTCATTTATATGAATTTTAAATTAAATTTATTTAATTTTACATTATTTGTAATTAGCAATATCCTCAATATATGCATATTTAAAATTTGTTCAAATTTCTTCATATTTTGACCTAAGAATGTTAACTAGGACAAATCGCATTTTTTAGAAATGTTTCATAATTTTTACCCAGACATAGACTTTTTAAAATAACGAGAAACGAAATATTTCAGAAACCATTCTTTGATTTTTCTTTTATGAGTGAAAACAAGCGATATTTCATTGTTACATTTCTCTTTAATCGGTGTATCAAAATGAAACAAAAACATGAAAAACGAATAAAAATATTGGAAAGATATGACATATGGGACAGAAATTATTTGCGTTTCAATGTTTCCTTACCTCTCCAGGCTTCCTTTTTAAGATAAAAAACAATAGTTTCTTTCAATTTTGGATGTTTTGGAACAATGCATAGTATAATATTTAAATAAATATTTACGTACGTTAATATCTTACAAAGAAAGCAATGGAGGCTGCAAAATTTGGTACTATTTATAACAAAGTATTTACTCAAAATGATAATGTGTGAAAGTTTTAGAAAATGCAATAACTTAATATTTAGTGATTTGTACTATTTATTTCATTTTAATTATTTATTCCCATTATATTAAAATTTAGAATTAAGCGTGCTTAGATTTTTCTATGTCCACAATTAAAATTCTCAAAATTTTTTCTTACATTTACATGCATTTCTCGGCAAATTCAACTGTATTGTACTGGTAAAGAATTTTCTTTCAAAGATTATATTAAAAAATATCGTATTTTTAAATGAATTTTATTTTCTTTTGTAGTTACATAAGAATAAAATATTAAAATAGAGAAAAACATTTTTTAAATGTGTACTTTGAATTAATAATGTGCTACTTTTAATTCTTGATCTAATGAAATATTGTAATTGCGATAGATCAATTCACAAATTCTAGAGAAAATACTAATATAAACGAAACCTGCATGAAACTTGTTGCTTTAGGTGTGCGTCTGTATATTCGAAAAAAAAAACTTTAATTTTAAAATTCTAAACATCCTTTTTGTCCTTCCCTGAACTTGTTGTAACTATTTTCCCGCAACATTTCTACATGTGTGCATGTGGTACACCATGTATGTCAAGTCTTATACCACTTAAAATTTGCATAAGATTTTAACTCAAAAACAAGTAGGTATTGAGAGCCCAAAATTTTTATTTATAGAGGTTATAATTTCTAGTTGTGCATTTCCCCTTTTGATTACAGTCAGAAGTCAATATAATGTAAATTTTCATTATAGTGGATATTAATGCTGCAGCATAAATCAAAAACAATCAACCGTAGAACTACATAATTTTGTATTTAGGACTTTCATAATTTCTGGTTATTTACCTCCTCATGATTGTAATCTGCAGTCTCTAAAAGAATATAATCAATAAAATATATAATAAAAAAGAGGGACATGAAAACGATTTTTTATTTAAAATTTTTATAACATATATTTGTACACTTTGACTGCAACTGCTCTTTATATAATGAAATGAGATCTCAATATAATGACTATTATCGAGATGGATATGAAACTCTATATGTCAAAAACATCGACGTAGTCATACGATTTTCTAACAATGTGCAGTCAACATAACGAAAATTTTCGAGATAATAACAATTATAGCTAGGTATTCAAAAACACTGCAAAAATGTATGATTGTATGTAAAATCGTATTGATATAGTCTTATACATTTCTAAAAATATGTAATTTTAAAAGTTGAAACAGTTGTCTTTTAAGTCCATTTAAAAAAAATAAATAGAAATATATTTATTTAAAGGAATAGTTTTAAATCTCTACTTTTTCGTACTACTTGCGAGGTGGAAAAAATAGCATTGTAATCAATAAATATTTCAGTTCGGAAATCAATATCTATACAATTAAATGTCTCCCTATATTGAATATTCTCGATTCTCGTCACTACCAGATGGAATAATTTGTCTCTACTCAAGCTACGATTTTAAAAAACGGAATCTACATTGAATATTCCAAAGCGTGTGAAATCAATAAAACTGAGAGCCCATCATACAAAATAAAATGTAAAATACCCCGTATAATAATATCTTAAGTTATCTGTCCATCTGTCCTCGTATTTATGAAGCGGTTGGACCTGGAATGACGAGGGACATCTATATTGGATTCTTGATGAATTAGGCTAGCAAAATTCAAAGCAAGTCTTTAAAACGCTCGAAATCCTCCCCCTTCTCCTCAACTTATCGCGCGTTTAATGCCCTTACTTTAAGCCTTCTTTTGGCTGGTGAAAAGAAGACTATTAAGGGCCGGTCTCACCAAAGTCGTTTAATGTCTAACCCTGATTAATCCATAGCGCGAACCAATTGTGAGACGCAATTCTCCGTTTAAGAAAAGATTAATCGTGGTTAGCAGTTAAACGACTTTGGTGAGACCTGCCCTAAATTTATCACATAATTAATAGATAAAAATAACATTTTTTCGAAGGTTACGACTTAATTTCTTTAACCATCTCATTTAATCATCTATTATTTTAAATTATTTAAATATCGTCTGAATTATTTTCATACGTTTTATCACTGAACTTAGGTATTACGTAAATAATTTTCTTTTATATTTAGCATAAATGATAGATTAGGTACATATGTGATAATTTTAAATTTAATCATCGATTATTTTTTGTTGCAATGAAAATTTTATCACCGGTATTAAAAACAAATTATTTTCATAAAATTCTAAAAGTCTAATTCACAGACTAATGAATTTCTAGCGTTTAATTATATATCTTTGAAAACTAAGAACTTTGTTTATTATACATAGCCACACGGTTTGACTAAATGAATTCAAAGTGGTTCTAAGCTGCATTCACAGTATCGGGAGACTGTAGAGGAGTATGAAGATAAACATATTATTGAGTGTGTACCAGATAATTCTCAGCCAAAAAACAAACTATTCTTTAACGTACCTTATAGGGTACTTTACAATTCTGGAAAATTATAAATTTTATTGATCCCGTCATATGATGGGCTATATGCTAGTATAGAAAGATTTTTTGCAGTGTTGCATCTTCATCCAAATCATACTTTTAAATACTTTTAAACCTTTTCAATCCCTATCAAAAACGTATTGTTTTTCAGTATTATCTATGTATGGTTGAATACATGTACAAATGCAACTCTACTGTGCAAGCAAATATTTTATTGTTTAATAAGATTACTAAAAGAAATCATATTTCTGAAAATAATCTTATTTTGTGTAGTAGTTACTCAAGCATAAAATTTGAAAATGTGGAGAGTCGAAATACTTCATATTTTTATATTTTGATTGTTACTTAGTGCGTGCAAATAGCAGGAATTTTATTGTTGTAGTCATTCCTTTAGAAAGAAGTATGAAGATGAAAATAAGAATAAAAATATGGAAGAAAACTAAACAAACATGGCACATGTAATAACATAGATTAATTTCACAAGAATAGTTTTCTTTTGATTTTAACATACTCTTTTATGTAGAAAAACAAGTTATTTTCAAATGACAAGGATTTGAAATGCACCTTTCATTATCGCTAAAGTATATTTGCATATGTTAATAGCTATTTAATTTACTGATACTTCAAGCATCATTAAGGGTGATATAGATTTTCACATAAATGTTTGTTTTATTTTGTTCCGTTTAAATGTTAAAAAACTAAATATAATGAATAAAAGAGTAGACATTTATTATAAAGAGTAGATTTTCTATTTTAAAAGAGAGTAAAATTCATGTTACGTTGGCGTAGTGTTTGAGATAGAAGAAACATAACATCATTAAAAAACACATGCATAAATATATCTTGATTAAATGATTTTATACAATTAAATAAATGCCTAAGGAATACAACTGGAATCAACTTATCTTTTGTAGATATCGAAGACTGCTTTTGAGTCGGCGTCGGCCCTAAAAAACAATATGGCGATGATTTTCCTCAAAAGGTCTATCCCGAATTTCGCGGATGGCAGCAAAGATCAACTACTCTCCTCTGGTCACAACCATGTCCTCTAAAAAAATCAGACTGCTTCGAGGAGAAAAAACAGGGGTCCACTCCAGAACAGGGGGGTGTCAGAATCCCCCAAACCAATGGGCACTTCTCTTGCTTTTGAGAAGTCCGGAGTTCCTTTCTAGTTCAAACCGGTCCTGTTCTGATATGACTTTGAAAATGACTCACGGGAAAAAGTAAAAAAAGCTGAACAGAATGTAACTTATTGTTACAAAGAGTAGAAAATATCATAATAAACAACATGACTCAATGATCAGATGTACGATTATGATTCTTTTAACTGCTTTGACTCCTATAACTGTTATGTTTGCGATGAGAATCTACTTTACACGATAAGTAGCAAATTATTAACTTTACTAATTCTAACTAAAAATTGCTCTAATCTATATTCGATTAGAAACTTTGGGTGATTAATTGTCGAAAAAAAAATTAACAAATCCTTGTTTAATTCTAAACAACTGTAGCTATTTTTAATAATCATTTATTCAAAAATTTATTCATAATTTTATAAGCTCCATGATAATTCGAATATAATACTACTGTGACTTTAATGTGAAATTATATTCAATGACATTCATTTTACATAAAACATGTACGATGATTTTATGAAATTGCAACTAAAAGGGAAGTTGTACAACTATTCTTATGCAATAATAATATATATACACTCAAGAGATAAAACATTATGACCACCAGTACATTTTTGCAATGAACTCGCCTAGATAACGTGGAAGGAACGTGATCAGGGGTAAGTGGTATTTAACTGCTGCTGGAGAGTCTGAAGAAACATTCTTTCACTTACTTCTGTGTGTCATGGAAAAAGCTGCGGATCTAAGCGATTTTGATAGAGGGCAGAATGTAATGGCTCTGAACATGTATTTCCCAAAACTGCACAACTCGTGGGTTGTTCGGGATCTACAGTTGTTAGTACTTATGCAAAAAGAATGAATGAAGGTGAAACCACCAGTAGACGACATGGTGTTGGACCTCCACACGCTATCAAAGAAAAAGCTCTTCGGAGACTGTCTCACATGGTGAAGCAAAAAACGGAACCAGACAGTGGCTCACCTGACAACCCAATACAATGCAGGGCCAAGTAGAATAGTATCGGAGCACACTGTTCAGCGGACACTTTTGGATATGGAGCTTGGTAGAAAACGTCCCACTTGTATGCCTTTCCTGACCGAGAGTCATCCCCAACTGCGTCTACGCTGGGCTCCGGAACATCACGACTGGTCCATGGATCAGTGGGAGAGAGTTGCCTGGTCATATGAATCACGGTTTGTCATTCATCACGCCAATGACTATATCAGGATACTCCGTCCTTTAGACGAGCAGTTGCTCCCTCAATATACAGTAGGTCATACACAGGCCTGTGGGAGAGGTATTATTCTTTTGGGGACGTTCTTTTCGGTATCTCTGGGAACCATGGTTGTGGTAGAACAGACCATAAATGCTACAGGGTATCTGGACATCATTGAGGACCAGTTGTACCCTTACATGGCATCTTTTTTTTCCACTTGGTAATGGAATGTTCCAACAGGACAACGCCCCGTGTCACAAGACTAAAATTGTGTTTTAGTGGGTCCAGGAAGATGATACTGAATTCCAATTAATGTTCTCTCACCTGTAACTCACCGGATCTCAATCCAATAGAACACATTTGGGATGTCATGGGTCGGCAGCTCAGAGTTCAAAGACCACCAAATCGCAATATCTCGGATTTCCTTAACCATTGCTTATACATTTGGTACAATCTGTCTCCGGTCATCTACGAAGGACTTCTGGCATCCATGCCAAGGCGGGTTGAAGCTGTTTTGCACGCCAAAGGTCGACCAACTCCTTATTGACAGGTGGTCATAATGTTTTGGCTTTTAAGTGTATATATTGGCATAGACGCCCATGGCTCCGCTCATTAGCGAGTCTTCTTATACTCAGTGAATTTTTTCTGTAGCAAACATAGAAAACCACTACGGTGGTACGCAAGAATAGCGGTATGTTAACGGCAACTTTTCTTTTTGAACAAAGACTCTACCACTCTTAATATTATTC
>CM063505.1:144161737-144221152 GCA_032207245.1 Pardosa pseudoannulata
ACTTGTGGCTCGAGTGCGCTTTAAGCAGTAAAACTTTTTATTAGCTTTCGCGTAGCAAAACAGTAGAAAGCTGATCTCCAAATCAAAAATAAATAATAAACTGCAAAATAAGGCTTTTCTTTTTTTCTTGTTTTTAAAACAATAGTAAGTGAACTTTTAAAGATTGTATTTAATCGTATAAATTTTCACTTTTCTATTTTGCCTTTATTCAAGCTAATTGATGGATTTGTACATAAAGAAATTTTTGGTTTTCATAGTTTACTCTGCTGTAATTTCTTTACCTTATTATATTTACTATACTTCTATAGAACAAACGAAACTATTCCATGTAAAAAATTATATTTGCTATAACAACAAAAGTAAGGCTTCCAAAATTAAATTGGGGATTTTCTGTTACATTGAATTCTGTTCACTGTTCTATTTTGCCTTTATTCGGGCAAATTGATGGATTTGTTCAAAAGGAAATTTGGGATTTTCTTAGTTTACTCTACTGTAGATTCTTTACCTTATTATATTTACTCTACTTCTATAGAACAAATAAAACTATTCCATGTAAAAAATTACATTTGCTATAACAATAAATATAAGCCTTTCAAAATTAACTTGCTGTAATTACTCTGCGGTAATTTCTCTACCTTATTATATTTACTATACTTCTATAGAACAAACAAAACTATTTCATGTAAAAAATTATATTTGCTATAACAATAAAAGTAAGGCTTCCAAAATTAACTTGGAGATTTTCTGTTACATTGAATTATGTTCACTGTTCTATTTTGCCTTTATTCAGGCAAATTGATGGATTTGTTCAAAATTAAATTTTGGATTTTCTTAGTTTATTCTGCTCTAGATTCTTTACCTTATTATATTTAATATACTTCTATAAAACAAATAAAACTATACCATGTAAAAAATTATATTTGCTATAACAACAAAAGTAAGGTTTCCAAAATTAAATTGGGGATTTTCTGTTACATTGAATTCTGTTCACTGTTTTATTTTGCCTTTATTCGGGCAAATTGGTGGATTTGTTCAAAAGGAAATTTGGGATTTTCTTAGTTTACTCTGCTGTAGATTCTTTACCTTATTATATTTACTATACTTCTATAAAACAAATAAAACTATTCCATATAAAAAATTACATTTGCTATAAAAATAAATGTAACGCTTCCAAAATTAACTTTGAGATTTATTGTTACGTTTAATTCTGTGTCATTTCAATTTTAATATTGTTATTATATCAGGTTATATTGATGACTTAAAAGGATAGTAGGTTGTACATATTATATACATTTAGTAAACCTAGTACATAATTTGTTTTATATAATTTCAGATATTCCAGAGATTGTTTTCCATCTTATGCATTGTAATGCTTTATATAATACGTGAGACGAAACTAATAACTTCAGTAACTTAAGCTAATCTATTCTTCGCTGTGTGTATTTTATCGTGTTACTGCTAGATTTAGGTTCATACTTATAATACTTGGATATCTATAAAAATAACTAAATAACAGAAATAATAACAGAATAAAACTCTTCAATGCAGTTTAAGATTATACTGTAACAATGAACTATATATGTCTATAATACATTTGCATGAAAATATTTTCTTTAAGCAGGATGTTATCTCCTGTACTTAAGAAATGATTTATACGATTATGATTCGGGTTTAAGCTTATTTTTTGCATAGTAAATATAATATGGTGATTTTGTCATATCTTTTTCTATTTTTCTGCTTTGCCAAACTTAATCTAATCTTATAGTTCTTGAATAGAAATATCAGAAATCTCGAAGAATAAAATTTTCATAAATTTTATTCTTCGAGAATAAATCTTGCAATTTTTTTCTAACCGTCCCTAACAAAAAATTGCTAATTTGTAGAAAAGTAAATAATCTTTTTATATGTATAATTCAAAGATTTTTTATGTTAATGAACCAACTGTAATTAAACTTAAGGGAACAATTTAAATGTTATTGAAAAACTAGAAAGAATGAAATAAAGAACGAATATTAGCTTCATAAAAATTTAATTAAACATTTTTTATATTTTTTTATGAAAGAAAAGATTTTAAGGGGAAAAAATATTCAGTCATTTTCAGTGTTTCTTTAGAAGATGAATTTTGTTTTATCATGAGCTTGAAGCATTTTTTTTACTGTAATGCATGTGATATTTTGATCCCTTAAAGTATTCATTTAAACAAAAGTTCTAAAGTTCTAGAAAGTCTAAAAAAGTTAAATGAAACCGTTTTCTTGTTAATTCTTTGTGTTAAGGGTATTAAGTGGGTATAAAATGGAATATTTATAAGTTCCTTATTACTGTATCGTTCAATACTAATGAAAAACATGTAATTCCATGCTGATCTCTTATTATACATTAACATGTCTAGATAAACCAAAAATATTTCAATAAAAATGTAACATAATTCCAAACCAAAATGTCAAACTAAAAATTAAGATAACATATCACAACAAGCACATTAAAAAGAATTAATTTGTTAAATTTGTTTTTAAACTCAAATGGAAACATAGAAAATTGTAGTATTTGTGTTATTATTATTTTTCAACAACTAATATCTAATTTGTTTTGTACAAGCTGAAAATTATTTTTACTTTATCTCTCAGTACTAATAATAAAAATGTAATTTTCTGCTGATCTCTTATTATACATTAATATGTCTCGATAAACCGAAAATGTTTCAATAAAAATGTAACATAATTTCAAACCAAAATGTCAAACTAAAAATTAAGATAACATATCACAAAAAGTACATTAAAAATAATTAATTTGTTCAATTTATTTTTTTACTCCAATGGAAACACGAAAATATGTTGTATTTCTGTTATCATTATTTTTCAACAACTAATATCTAACTTGTCTTGTACAAGCTGCAAATTATTTTTATTGTATCTCTCACTACTAATAATAAAAATGTAATTTTCCTATGCTCTCTTGTTATACATCAACATGTCTAGATAAACCGAAAATGTTTTAATAACAAAGTAACCTAATTTCAAACCAAAATGCGAAACTAAAAATTAAGATAACAGATCACAAAAATACATTAAAAAAGAATTAATTTGTTCAATTTGTTTTTTAAGTCCAATGGAAACATGAAAATATGTAGTATTTGTGTTATTATTTTTCAACAACTAATATCTAATTTGTTTTGTACAAGCTGCAATTTTTTTACTGTATTTACTGTATCTCTCAGTATTAATAGCAAAAACGTAATTTCCTGCTGATCTCTCATTATATATCAACATTTCTAGATAAACTGAATATGTTTTAATAACAATGTAAACTAATTTCAAACCAAAATGTCAAACTAAAAATTAAGGTAGCATATCACAAAAATTACATGAAGCATATATGAATTTGTTCCATTTTTTTAAACTTACGTGGAAACATGAAAGTTGTAGTATTTGCATTAATATTATTTTTCAACAACTAATATATAATTTGTTTTGTTGCAAATTAGCAACAAAACAAATAAAATGTTACGAGAAGACAGTAAAAGTAATTAAAAGCTGCAAATTATTTTTAATGTCTTCTCGTAACATTGGTAACATTCAGAGACTTATTTAAAAATTTTGCTTGTTTAATTTTTAAATAAACTTCAGTGTTGAGAAAACAAGTACTATTTATTCGCATATAATATAAACAACATATTTTACTGTTTGAATTCATTTGGAGTCAGTTTTGAACATTTTTCTTTACTTTTTACCTATGCTTTCACAGTACAATAAGTAGAATTATGTGAAGTGTCTTGTGTAGAAAATAAGATAATCTTGTTCTAATAAACTAAATGAAAACATTGATTTCCATGCAATAGATGTAGAAATCTGAAGTAAAACAACGGTGAACAACCAACTTTCTGTAGTTTTGACTTACAAAATAAAATAAGTCCAACAGTATTTTAAGCCTTTGAAGTCTAAATAAACTATATGATATTTTGATACTATACATTTTGTTTAAAGTTCCTCATTTTCAGATGCAAATACATTTTATTTTACTGTTGTATTATGTATACAGAAATGTCGGAACTGTCTGAAACTTTTTATTGTACGCTTTGTTTATATGTTCTCCTATTAGATGCATATACACTTTATTTTACCATTGCACTATTGTGTACTTTGAAATTCTGAAATGTTTCTTTTATAAAGCAGATCAGACTATTTCTATGAGAAACAGTCGTAACTTTTCAGAGTTAATATTCTAGTACTAGTATATAGCCGTTCATATGACGGAATCAGTAAAAAACTTTACTGACCCTATTTTAGTTGCCAACTTAAAGTTATCTTGTCATATTACATAATAGAATAGACATCAGAGGTTTTAATATCGATAGTGATTATTTGTGGTATATATTATGAATGATGTCCAAAATCGATTGCAAACCGTGTGGGTATGTATAAAAATGAAACACACAAACCAACAAACCTCTTAATTTTCAAAGCTATATAACATAAATACTAGTTATTTATTAGTCCGGTAAATAGACTCCTAAATTTTTATGAAAAGTATTGTTGTTAATACCGTTGATAAATTTTTCATTGGAACAAAAAACAATCGATGATTAAATTTAAAATTACCACATATGTACCTAATCTGTCATTTAAGCCAAATATAAAAGAAAATTATTTACGTAATATGTAAATTCAGTAGTTAAACGCATGAAAATAATTCAGACGATATTTAAATAATTTCAAATAAGGCATGATTACAGGAGATGGTTAAAGGAATGACGTCATAATGCTTGAAAAATATGTTTTTATTACCTATTTATTATGGGATAAATTGATACATTTTATAGCTTTCTCTTAAAATGAGGCTTGATATAATGACATTAAACACTCGAAAATTGAGGAAGGGGTGGATTTCAAATATTTTAAAAACGACGTTTTGAATTTTGTTAACCTAACATATCAAGATTCCAATATCTATGCCTATATCCATTCCAGGTCCAAGCTATTTATAAACTGGAGGACATACGGACATAAGCTTAAGCTTTTATTATATAGGCGATCAGTTACTATTTTAACTTATTTATTTTAAGTGGGTAAAATTAGTTATTCTCGTCTTATGCATTTAATAAAATATACAAACTATTTTAAAAAATTAAACCTAGAAAAAATAATCTTTTGTATGATAGTTATTGTAAGAATGTGATATGTTTAACTTTTCAAATTCCAGGACTTGGAATAAAAAAAAATCCTGATGAAAAATATGCATAAAGCCCATCACTCTAGTTAGATGTCTCCAAAATCTCTGCGTGAAATTGACCTGTCACCCGTGGTTCCGGTTGTCATACTCTTTGACAGCCTCTTAAAGCCATGCGGCAAAATAAAGTAACATTTCGGAGCGTCTCGCGTTTTTGACTGACAAAATAACCTTTAAACTAGCAATATGCTTTCCTACTCAGGTATAAAAATGCATCCGTCGGAATAAAATTCTTCTAAAATATGTTGACCACCTACACGATTTTTTTTTTTACTTTAGCCAAAAGCAAAGTTCCTAATATTTTATGCTTACCTCTGTTCCGAATGTTTGTGGTTACATAAATGGTAAAATGTATTTGATATAAAGAAATTTGGACCGTAACAAAGTACTCTTATTGTAAGTCAAACTTATTGAGAAAAATAATTTTTTGCTTACTTTTGTTCAGAATGTTTGTGGTTACATGAATGGTAAAATATATTTGATAAAAAGAAATTGAAATCCTAATAAAGTACTCTTTCTTTAAGTCAAACATATTGAGAACAATTACTTAAAATAGTTTAAGAATTATTCAAATGTATAATTTGTAAATAAATAATTTGCAATAATTTTATATCTAATAATTTATTTTCTTTTCTAATAATTTTTTTCGATGGAAATTTAAACTTGTCTATTGCACTTTAAAAATCCAATTCACTAAAAACTGACGTCTCAAACGAAAATAAAATATCGGTTATTGGTGTATTTTTTTTTTTTAAAAATATAATTATTTTTTTTAACCAGAAGAAATGCAAACATATAAATTTTTTTAAAAAGTAAAAATTCAGTAATTTAAAATTAAGGATGTTAAATACTTGAAATATCTATACGGAATATCATATGAGATGAAAAATGCACAGAAATATTGCTAAAACTTAAATTTAGAAAAAGTTACTGCATCTTGTCAAAAATTTACTTTTGTTTTTTTCCGGAAATTTTATTAAAGTAGATTGTTGTTAATAAATTTCATTTTGTAATTTCAATTGAACTTTGCAATTAGGCATAACATATTTTTCTTGTTATACAATATAAAAATCTGTTATTTTCTCTAGACTATACAAATTGTTTGTGGTCGAAACTCAGGGTTTAAATTCTGTAAGACTGAAGTTTAATTTATGAATCATAGCAATATGTATCATAGGAATAACGCACTTATGTATCATATGCATGGGCATCATAAAAATGCTATGAAATTATTCACAAGCTTATATACATCCAAGATCGCTTGTGGTGTTCCATAAATAAAGCTATGGTATTCCATATTTTCCATAACTAACTCAGTAGATACTACTGCATATAAATAGTTCTGAACTCCGCTATTTCTCCCTATCTTTAGTTAGTTGATTAGGCCGTTAATCTTGTACTGGAGTTCATCGGCTCAAATCCCACTGTGGCATGGGTGTTCATGGTCTGTCGGAATCGGCTTAAAGCAATATCTCACGGTCTCTTTAACCCTCGTGTTTCAAAAAGCCAATTATAACATAACTCTAAACCAATTATATACATATGTAAGTAATTAAGTTTATTTCTGAAAATAAAGATAATGTTTGCGCGTGCATATTCCAGACAAAATTAATGATATTGTATAAATGAAAGGAATAAAATCGATGTGAAGTGTAACAAAAGACAAAGTGATAAGAACTTTTGAAAGTCATCGTATATTGTAATGTTATAACATATGCTTTAATTTTTCCTAACCACATCGGAAGAGTGATTGTTTTTTCAGATCGATTCCTACCATTTGAGTTATTTCATGAGCTGGCAGGTATTTAAAAACATGGGCTACGCTTTGCACCTCATATAGCTAGTAGTTACATATAATTAATTTAACGTTATAGGATTATGCAATATTGACTATTAATTTCGGACTAGCATGCTTTCCTTGATTTAATTTTATTTCATTCCATAAGAAACTCTGAGTAATTTTAAATTATTAAAAGCAAATTAGTGACGTATAGTAAAATTAAATTCTTCATATATTGTATATTTTGTATTTTCTCTCTTCCAACTTCTAGCAATTCATTAAACTGAATTTTGATATAATATTTTTCTTCTCTAAAGTACCAGAACTCACTATACTGTATTAAAATAATCCTGATTTAAATTTAATTTTTCTTTGAGTAGGTGGTTATGACTGATTGCTAATGACACCTTAACATACTGCTGATTCCAAATATCTACGAATATTCCTCCTAACCATGGAATTCGAATCTGTGAACCTACCAATTCAGGCACTGTTAATCATTTGGTAAATTCCAATTTTCGTTGTCCCCTCCGCCATGTTTTTGGCTTTATTTTTGTACAAGTGGTCGCCAAATTGTCGCCAAGTGATGTTTACGATTCGTGTATTAAGTTTATACCCAATTTCAAAGCATATTGTGAACAAAAAAAGGTTTGAAATTTTGTTAAGACGAATACAAATTTAAATTTGATTTTTTAATATGTTTCAAGGCTCTTTTGTACTGTTTATTGAACTAAACAGTGCGGAATTTTTGCAATAAGTGCAAATTAAGAAAAATAAAAGCATTAGTTCGTTATATTTAGGCAATTATGCTTATAAAATATTTAGTTACATTTACAAAATACGGTTTCTATATAATGAATTTATTTTAAAACTATCAAAAGTTTAAAAAGTAATAGAGTACGGTACAAATTACTTCTAGAAATTATTGGTTTAAAATGGTAATATAAGAACTGAGTAAATGATTTAAATAAATAATAAATTTTTAGCTTAAAATTCTGAAGAAAGTAAGGGAGTGAAATGACTTTTCTTATCTAAGTGAGGTAAAGCTTCCCTTGACCTTCCGTAACAATAACGGTAGATGGTCGTAATAAAATTACTTTTATTACTTAGCGTATCACTTTTAGCAATATTGTAATACACTATAAAATAATATAGTTTAAAAATATTTCTTCTTCATTTTGTATTAAAAGACACAATTTTGAATAAAGTTCAAAAAGCAGTAAATAAAAAAATATGAATTTGAAATATAACATCACTTCTTATTCTTCAAAAATTAAGCATAAAATACAAAATAAATAACGCGATAACCTAATTTAAGTATCCTGAGTTGTTGGTGGATATACACATTTGATCTGATTTAAAAAATCCTGAAAAGCACCTTGCGGATTTTCTTTCATTTTCCTCCACATAAATTCACAAAGGTACGAATCAAATTGATTTTCACACTTGCGAACTGTGAAGAGGGATCTCTTAATTGAGCTCCACAAGCCCTCAATTGTATTGGTGTGAGCTCCAGTATTAATTTAAAAAAAAAACTAAATATAACAAGAGCTAAGCGAATGGACAAACCTCCAGAGCACAGACGAAATGGACGCTAGAAAATCCAAGTTCACTGGTCTTGGAATATTGTTAGTTACATGATCCAATAAGAGTCAGATACTCAAATCACGTGTATCATTTCCCCCAATACCTTAAAATAAAGGTACCGATTGACACTCCCACATTTTATAGGGAGGAGTCCGAAAAGAAGAGCAGGGTTTCCCAGAAAATAAGGTTCTAGAATTTCGCGATATCTCCCATGCTTGTCGTGCCCACTGAACTGGGTTACGGGGGCCCCGTAAACTTGGAAATGGCCAAACATTTACACAGTTCCAGAATAGAAAAGCAGGGTTTTGTCAATGCCACATATCCGAACAAATAGTTAAAATAATAATTTCCAGCAAAATTATTATAAGATATATTCTGATCTCATTCTGAATGATTTTTTGCTTGTAGTATAAAGATATTTTAGACAATAATAGTGAGAATATTTAACACTGTTTTTGTACATATTCGAAACACTTATGTGTTTCCATTTGAAATAAATTACATATTTTTTTTACATATATATAAATTATATAAAAATATAGAAATCAAGAGTTTGCTTTTTAATTTATAATTTAGATTTTATAAAATTATATAAATATTACTTACATTTTATGTATCAGATTTTCTGATAATATATCTTTCTATATAAACTCCTTATAATTAATTAATTAAATCTGAAACTGTTATTAGTTATTTAATGTCTCTCTGCATATACTGAAATAAATTTAATATTTCAACTCAATACTTTCACATAAAAAACTTTCTCCCCCTCAAAAAAGTATACTGGATTCAACAAAAGAAGAATAATCAAATAATGAACTTTTGCCTGTTTCAACCTTGATAAAAAAAGGATTGAAATAAGATTATGTCACCATCCACTTTTTACTAAAGTCACCTAAATTCAATTATTTCACCTGGTTAGGATTTACGTCTAGCGGATTTTCTCTTAAACTTATTTGGATTTCAGGCAAAATATTATATATTTTAAACATCCCATTGAAAATAATTCAGATTTCAGAATTTCCAGGTATAAATATTGTTAATAAGAATTTTTATTGAGAAATAAAATCATATTTTATAAGAATGTTATTTAAATAGGAATATATATTTTTAAAAATATTCTTTTAGGGTTAATATTTGGGATTTTTGAAGATTTATTTTAACTTCTCTTTGTTTCTATAAGACTTATTCCATAGTATATCTTTATTTAAATTTTATACATTAAAGGATGAGTAAACACGAAGTAATTGAGAGAAATCTTCAAAGAGTCCGAAAGAAATATTTACAATTTCTTTTTACATCAGCAGATAGAAATATGATTTAAGAACATTTTTAATGCTTTTATAATTTACATAACCTTAGCTGAGTTATCTAATCTCTCAAATTCTTTTCAAAATTTACACTTTAATAATGTAATCATAAAAAAAAATGTATACTTGCATTTTAATTGAGTGAAGGAAATAGATACTATGTTACGTCTATGAAAATTGTATAAAACACAGTGTAAAATTTAGATAGTTTAGAGAGTTGCTGTGTTCAAATGAGTGAATTTCAATTGAGTGAAAGAAATAAACACTACGTTACGTCTATGAAAAGTGTATAAAATACAGTGTAATGTTTAGAGAGTATAGATTTGCTGTGTTCAGTTGAGTAAATTTCATTTGATTGAAGGAAATAGATACTTAGTTACGTTTATGAAAAGTGTATAAAATACAGTGTAATGTTTAGATAGTTTAGAGAGTTACTGTATTTCGCAGCGTGAGAGCTAACTCAATAATTATCTACTGCTTAAAATTAATTTAAAACAGCCACAATGATTCCGCGTCAACAGCGTAATTCAAACCCACACTTATTGGTACAAAATTTTCTGCACTTTTCCTGCTCAGGTTCTAAATGCAATTTATCTTTAAGGTATAAATTTCTGATTTTCAACATTTTTACATTAAATTTTAAAGAATGTGATTAAGAAAACAATAGCACCCATTTATTTTTTTAATATTTTGTGTACTGATAAATCCGTATTTAAATATATTCCTAATTTAAAGAACATTTCTTTTCGATCTAATTGTACTCCTTTTAATGATAGAAGAGTCAAATATTTTTACCCACATTGTTAATTTATATTTAGAGTGAGGACTAACATTATTTTTACTAAAAAAAGTTCTTTCTTTGTTACTCCGTATTATTTTATATAATCTTCTATAGTGTTATTATTTATAGATAATTTTCTATTATCTCCATATGTTTAAAAGAGTATCTCAGTTTTATAATAAATTCATGACTGTATTTTCAAATAGCAATGAATTCAACGTAACAATAAAGATTGATTAAACCGTCAAGATAAGGATTAGAAAGCTTTTTGCTTTCGCAGTACTAAAGTTTCCCTCCCTATGACATGTTTATTTTAAATGAGTCTGGAATGTTACAACGCTTTTTAATAAAACCACTTGACTAGGATGTAGAAATAAAATTTATATTTCATTTAATGCTGTGACATAAAGAGAATAGTTTATATAATCATTCATTTATATTTATATTTTCAGTAATATAAATTAAACATTTTTAAACTGCTCTTAACCAATCTGTTTAATATTAAGGGGAATTAAGGGGGAGAGGAAAACTAAAACTTAATTTTTAAAATATTAAGTTGCAAACACATTGATTAATAAGAACTTAACACAGTGACGAAGAGTAGGAACAAGTGAAGTTCGAAAATTAACACTATATGTTTTTGTAATTTTTAGAATAATAGAAGTATAGTTTTACTCTTTCTGCCTAAATCAATTTAATTTTGATTAAATCAACACCTTTAACTAGATGTCGGCTATAACCGTCATGAAGTTACCGGATTCTAGACACTAAGTAATGGGTTGGTTTGGTTTGGTTTTTATTTTGGAACGCTACGGTCTACTTTTTGCAACACGAGCTAAGTAATGGGACAATTGAGGCTATAACAGCAAAAATTTAGAAAAGTAAATGACGGGTTTAATGACTCAAATAAGCAAGTTTTTCTGTACAACAAAAAACATTTTTGGGAGT
Source organism: Pardosa pseudoannulata (assembly GCA_032207245.1). NCBI lineage: Eukaryota > Metazoa > Arthropoda > Arachnida > Araneae > Lycosidae > Pardosa > Pardosa pseudoannulata. The sequence goes on from CM063505.1 coordinate 144,173,367, forward strand.
TTTACATGAAATGAGAGCTTATAATCAAATAAAAGGAAATAAATGGCAAAAAAAATAAATTCAAGATAAAACACGATAACACGACTCCCTTCACAACCACGTGCATACTGAAGCTGCAAATCATGTCACAGATGGAAAACGAAATTCTACCTAAAAATTGTTTTCAAAAGTTCCCTAGGTTACACAAAATGTTAATTCATAAATAAATGAGAAAAAATAAATTCAAGATCAAGCACGATTGCACTACTTCCTTCAAAACCACGTGCATATTCTGACAGTCTTATAATTAATGGAAAACGAAATTCAACCTAAAAAATTGTTTCCCAAACATGACACTAGGCTTCTACTTGTACGCCGGTGAATGCACATTGGTGCTGATATAAGCGTAGTGTCTAAATACGACCGTTTCGTTTTGGACGCTATTGTCGTCATCCACATAGTGAACTTCGCCTTGATGGCTATAGACGCAAGTGCCCGTCAACGTGTTAAATTATGTTTTTGTTAAATAAATAAAGCTCAAAATTCTAAAACAAAAGAAATTTGAATAAAATCCCTTCCATTCAAAAAATAACACCTCGGATAATATTCTTTTAAAATCCTTCAAGCAACACAAATAATTTGCATTAAATTACTATTAAAATTTTAAAACATATTTAAACTACATGTTTAAAAAATGTTTACTAAGATTGCATACATTTTTTAATTATACTGTCACAAGGTTTTCAATAAGTTAAAATTCATTTATTTTACACAGATTATTTTAGGAAATTAGCAATTCAAATTAGAAAATGTCAAATCTATTTTTATTAGTCATTTCGTAAAGTCATTCTTTCATATATTTTAACTTTTTATTTTGTGGATTTTTCAATTACTATCATATTTTTTTGTAATATTTTCCCTGAAGAAATAATATCTTTATGAATTATAATTTTTTTAATTAGCCTTATTATTAAAATTTTCGTGTAAACTCCTAAGGAAAAATAATATTTCCATACACTGAAAAGTGGAAAACGTAATTTCAATAGATATTTTTAATTCCGTGTTGTTTTATATTTTAAATATTGAAAATAAAATTTTTATTAAAAAATATCTGGGTGAAAATTTTCAATTTAAAAAAATGTTCATGTAAAAAGAATTACTGTATAAACAAGTATTTCAGGAAAAAATTTTAATATTTAAATAATAAAATTTTCCTATCCTGAACCCTATAATTTCTTGATTATAAAATAACATTTTTTTTCTCACCGCTATAATTTGTATGATCATGATAATTTCATAAAGAATGTCATCTAAAATTTTATACATTTTCTTTTTTGTAAATACATTTTGTTAGCCAGAATTTCTATCTATTCAATTTTTTGAATGTTTTTCTTTTAATAAATATTATTATGAAATTAACATAAAGTAAGAAGGTTTTAAATAAAAGCAAATGAACCTGGTTTAAGGATTAAATGTTCCAAATCTATGCTTAACAAAGGACTCCTTTTTATTGACTTTTTTAGTAAGAAATCTATTTAACATTCTAATTAGTAACTGTGTCTTAAACTATGTTTATATCTCACTCTATAACTATATGAGAAAATAATTTTGTTTTTTAGTGTAAAATTAAATTTTAATTTCACTTAATTTAAATAGAGTGCGGATTTTTATTAAAAATCGCATTTCTAAACTAAACTACATTTATAAAAATGATAAAGTTTAAAAAGGGTCTTAGTGTTTTATTATTTTTATTATTTTAAAACGAAATTGCAGAAGTAAAAACAAATCAAGCAAAAATAATAAATATAATTTTTATTTCTCTCGTCAGTTTTTAAGTAAAATTAATCAACACTCTCAATTTCAAACCATTAGAAAATAACTTATGAATATACATGAACAATAAATGCACAATGTATCGTTGAGAAATGTATTATATTTTTAAAAATGACATATTTTTTAAATATGAATTGCTGTAACTAGAATCTTAATGGTAATACTTGTTGATTCATTCAATCTGACAATTTTTAATTAAGGATTTAAATCTTCAATGATACTTTATAATACATCTTCTGTAAGTAAAGGCATTTATCTTTCAATTAGAGTGATACTAGAATATCTGTTTGGTTACTCGGGCGTCTGAGCATTTTACTAGCAGCTAATGACTACACTTAATGGGGAAAACTTGACAAGTAATAGTTGATTAATTTTTTTGTAACTCTACTGATTAGCAAGTGCTTTAATAGATTAATGTATGGTTGGCTGAATACGTAACGAGACTGTAAGTTTTTTCTGCTTTTTTTGACATTTTTTCTATTTGTATAAATGCGTAATGGTTGCAGAATTTCCGAACAAAATAATAAGGGCCTGAAAGAAATACACACAAAAAACTTCTATACTCCATTTTTTTTGTGGTTTATTTTTATATGACTATTTTAAACAGGTGTTCTTTTTTTTGTATGTGTTAAATTTTGACTAAATTTTGCTAAGTTTAAGATAAATTCCGAAATTTCTTTCATTTTTTATAGTTCTGTTCCTTTGTTTACTTATTACCTTTGCTATGCTTGTTTAATAGAAACACTATCTCAGAAAGTTTTAAAAAATTTCTTCGTTTAATGGAATAAAAAAAACCTAAAACTTTTGTTGACATTTAGTATTTTTAGTATGATTTTATACTTATGTGTGAATGAAGAAATGTTTGTAATGTTGTATGTTTCTTAGAATCTATAAATATAAAACGGAAGGTTTGTAAAGTTCATAAATTTTTAAGGTTCTAGCTCAATACGGTTTCATGGAGAATGTGGTAATAATAAATAATTGTAGTTCATTGCATAAAATTATAAGCATATCTAGGATTTAATGAAATATAACTAAGTTCTGGAAATCCTATTTATTTTCAAAAATGCAATTAAACAAGATTAAGCTCACTAGTAAAATATAAATAGGAAAATATAACTTTAGACACTATTTGAAAAGATTTTTCTTTACTTGAAAGCATTACATGGAAAACAAAATTTAAGATATAATGAAATGAGAAGCATGTCAATCATTAAATTATGTTTGTACCTGTAAACACAGGAATGTAATACTGCAATAAATTTCCAATACACATAAAGAATTTTACATTTACGATACATATAGTCATGCTATTATAATTATATATTTATAAATGTACGTTAAAATACATGATTTCAATAATTGCATTAGTGTTCAGTCCCCATTTCAAGTAATGTACAATGTTATATTCTAAATTTTCAGAAATTCTTTGTTAGTTTATTAAATTTTCATCTTTCTCTTTTTTATGACTGAGTTTTAAAATCTTAGACTTGGCCTTGCGAGAAAATTACCGTAATATTCGAAACCAAACCATAATCATAATTGTAAATAATTAGTCAGATGAAAGAATTCATTAAAAGTTTGCCATTGCCAGAAAAATCCATATTTACTCAACAAAGAAAACAATTTAAAGAAGCAGAATTGTTGGAAATAAATTCTTTTCAATATTACTTTTATTGTATGTTCTTAAAAATCATTTTATTTTGAGCACATAATATTGAAAATAAATAAATAAGACGAATATATAAAAATTATTTTTCCATTAACGTTTTGTAGGCTAACATTTAAAATACTTTCAATTTCAAAATAAGAAATCTTTAACTGTCAGCTTTAATACATGAAAGATATCTGAATTTCTGTCGATATTTACTTCGTCTGCATTACAAATATGTTTCAATGAAGTGAAAACTGATAAACCATCTTAAATAGAAAACGAACCATTACATTCACACTTTAAAATTGAAAATTTTTAGCGACTCTGAAAAAGTTCCTTTAGGCCACAACTCTTAGTAAAAAGTATGATGAAATGTAAAAATGTCTCTCACAATTTTCAAGGTAAATTTTTTCATCTGAATATGCCTTAGGTAAAACATTGTATGCACGGATATGCTAGAGGTTTGAAAGGATAATATGAAATGTATTGAGATATTGATTATCAATTTTTTTGCAGATAAAGCTACATATATTCTTCTTTAAAACTCAATTAGTAAAATAGATTCTATTGAAACAAAGTTTAAAATATTATTAAAATTATAGCTGTACTATAATTTCTCTCTCTCTCTCTCTCTCCCTCTGTATACATACCTATACATATATATCATATATATATATATATATATATATATATATATATATATATATATATATATATATATATATATATATATATATATATATATATATATATATATATATATATATATATATATATATATATATATATATATATATATATATATATATATATATATATATATATATATATATATATATATATATATATATATATATGTATATATGTATATATATATGTATATATATATATATATATATATGTATATATATATATATATATATATATATATATGTATATATATATATATATATATATATATATATATATATATAAATATATATATATATATATATATATATATATATATATATATATATATATATACACATATACATATATATATATATATATATATATATATATATACACATATACATATATATATATATATATATATATATATATATATATTATATATATATATATATATATATATATATATATATATATATATATATATAAAGTTAAAATCTATTGATTATGAGACAGTAAATTTAAACAGAAATTAAAGCAGAAATTAAAAGAGAAATTAAAACAGTCGAATATTCATGTAATAGCTCTGTGACTCCGGTCTAGCATCCTCACGTCCAGAGTAAGAAACTATGTCCATGTTCAATTAATTCAATCCATAATCTGGGCGGTCGATAAAATATTATTGGCATGAGTTTTTGGTACGAAATTATTCACATGAAATTTGTTTTAGACGAAGATTTTCTAGCAATTAACTTAACATTATATTCGACACATAGTTAATTAAAAGAAAAGAATGTCATAATTGTCCATCATCGGCATGCGGTGCTCCGGGCTTGTAAGTTGCCTTGCGTAATGGGGTGGCCCAGTACTCGCAGTCTACCCACCACTACCGCTAGAAGCCTGGAGGGCCTCACGGCCATATGGACCCGGATCAGTGCATGATTAATTGTTTAAAATGGTGGGATTAAGAATGTGATAATGTCTTTCAAAACACCCCACTAAAAGTAGTATCCAGAAGTCAGATCTGGTGAATATGGAGGCCAATCATGCCTGCGCCTGGATATTACCAACACAATGATTTTTACCCGAAGTGATCATTCAGAAAAGAAAACACCTGTTCACTGGGATGTGGTCGGGCACCAATTTTCATGATCCCTCACTGTCTGGTGGATTACGCTTTATGCATGTCCACAGATTGCTTTAAAATTGAAAGATAATATTCACTAGTGATCGTTTTGCACATGGAAAAAGGTCCGATAATTCCTCTCTTGCATTGCGCTACCCAGGAAGTTTGAGACAATGAACTGCTTTACCCTCACACAAATAGGAATTTTCGGAATCCCAAATTCTATAATTGTTTTATTGGCAAATCCATTAAGGTGTAAATGTGCTTCATCGGTGAACCAAATGCAGTCAATATTAAAGAAGTCATTATCAATCATATTGAACATCCGATTTGCAAAATGAAGCCGTTGTCGCACATATGATGAAGTTATGACCTGGTGACTATCAATTTTGTAGGGAACATGTGTATTCTACTTCACAGTAATGTATGTGTGCTGAAGAGTTGCAAACCAGTCTCTGTTGTAATTCTTCGGACGAATTTCCTGGGTTTTTGCTGAACAATTGCACAAACTGGCAAAATTTTCCGAAGTATCCACTGTTGGTCTGAAACCAACATGTTCGACAACATCATCTGCCCAGCTACCTGTCAGTTCCAATTTAGTAAAGAGACTGCCAATGGTTTTAGCAACGGGTCCTTTTGCAATATTAAATATTCTTTAAAAACTGCGTCTTGTGGCCTTGACACTGTTCTATCATTTGGAGTTACAGTACCAGAAAAACACGTTGTTCAATTGAATACATCTTTACACCCGTTTTCTAAGGTACTCTCAATACTTTTTACATTTCAATGAACAAATGAATAGATTGTAGCGTACTTACACGGACTTACATCTGTGACTTTGACAACGACATGGACATCTAGGACATCTGTGACAATTGCACAACGGCTTTTATGTCTGAACCATGCCGCAATTTTGCATATGTTTTCTTCTTCATCCCCATTTGATATTCGCATACTTTCCGTATCGATCTTCCCCGGTAATTCAAATAAAGAATGGTGCTTTTAACCCCTTCCCGGTTTTTCCCGAGCTGAACTCGGACAGGCGAAATGTACTATCCTTGCTCATCCCGAGTGTAGCTCGGGCACTGTGAAATTTTACACTGTGCAATCAGATTCTAACGAATTATCTCACATGTGCTTTTTAAGGTTTTGAATGATTTTGTTTACTTTTCTGGCTACTAGATTATTTGCTGCTCAAAGAGACACAGTAGTGGGAAGAAGGTAAAGAGAGAAACAAGGTTATACTGTCCAGATTGCGATGTTGGACTTAGTGTAGTACCATGTTTCCGATTGTAAAATACACAATCAAATTTTAATTAATAATTTCTTAATCATTTATATAAATTCAAAGGATATAAATAAAATTTAACGTAAGATAAAAGCTAGTTATTCTAAGCTTTATATTTATAATTAGTGTGAATTGACTCCTAAGTCTAATGATTTTTGACATAAAGAATAAAATCTAGGGATACAATAAGATAAAAGCTAGGGTACAGGGAATAGAGGTAGAAGACAGGAAAATTACTCATTTATTTAAACTGATTTTTTACATTAATGTTTTGGAAATTTTATATGCGAATGATGCTATTATGTTTAAAATCTATGTAAGAAAATAAATATAAAAAATTGACATTTTTTGACCCATATTTCCAAAATAAAATGAACCTGGAAGAGGTTAATGGATCTCTCGATGTTCGAGCACAGTTTGTAGGTATTTCGATTACAGCGCCATCTATTGTCTCTGTAATTCGCGCATGAATTAGCCCATTGAAACTTCTGTATGACACTTTACTTGGACATCCTGTATATGTGAATAACTTAGATTTGAATCATACAATTTAGTCCTCCATATCATAAAATAATAATCTTGATTTAGGTCTCGCATTTAAAAGTAAAAAAAAAAATTAATCCAAAACACTAAATGTATTGATTGTCTAAGAGAACAAACAATTTGCAGAATGAGACTTCATTCCTCTCACATTCTTAACTTTAAGATTTGAATTAAAACATCAGAATGCTTTCGAGAACACTTCATTTATGTTACCTAATTAGAAATATTTTATAAAATACCTTAGAGAAGTTTCAAAATGTCAGACGAAAATACTTGTTGGAAAAGTACAAAAATATTAGTAATTATTTTAAGAAGAATTAGTTATTACATTCCATGTGTGATGACTAAATGAATTTCACGAATTCTATAAGTAAACTATTGAAACGCATTAATGAGTAATTAGAATGAATTTATGGGAAATTTTATAAATCAACAGATTGTAATTGAATTTAAAAGTAACGCAAAAATATAATTTTTAACTTTAAATAAAAAGCAATTCTTCAATTTTAAAATATAAATAAAAACTGAAATTACAGATAGAATCTATTTATTTCTTCAGTAATCAATTATATCCTATAATTAAATGAGAAAATATGTTAGAAAAACCCAAGGTTGTATTTCTATAACGTTAGAATCAATAATTTCTTCAGGGTAAATATTTCTCTTAGACTATCTGTTTGCTTACATTTATCACAAAACTAAATAAAAATATCAGGATATTAAATGAAAATATTTTTATAAATTAAAACAAGTGAAGTATGTAAAAAAAATTTCTGCATCGGTAATAAATGTTTATAATTTAATGTTATATATTCTACATATTTTCAGCTTAATGAGGAATTATCATTTTAATTTATTTATATATCTTGATAATAAGTTTCTCTCATTTTTATACTTACCGACTAGTATTCAACAAAACTTCTAACATAGCGTTTATTAATTTCTCTGGTGTCCTTCTTTAGCATTATTGGTCAAGATTGCACGTGAATAAAAAGATATTTCATTTTAAGAAATTTACTTACAAAAATATTGCAGAGATCCTACTCAAACGTTTTTGCTAAAGATCTTGTTTTATTAAGAGAAGGGTGATTATTGTGATCAACTTGAAATTTAATTAGGACATCACCAAAAAACTAATAAGGAGTTAGGGAGGTGGGGAGTAAACTTCAATTATTCTATATCTTTAAAATATCATTAGTCAAAATATTAATCAAGTTATATATATATATATATATATATATATATATATATATATATATATATATATATATATATATATATATATATATATATATATATATATATATATATATATATATATATATATATATATATATATATAATGGGCAGTTTAGCCCTTGACTCAGGGAAGAGGGTTCACATTGTTTAGGGTGGAGTGAAAACATGCCCGAATGAGAAAAGAAAAAGAATGTTGAAAGAGTGAAACGGGGTTTAATACAGCATCATCTCCCGAAGGCTTCTGGGTGTGAAACACCCCTAAATCAAAATTGATATTAGTATGAGCAAACCAATTACTGTTACTAAGGGTTAATCACGTGACGCGAATAATGTGAAACTATTACAAAAAAGCGTTATATAAGAAGTTCTTTTTGAAGCAGGAATTAATTTTTCTCTCCAAATTGATAGAAACAACATATAACACTTTTTCATAAAACGATAATCTCCCGAAAATTATTTTAAGATAGATTACATATATAGATTACGATTCTTATTTTTTACGTTCTGTCATGGATTACACTGATGATTATCCCCTATTATTTTAGAGCATAATAACCAATAAATTTTCCTAATATTAGTGTAATCGTGCATTTAATAAACAAAGCGAAGTGCAACGTTAAAACTTTAAATTTACTCATGATAAAAATAAAAGGGTCAACTACATGAGCTCTACGTTGAATTCCAGAAGAAAAATACATCTTTCATTGATTTTGCCCCCCTCCCCAAGAACGAGAGATTCGCATGAGTTTTTTTCCCAAAGTATTAGATGAGTCATTTGTTATTTTGTTAGTGAAGAAGCAAAACTATTTCCCTGTGACATCTGAAAAATGTGACCAGCGGACAGAAACTTTGCATTTATGCCAGTTTTAAATGAAGTCTAAAGAGAATTTAAGTCGAGGTCAACTCCATTCTACCTGACACTTTACCGCTGTAAAATATGATATTAAAAAATGACAAGGGAGAGAAGGAAAATTTTAGATATAGTTTAGAGGTAATAATTTTAATATATTACACACACACACAAACATATACACATATACATACACATATATATACATACATATACATATACATATTGTAACTTATCCGGTTCCTGTTTTAGGTGACACAATGAAGAAGCAGGTGTTTCTCGATTAAATGGTTTATTTACACCTGACATCTATATACACATTTCTATATACACAATACAAATACAGTTCACAAGCGTGTGAAACTCTAGAAGTAGGCCTAAATAGAGACGTATACAAAAGGTCCCTGCTGAATGGTTTAGTAACCAACGGAAGATAACAATCCGGTAGCTTCGTAGAAGTTCTCGATAGTAATTATGTAGACAGTACACTCAATTAGACGAGAGTTTGGAGTAGCAATTGGTATCTTAAATGAAGATAAAAACAAAGTCAGAGTTCCTAAGAGGAATACACGTTTAATCCTGATGAAGATCGAATTAAAAGAAAAACCCAATTCACATGGTATCATTATTAATTTCAGAAAGAGATCTATCCCAAGGTGGGATTTTCGCTAAGAAAGATTCTCCGAAGGAAATACTTGTCAAGTCGACCTCCTAGTCAGCTTCCCGACTGATAGCTAACTCCTAAAGAAGTGATCACGATGAGTGATTATCAATAAGGAAACTCTCCTACAGAGAGACTGGTCAAGGCGACCTCCGAGTTAGCTAGCTGATAGCTAACTAACTACTTTAAAAAATCTCCTCTCGTCTCTTTCTTATGGGAAGGGCCTGTAAGAGAAGGAGCCTCAACCACAATTTCATCATTGGATCATCTGGCGATGATCTCATCTTCAATCCACTGTATTGGTCTGGGCTAGACAATCACCGGCCGCAAACCGGAAAATTCGTATCGGCGAAGATCCAACGTTGCGGCATTAACTTGTGGTTCCGACAATCATCTTTATGGCTGTCAGTCTGGGAGTCTCGTTGTCTGGTCTGTTGTTTCGCTACTCTAAGACACAAAATTCTAGACATCGTAGTGCCGGGGAAACAACACCTTTCTCTCCACAGAAGGGATGTTCATTTCTGAAAGCAGATTCATTGATGTAGGCACACAGTTAAGGCACGCCGTTACAGCTTTTATAAATTTCAATGAAAGTTTTATGGATAACAATATTTTATTTTTTTCTTTAAATTTAATATCATATTAACATCTAAATTGAATTAATCTTCTAGCCACAAATCTTGTTTGTAAATAGTTTTTTGTTATGTATGGTAAATATAATTTAGTCCACAGATTAGTATTCAACGAAATTGTTCCAAGTATTTTGATATAGCAATAAAATTTTTAAAATATCCCTTCACATTATGTATAACGATTTCTAATAATAAGGGAATTCTATAGGTTTTATATTTATGATTTAAAAATTTTCTTTTATAATCATTAAAGCTTTTCAATTAAAATTTAAAATAGTGAATAATATAATTAAATTTCACTTACATGTTTACAGCTTAACAAAACTATAAGTTATCAGAATAATATATGCAATTTTTCATTCAAACAATTTTCTAAAGTACGCACTTAATAATTTTTAACTATAAAGCTATAGCAAAGTGTAAACAAAACCATATATTTATTGATAAATTGCCTTTATATGTAAAAAAAGTATATATAAAATTATTTGTTATATTTTTGTAAATGATTAAAAACATCAAAACCCTTAATTAAATTATCATGTATTTATTGGAATATTTATAAAATGAACTAACAATGAAAATTGAATGAACATTTTTCTCATTTTTTATAAAATAAGACTCGCATAACATATAAAAATTGGAAATTTCAAAAAAGCAAGCGAATATGACTTCAGGGCTTAGATAAAGTTTCAGAAATTATTTTGCAGAATATCAATCTAAAATGACATATAATAAATAAATCCTAACAATTTTTTTTTATTTTATATATTTGAAGAAATGTTTTTATCGTCATCTGAAAGTGATCACATTTTTTCCCAAAAAGATAATACTTTAAGGGAATACGTTTCTTCCAAATGTAATTTTCAGAATAAATTCAGATTTTTAATATTTTCAGACTAATAAAAATCAACAAAAGTAATTTTCGAAGACTTACATTTTTATATACATATTCTATGAATTTATTATTAATTTATTATAATTTTGTATAAATATGATATTATACGAGGCACATCCAGAAAGTAAGTTTCCCTATTTAAAAGAAAAAAAAAGAACTCACACTTTCAGGGATATATTTATTGGCAACACATACAGCAATGTTTCAGCTATTTTTCAACATAGCCCCCACCAGAAGTGAGACATTTTTCGTTTTGTTCAATCAACTTTGTTATCCCTCTGTCGTAGAACTCTGCCGCCTGTGAATGGAACCAGCCTTCTTGTTCCAGAACACCGTGCACATATCTTTCCGTACCGACAGAGTCTGTTTGAATTTGGTCCTGACCGAAGATCCACTATGATGCCAATACATTGACTGCTGCTTGGTTTTCGGGGTGAGGTGCGAAATCCAAGTCTCATTGCCCGTGACGATCTTGTCGAGGAACTCTTACCTTAGCAGAAATTCCAGTGCTGCTTCTAAGAGATGAATTTTGTGTTTGGGTGTCGGTTTCGGCTCATAGACCTAACAGAGAGACAATGAATTTCAATTGGAGCAATGCTTTGTGCATTCAAGATCACCGACCGAACCTTGCAGGCGGCGGGAGAAGGAATTAGAGTTTCCATTTCGGACCACTGCTACCACACTACTGGCAATAGTCGGGACCTGTACAGCTGATTATGCTTGATACATCATAGATCTGTTACGCATGAGCAAATGACACGACTAATTACGATTACTTTAAAAAGAAAACATCGGGAAATTTACTTTCTAGATACGCCTCTTACATATACACAAGATCAATGTTAATGTCTTAAACCATTAGTTCTCAATGTTAATTGACCTTTATCTTTCTCACGATTGGTCGACGATAAATACTTCAAAGAAGAGTCCTTTTGAACTCAAAGTAAATCTAGAATCTTGTGCTTCTATTGTTTATTTTTTAGTTTTCAGTTATTTTTTTATTCATTCTATAAGTATTCTGAAAAATACATAAACAGAAATGTATTCATTATTACCAAAGCTTAAAATGTATTTATCTGTACAGATTATGTTTATTGTGACCGCTGAACATATAAATAACCTATGTTGCGTTTTATATTCTATTTCTTTTGATCTACAATACTTAGTATAGTTTGATGAGAAGAAGAATAACAAAAAAACTTAGTTATTAACTATTTCAAGAAACAGTATCCTGTCAATTGTATCCTGCTTGAAAATAAAAATTTCCATTGAATAATTACGAAAATTCTCATTTTTGTAGATTAATCAGACTTTTTTATGATTGAAATGCTAGAAAAATATTTAAAGAAATATTGATTTTTGCAGTTTGATATGAAGTTAACAAGATTAGAAATTTGAGACACGTTAATTATAAATTGTTTATTATGGAAAACAAACAAAAACACACCGATAGATGACTACCTTTTCCAATATAAAGTAGATTTATAATTTTGCAGAGTATATGACCTCAAACCAGAATACATTTTCGGACATTCTAAGGTTACGTTAAACTATATTATTAAGTGAATAAAAATGTTTCACAAACAATGCATATTTTTATTACTTGTAGCAGACTTTAGTAAATATACCACTCGTTAGATCGATTTCAAAATTCTAGATGTAAAAACTACAAAGGACTTTTTTTTATTTTTGCATTAAAATATCAAAAACTAAACAGAAATAATGTTAAATTAGTAAATGTCACTGAAGAGACATGAACAGATTTATCTGTACAGACTAAGTTTATTGTAACAGCTAGACATATAAGTTAACTTATGTTGTGTTTTATATTCTATTTCCTTTGATCTTACAATACTTAATATCATTTGATGAGAAGAAGAATGATAAAAAAAATTAGCTATAAACTATTTCAAGAAACAGTATCCTGTCCATTGTATCCTGCTTGAAAATAAAAATTTCCATTGAACAATTACGAAAATTCTCATCTTTGTGGATTAATTAAACTTTTTTATGATTGAAGTGCTAGGAATATATTTAAAGAAATATTGATTTTTGCAGTTTGGTATGAAATTAGCAAGATTAGAAATTTGAGACACGTTAATTATAAAGTGTTTATTATGGAAAACATACAAAAACACACCGATAGATGACTACCTTTCCCAATATAAAGCACATTTATAATTTGCAAAATATATGACCTCAAACCCGAATGCATTTTTGGGAATTCTAAGGTTACTTTAAATTATATTATTAAATAAATGAATATGTTTCGGAAACAATGCATATTTTTATTACTTGTAGCAGACTTTAGTAAATATACCACTCGTTAGATCGATTTCAAAATTCTAGATGTAAAAACTACAAAGGACATTTTTTTTATTTTTGCATAAAAATATCAAAAAGGAAACATAAATAATGTTAAATTAGTAAATGTCACTGAGGAGACATGAACAGATTTCTGAACAGACTAAGTTTATTGTGCCAGCTAAACATATAAATAACCTATGTTGCGTTTTATATTCTATTTCTTTTGATCTACAATACTTAGTATAGTTTGATGAGAAGAAGAATAAAAAAAACTTAGTTATAAACTATTTCAAGAAACAGTATCCTGTCAATTGTATCCTTCTTGAGAATTAAAATTTCCATTGAACAATTACGAAAATTCTCATCTTTGTGGATTAATCAAACTTTTTTTATGATTGAAATGCTCGGAATATATTTAAAGAAATATTGATTTTTGCAGTTTGATATGAAATTAACAAGATTAGAAATTTGAGACACATTAATTATAATGTGCTTTTTATGGAAAACATACAAAAACACACCAATAGATGACTACCTTTCCCAATATAAAGCACATTTATAATTTGCAAAACATGTGACCTCAAACCCGATTACATTTTTGGGAATTCTAAGGTTACGTAAAACTATATTATTAAATGAATGAATATGTTTCGGAAACAATGAAAACTTTTATTACTTGTAGCAGCCGTTAGTAAATATGCAATATATCACTCGTTAGATCTATTTTAAAATTCTAGATGGAAAAACTACAAAAGACAATTTTTTTGCATTAAAATATCAAAAAAGAAACATAAATAATGTTAAATTAGTAAATGTCACTGAAGAGACATGAACAGATTTATATGTAAAAAAATTCAATTAATGGTGATTGGTCCCGTACAAGCAGAACGATATAAGTAAATATTTGTATGCACTGTGAAAGACTTATGCATGTAAACTATAATGTAATATTTATCTTAATCCACTAACTTAAATGTGATATAGATTTAAATTTAAAGTAGCTAAAGGATGAAGCAACGAAGAGTTAGATATATAATAATGTAAAATTATGCTGAAAATTTCAGAACATATAGAAAATTCTAGAAAGGTTTATTATACATATTTTCATTCTTATATGTATTTGTTTTATTAATTAGGAAATTTATCTTTTAACTATCATTTACATTAATTATCTCCAAACTTTCATTCTTGAAATTACACTTCTTTGCTTTCTGGAGTCTTATTTTCGCAGCTCGTAGCTATCTATTTTGTAAAGTGTACTTTATTTTTTATATATTGTAAATTACAAGTGACATATTATGTATGATGTAACTCATTATAAATTTTAAAAATTTTTTATGAGTGTATTTTAAGCCTAGTATAAAATAAACATGATATTAATACTGCATTTCATGACTAAGTTCACAGGGTGTCCATAATTAAACCCTTTACTATTTTAATATAGTCTAAAGTCAAAAATATGATTCAGAAAGTTAATAAATGTTGTGTAGAACACAATAAAAGATGGGTATTTATTTAAGCCTATAAATAAATAGTTTAAATTTACAACACCAGATGGCGCTTTTGAATGAATTCATCATTTAATCAACATTTACTGTAGTAATATGCTTTTTAACAACTACACATGTTCAACATGACGGTCATCATTTTCAGCTACCATTGAATTTTTAAAATAATATGTTCTCCTACAGTTGACCGCAGTGTGTCATGGGAAATGTCGTGAAAAGCTGTATTTCAAATCAGGATCAGGAATAGCTTTTGGTTTATCAAGATTAAATAAATGTTTGAAATTCTCCCATAGCCGAAATAAGCATGGCTTGGGGTCTAGCTACCGGGGTCACAAATCACTAGGAAATTGATGGCTGATGACACTACCAATGTATATTCCGCAAGACCTTCTGAGTAGTTGAACTGGGCAGATCCAATGCATCTGCAACACGGCGTACACTGATACTAGCCTGTTCGGTGTCTTCTTCCCTCTGAAGAGCGACTTTCTTAATAGCTCTTATGAAGTATGTTTCTTTCTTCTTCCAAAACGAAAAGTAAAATGACCGTTTTCTTCAAATGATCGGGCTCTACTTCCAAAAGAAGAGCAACTTTTTGTACAGATCTTCTGAAATAAGTTTCTTTCTTCTTCCAAAACGAAAAGTAAAATGACCGTTTTCTTCAAATGTTCGGTGTCTTCTTTCACCTGAAGAGCAACCTTCTGCACAGCTCTTCTGAAATAAGTTTCTTTCTCCTTCCAAAACGAACAGCAAAAGAAACATGTTCTTCAAATGATCGGGGTCTACTTCCAAAAGAAGAGCAACTTTTTGTACAGATCTTCTGAAAAAAGTTTCTTTCTCCTTCCACAACGAAAAGTAAAAGAACCGTTTTCTTCAAATGTTAGGTGACTTCTTCCACCTGAAGAGCGACTTTCTTAATAGCTCTTCTGAAATAAGTTTCTTTCTCCTTCCAAAACGAACAGCAAAAGAAACGTTTTCTTCAAATGTTTGGGTTCTTCTTCCAAAAGAAGAGCAACTTTTTGTACAGATCTTCTGAAATAAGTTTCTTTCTCCTTCCACAACGAAAAGTAAAAGAACCGTTTTCGTCAAATGTTCGGTGTCTTCTTCCACCTGAAGAGCGACTTTCTTAACAGCTCTTCTGAAGTATGTTTTTTTCTCCTTCCAGAACGAAAAGTAAAACAACCGTTTTCTTCAAATGCTTGGTATCTTCTTCCAATAGAAGAGCAACCTTCTGCACAGCTCTTCTGAAATAAGTTTCTTTCTCCTTCCAAAACGAACAGCAAAAGAAATGTTTTCTTCAAATGTTTGGGTTCTTCTCCCAAAAGAAGAGCAACCTTCTGTACAGCTCTTTTGAAGTAAGTTCCTTTCTACTTCCAGAACGAACAGTAAAATAAACGTTTTCTTAAACCTTTCTAACCTTAATCGAAAACCTTTAAGACTCAGTGGACCTTTTCGTATACACTTCAAACTCTGAAATTCTCGTAGAGCAACTACTGCTTAATTATCGATTTCGTAAAAGAATTTTTACAAACAAATCTATATCTGGTAAACGTAATGAAGACATTTTGAATACCACTAGCAAGTACTAGGAAAAATGAAATTTCCATGAAAGTTTTTAGATTTCATAAAATCTGCTGCTCTACTTCAACAAAAATCAATTTGCATATATTTTTCTTTATTTCTTCAAATCTTTTTCAAGAAATTTAGTTATCAAACAAGTTTCCGAATGATTTTGAAATAACTTTAAATAATTAAAATTTACTATGTGAACGAGACTCATGGATAAAACAGATGGTAAAATCTAAGTAAGGAATTAAATGTGTAATTAATTTAAGAAACAAACTTCACCAGTGAAATTTTGGAGAAATGTTTTCATTTACTCAAACAAATTTCCATGCCTTTATTATATCTTACAGAAAATTTCAAGGTATTGTAAACAATACTGTCAAATGTAGACAACATAAGATTAGGAAAGTTTGTGTATAACCTGTATTTTCATTATATCCTACACAAAATTTAAAGATATTCTAAACAATGCTTTCAACAGCAGACAACTTTAGACTAGGAAAGTTTAATTTTGTATACCATGTATTTTCATTATATCCTACACAAAATTTCAAGACATTCTAAAGAATACTTTAATCTGTAGACAACTTTAGAGTAGGAAAGTTTAATTATGTATAACCTGTATTTTCATTATATCCTAGACAAAATTTCAAGACATTCTACAGAATCCTTTCAACTGTAGACAACTTTAGAGTAGAAAAGTTTAATTATGTATAACCTGTATTTTCATTATATCCTACATACAATTTCAAGACATTCTAAACAATACTTTCAATATCATACAACTTTAGAGCAGGAAAGTTTCATTATATATAACTTGTATTTTCATTATGTCCTATCCTACACACAATTTCAAGACTTTCTAAACAATCCTTTCAACTGTAGACAACTTTAGAGTAGGGAAGTTTATTTATTTATACTCTGTATTTTCATTACATCCTACACAAAATTTAAACACATTCTAAGCAATACTTTCAACTGTAGACAAATTTAGAGTAGGAAAGTTTAATTATGTATACCCTGAATTTTCATTATATCCTACACACTATTTCAAGACATTCTAAACAATACTTTCAATTGTACACAACTTTAGAGTACGAGAGTTTAATTATGTATATCCTGTATTTTAACATATTTTTTGGGGAAATATCTTGTAGGAAATATATTTTTATGGTCATTCAGTGATAATGGTCAAAATGTCCCCTCTTTTCTTACTGGATATACGAAAAAATGCAACCTTTCTGGTTTTAAAAGTAAAACGCAAATATATCAAACAGAAAAACTTATTTATTAAAAGAATGTGCACATATTTCTAAAAGATTCGTATTAAAGCCGCTCGAGAATACCACTCAAGAAATAAAACCAGAAACAGGCCATGAAATCCTCTAGAGCAGATCCCATTTGTTCAACTATTTATAAGTAATAAATAACACTCATTTATTTATAAACGACGTAATGTTTGGAATAAAGCCAAAACAAGAAAACAAAGTAACGTTAGGGAAAGTTCCAAATTCGTTCGTAATCTTTTGAAGAGTAAAAAAGCAATGTTACATATCCATTTTGTGACCGATAACATTACCGCAAATGAGGATATCCAAAGTTTTTAAAGTCATATTTTCATCAATCATTTTATTTTTTCATCTGTTTCATCTTTTCAAGTGAGGTAAAGATCTCCAATTCTCTTAATTTATCATATATCAACAATTTTAAGGTAAGAATATTATTAATTCATTTATTAAATGTTCCAATATATACGTAAAGATTAATTTCCACTACATATACTTATCACACACACACGTATATATAAATATGTTTGGTTGTGTGAGCATTTATATGCATATATATATATATATATATATATATATATATATATATATATATAGATATATATATTAGATATAATATATATATATATATTATATATGTACGTGTGTGTGTGTGTGTGTGTGTGTGTGTGTGTGAATATGTGTGTAATATGGGCGAGACTCATTCAAAATCTCAACACAGTTTATTACTGGTGATACATGAAATCCACACAACAGAAAAGCACTTTTACAATGTCGTGCACAAAGACCATGTGATCCCACACATACACTTTTCAAGTAGGGATTACTCAGGTAAAACGATTACGAATAATCCCTAATCACAATTGCTCACGTGATAAAAAATACCCATGTTTAAAGAGAACGAGGTCACTATTGTCTAAAGTAGTACAGACAGAGGCTGAATTAAGTCTATAGTGTCTTTTGGAGGGAAATATGAGAATTACCTCGCAACTTTATGAACAAATGTTATTAAATTAATATTAAAATACATAAATAAGGGATTTTAATATTACACATACACACACAACATATATATATATATATATATATATATATATATATATATATATATATATATATATATATATATATATATATATATATATATATATATATATATATATATATATATATATATATATATATATATATATATATATATATATATATATATATATACATATATATATATATATATATATATATATATATATATATATATATATATATATATATATATATATATATATATATATATATATATATATATATATATATATATATATATATATATATATATATATATATATATATATATATATATAATATATATATATATATATATATATATATATATATATATATATATATATATATATATATATATATATATATATATATACATATATATATATATATATATATATATATATATATATATATATATAAGCATATTTATGTGTTTGTGAAATCGTAACATAATAAAATAAGTTCAAATACCAATTGCATTTGTAACATTTTTTTAGAGATTCTATCCCTGAAATAATTTTTATTTATGCTAATATGGAGATAAAGATAATGCCATGAATATGGATTGAAGATAATTAAAAATTATTTTAGGTTTATTTATAAAAATAATTGGTTATCTAAATACGTTTGAGATCATCTGAGAAAAAGGAAGTCCAAGTACTTTTTAAGATGTTAGTTCTTCCAGTTCAGTATAAACTAAACTAGTTTATAATATACCTTACTTGTTATTCTTTCACATGCTGTACATACAAGTTTAGAAATAAAACTCACTACTGAACAAAGTAAACACATATTCTTGTGCCGACAGAAATCCTCATAGGACCAATATACAACAGGTAAAATTCAGAACAGGCTCGTCTACTATAGAAAAGTAAAAGCATATGTTGCTCGGATACTTGGGACAAGTATATAACCATTATGTAACCATTATGTACTATATTGGGGGGTTCTGCATCCAAAGGTTCAATAGTAGTCTTTGAATTTCATACATGTCAATTTAATGTTCTATAGAAGATATCTCAAATTGTGACCAAGTGAAGATAACCACATGCTAGGGAGAGCAGGAAGTTTCATGAAATAAATAGAAGAATCTAGTAGCAAAGTGAATTCTGGCATTCGAGGGAAACATGTCATTATGTTTTTGTCATTCCTTATATTTTTTTAATATATAGAAAAGCTTCTATTTGATATCCACCTATGATACAATTCTCAAATTTTAGCGGATGTATTGTCTTTTTAAGAAAGTACTCTTTCAGAATTGAAATAATTGGTATGTCTGAATGAAATTTAACTTTGTTTTAATTTACAGGACGTATATATTTAATCTATTCTATACATTAGATGAGGGGTGGCTAAGCTCTTTAATAATCCGAGCCCTTTTTCAAAATTTAAAATTTTTCGCTAGCCGCAATTAAATATTATGTAAAATGTATGCAAAAAGGATATTATTTTTTTCAGAACTTATATTTAATAAATGTCATTTGGATGTTCTTCGTCCTTTAATTTTTCAAAGAATTTTTTGAATAGCAGATGCATTGGGAATGTAATTTACAATGTGTTACACTGTTTTCATAACATTAGTATATTTTAAATATTTCGTAACAAGATGTTCTCCGTGAATTATGTAGTGAATCGATATGAAATGTAAAATTTGAGAATCCTCTCTTGAAATATCAATAAGACCAATTTTTTTTTTATCAAACATTGCGAAAGCTGCATTAGTTGTAGTATTTTTTTGGAAACAAAATAACATAAAAATGAAAAGTGAACTTGAGTACATTTATCGAGAGCCCCAAATAATCTGCTGAAGTTAAATTTTAATATTTCATATGTAGATGAAACACACAAAAAATGCTGAATATAATTAAAGTGTATGAAATTGTAAAACTATTATAAAGAATTTCTTAAGGAAATTCAAACTTTCTCTGTAAAACATTTTTGTTGCAAAGATATAATATGAGCTACAGTTTCTGTTCAGTTCATATGATATCTTTAAGACGCTTAAAAAGTGTTTAACTTCTGGAAACTTAAGATACATTCGATTTAATAAATCACTGTAATCAACAGCCACTAATGTATCATGTTACCTTATCTAAGGGAAAACACTTTACTTGAACAAACCTTATTTAAATGTTTAAACTCCTGAAGATATTTAGATTGCATTTCCCTGGCACAGGAGTCGTATTATAATAGGTGAGTTATCTGAGAACGTAAATAATTTAGGTTAAGTGATTACTCGTTATTTAAACCACAAAGTTATATAGTGTCATTTATCTCTGCAGTAAAACAACGAAGGTTATTCAAGTAGTCGAAAGTGCATTTTTGATCCATTATTCATTTTAAACTTCATTAACACTGATTTATGCTTAGGTTCTTGGTAGTTAGAATCTTAAGGGAACATTTTGTAAAGCAATTAATTCATCTGAAAGTAATCTTATATTATTTAAACTTTCAAAGTGATTAAAATATTTAAATAGTTTCCGAAAAATCCTTTGAAATAGCATATAAAATCTTAATGATGTATTTTTTAATTATTATTATTGGTCATATTTAAATATCTGAATTCAAAACAATTTCTCATATAAATGTACCTACATTCATTCGTACAATCAT
Organism: Pardosa pseudoannulata; assembly: GCA_032207245.1. Classification (NCBI taxonomy): domain Eukaryota; kingdom Metazoa; phylum Arthropoda; class Arachnida; order Araneae; family Lycosidae; genus Pardosa; species Pardosa pseudoannulata. The sequence continues at coordinate 144,195,087 of CM063505.1, forward strand.
TCATGCATATATTCATAATCCTTTCATAGTTATAATTACTTGAATCATATTTAGAATAAATTAAATTTTAATTATGTGTAATTAAAACTTCAATGAATTATTTAAATTTATATACTATGAATATATTATTATCACTTATCTTTACAGTTTGTGGACTATTTACGATTCATCCCATAGTTTACGTGTGTGCAATATAGGTAAAAATCAGAACATTGTCAGAGTAGAATGATAGACTGTAATTCACTGCTTTAATTACTTTTAATGAACAATTCATTTTTTTAATCTCTGATGCATAAACAGGGATAAATAAAAACGAATTATTGTTTAGAGTAACAAATTTAACATTGCCTTATGAAAATAAATATAAATTATTAAAAGCTCATAAAATTAGTGAATTCTTGTCGCACACGAGTTAGAAGACATATTTTTCTTTAATACGTAGTAAATAATTAGGTATTTTTTAAATGAGAATTTTTTTTCAAATATATAGATAACATATAGATTATAATATTTTATATTAAAATACAAATCTATCGATTTTGATCGATCATTTTGAACCAAAATATTTTTGTAATATTGGTGGAGTTATATCTTTATATTTTTTCTCAGACTTTGATTTTTATATGTAATAAACTCACTATACTTGTAAAACGTAGAAATAAGCGAACATAATATAAAAATTATTTTTAAATGTGTAATATTAGTGATAATATTCAGTCATATTTGAAACTAATTTTCTATATGATTTTTCATTCCAAAACATACTTTGTGAATAAATGTATGAGCTTTTACTTTGAAGATCTTAAGGTAAATAAATTTTTAAGACCTATAATTATTAATTCATTACTTAAATATTAACTGCATTACTTTAATATAATATTTAGGCTGCAAACGAACAAATATAATGGCAGGATTCTGTATAGTATATTTCACTCTATCATCGATGTTGTTTTCATAGAACATCTATTTTGCATGCTCGATATTGTCTCACTTAGTAATGTGAATCTTCAGCTTTTTAACACTTTCAGTTGTACAACTCGAGATGCTCCCCAGGTCCCATAATACCAACAGGTAAGCTTATTGCAGATCTGGCTGAGTTTGAGAGATACTATATACTTTATAGTTTGATCCTACAACGTGATAAGATAAATATAACTATTTATTGTATTTTAAATATGCTTATGAATGTCCTAAATTTCAAGAACTTTAATTATTACAATTAAACATTTTATTATTATATTAATTAAGATACAATTAACTGTTCAAGGGGAATATACACCTCGATGAGTCCACATTCTCTTGGCAGGTATAAAAAGTGTTTTTAGCTGCATTTGGGATTATGCAAAAATGTCACATTGCATTGGACAGTAGAAACATCGGACCTTCATTTCTCATTTCAAGTGAATACCCAAAATCATTTCTCCGACATTCTGAACTGCATCTTCATTACTTTTTCGCAGACTTCAAGAATCAAATTCTATGGCTGACGTCCAACAACAATGAGTCAGCATGTCTTTAGATTAGATTCATCTCCGTTCTTGTAAATTACCTACCATTATAATTTAATAATTTGATTATTATAAAGTGTTTCTACCATACGACTTTTCAGGAGGACTCGGTAATCAAGAATACCAAAGATTTATGAAGGTATATATCCTATTCTATATTAATCTGGATCTCAGCAATCTTGGACTATCTCTTTTCCCATTCAACTAGTATAAAGTTTATAAATATGGTGAATTTCTTCAGCCGATTCGGTGATAATGCAGCAAATATTGAAGCGCTGTAATATATTGCCTTAATGTAACTAAACGGTATCTTTTATGGAAATTAAGATCTTAATTGACAAAACCCTCGCCGGATTAATATCGAATAGGAAAGATCGATACACAAAATCTCTTCTTCAACATCCTGAATTTACTTTTTCTAAGACTTCAAAAATCAAATTCTGTGGCTGAAAACCAACAACAACGATTTAGCATGTGATCAGTTTTGATATATCTCCTTTCTCATAAATTCTCCCCTTAGAGGTTAATACTTCTACTATTATATAGTTTTTTCTATCCTAGAACTTTTCAAGATGATTCGTAAAACAAGAATACCAAGGATTTATGAAGGTATCTTTCCTATTGAATAATAATATGTTGAAACCCCTTGTCAATAAATTTCTTAATTAAACCAAAAGATACCTTTTAGTTCCATTAATGTAATATTTTACAAGCTTTAATATTTGCTGCATTATCTCTGTCGACTGAAGAATTTCACTATATTTATAAACTTTATACTAGTTGATTGGGGTAATGGGTTATTTCAAAATTGCTAAGAGAGTCTTCCAGGTACTATTGCTATATTCTTTTTACGGAAGGTAAAATGTATCCTTAATTTAATAGCCTTTTGTTAGATCACTGTACATTGAGATTCTGTTATTTTAAAATAACACATTAAGGAACTGTGTTAAATGTTTGAAATTAGAAAGCAAAGGAGAAGTATACATTTAACAAAACATAAAATTAAGGAAAAGAAAACAGCAAATTTTTACTTAAACTTATACTGATATACGTCCTCAATCAAATTAAAATTATCTCACATTTTCAGTATATCCAAACAGTAGTAAATGTTCAGGATAAGTTTTGGATATTCTCTGTTAAATCCTTTTAAAACATCACCAGTGTCCATTGACTGTTCTGTATCTTCCTTTACATTCACAAATCTTAAGTATCTAGAGCTCTTATCAAACCTCATTCTAAGATAGGCAGAATTTTAAAATTCTACACAGCTGTCGGAATTAATTACTAAAAGTTTCACTCTCTTCATTTTAAGATCTTTTAACCTAAACTGTATAAACCTTCTCTACATCTTTAGAATTTGCTCTTAATAAATGTCTGTCATATTAGACATAGTACCGGATGACCGATCTCCGCTCGGAGAAAACAGGTATCGAAGCTAACTCGAAGATTTAAATTTTCAATTGTGATTTATCAAAACAATACATGCCATAAGAAAATTTGTGTAACCATTAGTGAAAAGATAACCGGTTAAAGTGCACCATTGTAAACTATTCTAAACAAAGTTGTTTGGAAAGGGAACTATTCTATACAAAGGTAAAGTTTGAAAAGTCATAGGAAATAAAATGTACTTGATAACAAAAAATTATACAATTAAAGAAATGGTACAAAGTGAGCAGTGTAAAGATTAAAGTGTGGTGAATGGAGAAGCATTCTGACAATGACGGTATCTTCTAGTTGTCCATTTGCGGGTATAATTGAGTTGATAGTTTGTTGTTCCAAAATTCCGGCTCTTTGAAGAATTCCATGTAGAGGTGCGTTCTGCATGTTGAAAATGTAGCTTGAAATCTGATGAATGTTGAAATGTCGAACTTTGTTGACGGTGATTTGAAATCGAAATCAGTTCCTTAAATGCTTTTTTGGAAATTCGAATATTCTTGCCTATCGCTCAAAACATTATTTAAGGACATGATTTCGATTTCAATTCACCATCAACACAGTTCAACTGTATAATTTAGCATTTTCCAACAAACATCTCTCTGTATATGAATCAAGATACAGCAACGTCAATTCCGATCGTATTTGATGGTGGTTGCCTTCTGAAGGGAGCTAAGAGAGCCGGCTTATGTTTCTTGGAACGACCCCCGGGTCTGGCGGATCTGATTGGGACTGCCCGGAGTTACAGGTTGGCTAAGATGGGCGGAACCGGTCGGTGAAGCTAGAAGCGGGGACAGACTGGGGCCTTGTAGGCTGGCTCGCCTGATGTGGATGTCAAGCCGAATCAATGTGAGTACTGTGTGACCATAATTCGTCAGAACGATAAGAAGAATGTAAAGTTTTCGTAGTTTTCATTTGTGTTTCTGAGAAGAGATCGTAGGTTGAACCCAAGAAAGCCATACCGGCAACGGAGTGGAGGGGAGATGCGGTGACGTCTTGCTGTTTACCAACTGAGAGACAGCGCGGGATTGACAACTCTGCAAACCATCAACGGAACCTCCAACTACGGTTAGTAAACAAACCTACAGCCAGGAGAATATTATTACTACTATTAAAATAAAAATGGAAACCGATATCAAGGAATAAAGACAAATCAATAAAGACTTTTATTATTATTATTATTATTATTAATAATTCATCAGAACTACAGCCAATCGATTCCTCGTGGTCGAAAACCCCCAGGTACCAATTTTTACTTGGTTTGGACGCATGAGAAAAAAGTTTGCCTGCACCGGGGTTCGAACACGGCCCTATCTGTAGCGCCGAACTACGTGACCTTAGCGAGTCAAAACCGGCGCCAATATATTCCTCATGGGCGAAAACCCCCGTATACCAATTTTCACACGAAATTCGCATATTCTGACATCATGTTCCTTTAGCCGTATATAAGGGCCGTAAGCCAAAAATGGCCCTATCTGTAACTCCGAACTGCTCGACCGTAGCGCTTCAAAACCGGCGCCAATTGATTCCTCGTGGCCAAAAACCCCAGATCCCCAAGTTTACCGGAGTTTATTAATTCTGGGGCGATTTTCGACTTGACAACCATTCCTCATATTATAGTATAGGATTTTAGCAAAAAACTTTTTCTTTAGGAAAGCAAAGCGATGATTTAAAATACATCTTCTAGAAGTTGCATGTAAAGTCATGTCTTATTATTAATATTATAAATCAAATGTATGATTATTTCTTGCTTTTTTCTTCTACTACAGAGGTGACCAAGCTCCTTGATAGTCCGAGCCATTTTTCAAAATTGAAATTTTTCGCAATCCGCAATTAAATACGCATTTAATAAGTATGCAAAAAAGGTATTAAATTTTTTTCAAAGAAATTACATTTATTGAATGTCATGTGGAAGTCCTTAGTCCTCTAATTTTTTAAATAAAGTTTTGAATCATCCATGGTTTTTTGCATTAATGCGAATGTAATTTACAATGTGTTACACTATTTTCATAACATCAGGATATTATAAATATTTTGTAATGAGATGTTTTCAGGGAACTATGCAGTGAATCGTTATGAATTGTGAAATTTGAGTATCATCTCTTATAAGTCAAATAAGACCGATTTATTAACCAGCATTTACGGAGTTCCATTAGTTATAATAATTTTTTAAAATATAATAATACAAATATGAAAAGGGAACTCGGTTACATTTATCGAGAGACACAAATAATTCACAGGTCAACAGTGGTTTGCGTGCATGAGCTGATTTTATATGAATTTGATTCCCTGGATTCAAATACAGCATTAGATTTTGCCTAGCAGCTAGTATTTCTGAGATTTACAATTTCGGTAAAACATACGTTGTACTATTATAAGTCAAATCCATAAATCAAATAAATTAAACTAAACTACTGGAAGTATACTATTAATATATTATATTATTAATATCTTATACAAATATATTAATCATTAATATATTTTTATATTATTACACAAATATTTTTGTTACTATATTATTTGTTACTATACTATATTATACTATTATTACACAATATATTACACAAATATTTTTGCTTTCAAAGATAGAGGGAAAAGGGAATCGAATAAATCAAATATACTCTGTCTCAAATATTTATTATAATAATAAAAAATTAAGTTTTATCTTATAGCAATAATATATAGGATAAAAAAATATTAATACAATTAAATATTTAATAATTTTCCTAGAAACTAGTGTAAATAGGCTGGTATGCCTTCTCCAATTGTATTTTATTAAGGTGAGACGAAGTTTAGTCACTGCACACTTCGGAAGCTTCTTTTTCTTGACAATCCTGAAGGTGTTTTGGTACAGTCCATTTTTAAACTCCAGCAGTAATCAGCCATCATGTGCGTATCCTATCTTCCTTGATAGCGGACCTCCATAATTTTAATATCCAGGTGAAATATTTCACCTTGTTCGTCACTGGATGATTTGCAAAACTTCTTCTACTTGAACTCATTTTATTTCTATTTATCGATACAAGTACAAAAATATACAACATAGTACGTTTTAGGTTAACTTTATAACATCTCTTTCCTAAACTCAAATATTACACGAGGCTAATTTCTATCTACCCTGCACGACGAAACATCTAACTAAATTAAACTCAAAAATTGTTTAATTTATTACTTAAAAATGCTTACTCAACTCAAAAATGATTTCAACTGTAGTCGAAGGGTTGAAAGTCGCATTAAGTGTAGCCTATCTGGTGGATTTTCCCGGAGCTATATGGTTCACATTTCCTGTCGTACTGCACAATAAAAAACGCTTATCTAAGAAAGTAGAGCTGATAGAAAAAAACTGATTTCATATTTAGAATCAGCACTCCAAACATAGAAAAATCCAGTTTTAAAATCTTAGGCACCAAAACAAATGTTTTTTGTAGGCCTGTGTAATCCTTCAAACAGACGCATGTTGCTCGTGAGCCGCAGGTTGGACACCCCTGTTCTGATAAATCGATTAAAATGTATCCTTTCCTTTAAGAAAAATGTAATGAAATAATAATTATAAATTAGAGGAATAACTTTAAATCTTTATATGATTAAATTAAATGAAAAATATATATTTACGTATAAGCCCGTTTCATATCTAAATAAATATATCCCCGCATTAGACAGGAAGAATAATTATATTTATGGTATTTATATTTCATAACTGTTTTGATTTAAATCTCCCAGTATATTATGCCAATGTATCAATAAAAAAATATTTATTCCTCTAAATTGCTCTCAATATACAGATAGCTATTCTGTCATAATTTTTTATAATGTTTATATTTTTAAAATTCATTCAGAATTCTGGATAAAAGGAAAAACTTTAGAGATCATTATAAAACTGAAAAAACATTTAAATTAAATTAAGAGAAAACGTATATGAAACTGTAGGAATTTTTTTTATTCTCCTGAGTTTCATTTATTTCTTTCTTCAAAGTACGAAGGTGGTTTATTTACAAATCTTAGTATATTTAGCTCTTCTAGGAGTAAGGCTTAAAATATAATGCCAAAAATGAAAAAAGAACTATACTAAAAGAAATAGAAAAACAATCTAGAGATGTATGAAAAATTATAATCGTATCCCGTCTTTTTCTCCCTCAAAATTAAAAACTGAGACTTTAATTCTTCTGAATAATAATAGAATCTTCTAAAGAAATAATAGAAAAGAAGATTTAAATTACTTTCAAAACTTTTATGTTTAAATAAATAACGAGTAACCTCTTGATATATTTTCAAATGGTGTTTTCTTATTAGTTTAACACTACATTATTTCTTTTAAATCTATACATCTGTTTGGCGTATTATTTGCAATTTTTTGGAAAATAAATGTAAAGGAAAACGCTTGAGATAGGTTTCTTCGGCTGTAAACAATATGCTAAGATCATCCTATTTTTTAACGAGAATTGTTCCGAACAACTTGTTATCAGATTTAAGAATATATGTAGCAAAGAAATGAACATAAGCACTTTTTTTGAACACCTTTCGTAACATTTTTCTGATGATTTCTTGAGAGCTTAAACAATTTTAAGTTTCGTTCTGATGGCAAAATCCAGCAAACGCCAAAATCGAATTCAACACTTAAGCTCTTTTTCGAGATATAAAAGCAACGCTAGAGGCAGAAAACAAGTTTTTAAGTGGGCTTCAGTTTTGCATTTTTCCCTTGTGCCTTACATTATTTATAATAATTGGTTATTTAAATATAATGTTATTACCATAAAAACTATTTTTATTGGTGTAACATAAATCAGTTTTCTAAATCTTATTAAAACTTTAAAGCATAACTTTCATAATTAAGTACAATGTATCTTTAACGTAAAAAATAATTTTAAAAGATAATAAATTTCAATGCATTCTTTAAACTATTGAAATTTGAAATTATTTAATTAAATTTCTAGAAAATATATTTCTGAAACTAGTCTAGAAAAGAAATAGTTCCAGTGTGCTTAAAAAATTCAAATATTTCTAAAAAGTAATTAATACTAATAGCATTTTATAATAAAAAGGATTGCAGTATAAAAATTATGTAAAATTTTTCTAACAGTTTTCTCATACAGGAAGAGGAATTTTTCTTATTTTCGTTCCATTATTTAACATACAGACAGGAAAAAGGAAATTATACAAGTTCTTCAGTCTATAGCTTAAGGCTAAATAATTTCTAAATTTTTTAGAAGAAATAGTTCAAAACATAAAATAAATAAAAATCCGGATGAGCGATACAGGAAATATTATGCTTATAGTCTCTCATTTTATGGGACATACATGTTCCAGAACATAAAATCTTTAATTAAAATACATCTTTATATGACTTAAAATTTCACGAATGTGAACAAATTATGAACCATAAAGCATCATAAGGTGTATGCAAATGACTGTAATATTTTCCCTTGAATAAACCACTGCAATTAACAAATCCTTTTATATGAAATGAGAATGTCATAACATTTAGAAAGGATTCGCTGCAGGAAAACAGATCTGTGGAATAACATAAAAAAACTGTTCATGAACCTTTGTAAAAATAGAAAAATTTATGTATGTATGTAGGGGGGATACTGTCAGTTAACAGTTAGATTTTGACGTACCACTTAACGTTTTTTTTTTATCTTTACCACAAGGCATGCAGATGTATAAGGTTGAAAACTTAATAATTGTTTTTGGATACATAAGCGTTTGAATTTAAGGAATGTTATTTAGTATTGTTTAGAAAATTTATATTTATGTAACGAAACTTTTTGGTTGTCCTTTTAAAAATGCTTATGTACGAACAATGCATTACTTAAATATATTCTGTAACATTTAGTTGTCCTCGAAAGAAAAAGAAATTTTAATTAAAATGTATATACTGTGTAAAAACTGATTGAAAAAAAAGACAAATAATGTTGATTAAACCAAAATGTAAAATCATTCCGACATTTTGTATGCAAATTTCTTTTTCTTAACAAATTGTGTGCGGGTACATTTTGCAGCAGAACTGTACCAGAAGTGGGCAATTTAGTTCTTCACTTAAATCTCAATAGATCGAAAATTATTTCATTTTTTAACCAGCTTGTAGTATTTTATATTGAAATATATAAATATATAAATAGAAATATATAAATAAAACCATCAGATTTTTCTAAACAAAATATATATATATTTAAGAGATAACTTTATAATAGTATCTTAAATATGAAAAATCAAATAGAAATAGTAGTATATAGTTTTAATTTTTTCGAATTATGTTATATATAAACATTTTTACATTATAAAAAAATGAAAAGAGCAATCATAAAACTAATAATGTAAAAACTAGTTTTTATTTGTATGGAGTTTTCAAGAATCTATCTAGTAGACAAGAACATTCAGCTTCGTTTTCTTGTATACAGAGTGTTTTTTTAACCACAAACAAACCATGTTGTTACACTAACACGTACTAGTACGTCACCCGAGCTGAAGTATCAATCGTCAGAAAACATAGTAGTACGTGTCTCACATACAATGTGTTAAGTACACAATCTTTTAATAATTAAAGACCAATGAATGTGACAGATAGTAAATAGAGATATTTTATGTTAAATTAATTAGATAGCTAGCCATACAGAAAATATAAACGACTTTTAATATGATTTATTTGATGATAACAAAATGCTATTTAATGTACTATTAAATAAAAGTATTTTACAAGTATAAAAGTATTTTACATTATTATTTTTTTAAAAATTGATCCAGGTTATAAGCTTTTTTATCTTTAAAAAGTGCAAGAACCATATGCTACGTCTATTAAGGAAGAAATCTGCCTTAGTTCAAGCAGAAATGAAATGTGATTTTGCAATACAACAAATTTATAAGTGACTCATTTTATATATTGTTAAAATTCAAACGACTGGCATATGACAAGGCGGTGTTATTGGTATTATAAAATCTACTTTGTGAAAAATCTCTTATTATCTGAATGCTTTCATATCTGCTCATTTCGTTGTCGATATCTTTGGATACCAATATGTAATAAAGATTATCAAATGATAGAAGATAATCAATAAGATATTCAAACGAAATTTTATCCCCTATATAATAATAGCCTAAGTTGTCTGTCCGTCTGTCCTCGAATTTTTGAAGCGGTTGGACCTGGAATATATTCATCCATATTGGAATCTTGATGACTTAGGTTTAGCAAAATTCAAATTGAGTAAAGTTTAAAACGAATACTTTTAGTGAGCATAATTGTAAAATGAAACAATATTTATTAAATATAAAAAGAAGAAATGGTTCTCCATATGGTCGTTCCAATAGTTGGTGACGGATTATGTTTATTTCGATCGCTTTCGTATTTTATGTTTGAAACACAGTCTTTCAGCAGTGACCTGGAATGACTTGAAATCGGGATCTTCAACCTCAAAGATTTCTTTGATTCAATCAATGTACATTGAACATACGAACATTCAAACAGCCCCATTGCTGATCGCTGTACAACTGATCTAGCTAGCTTGCTGTTTGGGATTTATGTGTACCCCTCACTATATGACATCGCTTTCCGAGTATCGCTGTTGAACTTTGGCAAACTTCGGAAGATTTTCCCCGAACCCACATCTTTGAACCAATTACATTCCGCGGTAGTTCACTATCTTTCTAACTGAATTCAACGTGATTCCATGTATCGGGAGACTTTAGAGGAATAGGAAAATAAACAAGTAATAAAGCGTGTACCAAATAATTCCCAGTCAGAAAATAAACCATTTTTTTTTACTTTCCTCATAGGGTAATTTACAATTCTAGAAAATTTAAAATTTTACTAATCCCGTCACATCACTCGTTATATGCTAGCTTCTCGATAAAGATAAATGACTAACGAATTGTGGTATAATAAAAATTCCACATTTAGAACATACACAGGGAACTATTCGAAATAAGATCTTTTTATTATAAACAACAATTTCACTGTGAATTCTTGTATCTTCTTGTTTTAATTTCATCGTTTTCCTAAATATTTTCTAAGCTCAGGGAGTTTGAAATTGCCACCAGCTTTCTAAATCTCAGGGAACAAGAAATAGGATAGGATCCCTATTTATAGGATTTTAATCTTATTTATAAAATTTTATGTATTAAAAATTTGATAATTTTTAACTCGGGTTTTTGTCAACGTGTATTTCAACTTATGTAAAACAATTCAAAAAAGTTTGATACCTAAATGATTTAGTAATGTCTACATAGTATTTCTTGTTAATAAAAATTTAAAATACATGTACAATTACAAAATATGTCATACATTTGTCATACATTTATTATTGGTGTTATAAAAGTTTAAATACATCATGTATTTATGCAGAGATAGAATCTTCCTATTAGTGTTTCTGAAAACATAAAAAGTATGCAGTAAAAAAAAAATTTTGCATTATATGCTCTCTTTAAATTTAATACATTCTTACTGTTGCAGCAATTAAAATATTGTTTTCTATTAATATTTATTAATTCAATTTATTTACAGGATAAAACTTAAATATTATTAGTTAAATGATATACTTATTGTGAAAACTTTACATTTTAAAGAAACAAAAATTTAATATACACATGAAATTAAAAAGCATATAACTATAAACATGTGTTATATATCTATTGATTTAGTAAATATATAAATTTATATAAATAATATAAATATATAAATATATAAATATATTATATATAATATATTATATATATATATATATATATATATATATATATATATATATATATATATATATAAATATATATATATATATATATATATATATATATATCTATAAATATATATATATGTATATATATTATATATATATATTTATATATATATATATATATATATATATATATATATATATATATATATATATATATATATATATTTATATATATATATATATATTTATATATATATATATATATTATATATATATATATATATATATATATATATATTTATATATATATATATATATATATATATATATATATATATATATATATATATATATATATATATATATATATATGTATATATATATATATATATATATATATATATATATATATATATATATATATATATATATATATATATATATATATATATATATATATATATATATATATATAATATATATATATATATATATATATATATATATATATATATATATATATATGTGTGTGTGTGTGTGTGTGTGTGTGTGTGTGTGTGTGTATGTATTAATCGATTCTAAATTTTTATCATAACATATTTATTGTTTTATATTTCAAAATCCTTGCACGATTTTAAATTCGAATACTTTCAATTTGAATAAAAAATGTTCGAAGAAAGTTTCATGGAAATATTACCTATTTATATACCTTATGGTTCAAAGAAAATAAGTGCAAAAAGGACGAAAATCAAGATTCAGTACCTAATCCTTTTGAAAAATACGACCTCGAAACCATTGGTAAAACGTAGGAAACAATTTCGTTTGCAATTTATTTCGGATGTATTGATTCGTATTCTAACAAATCACTCCGATTTACAATCATTCAAGTGTGCGTAATAAAATGCTTTAGTTTCATATAACTGGAAATCTTAAACTAAATATTAGACAAAAATTATTAGGTAAAGTTTATTTTTATTTTTTTTTATATGAAGTGCCGTATAAATGTCTGTCGTTTTATAATTGTTATAATTTGCGTAAAATAAACTTGGATTCTAAAAAGTATTGAATTAATAATTGCACTTAAAATTTAATTACCGGCTTATTCTGCAGTTACTTTAACCAGAAATTTTCATATAAAAATGTCAAAAGTAAGAAAAATACAAGTTGTTCAATAAAAATGTATGACCTAAATTTTTGAAATAAAAATTTACTTTTAAAAATTGAAAATTATCTTTTATTCTGTTATATTATATTTCTAAGTATTTTAATTGTAATAGTAACATTCATTCTTTCCTATAAAAATAGTTACAATAAGGAAATATACATTGCTGGTATAAAACCTTTTTACACGATCAATCAACTTCATAACTCTTAATATTCCAGTGTTTGCTTTTAGATATAGTATAACTAGTATTTTATCATCCATCCGTACACTTTTTTAACAGCTGCCGTCATTAGTTCATGGATTCAGAATGGTTTCGGTTTGGTTTGGTTTTCAGCGCTACGGTCTACTGTTTTGCACACGAGGGCTAATAATACCGGGACCTACTGCTTAAAGCCGATTCCGAATGGCTACGAACGTCCATGCCATAGTGGGATTCGAACCCACGAACTCTGGTACCGATCAGGGCCCTAACCAATCGGCCAGCGTTCGGCTCAGAATGGTTTTCAAAATAATGAAAAATCCATTATTAGCCACATTTTGTCCACTCTATTGTTCTTCCTCTTTATTTTTTTCTTGCAATTGCAAGAATATTGTATGAGGTTATGGTGAAAAGTACTCTAATATTTTTTATGACTACTCTAATATTTACTGATACTAATTTACTGACTACTCTAATATTGTTTTTACTTTTGTCAGTGGCCCCATGATGCATAAAAAATTACAATGATGAATCACCCTTTAAGTAAGCAATATTTCTAGCTTTTTTATTTTTGTCTAGCAATCGCAGTTATATTGTATGAGATTACGGTGAAAAGCATTACCTGACTACTCTATTTTTTTTTACTTTTGTCAATGGCCCCATGACGCATAAAAAATTACAATAATGAATCACCCTTTAAGTAAGCAATATTTCTTGCTTTTTTATTTTTTTTCTAGCAATTGCAGTTATATTTTATGACGTTATGATGAAAAGCATTACCTGACTACTCTAATATTTTTTTTTCTTTAGTCAGTGTCCCCATGACGCATAAATTTACAATGATGAATCACCCATAAAGTAAGCAATATTTCTTGCTTTTTTATTTTTTTTCTAGCAATTGCAGTTATATTTTATGAGGTTATGGTGAAAATAATTACTTGACTACTCTAATATTTTTTCTTTACTTTTGTGAGTTGCCCCATAACCCATAAAAATTACAATGATGAATCACCCTTTAAGTAAGCAATATTTCTTGCTTTTTTATTTTTTTTCTAGCAATTGCAGTTATATTTTATGAGGTTATGGTTAAAAGCATTACCTGACTACTCAATATTTTTTTACTTTTGTCAGTGGCCCAATGACGCATAAAAAATTACAATGATAAATCACCCTCTAAGTAAGCAATATTTCTTGCTTTTTATTTTTTTTTCTAGCAATTGCAGATATATTTTATGAGGTTATGGTGAAAATAATTACTTGACTCTTCTAATATTTCTTTCTTTACTTTTGTCAGTTGCCAAATGATGCATAAAAAATTACAATGATGAATCTCCCTTTAAGTAAGCAATATTTCTTGCTTTTTTATTTTTTTCCAGCAATTGCAGTTATATTTTATGAGGTTATGGTAAAAAGCATTACTTGACTACTCAATATTTTTTCTTTACTTTAAGTAAACAATTTTTCAGAATTCTAACAAAAGTCATTGCTTTAAAACTTACATTTTAACTGGAAAAAAGTACAAAATTGACTTGCCCTGTATACCCCACACCACCTTCCTTTCATAGTATTTGACTGTTACATTGTAATTTGTAAGTCGTACTGTAGAGCAGTAAGCTATCAAATCACAACTTGATGTATCTTATATGACTCGCCATTTATGATGCTGCATAGATATTTTTATTTGTCTTCTCACTTTCTTTTTGTACAAGCTCACGGGACTAAACCCTTTTCCCCAAGATAATTAAAAGCTGATAAACTAGGAGGGGAAAGGTTGCGTAAAATACGGTAATGCCACACGGCATCGCTTTACAATTTTCAATATTTCGTTTTGATAAAATAACGTGTTGATAGGAAGCGCATTTTACATGTAAAGACTTTTTGCCTTGCAAAGCTGTAGTTACTGCCTGAACTGTGATATGCAAAATTTCATAAGGCGTGTATATTTAAATTTATTTCAAACTTGCAATAAAATCATTCTAATTAAATATAATTTTTACATAATTTGAAATATTTTTTGTCTCAACTCATCTTTTGAATACTCTTTCATTTTATGATTATAAATTTCTCTATGCTTACATAATTCCTTGTATAAATAAAGATGATAATCCCTCTTCCTATGAAAAAAAAACATTGCAAACCAGTAGATTATATTCAAAATATATATGTATATATATATATATATATATATATATACATATATATATATATATATATATATATATATATATATACATATATATATATATATATATATATATATATATATATATATATATATATATATATATATATATATATATATATATATATATATATATATATATATATATATATATATATATATATATATACATTTATATTCATAAATTTGAATTTCATTTTCTTTTACAAGAACTGCATAATTTTTGCTCTGTTAAAGAAAATGAAGAGTATTGTAATAACATCGGAGATAAAATTACAAAAATTTTCAAAATTTCTAATAATTTATTTTCTGAAAATTCGAAATATTATTATTGGATTATTATAATGTATATGTATTTTTAATTTTGCAATTATAAATTTGAAAAATTTTGTTTTCTAATAAAATAAATATTAGAATTGAAGTGACGAAATATATTTTTTTTTAATTTCGTAAAAAGATTATATTCCACTCCCTTTTATATAATTTTTGCTGCGTATCCAAAGAGAGGGAAAAGATTTTGTGTAAAAAAACATTCGCAGAAGAAACTACACCTTTTATGGTGTTCCATTAAATACATTTGTGTGGAACTTTCACTCTCTTAATTGCTACCATTAAGTGTAATTTAGAAATAAAAGAGACCGAATGCATTTACCAAATGAATATACATGCTACAGTTCCACATTTGCAATTATACGTATGTATAATTAATTTGGGTATAGAGAGTAATTTGTCGATGCATTTTATGTTATTAAATCACATTGTATAGGAAATATTTAAGTTTATATTAATTCTCTGAATTAATTTGTTTTAATTATCGATTAAGGCATTTTTTCTGAATCAGTAAAGCGATAAAATATATACAAATTAAAATAATGAATCAAGTCCAATAAAAGACATTATTCCTTTATATAAGTTTCAATGCAATATTAATGTGGGATGAAAGGCCATAAAAATAGGGAATCTAAAGTAAAATCAGAATTATAAAACGAAAATTTATTTTAGTATACATAAAAGAAAATTACTATTTCGAGAGTAAAAACGTGATGATAAAATATAAATTTATAATATTTTTAAACTCCATAGACTTATACAGACACATGTTAGTTTTTTCAAAATTTTTATGTTTTACTTTATATATTATATTACAATTAGTATTTTATAATGCCATCGTGACATTTTTTTACCATAGTCTGTCATGAGTACACGGATTCAAGAAGGTTTTCAAAATAGTTGCGAATCCATTGTTAGCCACTTTTTTAATACTTCTTGAAATAGTATTTGATGAAAAAATAATAAAAATGAATCTTCTAGCGTAAAGCTGCAGAGGAATATTGAACTTTAGGTGGGGAGAAACTAATACACTTAGAAAGATAAACTATATCTTTTAAAATATTAAAACCTAACTCAATTAATGAGCCTCTTTGAAAATACAAAATTACTAAATAAAAAAGTACTTTATTTTTTTCATTACGAATGATCATGCAGCTCGAATACGTATACCAAAATGTTGGCAGCATTACAAAATGCATTATATTTTTTGGTTAAGTTTAGAATGCCGTGATCAAGTTTAGAGACATGAGAGTTAATTAGACTGGGATCTACCTCTTAAAGCTATTTCTTAAATGCTACGAGTTACTGTCCCAGCAGAGGTATTCAAATATGCGATTCCAGAACTGGAAGGTAGTGGTCTTTTCCAAACAACTTGGATACAAATTGTTTTCAACTTTTCTTATATTTAACTCTTTAAGACACGCAGCTAAAATTCCAATTGACCTTGGTTTCTCAGCCCAATAGCATAAAGTTTGCATATTTTTCTTCCCCAAGTCTTCACCTGTCAATCTAAATAAACTAGTTTAAAATCAGATAAGAAGTCCGCTATTAATTTCCAGGACACATATAATAACTCAGAATCAAAACATGTTAAACACATAGCCACTTAATATAACTCGAAGTAATCCCCATCAGCCGTAATGCATGTATGTTCTCGGCTGTAAATGTTTCGGAAAGAAGTTTTAATGTCCTCTTTTGGAATGCTCTTTAATAGTGACGTAATATTTTCAATTCCTTCAGGCGTGCGTACGGACTGCGGCCGACCTGTGTGTTGATCATCTTCGATGCTTTCTCACCGGTCCTGAAAGCATTTAAGCCATTCAAAAGTTTTTTGAGCGGAATAATGCTTCTTCGCTTGTTTTAACATTTTGTAGGTTTCCGAAGCTATCCACGCTGTGCCTATCCACGAGAAACATTTACAGAGAAACCTCGATTATCCGAGCTAATTGGGACCTCAAGTGCCTCGGATATCGGAAATCTAGATTAATAGAAACCATGTATAAATCCTACCTTGCTTGCTAATTTAACAAACTTATAACGTGAAAAACAATATAATGTTCTTTAAGTGATAAAAACAAACATATATGAACTTATCTTTCACAGCTAAAAATATTTAAAAAGGGTGTAATATTTCTTGGAAGTTGAGTGCTTTTGTGAGGAAGAAATGCCTGTAACACAGGCAACGAACTAAAATGTGCATAAATTTTTCCAAGCTCATTTTGTAAAGGAGAAAAAAATTAGACTTCCTTATTGACTCGTTTAATTGAAACCTCGGTTAATCGAGGTTCTACTGTATTTCAAATGGTGTCGATTTCGCTGCACATGCTCATGGAAACGCTCTTTAATATGCAGTCATTAGAGACTTCTATCGGCTTTTCGTTTTCCTACAGTTACGTCAGTCCTGGAAATTATTGGCCGTACCTTGTAGTATACCAATGAAGCATTGTATGTTATCCAGCAACAAGTAGTTAAATTCAAAGTGTTGTAAAAACCTCAAGGAAAAACATCTCATGTGCAAACATCGGATGTTGACAATGAGTATTCCGTTCATCGCTATCAGCATTCATGCGGCTGCTTATAGTCACGCCTCAAGGGGGAAAGGAAATTTTCTCAGGTGGCTTCCACTATTCTGGGACCCAGAAGTCTCGGCTAATGAAGGCTGTAGATAGAACGAAACGGATAACAAAATGTTTAAATGAAGAAAGGTCTCTGCAAAAATTATCAATAGTGTTTATTGAAGATATTTGGATGATTTTCAACATGCATTAAATATCACAAATGTTCGGTAGATTGTGAAGGAAACCACTTAGTGCCTTTTTCCTTTGTTGAATTATTTTTTTATTAATTTTTGATAATTATATATAAATTTCGAAGTCAATGCCAACCTCATGTAAGTTAACAAATGGGAGAAATTACAGATACGAACGAGCCTTATTTTCATTTGAAGCTAATTCAGTAGCTGAAAAAATTAGAAATAAACTAACATCATTATGTCTCTTTCATTTTGTATATGGCTGCTTTCTTTGCCTTGAATCCCATATTTCGTTAGATCACATAAGTGTTTAAATTTGATCTTCAATCAAATTTGATTCTGTCAGTTTTTCTTCTTGTAAATTTTCAATAAAAACAATTATTTTTTTTTCAAATAAAAAGTATAAAAATACATATTTTACGGGTTTTTTTTTTCGAGATACAGATGTAATTTTCTAATTAACTAAATCTAAAATTTTTTTTATTATAAATAAATTCTTTAAAAACTTATTTACAATAAATATACGCAATGCAAAGCAATTCAATACACAATCCAGTCATATCAATGTCACCATCACTTACGTTCGACAACAATGTTAAATAACTAATTGCAGAAGGCAAGTGCTATCAGCAAATTTGGTGCGTTATATAAAGTGTGTTGTAGACATTCGGAAAACGTTTCAATTTCTGCAGTCACGGAGAAAGCGAGTGATTTATCTGACGTCAAAAAGGTCATGATCACTGGTTTTAGGTCTAATGATGGGAGAATTTCTGCAACAGCTAACTTTGTAAACTCTCGCTATAGAAGTATACCATGCATAGACAAATGACGCTATTCAAAATCAGCAGCTTTGCAAATAACCATGGGGCATAGATGACAGAGGTGAAAAAAGATGGGGATATACATTCGGGGTAATAGACGTGCAACCGTTGAGCAATTGACCTCCAGATGATCTAAGGGGCTACCAATATTGTCTTCACAACGGCGGTTCAGTGGACGTTGCTATTTATGGGCCTCCGCTGAAAGGTCAAGCTAATATACCTATGCTGACTGCCGGTTATGAGCCACGAAAGCTGTATTTTGCAAGCCAGTACAGCAACTGGACTTACACTGATGGGATATAGGTATTTTTTCCAAAGAATCACTTTTTATGCTCTTTCCGACAGATGCAGGCTATCTTATACCGCGTGAAACATCTAAAATCTAAATATCCTGCAAAATTTCACGGAAAAGTCCAAAGTGGAGCAGAAAATATTATGGTCTGGGGAACGTTTTCGTGGAATTCCCTGGGTTAACTCGTCCTTGTAAAAGGAGCGACAAAAGTTGCATGTAGGAGTGAACATGATCCGCAAGGAACATGTTCACTTCTACATGCGAACTGTTTTCCTCTGAGTGATTACATCTACCAGTAAGACCACGCAACGTGTCACAAAGCTAGCACTGTTCTTGAACGCTTCAAAGAGTACAGGATCAGTTTATCGTATTCTCTTGGCCAGTAAATACCCCGGAGTTTAACCCAATATAGAATGTGTAGGACCATCTCAATCGGGTTGATCGCACATGTACTCTTAGTCAAATAACCATGCGCAGCTGACCACTGCATTCCTTCGGCATGGTTCAACTTACCAGTTAACACTTTCAGAAATTGACACTCTTCCTCCTCGTCCACTCGGAGAAAGGAAATTATTCTGCATTTTGCCAGGTTACATTAATATGACTCGACTGATCACACACACACACATATATATATATATATATATATATATATATATATATATATATATATATATATATATATATATATATATATATATATATATATATATATATATATATATATATATATAATACTCATGAAAGAATCTTCTAAAATGATTTTCCCACACTAGCCATAGCCCACAGCATATTTCTATTATCTCTATTTCTCTGTCATAAAATGATTCCAATTTATGTCTAGTATTTCTCTCTGTGATAAAATATAATATTTCTAGTTCATATTACACACACACACACACACACACACACACACACACATATATATATATATATATATATATATATATATAATATATATATATATATATATATATATATATATATATATATATATATATATATATATATATATATATATATATATATATATATATATATATATATATATATATATATATATATATATATTTATATATATATATATATATATATATATATATATATATATATATATATATATATATATATATATATATATATATATATATATATATACATATATATATACATATATATATATATATATATATATATATATATATATATATATATATATATATATATATATATATATATATATATATATATATATATATATATATATATATATATATATATATATATATATATATATATATATATATATATATACATATATATATATATATATATACATATATATATATATATGTATATATGTATATATATATATATATATATATATATATATATATATATATATATATATATATATATATATATATATATATATATATATATATATATATATATATATATATATATATATATATATGTATATATTATATATACATATATATATATATATATATATATATGTATATATGTATGTTTGTATGCAATATATATGTAATATATATGTATGAGGAGTTGTTACATTTTAATTAGATTTTTTGTTTCTACTTGATAGGAATTATTGAAAAAAGAATTATTTTTTTAATCATAAAAATTATTGATGTAATAAAATAAAATCTTAATACATCTACTTAATATTCATTAGTCAGTTCATTTTAATATATTTTATTTATAAAAAATTCATTTATAAATTTTAAAAATGTACATAATCATATAAGCCATTTAAATATTCTTTTTTGTAATGCAGAATCTAATTTTTTATTGTTTAATTTTGAAAATTCTCTTTTTTAATATCCATCATTAAAAGATTCTTATATTAGTAGTAAAGAATTAAATTAATACACTTCCATTTTACGATGTTCTTCATTTTTAAATGTATAAAAACAAATTTGTAATAATGCGTCGATTTTATAAATTGAATGTAATTATACCATGAACAAAAGCATTGTTTTAAATACACTTTTTCTTAAATTAAAGAAATCGTAACGAATTTAATTGTGCTAATTACGGGAAATATTTTTAAAACTTGAAATTCTTTGCAATTGTAATATTAGTGATTTATTTTTAATTAAAATTCCCCGTAATGTTTGAAAAATGTATTGGTAATATAACAGGATTGTATGTATATATATTACATATTTATCTTAATACTTCTTATGAATGATGGAAAGTATTAAGGAAAAACAAAAACAAAACTTTGATTCATTTGTTAAAATTATAATTACCTTTTAATAATCTTTTTATTCAATTTTGAATTTATAAAAAGAACATTTGGAGAGAATTTATTTTGAATAATTTTCATTTTGAAATCATTCTAACAGGTTTTACAATGAATGAAATCAATAGTATTATTTTATATATAATGTACCAAGATTATGATGTGGATATTTTAATGTCGATTCATATTACAGCAATCTGACGTTATATATTTTAAGTTTATCATATTTATTTACGGTTTCTTTTTTTGTACAGAAGTTGAAAAATATTATGAAATAAAGGATATATGAAATTATTTAAATATTTTATGTTTCTTATAACTCTAAACTATTTAAATATTTTTGTTAAGGGCACTCACTTTCATTTCACAAACGAAAATATAAGTTTAAATATAGAGATTCACAAAATTGTCTACAGCTAATATGCAATATTTCTATATGCAACCTATGAGTTTAAAGTGAGTAACTTATGCGTAAAAATCTTAACCTCAAAGACAATAATTTAAGAAGTTAATTTATTCTTATAACTATTTAACAGTTTCTATTTATAATATTATTCAATACCTTAAAATTAAAAATTATCCATTGCATTAAAATCATGTACTTAATAAAAAGAATATTTTATCATCAATTATATTATATATATATATATATATATATATATATATATATATATATATATATATATATATATATATATATATATATATATATATATATATATATATATATATATATATATATATATATATATATATATATATATATATATATATATATATATATATATATATATATATATATATATATGTATATATATATATATATATATATATATATATATATATATATATATATATATATATATATATATATATATATATATTATATATATATATATATATATATATATATATATATATATATATATATATATATATATATATATATATATATATATATATATATATATATATATATATATATATATATATATATTATATATATTATATATATAAATATATATATGTATATATATATATATGTATATATATATATATATTATATATATATATATATATATATAAATATATATATATATATATATATATATATATATATATATATATATGTATATATATATATATATATATATATATATATATATATATATATATATATATATAAATATATATATATATATATATATATATATATATATATATATATATATATTTATATATATATATATATATATAATATATATATATATATATATATATATATATATAAATATATATATATATATATATATATATAAATATATATATATATATATAATATATATATATATATATATATATATATATAATATATAATTATATATAAATATATATATATATATATATATATATATATATATATATATATATATATATATATTTAATTTAATAACGTCAATGTCTGTC
Organism: Pardosa pseudoannulata; assembly: GCA_032207245.1. Taxonomy (NCBI): domain Eukaryota; kingdom Metazoa; phylum Arthropoda; class Arachnida; order Araneae; family Lycosidae; genus Pardosa; species Pardosa pseudoannulata. The sequence continues at coordinate 144,218,178 of CM063505.1, forward strand.
GGATCCTCTAATATAAATATATATACATATATATATATATAATATAGTACATCTAAAATATGAAATGATATTCGACGTAGTTGTTACAAAAGAAAAGGAACTTGTTACAGTACTTTTTATACCACTTACATTGTTCTGAGAATGATCCAAATCACCTGTATGCATGAAATTCTCACTTTATATATTAAATGTAGATAGAAAGCATAATATTTTTGCCCATAGGATCATTAATTTATCATCATGGCTTTGAGGTTCTAGAATGTACTTAATACACAAAGGTCCTCACAAAAATGTCTGTAAACAAACAAAGGAGAGCTGCAAATTTATTTATTTAAAGGCACTTTTCGTTTTTTTAATTTTAACAGCTTTATTGTGAAATTATTTGTATCATACACAGAAGCATATGATATAATGATATTTAGCGTGGTGAATAATGACTTCTTCGAAAAGGGCTATGAGAATTACAATAAATATAATATTCCTAAAATTTTAAGACTACTAATAATTTTAAGTGTGCCAGTAGTAGGATGGATTGGAAATATTTTATTAGTTGGTGTACTTTAACAGTGTGCATGAAGCTTCATGGTTCTGAACATGAATCTTAAATGTGAGATATATGAAACCACTAGATTACTACCATAATGGAACAGGCGGTTTTGATTTGGCAATTCCATATTCTAGACTATTTTGTATGTCTGGTTCAAACTAACTGGTAGATCTTTTGCAATCCACCTGTCACACTTTTTTATGAATGAAATATCCATAGAAAAACTTTCTAAAACCATTTTCTCAAACTAGTAATGTCCAACATAATATCCCTATTGTCTCTGTTGTTCTGCTATAAAATGCTCCAAATGTTTGTTCAGAATTTCTCTGTTATAAAATGCAATATTTCTAGTCCATATATCTTTCATAGTTCTTCTGGCCAGCATTGTAAATTCAATCTGTTGTATTCTAATTTCGTTGTTAATATTTAAAAACATTGTGTTACCAACGTGAGTTATTTGAATAATTTACCTCATTGAACATATTAAATTATCCCAGAGTTCCATATTAAGATCTATATGGAACCTAATATGGTATAGTTATAAACGATACATATGGTACTGACAAAGTATGAAAGAAATATTCAAAGTAAGTTGTTTAAAAAATGATCTGATGAGTGTATAAATTCCTCCTATTATGTCCTCGTTTAGATCAATTAGATGATGGTAGTTTTCTATAAAGTTTAGTAAATGGAATTAATGTACTTAAAACTCTGACTTCCCAGCCAGTATATGGAAACGTTACCGGAATACCTTCGGCAACTGAAGGTAAAAATTTGGATAACGTTTCAGCTTTAAAGGAAGTATACCCAATTACAATTTATCAGTCATCAATGAGTTATTTGAAATTTTTAGAAATCAACTTTAAACCAATAAATTCTTTGAAATTGTTAAGATATATCTATCTCCAGAAGCACCTTTTAATATCTCTGCTAATGCAAATAAGGTAAAAACTACAGGAGTTATTGACATATCTTCTTTACGACTTGAAAATCAAACAAAGGGATTTCCTCCCCACAAAACGCTGATATATTTCTTGTTGTATCAAGAATTCAGATTCCGAAGATCAGAGGGAAGTCAGAATGAGACCCACGATTTGAAATCTTAATTCCTGTATGCTGGTTTGATAAACGGTTGTAGAAACCTAGCAAAAGGTTCAAAATCCAGGGTAGCAGTGTATAGATGTAATGCTTACCACTGTTTTACTAATGTTGTGTACATCTTTAATTTTAAGCACCAACTTTTTATATTGGAGAATTTATTACCTCCTTTTGTAATCGGCACTGTATAATGTACATAGTTAATATGTACTATACCTACATTACATAAATTTATTGCGACATATGAAATGTTATTCATATGTAGAGAGGATTAAAATTTTTCATTTAAGTTCGTTTAATTATGTTAGAGTAGCGATAGCAAACCAATTATCTTTTATACTATCCTAACTGAGAGTATTATGTTTTTTTTAATGGCAGATGTCATTTTAAAAGCTTTTAAATTCGAGTAATTGATGTTAAATTCAATTTTTACTTGCTTTTAGAACTTTTTATCCTTACAATATACATTTTTAATGGCAGAACCTTATATTAAAATTTACTTAAGTAACGTTTTCACTGCTCAGCAAGAAATTAAAAAAAATCGTATATCGCTAACTATAAATGTTTTAATGTTTTCTGATTAATAGTTAAATAATTAACAGCAAAAGAAATCGAGAAACATAAAGATGTTATTGTAAATTACTGAGAAATTTGTATAAACAAAATATTTTTTCGTTTTGCTAGTGGATTATATTATAGCAATATATACAATTATATATATATATATATATATATATATATATATATATATATATATATATATATATATATATATATATATATATATATATATATACGTTTATAAAATTAAAAAACTAACATATTAATTTTGTAAGCGATCTAAGGCTATCGAGCTCCAAATATAAAAAATAAATATGAAATAGGGACAAAATACAGATTTTCAGAAAGTCGAATTTATTTGAATTTCTGGCTTTAAGTCATGCAACCTTCAAAGCGATGTAATTGAACAAAATTAATTATTTTTGTGCCTAAGCACTAGGCTATACATTTATAATCAACTAAAATATTTCAAATGTTTTACTGCATTAAAACTTAACTTTTTGCTCTTTTACTTTTTAAAACAACTGTATGTTTTTGGTCTCTGTTTAACTTTTTAAATTATCTGTTATTACAAAATGTTTCAAATGCTTTAATTGTTCAAAACATGTTCTGAAAATTTGAACTTATGTATTAAAGCTTTTCAAATGAAACTTGATATGATTGTTAAACAGATACGCGGAAGTTTGTTCACTAATTATTGTTAAATTGTGTGTAACGCAATAACATAATAGAGAAGTTTAATCAAATATTGTACAAATATAAGTGATTT
>CM063505.1:144221252-144256252 GCA_032207245.1 Pardosa pseudoannulata
TCGAGTTTACCAAGCTATGTTTACCGATCTAAAAATAGATCACTGGGCGCTAATGGGTTAACAAAATCCTGAGATTTTTAGTTTAACTGTTCTGAGACTCCTTAACTTATTGACGTAAAATAAGCCATTCATTTATTTTTTATTTGCAGACATTTTAATATAAAATAAAATTTATACATTTTCGTATGATCTAAAAAAGTTATTTAAAGTCAAAAATTAGTAACAAAAACATGAGATTCTTATGTTTAACAGTCATGACATTATTTAACTTATTGACTTAAAATAATCCGTTTATTTATTTTTTATTTTCATAAATTTTAGTATGAATAATAAAAGTTATTTAATTTAAAAAATATTAACAAAATCCTGAGATTTTTAGTTTAACTGTTCTGATACTCCTTAACTTATTGACGTAAAATAAGCCATTTATTTATTTTTTATTTTCAGACATTTTAGTATGAAATACAATTTATACATTTCAGTATGAATTAAAAAAGTTATTTAAAGTCAAGAAATAGTAACAAAACCATGAGATTTTTATCTTTAACAGTAATGAGACTCCTTAACTTACTGACGTTAAATAATCCGTTCATTTATTTTTATTTTCAACTAAGCACTAATTTGAATTTCATCGTTAGCTTAGATAATAGTTTTAAAAATGTTGAATGACTATGCGCAAATTAAGTTTTCGTATATACTTACAATATGCATTTCGTAATTATTCCTAGAAGTGGGATTTGTTAGAAATGATCTGGTTCGGTAAATGAACTCAACAACATTCCAACAATAGTTTTAAAGAGACTTCAGTGCAAACTTCTAAAACTTCCAATGATGTTGATAGATGAATTAGAAATATCTGCAAAACCAAATCAATTTGTCTCCTATTTGAGTTTGCAGATGAAGAGGAGATTTTTTTATAACCAGAATATATAAACCTTAAATAATATGTTATTTAGTTTCGGAAAGGATTGAAATAGAGATATTTTTGTTTAATCAAAATTTTCATTGCAATATGTTGTTACGTTTATGAACTTTAAGTTAAATACCAAATTCCTAGTGATATTTCAGCATGAATAGTATAATAAAACAAATAAGTAATGTTTAAGTAATTTCTTTTCTTATCATGTTATCTTTAGATGTGTCAAATATCTTATACTGATGCATCATTAAAGAAACATTTCTATTTATACTAACCATTAAAAAAATTTTTGGAGGTAATATTAGTTTAGATTTTATCTTCTTTTTTTAATAATTTTTTGCTGTTGAATTTAGTTTTATTTACAAACCATGAGATTCTTGTCTTTAACAGTCTTGAGACTCCTTAACTAATTGACGTTAAATAATCTGTTCAATTATACGTATTTTCAAACATTTTAATATGAAATAAAATTAATTTATTATAGTATGAAATTAAAAAGTTATTTAATGTCAAAAAGTATTAACAAATCCATGAAATTCTTAGTTTAATATTCCTGAGAATGCTTAACTTATTAACGTAAAACAATCCGCTCATTTATTTTTATTTTCAACTAAGCACTAATTTGAATTTCATTGTTAGCTTAGATAATAGTTTTTAAAATGTTGAATGACTATGCGCAAATTAAGTTTTCATATACACTTACAGTATGCATTTCGTAATTATTCCTAGAAGTGGGAATTGTCAGAAATGATCTGGTTAGGTAAATGAACTCAACAACATTCCATCAATAGTTTTAAAGGGATTTCAGTGCAAACTTCTGAAACTTAAAATGATGTTGATAGATGAATTAGAAATATCTGCAAAACCAAATCAATTTCTCTCCTATTTGAGTTTGCAGATGAAGAGGAGATTTATTTAAAACCAGAATATGCAAACCTTAAATAATCTGTTATTTAGTTTCGGAAAGAATTGAAATACAGAGATTTTTGTTTAATCAAAACTTTCATTCCAAACTGTTATTAAGTTTATGAACTTTAAGTGAAATACCAAATTCCTAGTGATATTTCAGCATGAATGGTATAACAAAACAAATAAATAATGATTAAGGGATTTCTTTTCCCCATCATGTCATCTTTATATGTGTCAAATATCTTATATTGATGCATCTTTAAAGAAATACTTCTCTTTATACGAACTATTGAAAAACATTTTGAAGGTAATATTAGTTTAGATTTTATGTTCTTTTTTTTATAATTTTTTATCTTGAATTTAGTTTTATTTGCAAACATTTTTCTCTGATAAACTAAAATAAGATTTAAATTGTGTACTTAGTTACATATCAAGTATTATTGATAACGAAAGTAAATAGGTATAAAGAAATTTTCTAAATAAAATGTTTATTTCTTTAATAGCCTTTGAAGCCTAAATTTTTCTTTAATTTTGCAAGGCTCTTTATGTTCAAAAGAAGAATTTCGGAAGATATCAAATAGCTTGTTGAACACATATAATGATGAAATAGCTGCTTTATAAATAAATATGCGATTTTATATAATAAATAATGAAACTCTAACTAAACAGACTAAATAATGAAACTCTAAAATAAAAATTTACAATTATACTGTTATCAATAGAAAAAATTTCACTTAATTGCAGCTATTGTTTAGCACATGCTAGTAAAGTAGTTTACATTTAAATATCTGCAATGATATGAAAATATATTTCCTTGAAAATGTAAAGGAACCATGCAAATAAGCTAAAATAATAAACTAGGTTGGCAAGTTTCCCATTTCTGAAAATTCTAAAAGGCGTTGTATTGGTATAAATGATATACGATTGGAATTATAGAAAATTCAAATGATGCGCTTGACATTTAACAGATAACATGCATACTTGCAGTAAGTTTGATTTTTTCTAGATAATACCTTGTCATAACAAATTTGACGCTACAAACTTGCAGCAAAACTCCTGCAAGCTAGACAGAACATAAAGGGACTACTCATTTGCAACGCTGTTTTTCTGCAAAACTGTGGTAACCTTATCATGACAAACTTGGAGCAAACGAAAATTCTTAGACTTGCTGCAGTCTTGTTTCAAACTTTCAGACTAGCCATTTTCAGGCTTGCAAAGCGAGACTGCTGCAAGTTTGCTAAAAACTAAATTTGATATTAGGGTTATTACATAAGAATATTTAGTACAGAATTCTGCTTATAGGTCGAGCTGGAATACACATAAGAACATTTATTATGGTTTATACTTGCTAAATAATATTAAAAAGTAGCATTTAAAGTGGTAAGTAAGTCCCTCTTGATCTTGAACAATAAACTGTAATCGTAGAATTATATTTTACAAAGGGACTGGAAGGAGACTGGTGGAATATATAGAAAATACCACCAAATTCTTTCTTGCAAATCTGTTACAGATTCTGGGATTTGAAGATAGATCTTCTGCACCCCACAACCTAAAGTTGCAAGAGGCATACAATCATCTTGCGTAAGACACATGCAGATATTGGACAACCAGAGCTCCAACGGATTTCTTCTGGTTCTGGTAAACCAGTTTTACTATTCACTCTTTCTTTCAACGGAGGCATGATGTGTAAATAAGAAATGTACTTCTCGACTTAATGAAACCAAATAAGTATCATATGTATTACAGCACCACCTGTAATCGGATTTGCGTACTAAACTTTTTCTGAAATAAATAAATAGCGCATCATTTGAAATATCTGTCTTTCCAATTGTATATGATTTGCACCAATAGAAAATTTCTCAGAAGTGGGGAACCTATTTCTTGCTAACACTGTATGTTCAGATACTAATGCTACAGCACTCGTTTAATTTAAAATGCCGTAAAATTATTATGGAAGTAGTTACTTTTTTACTCGGCCAAAATATGTATCGATTAAAGATATTCTTTAAAACTTCGGGGATATTTTAAAACTTCGTGCTTTATATTTCGATCATCCTACATTTGAATAATTCAAGAGATCAAAGTCTTAAATTTTATATGCGATATCAAAAATGTGAAATGTTTTCGTAAGATAAGTTTTTAAAGAAACGAAAAATCTGAATTTTGATAAAAAAAAGTAGACAGTATTTCTTAGAACTCAGTTTTCCACTTTCATCTACAAATACGGTTTTCTCAAAACCGTTCGTATGAAAGGAAGATGACTTTCAGTATGGAATTATATAATATGGCAAAGATGAAGTTTCAGTGATATGGTATCTAAAGAATACTCGGTATGTTATGCAGTTAAAGTGTCAGATCAATCTCTCTAAGAAAAGGTGTAAAGTTTGTGGAATATATTTGACACGAATTATAAGTTTTCCAAAAAAAAATAAAAATTAAATGTGTGTTGAATATTTTATTTATTTAAAAGACTTATTTTATAATTTTTATTTCTGTTGCACATTTTGCTTCTGACGTAGATAAATATATAAAAGCTTAATAGGTTTAAAATATATATTATCATTTACTCACTTATACTATTGACATGTATATTAATATTTCATATGTTTCACATATGTCCTTTTATAAAACTCTTCTTTGTATATATATATATATATATATATATATATATATATATATATATATATATATATATATATATATATATATATATATATATATATATATATATATATATATATATATATATATATATATATATATATATATATATATATATATATATATATATATATATATATATATATATATATATATATATATATATATATATATATATATATATATATATATATGTGTGTGTGTGTGTGTGTGTGTGTGTGTGTGTGTGTGTATGTGTGTGTATACGCATATACAATACGAATATAAAGTTTTTTCTTTATTTAAAATATAAGGATTTTTTTATGAATGTTAACATTTTTCATGATGCTGAGAAATGTTCATTCGAAAAAATATTAGGGTTTTCTACTGTCAAATTTAGACAAATAAGTTATTTCCACCTAGTGTGTAAAGTTTGTGGTATGTATTTGACACAAATAATAAATTTTCAAAAAAATATAAATGAAATATGCATTGAACATTTTATTTATTCAAAAGATATTTTTAGTTTTTATTCCTGTTGAGCATTTTGCGTCTAACTTAGATAAATATATAAAAGTTTAATAGGGATAAATATAAATTATCATTTACTCACTTATAATATTGACATGTATATCAATGTTTAATATGTTTCACATTAGTCGTCTTTTAAAACCTTTCTTTGTATACATACATACATACACACACACACATATATATATATATATATATATATATATATATATATATATATATATATATATATATATATATATATATATATATATATATATATATATATATATATATATATATATATATATATATATATATATATATATATATATACATATATATATATATATATATATATATATATATATATATATATATATATATATATATATATATATATATATATATATATATATATATATATATATTATATATATATATATATATATATATATATATATATATATATATATATATATTTATGTGTGTGTATGTGTGTACGTATATACAATACGAATATAAACTATTTTTCTTTATTTAAAAGATAAGGATTTTTTTATGTATATTAAGATTTTTCATGGTGTTAAGAAATGTTTATTAGGAAACTTATTAGCGATTTCTACTATCCAATTTAGACAAATAAGTGATTTCCTGCTAGCGCTGCTTGAGCACGGCTATATGTAAATTTCAACATATACTGAGTGAGTTGAATTGAATAAACCATACTCCTTTTTCTTACACTTCGCAATGAAAATACATTTATAAATACATTCAAGGGGTATTTAAGGACATTTTATTGATTATTTACACAATGTTTTAGGTTTTAACTTTAACCCCACATATATATATGTATGTATATATACTATGATTAATCATTCTATTATATTATATGTAGCAGAAAATATTAGAATTTACGAATTATAACAAGTTAATTACACATTGGTTTACAAATTATTTACACTTGAAGTAGATCTCAAAAACTCGAATATCAAGTAAAAAATACTTAACTTATAAAATATAAAGGAACTTGCAGATTCATCCAAATTATTCTTGTAATTCCAAGTATTGAGATGTATTTATGTGCTAGACAGGTTAAGTTTTTGCCGAGTTTTGCAACATGGTGACAGAACAATGTACCATTTGGAATAATTTCTAGTATCATTAAATGTATATTAGTTTAATGAGCATTCATAAATAGACATGTAATTCTCTAACAAAGAGCTACATAAAAATGCTTCATGATTCTATTTTTCATTCTTCTTATATATTAATGCTACCGAAATTTATACAATAATAAAATTCCATGGTTTAGTTCGATCATTTTTATGTTACTTTTCACATTTTTTATGGCATCTAACAAGATGTATTTTAGTTGTATTTTGTAGAGTAGGTTATTTGTTGAAGAGAAAACATCAATACAATAAACAAAAAATGTTTTAAATCTGCAGTTTTTTCATGTTAAAGATCCGCTGTCTTGTTTTCATAGTTTAGTGACAGGACAATTATCCTAAACTACTTTTTTGGTTATCTCTATATTTGAAAACTGCATTTTGACATAGATGAATAAGAAAATAAAGTAAGTTAATTCGTTCAATAATTAACCCATTTGCATCATACCATAAAATGGAAAATGTTTGTTGTAATCAAAAATTATTTTTATTGCTTCAAAATTTATCTGTTTAAAACTTTACCATAAAGTAATAACTTTTCTTGTTAGAAATGCTAAAACTGCTTAAAATTCGAGTATGTATGCACTTTTGTAACAATAAACAGGTAGATTCGGTGCATATATGCTCTTATGATGCAAATCGGTTAAACTTCAAAATTCATATGTTATTCATTTGTTTTGATTTGTGCAGGGCCAGGATAAAAATGTACTGTAATTGTTGGATATGTACTACAACGTGCTATAGAGTAAGGACATAAATTGCCATTACTTTGCAATTGAACTTTAATCTAGAAGGTTTTGTTGTAAAACTAATACTTTTAAAAAGTACAAAATAATTCTTACATTCACATTGCTGAAAATCCTTTAAACCATTAAATCCTTGAAACCCATTTAAATCCATTTATCATTTATCATCCCATTTATTAACCATTTGTCATTTAAATCCTTTAAATATTCTCTGTATTTATTCTGGTAAAAGTATTTATATTGCCTTACAAATAATATCAAAATAATACAAGTCTAAACATTCTCTTAATCACAGTTAAAATCACATTTTTAAAGAAGATAACTCTACATAAAAATTTAATTCACAATTTAATTTTTAATTTCGTAAAAAATACAATATCACGAAAGATTTTTATAAACATTTTCTACATTAGCATCAAAATAATTTTCGTAGGTATCAATTACACTGCAGAAAGTTTAAAAAAAATTATTTTATACCGATATACATAAATTAAACTAACGATATATAGATTTTTTTCACTACTTGAAATTTAGAAATATTTTACAGCATATAGAATTAAAGAGTATATTCTGACCAATATCCCTTGTGTTTTAATACATACTTCCCAAAAGCCAATTTTCTTAACTTATTTAATTAGCGGCATACCTATCTATCAGACGTATTTAGAAAATGTCACTTAAACATGCAAAAAATGTTAACACTAAATTAAGCAATTTTTCCCGATCAAAGGTATTATATTTTTTTCTCTTATATGAAATAAAATCCGAGGAAATTAAAACCTAGTTACCGCAAATTTATCTTATAAAATATAAAAAAAATTATATAATGAATGTTGTTTATAATATGGCAGATAATTCTCTTTCTAAACTTAAAAACTTCAAAGCTTTTCTCGTCCATCAAACACAAATTTTTGGTCAAATGAAAAGAAATAATTTTCACTCCAATTGAACTGAATACCTGTCCTTAATGTATTATGTTTTTGGTAAACACTAGGATGTCGTGAATAATCAATCAGAAAAGTAAGAGATGACAAATTTACTACTTCTAAACAAACATATAAACATGAAATAAATAAATAAAATTTGAACTGGAAATTCTTCGTTTTACTTCGCTTCCAGTTTACTTCGCCTTTGTATTTACAATTTCATATAGCAAAACGGTATATTACTCGACATCAGAAAATCTAACACAACAAGAGGTCTGATAGTAAAATTTACTTCTAATTAAACATGCAGTTTTTAATCATTAAAAGTTTAACATTTTTTTTTTAGTTTTCCAAAGAATCAGTAATTCAGCTGTGTAGTAAAAGCATTAGATAATGTTTAAATGAAATAAAAATACCATATTTCCCGCAATAGAAATCAAACCAGCTCCGAAAAATCTGATTTGCCCATTGTTTTGCCTATTTTTAATGCCTAAATGTTCATTTAAAACATCCTTTCAGTTAGGCACTCATGCGTAGTTTAGTCTTTATTTCATTATTTTCCTATAGTCAAATCATGATCAAAACGTTTATGTTAATGTCTGTCATACACCTTTCGTTTATGTAAGGTAATTAAGATTTTAACAAAACATGACATTTAGCTATTTTAAGCAATTAAGAAGACAGCTTTTTTAACAAATAGAAAATAAACAAACATTTATTTTTTTAAATATTCCGAAAGTCTTAAAAGACAAAAAAAACATATCCTTTTTGTGGGATAAATTACGTACGTGAAATCATGTGGCTATTACTAAAGGGCTAGTATACAGATTTTGGACAATTGTCAGGCATTTTTGATGAATTAATGCAAAAAGATTTTTTCAGAATCCCTCTAAAGTAAAATCTTATATTTATCCTTATATAATACGTATAGATAAAGGATTGTGAAAAACCTCTTCGTTTATTTTGCTTTCTTTTGCAGTTTATTCCTAGATATTAGTTCGCTGTGGTGAGGGTATTCTGACACTTCTAAAGATTGTATTTCTTGTAGCGTTATATACTCTTTCACTAATATTACTAATACTTTAATATTTAAATGGATTTTTTCTCAAACTATAAACACTATGGATTTGCCTTTGTCTTTATTATAGTCAAATAACACGTGATTCTTTCAAAATTATCGTAATTTTTATCTTTAGAACTTCAAAATGGTAACTTATTTAACAGTGATGAGTATAACACTAACCCAACATCAATTTATATATTCCTTTAATGAAAAATCTTGAAGGCTTAGTTTTCTTGCTCTTAATCTCTTTATCTTCACACTGTTTGTTTTCACGTTTTTTTAATCTGAGATAATTTAGACCTATAAAGAAAACTTGCATTCCTTGATATAAAGACATCATTTCCGTAGCGTGTTGTTTTCCCTAATACCAAACACTTCCATTAAGCTTTCGATTAATCTCCAAACTGACATTTGAATGTCAACTGTAGATTCAATGGAATTTACGTATTACTATAAATACCGTGATAAATGGGATAAATATAGTTTTTCGCATTTGTCACTACATTAATAGCAAGTGTGTAATTGTATGCCATGAAGATGGGAACAATAACTATATACCTATTAACATAAATTCTGTGTTTGTTATAAATAAATTTGCTACTTACTTTTACTTTTACTTTACTTTTACTTTTATTTCTACTTACAATTTATTTTCATTTAAATAATACTATTTAAATGACATATAGGGTAACACCTATAACGAGTATCATGTTAAAAATATTTAAATTTGATTGTTAAAACAAGTAACTTCGTTTGGTTGGTTAAAGTGCTACAGTCTACTGTTTTGCTACACGGGTTTTAATGAGATAGTAACCTTAAAACAGATTTAAGTCTATAAACATCTTTACCAACAACGGGCTGGATTTGTACCCACGAAACGGCATGAAAAACAGACCTACTCAATCGCGCATCGTTCAGCTGGGGGTGTGTAACAATGAGTGACACTACTGGAGAACGCCAGCGTGGGAGACTGACCGAAGGACGAAATTAAAGCCAGTGACCCCCTCCCCCTTTCGACCCCATTAGACAAGAGGGGTTGCTAACGCAGGTCAGTCCGCTTTGGCCCTGGTAAAAGTAATTGTCATAACGTTCCATTTAGTTAATTTTAATTACTTTCCATTTAATTCCCATTTAACTCTATAAGCTTCCTTTAAAAATTCCTTATGTTTAACTTTCCTGCCGTGCTCCCAATTATTGATATGACATGTTTTTGTAAAACACAATTTTACAACAAGATTTAAAATCTTTTATACACATTTTTTTAAAATTAACTTTGATAACTTAAAGGCCACTTCTCATCTTTTGTGTATATGCAAGTGCAGTTTATTTTCTCTTTGCCCTTTGTGCTGTGTGTATACATATTTTTTTTACCATGTGTTGCAATTTTTATATAATATTTGTACTGTTGTCATCTTGCCATTGCTTGACACATTTTCCTATTAGTTAATAATTTAACACTACAATATGGTGTCACTGTATGAGAGATATCTGTCATATTATTTATTTACAATCATTACCACTCTTGTGGATGCCTCATTCCCATAATAAATAGGTATATGGAAAACACACTAATGCTGTCACTCTTGTGACTGGGTCTAGCTTTCAGGTGCAGTTATAAAAACAAAGCTCTGCCATAATGAGCAGCTAGTTATCCAGAGTTCGCCAACCTGCACTCTCTGTATGCACTTCTATTGAGTTTGGAAATTATTTGTCATGCAATTCATGCTTCATCGCAATAGTTAGTAATATAAGTAATTTCACAATAATGATGATATCAATCTAATCTTTTTGTCAACTTGGCAGATGTGTGTAAATGTATATATATTTTTCGTATCTCATGTTATGTAATCATCCATATTTACTTATATTGGATTACCTTTTTGATTGGAGGGATTTATGCAAGCTTAAGACACCATGTTATTTACTAATATTTATATGTTTTACACTTGGGCATTTACTGATTGACAATTTTTATAACAATGTGGCCACATGATTAATACTTGCTTGCAACTCATAATTTATTGTGTCTATTTTTTTCTGCCCTAATTTTTATGTATCATCCTCCAATCCAAGTGTAATCTATTCACACATACTGGTTTATCCACTGTATTATTTTATGCACTCATTCTTCTTTTGTGAATTGTGTAATGTAATTTGTCATCATATATATCATTTTTTTTCAAATGAGAACAACTGCTGTCTTCACTGTTACCATGAGACATGTTGCATGTGAGGCCTTTTCAATGAGTTGGACTGTATATTTTTATTGCTCACATCGATATGGGATGTAACAGCAGTTAATACAGAGCACGCTGATGCTCACTCACTCGCTCTCTGTCTATGATGGAATGACATTGACCCTAACCATCCTGCATGTTTTATGCCACTGCACTGACAACGAATGTCTGCACTGACAACGACTCCATCACAGGTGTGCTTCTATTTCCAGTTCGTGTCAACCCCATGTGATGTCTGATATTTGAAGGTGTTACAGCCTGATCACCTGTCGCACTTTCTTATACACTCACCTATGGCCCGATGAGATTCAGCACTCCTTCTTCAACCAACAACCTTGACCTGTCAGTTTGCCTCACACACCACTGCTTCTCCCGAAACACAATACTTGTGTATGAACTATTTATTACATGCCTCTGCCTCATGCCTGTCTCTTGGTACATGAATAGGACATTTAGGACAAATGTGTTCTCAATTACATTTTCACATTATCATTATTTTTTCGTTATTTTTGGATAAAGTCAGTTATTTAGTACCTTTTTGAATTTATAATGTTCATTATTAATAGTTCTATATTTTTTATTCATGTATTTTTTTTTGTAAGCAATACTGGTAAAAATTTATTTGCTCTTGTACCTGCACTAGCACATACACAATGGCCACTTAATCATTTGTCACGTCATGACATATTTTTTTGTTTATTAGTGTGCTTTCTTTTTTTCTTTCCTCTGTGTGGGGGGGTGATATGTCATAACGTTCCATTTAGTTAATTTTAATTACTTTCCATTTAATTCCCATTTAACTCTATAAGCTTCCTTTAAAAATTCCTTATGTTTAACTTTCCTGCCGTGCTCCCAATTATCACGTTGGTGAGGCGAAAAACCTCTTTTTTTAACGCATAAGCCGCCCTGGACATTCAATCACGTGACATCACACATACCAGGAGCGTCACGTGGTGTTTTCCTTGGCGAGCGCCGAGTTGCAATAGACTTATAATTTTCGCCCTTTTTGATGATATGACATACCCCTCTCCACACATTGGCATGTTTTTAGTCCTGCGCTTGGCGGTTTTCCCCCGTGCCACCAGGCCATTGGAATGTTAATGCGAATACCAGCCATCAGTGGTTGCCGTCCTGCAGACTCAAGATACCCAGTTAGTTAGTTAGACTTGAACTTGCACTTGAGCTTCTCATCCGGCAGACATGATGGAGAAGAAAAGAAGGCTCTCTACATCCCGCATGCTGAGGATGCTCTCCAAAAGCCGTCCTCCATAATCTTCGTACTTTTAATCTATTTTTGTTGCTTCTTTTTTTATTTTTTTATCATATGGCTTCTATTAAATTTTTATTTTAATTTTATATTAAATAATAAGTATTCAATAAACTGTATTAAATCAATAACTTCTCTCTTTTAATTTAATTGCCTATTGTATTCTTTTTTTTAAATTTAAAATTTAAACTTAAGTCAATTTATATTAAATATTGGGTTAAGGCCATAACGTGTATTGCCACTATGCGTCACCCACTTAATTATTTTTTTTATTGTCTTTTCTATGGGTTTCTCTTTCAGGTGCAAACAATCCTAGTTCCCCATAGAAAATCACCTTAATCCCACAGTCAATTCATTACCAGCAAAACCCATTATAACAGTAATCATTGAATTTTGCTCGCCAGATTTGAGGGCCCCTTCAGAGATAAGCAGGATAAGACAGAGCGAACGAGAACTTCATCAGAAACAGGGATGGTCAACCATTTTTTCATCTAAACATAGCGTCATCAGCGGCCGAGAGTTGCTCCAACATTCCATCAGTTTACGGCGTCTCCATATTGAGATTTAATATGTTTTTTTTTGAATCATCAGATTGTTCAAAAATAGAATTGTTAATAAAGAGTCTGTAAAAGGGTAAATCTTCGCTCATTTGTATCTGATGTCTTAATTCTTTGCGTTATCTCAACAGGCCTGGTATAAGTCACGTATTGGTACGTAATAGGGTGACTTCGGAATGATGCATTCTGGAGTTGGCAATTGTAGCAAGAGTTTTCTTAAGTTTTAACTTAAAGAAATGACTTTTTTTACGGAATAAACTTAAAATGTAAATCAATGACTGGTAAAGTTTTTTTAATAATTAAAGAAGATATTTTTAAGATTATATCAGAACATGTTTGTTAATTTTTAGATTGCTCTTTGCGATTATTTCAAAATATAACTTAAAAGTTTTCATACACTATTGATATGCATGAAGTATTGATCCTAAATGAATTTAGATTATTAAAATGAAATTTAAATTCAAGAATGTTTGGTATATTACGAAAATTCGATGTACATAAATTAACATATTTCCTACAAACTACTCGATTTTATGGCGGTATACTAAATGTTCATGAAGTATGTTTAATTAGTAATGTAGCAAAAATAAAAAAAAAGTAAAATTAGTACACAACAACGGATTTTTAAATCAACAAAATGCTTTAAAAATCTAATTTAAAAATCCTCTTGATTTTTCGACGTACATTTATTTATTTATACTTCAATGTATATGTCTAAAAATTTGCCTAACTTTCATAATTTCGTAACATGATTCAGTTCTAACATCCAATCTTTTAAAATTAAATTTGTAGTATTATTGTATTTTCTAAATTATTTGGGTTGATTTAAAAAAATGAATACAGAAAAATTTTTATAATATTAAAACTTTAGTTCTTTAACCTTACACGCAACTCAAAATATAATTGTGAAGTTGGAATATGAAGTTTAATTAAATATAAATGTAATTTTCTACTTTGTAATTACTACACTGTAAATGTAATAATTTTGATTATTTAGTTCTAAAGAAATTGATTATATTAATATAAATCTCTCATTTTTATCATAAAAATATAAAGAAAAATAATTTCCTTTTAAAACTCCGATATATTAGATGTTTCAATGTACTAGCGATATACACGTGTATCCTTTGACTAAATTTTAATTTTCCATTTAATCGTGATATGGAATCTATTCCAGTTACAGGGAAACCTTTATTGGATTTCAATTAATATCTCATTTGTTACCGTAATGCTTTCTGAAATGTCGATTTTAAAAAAGGATGTAGATCATTCCATTTGATAATACAGCAATTTAACATTTTTTGCCTGAATAAATTATTTTTTAGGAAACGATATCTGAGCTGTTACAAATTTATTCTAAAGGTAATCGAAATTTAATGTGTATTTTTAGTGCTGATAATTTTTTTTCAATTACATTGTATTACAAATGGTAATGTAGAAAAACACTAAAGGTAGATTTCAATTTCATGCTTTATGAAATCATAATGTCCCTCATTAACATGTCCCTCTTTTTTTGCTTATTTTTACTTATCATACTCAAGAGGTATTCAGATACATTCACTATACTTATGCTTATGATTGCCTGCTTGTGTTAATACTACTTCAATTGAAAGCTTTACAAAAATTGTAACGAATATGAATGATTTAAAATGGAGTACTCAATATGAAAGAGTTATGATTTCACTAATAATTTTTAATTGTCATACTCAAATAAAAACCTTTACCCTTAAGGATGAGCACTAGACATCTGGGGTCGGAGCGTTATAAAAGCGTTCCACACAAAATCACTCAATAGAAATAAACTTTCCAGATTTACTTATCATACTCAAGAGGTATTCAGGTACATTCAATATACTTATGCTTATGACTGCCTATATGTATTAGTGCAAGTCGAATTTAAAGCTTTATGCAAATTGTAACGAATATGAATGATTTAAAATTGAGTAATCAATATAAAAGAGTTATGATTTCACTAATAATTTTTAATTGTCATACTCAAAACCTTTACCCTTAAGGATGAGCACTAGATATCTGGGGTCGGAGCGTTATAAAAGCTTTCCACAAAAATCACTCAATAGAAATAAACTTTCCAGATTTACTTGTCATACTCAAGAGGTATTCAGATACATTCAGTATACTTATGTTTATGACTGCTTATATGTATTAGTTCTAGTCGAATTTAAAGCTTTACGCAAATTGTAACGAGTATGAATGATTTAAAATTGAGTAATCAATATGAAAGATTTATGATTTCATTAATAATTTTTAATTGTCATACTCAAATAAAAACCTTTACCCTTAAAGATGAGCACTAGACCTCTGGGATCGGAGCGTTATAAAAGCTTTCCACACAAAATCACTCAATAGAAATAAACTTTCCAGATTTACTTATCATACTCAAGAGGTATTCAGGTACATTCACTATGCTTATGACTGCCTATATTTATTAGTGCAAGTCGAATTTAAAGCTTTACTCAAATTGTGACGAATATGAATGATATAAAATTGAGTAATCAATATGAAAGCGTCATGATTTCCCTAATAATTTTTAAGTGTCATACTCAAATAAAAACCTTTACCCTTAAGGATGAGCACCGGGCTTCTGATGCCGGAGCGGTATAACAGCTTTCCACACAAAATCACTCAATAGAAGTAAGCTTCTCAGATTTTCAGTAGCTGCTTTATAGTGCTGTATATCCGAATAGCATGCATTTCCAAAATTTTCTCTATTTTTCTCAAAAATAGCTAATGCCGAATGATGGCCAATTGATTAGGGTGATGGCCTTCGGTACCGGAGTTCATGGGTTTGAATCCCACTGTGACTTGGATTTTCTTAGCTGTTCGTAATCGGTTTTAAGTAGTAGGTGCTGGTCTCATTAGCCCTCGTGTTGCATAAAATAGACCGTAGAGCTCCAAATCAAAACCAAACCAGAAAGAGATAATTTTAATTTATTGGTTTTTCAGACTCCTGGGCCGAAATATCGCACAATGGTTAGGGTACTGACCTTCGGAACCGGAATCGTGGGTTCGACCACTGAGGCATGTATGTTCGTAGCCGTTCGTAATCGGCTTTAAGAAACGGTCCTGGTCTCATTAGCCATCGTGTTGCAAAAAAGCTGACCGTAGTGCTCCCAACCAACGTACCTTTAGACACCTGGCGGACGCCTATAATTTACTGCAATTTTATTTAGTGTTTATAGTTGGAGGATAGATACTGTGAAAAATACATCGTTATTAGATTAAAATGATGATATATAAATATATGATTTAAATTTTTAACCTGTGTCTTTTGTTTGGGCTTTCGGAATGCTAATAAAAAAATCTACATTTCAAAATTCTTTTAAAAATTTTGAGTAATTTGAAATATATTTTAAACTTGTAATAATGCATTTTTGATAATATGAATTTTCTTTTCATCAAAATAAATTTTTGGTATTGGGCTGAGAAAATTGTACCAGTCCTCAGAATCCCAACGAGCGTTCAGTTGTAACTGCGGATATTTCGCGTCTACCCTGGTTAATAACATTCGTTATCCCAAACTTTTCAGTTTAGTCGATATGTACAGACAGTGGCAAAATTTTTTAATAACACAGATGAAGTCATAAATAAAATCAAAATGAAATAATCAAAATAAGATTTATTAGCAGGAATAAGAATTAAATGTAAACATTGAAGAAATAAAATATGAGTAAAAGTAATATTAAATTTATATTACTTTTACTCGGAAAATGATTAAATTTTTAGTGTTTAAACTAATTTTTGTTAAAGGGAAAAACACTATTTAAATGATAAAAATTAAGCAAATATGCAAATAGTGTTTGTGCAGAAAATGTAATGTTGGTCGTACATCTCTTAAAAAGAAATGAAAGTTTATGCATTTGAATGATTACTTTATCTTGATAAACTTTAAAATTGTTATGCTTTCATTGTTCTCTAGTATATAATGATCTCTAAAAATTCTAAATTTCAAGAAAATCAATTAAATTTGCTTTTAAAATGTTCTTATAGACATAATTATGAATTTTTATTTTTTAAAGCAATGTATATTGTTGAATTACAGAATATACAATATTTTTAAACATACATATAAGCTTAAACTGTAGGAAAGTGGACAGATATCAAGACGTGGACACAGCATAAAATAGAAAAATGTTTAGTAAATGTAAAATAGAGACTGTCGCTAATACTTTAATAAAATATAAATATCAAGAAATTTAAATTTATTAACCTATGGGCCGGTCTCACCAGAGTAGTTTAACGGCGAACCAGGATTAATCCATGGCACTAACATATCATGGGGCGCAATTCTCCGTTTAAACAGAATAATCACGGGTAGCGTTAACGACTTTGGTGAGACGGGCCCTATTAAATTAATAAAATATAAATAACAAGAAAATTAAATTTATAATTCTATGGGCCAGTCTCACCAGAGTCGTTTAACGGGTAATCGAGATTAATCCATGGCGCCAACAATAATGGGACACAATTCTCAGTTTAAACAGATTAATCATGGTTAACCATTAATGACTTTGGTGAGATGGACCCTAAAAGAAAATCAGTTTACCCACTTATTCCCGTTTCTATTGATAAAAGGAATATCATTTGGTACTGAATAACATTGCATAAAAATATTGTGTTAAAAAAGAGTTAAACTTTAAACTTCACCTTTTTCTATAAAAGATATTTAGAAAATATAAAAACATGTAAACAGATATAGTTAAGAAAAGAATTCTCGAAACAATATTAAGTCAAACATTGCTGGGTAAACTTGATAATTAGTGAATTTAATTAACTGCAACATAAAAAAATGTATTAATCTCACACATCTAAGTAAGTATACGAAAAAGTATCGCAAATGTACAGAATATTTACAAGAGTCACAATAAATATTCAAACATTAACAATAGTTAGTTATAAGCTGAAAATTGGCAGAAGTCTCAACTAATGAAAATATTCAAAACTCAATTCCCTCAACCATCTTCATAGAATATTAGAGCTAAATTTGGGTACGATCTTCATAGATTATTATAGCCAAATTTGTGTAAGATCTACATAGATTATTAGAGCCAAGTTTTAGTATGATCTGAATAGATTATTAGACCTAACTTCGGTGAATAAAATTAATCTTTATGTGGAAAGGTTATCAGTAAGTATAATACTCTTATAGAAAGAATCTGTAGCAACAGTTCTAAGATAACTGCCTCTTTCAATGTAAAAAATAAAAATGGATGAAAGATATTTCGATTAATAAACTAAATAACGTAACATTTATTCTATAATTAATGTTTTTATTTTGTAGAAACACGTTACGAAATGGCATAGGAAAACAGTGCAAATTGAAGGGTTGACCCAAAGAAGAGTGGGATAAAATTGACATGAAAATGCTAAGAATATATTTACATAAAATAATTCTAACCATAGATATATAATCATTAATAAATAATATTTATGACCTCTTAATTTATATCTAAGTAGTCCTTAAGTGATATTTAGATATAAATTGAGATAATATCAGATATTAAAACTGCCTTTTTGCAAGAATTATGCAATAGTGAAAATTTTAGTTATCGTAACTGTCAATATCAGTTAGAAGCACTATTTATTATATTGTTTTTGTTTTTATGCATATTAAAGGCATCAAAATATTTTTTATGATGTTAACACATTGTGTGTGTGTACATTTCGCAGCGGAATTGTATCGGGAGCGGTCGTTTTGCGGGTAAATTTAGTTATTCAGATAAATCTCAATAGATTATTTAAATTTTTAATCAACTTTTCGTATTTTATATTGAAATATGTAAACAAATATATAAATAGACGAATAAACATATATATATATATATATATATATATATATATATATATATATATATATATATATATATATATATATATATATGCTGATATCAATGTGCAATAGATTTATTGTGAAAAACGTGTTATGCATGAAATTTAGGAAATGTAATTTGATCAGTTTTAGATTAATTGAGTCATGTGGATTCATCAAGAATTCTTCACCGCATAACTTATATTTTTAATTTAGCATCTACATACAATATAAATTTGTGTATTTATCTAATATTTAACGAACATATTGTTAATTCATCAGTATTTCCCCACAACGATGCAAAATAGATTGGTTGTTGAAAACTTGTTATCCATTAAAATTAGAAAATGTAATTTGATTAGTTTTCAGTGCATTAGATTAAATAAATATGTACATTATATGAGGTAGTGTTGAATTTGGTTGTAAAATATTATATAACGTCGGTGTAAATTAACACGTTTTGTTAAGATAAAAGCTGACATTTGCTTCAGAAAAGACTAAAGGTTTTGAAGCATGATAGTTTGATCGTGCATCAAAAATTAGAGAAAATAAAAGGTTAAAATTAAACATACAAGTGCCAGTAAAATAAACTTAACAATTTAATAAGGATAATAGTATAGGTCTTACACACATTTCTGTAAGGAGAAGGAATGCGGATTACCAGCGCAGGGTGAACCACAACAGTTGTTCAGGAACTAAGAGATGCTGTGCGCTACATTACGTAAGCTGTATATAAACAATAGTACGAAGGTTACGTATTTAGTTTATCGCCAAGTGGCGGCGCCAAAGTAGTACTGGAAAGTCTTTAGTGCTGATTTGGCACTGATATGCCGCTGCAGTTTTATAAAGTTGAGATTCTTAATATTACTTTAATCATAAAATATAAATACAGTGCTTTTACTTAAAATTAATACTTCTTTTCATAATTCCAAATATTTCTGAAAATGTTTGAATGGTTTGCTTTGGAGTGCTACTGTCTACTTTTTGCAACATGAGGGCTAATGAAAATGTTTGAATGAAATTCAGAAATGTATACAAATAACAAAATGAAAAGTTATGTTTATCCTTCAATGCTTTTTCTTTTATGCGTAAATCCTGGTCTACTTTTGATTTAAGAGGTTAAGAGTCTCTTTTTGATTCACAATATGATCAAAATTTCTGACTTGTTAAGGATGAAATATCTAATAGCTCCTCAATAAGTGTTTAACTTTATATATATATATTTAAATTTTTGATGTAGTAAAAAGACATAAAATAAGCACATTTATAAAAATTAAGTTCCTTTTTCACGAAAATAAATTTTCATGTGTTTGAAAACTAGAAATTGAACTTTTTAATTTTTATATAAAAAGGCGACTATTTTATTCTGTGTAGCTTAAAATAAAATATATTAATCATATTACCATAGTTAGGGAAATATATTAGCTATTTCTTAGTCTGAATTTAAGAAATTTAATTTTTTTAAATTATAAAATATTAGATACTAGTAAAATTTTGTTTAACAGAATAAAACAAATCTTGCTTCAATTTCATATAAATTTAAATTCGAATATATAAACAAAC
The DNA here is from genome assembly GCA_032207245.1 of Pardosa pseudoannulata. Lineage (NCBI taxonomy): Eukaryota > Metazoa > Arthropoda > Arachnida > Araneae > Lycosidae > Pardosa > Pardosa pseudoannulata. The sequence continues at coordinate 144,241,589 of CM063505.1, forward strand.
ACACACACGATATTGTTTAAATTTTATCTCACAAGTTGCCGACTACCCTTTGTTCTTTCTACCAATTTGGCTAGCCCGTAAACACCAAAATTCTCCTTCTATCATAGCTTCTAATATAATGCTTTACATAATATAGTTTTCCTTCCTATAGGTCTTTAAGCTTCCTCCACATGATTCAGAAATAACAATGATTGACTGGCTAAACACCTATAAATTATGATATACGGGTTTTTCGCCCCCGAAGCATTCTGGAGTTAATTTTAGAATAAACTCCATTTCCTCATTCTCATTCGGCTATATTTTTACCTATGACTACACATAAACCAGTATGGTATCTTCTTTGTGATGGTCTAAATAGTTCACTATTTATATATGGAACATAGTAGTGGACACACTGTGCCTCAGCCGTGAACCTCAATAGTCGGGACCGAATTGATTCTGTGGTGGTAGAGAATATCAAGATTTTTCAAAGGATAATTAGAACCATCTTTATTTGGTCATTTACTACACTCAACGCTCTCGAAAATTAGCCATGCGGCCTATTGAAACCTTAGAGGCGCCACCAGCTTGAGGAAGTCCTTTTAGATGCAGCCTCAACAAGTTTGTTGTGAGAATTTTTGAAATCTTAGTTCAGCGAAAGTAGGTTGGTGAGTTCGTTTCTCCAAGAGTAAGATTTTTTATATTACAAAATTTTAACTCTAATACGCTACGAGAAAGACATAGAAATCGTGAATCTTAATATAAAATGGTGGTTTCTTAATATAAAATATAGTAGTTTTAATTCTAATATTAAAGGATTTAAATTTTTACCAATATAAATATTTACAAACATTCATCTCCTCAAATAAGAGTTTTGATAAAGAAATTATAAAAGATCAATTCATAAAGGATCATAACGTTTTGATATATGCTAATAAATATAGGTAACACTGGAATTGATTTTAGAAGTCGTAAAACTTTCCGGAAAAGAAATATCACTGTTTATTTTCTGTCCTGATGTCTATTAAGTTTTTAAACTAATTGAGTTTTTATTGTTATTTATTTATTCTAACTATATTTCAATTATAAAAATGGTTTACCATTACACGTTTTTTTCTGTAACGAACGCCTAACTCCTTGATTTGTAATGCGAAAAAGAATTTCAATTTGTATTAAATTATAAACTTTAATAAATAACCTGACGGAAGTACATAGAGCTATTTTTTCCTATATGTCTTCCCCCCTTTACTTATAAGATATATAACAGAACATTGATATATTTTTTGGTAAATGAATATTGTGATAATTAAGTTCAGCATTAAAAATAAAGATAAATGTTTAACAAAGTATGATACACTAGTATAATAAAATTTACCTTACTATTCTCTCATTGATAAAAAAATAAATGGAGTTTATGTCTTCGAAAAAAAAATTAAATTGGAAACATAAATCACATTTCACGAGAAAAGTAATTCTCTCAACAGACATCTTATATGTTTAAAACTAATGCATTACATTTTTAAACAAATAGAGAAGCAGGAAATGTTTCTTTTACATGCATATTTTATTCTATGTGTTTAATTTTCTAGAGAAAAAATGTTGTTTTTCTCAATATGATTCCCTTTTGATGTGGCAGTTCGAAGACAAATTGAATTTTTGCCATATCTAAACTATCTCTTAAATGTTTGTGCAGGGAAAAAATTCAAATTAAATTCGAATCCCTTTCGAAATTTTCCCTAGAGAAAGTACAAATATGTATTGTTGATATCAAATCTCTTTTGGTCTCAGATTTTTTTCTTGAAGAAAGTGAAAGTGATACATTTCTTATCGCATTTTCTTGAGTGCATTAAAAAAGGGAAAAAAAAGTATCTTTATTTTCTGAAAGGAAAACTTGCATTAGAACATTCCGAAGTTGATAGTGAGTAGTACCCTGGAGGTGTTGTGATATGAATCTTATGTTAAAAAGTAAATAAAGTATATGAACACATAGAAAGAAGGAGAGGAAAAAATACATTTTAAAAAAATGATTGCCTCTTGATACAAATCTGAATAAACACACACTAAGAAAATATGTATTCGAAGTAAAGAAAAAATATATATATTTGTTTAGTTCTATATTTCTATAGTAAAAAACTGCATTAACATATAAAACGCTATCCAATCCCTGATTAGCTAGCTGACTTCTGTGACACATTGTATATCGAGGTGGTAATCCCGCATAAGGTTTGATAGTTTGTCACCGGTATTTTGCAGAAATAGAATACAGTCTAAATATGTCAGACACTTTAATTTCATTACCGAATTAATTTGATTTTATTTTTGCCTTATATATATATACATACACACATACATACATATATATATATATATATATACACACACACACATATATATATATATATATATATATATATCTATATATATATATATATATATATACATACACACATACATACATATATATATATATATATATACACACACACACATATATATATATATATATATATATATATCTATATATCTGTGTGTGTGTCTCTAAAAAAGGGGTAGTTGTAAATGTGAGTTAAAAGAGATTTTAAAAATGGAACTCTTTAAAATAATAAAATTAATGAAAAAGACCGACGCTCGCGTAAGCTTTCAGGATCATCCGGACAGGTGGAAGCATTTTTGAGCTATTTGATGAGCTTGCAAACAGATAAATTTCAATCAGCGCGTGGACATGGAGGTGTCAACAAAACTCTACGCGGGTCTTCGACCGAAAAATGAAAATGGCGCAAGTTTTATTCTAACGATGGTTTAATATATTTATTATTATGAAGAAGACTGTTGTCCATATATATATATATATATATATATATATATATATATATACTTTTCAAAACCTAACACTGCAGTATAATGTGACAAATCTACCTCCATTCTGGACAGCTGGATAGTGATCATATGCTTTTGCACGTCAACACAAAACGTGAACATTTCCTTGGGATAAGTGAGGAAGATGATTCGTCTGACCATATAAATGTGTTATCATCCACTTAACAATCGACTTGGGTTTGTAGTTATAGGCACGACTACAGGAGACATTACTCATCAATATATGTGATAAGGGGCGTGGGAATTATTTATCTGTCGTTTTGTTTATGAATATGGCTTATTAGCCTGTGCGGTAAATTTGGGTGCCGTCGTTTACTAAATACATTGCAATATGTTTCAACACTCATCAGTTTATCTTACTTAGTTTTTCATTCCAGCCACTGTATTGGTTTACCATACTTGTTTTGTAGGGATATATACGCTGTCGTGAGTTTACACAATGTATCTATTGGAACAACTAAAAATTAAAAACCATGATTTGCTCACAATTGCTGCAGCTTCTTTTGCTCCTACAATACTCATCCTTAAAAGCGTATAAGTCAAAAAATCAAACCTTTACAACTTCATTAAAGGTACTTCATACCACCGTGATATACACAGGATACATACGAGTAACAAATTGTATGTATGTATGCTCTCGATATAACGGTTACAGGAACTTCTCTGATATTAACCAGTCGCTCGTTTGTGATGTAGCTCGATAGTAGACGTAGATCTTTCTGGCCACCTTCGTCTTGACAACCATACATTCCTTTTAGGGATTGGTAATGACCTAGGAGCTATCTATCTATATTCTATAATATACTCATAAAAAGTTGTAGTTAAGGTTATACCTTAATTTTTTATAGCTCAGTATTAAATATCCGTTTAATTTAAAGATGTTTCCATTATTTTCTTAACTATATGAATGCAAGCTTATGCTGATAAAAATAGACTTTTATATAAATATTAATATGTGAGTACTCATATTTTCATTGTTACAACTTTTAGATGTGTCATAGACAAAATTTCAAAAAGTCATTGCTGATAAAATATGTAATTTAATCTATTACATATGAAATCGATAATGACACAAGGTACAATTTCAGTTGTTTAATGTTCATCAGTTGCTTTGGAGATGTTTGGTAAATATAGTTTAATTTTAAAACTGGTGAGATTGCGAAAAAATGTTTGTATTCATTTACCCATGACAATAAACGAATAGACGAACAACTAAATTACCTAAGTATATTATAGTAAACATACATAAATGTGTATATTTATCCCTGTTCTTTACAATTCTCAGAAAAAAATAAAGAAATTCACACGTGTTTATACTTTTACATTAACGGGAAAAAATTTATTTCATAAAAGAACCACTGAAAAATGTTCAAATATTTGCATTTTCTTTTCTATCCCTGCAAATATGATTTGATAGATTACTGTATTTGATTCAACTAGTCCAAATATTTGCTTTAAGGCTTTCATAAAGTAGTGTAAAGGAAAAAAGATGTTTTTTGCAAAGAAAATATTCAGTGCCTTGAAAAGCTCTGTTGTCTTTGTAAAACAATTCATTTTCCTTAATTGCATATATATGAATGTGGTACTTTCTTGGAAAAGGAAAATGGGTGAATTCTTTTATAGAAATTGGAATATTGCTTTTTAGAAGTTCTTTCAAAAGAAAAAAATTGTTAATTGTTTAACAATTAATGAAACATTTTTCGCTGACACATTTTGACTTGAATACAAGCACACGTATTTTGACACGAATTATACTAATAAGTAACACAACAATGTTCCTTAATTTTAATTCCTGTTTTAGGATGAAAAAAAGAGCCGTATTCTAACGTCCAGAGTTCTTGTGAGATTTCGTGTTTTGTGGATGTGTGATAATGGTAATTTCGAAGTCGTTGTCTTGAGATAGAGATTGATTTGTCTATATTTGTTTTTCCGCGATTGGCAACATTGAAAAATTTGAGTTGAAAACAAAATGGAGCGGATATTGTCGCCGACGATGTCGAATACATTTTTTGAAGAATAAAAGCTACTTAATTTAGAATTGAAATTGACCCCACCTTCGGGTTTTAGACTTCTAAATGTATATGTACGTATGTTTGTGTTAACCAATATGTGAATAAACTCTACAAAAATCTTTCCCAAATACTATACATATAGAGAATAGAACAATCGTCATAATAAAATGAATTTTGATAGAAGATTTGGTTACCAATCACTTGTTTTATCATAAGTTTTAAGGATGGCTTGAACATGAATGGCGGCTTGTTATTCCATTTTATGAACATTTGAATACAATTCTATTGACAATTAAGCTAGAATTACCCAGAATCATATATATTTATCGTTTTCCTACGCATGTTAAATTTTTAAGCTTCATTTTTATTACGTACCATTGACTTATACCAGGCCATGTTGAGATCACACAAAGAGTTAACACAACATATACAAATAATCGAAGACTTACCATTTTGCAGATTTGTTTATTTTACAATTTTATTTTTTTTCACAATCTGGTGACGCACATAAAATATTCAATCTCAAGATGGAGCTGTTGGGAATATGGAAGCAAATATATCCAATCTCAATATGCAGCCTGTTGAAATCTGGAAGAAACTCCCGCTGATGGCGCTTTCCTAGATGAACAACAAAAGAACTGAGATTTTTCTGACTTTGCTGAAGTAGACGAAAGGGCCTCCAAGCCTTCTTGGCAAAAATCCAGACTGCTGTTGCCAAGGCCAAAGACGACTAACGCGCGTCAGCAACCCCTTTTGTCCAATGGAGTCGAATGGGGAGGACGTTTCACTGGCATCGCCCTTGTCCCTCGGTTTAACAGTGTAACTCATGTTACAATTTCTCATGCTTAAAGTTCCAGTAGATCAGATACATAATGTGTGAAATGATCAACTTTTTATAAAAGTGTATGAAAAAGCTTTACGTGTGTGGTTACATCTGTGTAGAAATATTTGTAATCATTGCGGGAATTCTCCATTTAGGTTTGATCTCGCCGTTTACCTTCAACTCTAGGACCTTGGTAACTAACTTCTATGTGTCACGCATAATCTCCCGTTACACTCAAAATTTAATATAAATTTTGTGGTTGTTTTTAATAGCAGGGATCTGCTACAAACTACCTGAGGGCGAAATTATCCACGGCTGAAATATCTCACATTTGGCACCTTCGCAGTGTTAAACTGTTAACATCAATAAATCCTCTGGGATTGATGTAATCTTCTTTGCTTCATGCTACCCCATGCAACATTACTGACGATTTTATCCCTTCTTAGTTTCCAGTCGCTGTTTATCATTGCTTACTTCCACTCTCCTTCATGGCTTCTTCTATACTTTGCAATTTTTTGTCCCCAGTTTTTTCTAATAATACTTTACTGTTACATTTCCGTAGTTCTTCTTGAGCAGCAGGTTTTAGGCTCATTCCAGAATGGGAAACAATAAAGAGTCTAGTAAAGATTCTAACTGAGTCATGCTTATCCAATCATACGTCAAAGTTAACACAGTCTCTGACAGCCTTACATCTTTAGAACTTAAATCTGCATTTTTGAAAATGTAAATTGTTTTCTTTTACTTAAAATAAATAGTTCTTGATTTATTTTTATTTTTTATAATTATTAGAAAAACTTAAGCAATAAAAATATCCCTAGGAGTTTCATTCATCCCTACAACTCACTCTTCTCTTTTATGTTTACGGGAATTGTTTTCCTTTTTTTATCCAAAATAATATAATTATTATGAGGTATTCTGGTATTATCTGGGCCATCATTATAATCTCGTATTATAATTTCTAATGTACCTGCAACGTCTGATACAACAGGAGTATCCAAATTATTATCATCAAATTGTTCATTTGTTAGATCATCGACATCTGGAAATATTGCTATAATGTCTGCCTCTATTTTTTCAGAAAATAATAAGCATCTGAATCTTCTAATATTTTAAATATTTTATTTCTACTCATTTTTTTGGTTTTTTTTACATAGATTATCTGCAAAAAAATGTAAAAACACTTTAAAAAATCAGAACACTGAATAAGAATTATAGCCAATCTCTGAGCGTCCTCAAACGATGACGGATAACTTATCCTGATTACTACGGATACATTAATAACTCTAAATAATAATCAACATTCTAATAATAAGAAATGGACTATCTAGATTACATTTATACTAAATTGAGAGATGTTGACTCATAAATTATTTGCCAAACAGCACTATACAGAAGGTGTTATGCAATTATCAAACAAGTGGGAAATTCTACTGCACCTTTCCTGCACTTTTTTTCTTAATTCCAAAGAAATATCATATTTGATACTGTATAGCGCTTCCGTTTATCAGAACTTTGGTAAATAAAAGAATATTTTCGCCTTAATTTAGGGAAATGCGGTTTTTTATAGCAGCATCATATGAGAACACTGGACGATAATTGGTTGAACACGCTATGTATTTATACAACAATTATTAAATAAAATCATATAGGTAAAAAAGAAGAAAGTGTTTATAATTGTTAATAATAATGTAAATAAAATTATAAGTTTGGATGAAGAAAAACCTAGCACTACGATTTAAAAGCATTTCATTAAGCGCTCTTTATCCATAAAACCAGATTGCATGTATTTTATGTTATATAAAAAACATACCGATAAAATGGCAAACAAAAATGCAATCATATGACAAATGAAATTGCTGCAAATTATTAATAATAAAGTAATGATATGTTAAAAAAAAGTTTAAAAAAATAAATAGCTAGAATTTTGTAACGATCTTTCATTAAATATCTTTAAAAAATAATTGCATTATATATTTTAGAAAACAAAGATATAAAAAAATTTCATGGTGATATTTGTGGTCGTAGAAAAAATGACTTTCAGACTTGAGATTTTAATTTTAACTCACAAAAGCAAAACAATAAATTATAGTTAGCTTTTGTATGAATACTTAAAAAAAACATACTCTTAAAAGAATTTTACTGATACAGAGAATGGCTGCAAAAACATCAAGTATCCAAATGAAACTTCAAAATGGAAAGAAAACGAACTAAATGAGACAGAGTTCATTTTTTATTTTATTTAGTGATGCATATAAAAGCAAAAAATTAAACTGAATACTGATTAAAAAATGCAAATAGGAAAATAAAAACATTGTTTACATAATCGGTTATTTATTGCAGTTTTATTTATTAGATTTTTCGCTAACATTTATGGAAGAATTATTTAACGCTTTCTGTTTTTCCTCCTTGACATTTGCTTCCCAGTGTTTTCATGCGTGACTTCAAGCAATGCATATATTTATAAAAAAATATTTCTTTCTTAATGTAATTTTCTTCTTAATGCAATCTGATACTTCAAAATTCAATTTTTGAGTTTGTTTCTGTGGTAAAGGAGTTAATGAAGATATTTGTAATAAATGTTTTACTCTATATGAAAAACAAATATGCAATATCTCATTCATCATACTTGAAATTCATTTGATACTTAACTTAATTTTTTTTTCATAAATCGTTTACAGCTATAACTTACATACTGAAAAATTATATATATGACACAGACAAGTGGTTAAGGCATGGAAGATACATTTCATTTCATATATAAAATCTTCTTTATTATATTCCTTCTGTCCATAGCTATGCCATTCAGACAACCTTTGTTCTCATAGTTTACCACAAGAAAGAAGGATGTTATCAGCCCAAGTTCCCGCTCAGAACTGACTGTTTAAGCGTTGCTACCTAAGCAAGATTTCTTTGTCTACTTCCGCGTCAGCTTTTTTAACTCTGTTTAGTTCCACTCGAGGTTGTGTTTTTCTCCTATTACGTTATCGTTAATGAGTTCTAACATCTTTTTAATTATAACTCGTGTAGTTCTTAAAACCCATTTTTAAAACTGACATATGTATATATGTATATATGTATATATATATATATATATATATATATATATATATATATATATATATATATATATATATATATATATATATATATATATATATATATATATATATATATATATATATATATATATATATATATATATATATATATATATATATTATATATATAATATATAATATATATATAACATATATATACATATATACATATTTATATATTATATATATATATATATATATATATATACTTATATATATATATACATATAAATATATATATATATATATATTTATATTATATATATATATATATATATATATATATATATAAAAAGACTATTATATATATATATTATATATTATATATATATATATATATATATATATATATAAAAATTTTTGATATTTATATTATATTATTATATTAATATATATATGTATATATATATATATATATATATATATATACACATGTGTATGTGTGTGTGTGCGTAATGATTAAAAACATAAGCTAACATTCATCTATTCAGCCATATTCGCAGTAGAAATGTATTCATTGCCTAGGAGAGACCACACTTACAGAGCTAAACCTTGCTGTGACTTTGCACACTTTGAAGACTATGTCTTCTATTATTACCTGTACGTATTAGCACTTTAAAAGACTACACGCTAGTGCATGTAGATTTAAAAATGCGTAATTTACCAGAAAAAAAAAGATATTTGACACAAATCTTCGACATTAATTACCACTGTGAATCCGTACACTGCTGCAGTCGGCCCTTTGCTTGTTTTAAACGAAGATACTGCCTTCCTCATAGATCTGATATCGTTGACGACTTCGTAGACAGTGGGGGGATTCCATGTATGGATTTTCTGGCTTTCCCATCGGATCTTAATACAATAAAAAATATTTTAGATGTCCTCGGTTGAATTGTATATAATCATTTCCTACCACAAGCCACTTTCAGAGATTTTGAAACTGTTCCAGAGTAGAAATGGTTACTGGACTGGGCGGTGGTTGATCATCTAGTAGTATTATCACACACTGCACACTATGGTAGGTGAGGGAGCTGACATAACCTAATAATGTTGGTTTTTATTTTTTGTTTTCATTTAAACGTCATTTTTTTAAAACACAAATATGACATGATCTTATAATTTATGATAATTCACTTTTTTCTGTTATCTGGTCTGCAATTATTTTTTTATAAATAAATATATCTCTACTTTCTTGCTTCCTTTCGTGTCAATCAAATTAGTACTTGTCTATTTTTTCACTTTCGAAGTGTGTGTAATACATTATTGGGATATCAGTGAGTGTGGATTATTATTGGGATATATTGGGATATTGGGATATCATCATTCGGAAAATTGAAACTATTTATTCATTTTTTTGTCATGCACTAAAGAGCAATCTCAAATAAGTTGACAGAATCTAATTGGCGATAATTTACTATATGAATCCAAAATAATTCTGATCGCTGTCACTGAACTATGAATCACTGAATATATATATATATATATATATATATATATATATATATATATATATATATATATATATATATATATATATATATATATATATATATATATATATATATATATATATATATATATATATTAAGGCTCGATGTTGTTAAGATCGGGCCTTGGTAGTTTTACTTGTATATAAACAATGTTTTAATTTAATTAATGGCTTGAAAAATTAGATTAAATTTTCATTAGATATGTGGAATTCTAAATAAAACATATTATGTTAACTTTGCAAGGGAAATTATAGAAAAATGTGTTTTTCGTTTTATTAACTTATTTGATTTATTTCTGAAATTCTTAAAATTACTAATGAGATATATTCTGAAAATTAATTTAAATTTTTAAATAAACACAATTCTTCATATGAATACCTTAAAATCAGAGACTAAAGAATACCAGCGAAACTGCTAGGTGTATAGATAGACTTTAAAGTAAATTATTCCTAACTAATTAAACTATCAAATAAAATCTGCTAACAATAATCTAAATATTTTATGCATTTGTTAAGATAATATTAATAATTAATTAACATTATAATGAATGGTAAAACTAATAAATTTTTTATTATAGTTAGTTACTTTTGTAAACATTCTTTACATCTCATTTTAAATTCATGAAATGTAAATACTGAAGAAACTAAAGAATTAACTAAGTTCCTTTTTACCCTCAAAATCCGTCTTTTGTTGAGTTTTAAATGAGAAAAATTCTAAGCGTTCTAAATCATAATAAACCTGTGAAGAAAAATGCCGCAAATGGTTTTGAAAAATATCATACTTATAAAGAAATCTATAAAGCAGAATGATTAATTGAGTGTTTCATTTTAAATATGCTGTTCTGACACATTTTAGATCATTACGAGCTTTGAGTATATAAAAATAGAAGAAACTAGAATATTTTAAATACTAGTGATCCATCATGACTCTAAGCTTTAAAGAAAAATAGAAGAGCTCTTAAAAAAATCGGTGACTGTACATTTTTCTCATATGTACATTAAAATTCAATTTACTTTTTTACTTGCACTTAAATGATTTTTTTCTGTAAAATATATGAAGATATATTACAAAAGCATACCGATTTTGTCCTGAAAACTAATCTTTGTGATTTTTTTCTTTTGAAAACAGGAATTTCGATCAGTGTGAACCTTACATATAACAGTGGTTTTACTTTAATCGAAAAAACTAATATTCAAGCAATATTTTCATTTACTTTTTTAACAAAATCACTTGAAATTCATTAATTTTGTGACAAATTGTAATCTAATTTCCTTAGACTCGTCGATGAAATTTAAAATGATTAATTTAGAACTCTCTTTTGGTTTTTAATATGTCTCTAAAAGGAATATTTGGTACTTATTGACTTCAAAACATTTAATACAAATTAAAACTGAGATTCACTGGGATGTATCTATTTATTCCACACTAACATGTAAAACTAAATTTCAAATAAATTTTATTTCATATTTTATCATAAAGCAATGTGTTATATTTTACCTGGGTAGAGCTTTTTTTTACAAAAATATAATGAAAAATAATAATTTTACTTATCATCTGGAAAGCATATTAAAATTATACTCAGATAAATAAATTGCACTTAAAAATTTTCTTATGAAAAAAAATTAAAATACTATTTTATTGTTCCTAATTAGTGATATCTCTTCCATGTCAAAAATGCACAATGAAACTATATTTGGCTTGGTTTAAATACATTTGTCTAGAGTGACATTAAAAATAATGCTGAATGTGAGTCACATACATTAATATATACTCTGTAACATTAACAAACACATTAACTATAGATTAAAAATGTATAATTTTAAGTACCCATTATTCTTATTCAAGCCTTAAGATACAATTACCAGACAAATATGAATTTGCTTTAATGGATATGATTTCATTAAGTAACGAAAATCTTTGATATCCATTGATTTGATCACAGATTAGTTTGAAATTTTGACAAATGAGAACGTAAATTGTTCGTAATGACAATCGTTCTTAACACTAGTCGTTACGATGATATTTTAATTAGTTAAAAATCACTTACTGTAATTTAATTGTAATTGGGATTTAATTAGAAGCATGTAATCATTTTATGTTAGAAAATGATTTTTAATAATAGGCAGTAAAAATAATTGCATTACTCCCTGATAGCATATTTTGCTTCTAAGTTATTTACAAATGCTTACAACTCTTAAAAAATATATATTTTTATTTTTTAATCCTGAAATTATAATATCAATTTAAATATCTTTCATGGATTTTGAAATCATAGAGGATATCAGAGATCAAAGAAAAGACGTTTTCCTAAAATGAGAAATTTTCCACCTTAGTAAAGATTAGACATAGGCAGACATCAAAACTTTTGTGATGATTAAAGCACTAAAAGCTGGTTAAAAAAATGACTAACAGCATTACTATATATAGAATCTAAAACCCATTTCAAATATATATATATATATATATATATATATATATATATATATATATATATATATATATATATATATATATATATATATATAATATATATTATATATATATATATATATATATATATATATATATATATATATATATATATATATATATATATATATATATATATATTAGTTATATTAAATGTTTCTAAAAAATAATCAATAGAAAATAAAGTTCTAAATTTCTAACTTCACTATTATTCCTTTTTCTCTACCTTGAGAACTGTAGCTCTTATGTGGACACTTACTCATAAAGGGCTTCAGTGTTTGTAAATAGGTCACAATTTAAAGTTCAATAAATTTAAATTACATATATATCATTATGAATTTTATAATTTATAATGATATATATGTAATTGCTGAAAATGTTTCATTTAATAATTATGTCTCTTTTGAAGCCATGTTTCAAAATATGTTAAAATAATAAGCCATTTGATAAAAAAATATATTTTGGAGCTGAAATCTATTGATATGATTTTTAATATAAAATTATTCTAAAGTGTGATTAGAATCTCAAAAATTATAACGTTTCTGGTTTTATAAAAACCAGCTATATGGACTCAATGACCGAAAAGCATAATTTGTAATAACTGCTTATAAATAAACTGGTATGAATGAACTATAACCTATTATTGACATAAATTATTTTCATGTATTTATAACACTGAAATTAATAATTTTTTTCTGATATGAAATGCGTATAAAATAATACGAAAAACATTTGAATATTAACATTGAAATTTCCTCCATTGGCTTATCTTGTCCCCAGCAATTTTATATTCAAATAGCTTATTTCTATTACTGTCAACGATCTAAATTTTTATAAGTATAGAATTCACCAATCTGTACAGTTTATGATAAATTTATTTGATATAAAAATTTTATTGTTTTATTTTTTTTTTAATTTTGTAATCTACTGGAGAACGTTTTCTTCTGGGTTTGGTAGGATTGCTGATTTTACATAACTGATAATGAACAGGCAGACCATACTCAAACATTCGGATTTTCACACTTTACAAAAAGCATCTAAACAAATTAATAAAGACAGAGATAGAAAAATAAATTTAAATCAACTAATTATACTGAATAATAAATTACACTGTTAGAAAATTTTTTTATTACGTTTGCTCTCAATTATTTAGATATTTGTAGAAATTATAACATTCAATAATATAAATTAAAAGGTTCAAATGTGATTTTCAGAATTTAACATTGTAATTTTGAACATTGGGCAAAATGTCTTCCCTGGTATTTCAGGAACTATGAAAAATGATGAGATGTAGTAGTTTATCATATCCAAAATAAAGATCTTTCTGTTTCCCTTTGAATCTGAGATTGGGACACCCTCATGAGTCTTCTTAGGATTCAATACAAATCAATCTGTAAAACCTTTTTCGATTTATCTATTTACTCCCCGTATATATCTGCCAGGGTGTAGGGTGTACTATTTAATTGTTCGAGAGACTTCTTTTATTGGAACTGCTTGTCGAGGTCAGGGTTCCTTGGAGAGGATTGGTGGGTTTTACTTTGGAAAATTTAGTCTCCTTCCACTTATTATATTGGTTTGTCTCACCGGTTAAAAGATCATTTATTAAGCCTAAGATTTATTGCTTATGACATTTGCTCTTCCTATGGAAGTGCAAATGCCTTTTATAAACCTCTCATATAAATTCAATTTCAATTCATTTCCTCATTTTTATTGCCTCCAGGTGTTCTTTTACCACTTGTGTGGGCTACAATTAAGAAGGCTACACTTTTCATTAATTTAAACAGATAAATTAAAAATTTTCTCCTAAATTAAATCAAGTTTTATATATGATTTTGTACTGACTACAAAAAAATACTATTATTTTTTAAACTACAAATCGTGTATACTATGGTTTTGTTTACTCTGGCAAAATTACC
>CM063505.1:144261252-144288752 GCA_032207245.1 Pardosa pseudoannulata
AACGAACTGTAATTTATAGGATACACATATTTTTTGTGTTTGAATAATACATATTATCTAAAAGAGTAGTAACACTTTCTTGTACATGTCGAAATTTTCAGATCATAATAAAATCTACGCACGAACTCGTCTTATCTATAAATAGTTATTAGATTATTCCAAATATCTTTTGGAGAAAATGTAAAGAAAGGAACTTCATTAAATTTTTATCTTGAAGTATAAAATATCTTTAGATGATACGTAAAGGATATTTATAATTTACAGAATCATAAACTTCTTTGTTTTCTTTGTTACTTTCTTTTATAAATATTAAAGCATGTTCATTTAAAAGAAAAAGAAATTTATTCATTTCGAGATATCGTGTAGTTCTTCATTAAATAACAACTAGTTGTAATATTAAAATACAAATTTTAGACACAAAATTAATTACATGAATTATTTAATTTCAATGGATTTTGTTACAATTGTTCTCCGCCAAATGAATTACATGAAAAGGTTCTGGTATACATTCTAAAATCTTTAATCTTTATAAATCTTTAATTGTATAACAAAATATATGAAAAATATCTTATGTTTTGTATGGAAGTCAAATATTAAATAGTTAAATACAATAGTTCTATATTATTTTTAAACGTCAATTGGTATTGTCAATAGGAGATAGTAAATAATGTTAATGTAACCTTCTTCATTTGTAAATAGCGTGTCAGAACTTTCATGTACATTTTTAATTTTTTTCTTGAAAATTTTCCTACTTTTAAATTAGGATGGAAACTACAAACATTTGTTACACAGAATTAATATGTTTGCTCTGAAGAATTTGTTTCGTAGTGCCTTTCGTTAACTATGTTTATACAGCTTAGTGTGGTTAAAAAAAAGCCATTTATGTTATTTTTTCATTTAATGGGTCTAATCTACATTATTTATTGATATATATTAGAACCAAATGCTATACATTATCGTATGATATTTGCAAAGATTTATATTTTGATGTTAAAAATTTTTATATCGCTCATTTAATAATCTTATAAAGTAACTTAAAGCAAATGTGTAGCTCCAAATTCCTTATATTTTATCTATTTTTAGAAATTAGACACCCCCCATATATATATATATATATATATATATATATATATATATATATATATATATATATATATATATATATATATATATATATATATATATATATATATATGTATATATATATATATATATATATGTATATATATATATATATATGTATATATATATGTGTATATATATGTACATATATATAATATATATATATATATATATATATATATATATATATATATATGTGTGTATGTGTATGTGTGTGTGTGTAATATATCAAAATTATTTAAATTTAATTTTTCTTAAAAACCTCCTCTCTCCCATTCTAATTGTTTTAAATCATTTTCCCAGCCTCTAAATATTTAATCAAACAAGTATTTTTCACTTAACATTCTTCCTAAACTGTGTATCCTAAAATTCTAAAATTACTGTCTGTTTAGCACGTTTCCCAGCTGTTGGCATCAAATGGTCTCGCGTTTTGCTGCTATTGCATTTAATTCGCTTATTAATTATTTTTTTACTGTGTGAAAATTATTTCTGTCATCGCTCTTGGGTGCTCATCTGTTCTATCAGATTGAACTCCGTGGCTTTTCTCAGTCTGCTGTGAAGTAGTAAAGATGTTCATTGTAGCAGCTCTGGAATAAAGTTTTCAATTAGACTGGTGCCGTTTTCTTCAATTCTGCATTTTCATTAGTTCTAGCTGTTGATCTTTCTCCTTGCCAAGGAGTTTTATAAAAAATGGATTACATATATATATATATATATATATATATATATATATATATATATATATATATATATATATATATATATATACAGAGAGAGAGAGAGAGAGAGAAAGAAAAGAGAAAGAGAAATGGGAGAGATTCATCAAAAAGAACATTACATTTTACTACCGGTGACAATACATGAATCAATACAACAAGCAAAATCCTTCAGAACATCTTGCACACACTTTTTAAATAGGGATTTCTCAGGTTAAGACTATGAATAATCTCTAAGCATACTTGATCATGTGATAAAGAATACCCGTGTCTAAAGAGAATGCGTTTACTGTTAGATAAAGAAGTACAGACAAAGGCTGGATTAAATCTATAGGGTGTTTTGGGGGAAATCAGAATTACCGCTCAAAAACCAATAACGTAATTTATGAAAAGAAAAGGTTTGAGATAATGAAATCAAAAGTAGATTTAAGACAGAAGTTGTTAAATTCATATTAAAATATCTAAATAAAGGATGTAAATATTACATACACACACACACACACACACACACACACACACACACATATATATATATATATATATATATATATATATATATATATATATATATATATATATATATATATATATATATATATATATATTATCTAATATTAGTTTTTATTCTATATCATTCATTTTTGCATGTTTGTAATCTCATTCTAGTTTTAAAGAGGTAAATGGTTTCCAAAAGTTTCATAATTTAATTCTTCTTATTTTCAAATTTTTTTTAAAAATTGTGATATATATCAATAATTCATTGCTATCACAGAGTGTAAACATACTAACAAAAATATAAACCAAAAAATTAATATTACAATAGTCCTAAAATTACTTTAATCTTTGAAAGTTAATGCAGAGAACAGCTGAAAAACAATCCACTATTGGATATATTTTTAAAATTTTAATACTGTAAATAATAATTAACAATAATTTATCCCAGTTACACTTACAACTTACGCTTATAATGATGTACAATTCAATATGTGTTAATATGTATGATGTGGGCGTTAAAATGTTTTTATTTTGTACTAAAAAAAGTCCTAGAATGTTGCAACATTTTAAACCTTTTCCTTAATTTGGAAGGAGCCACGAAATAAAGGGGTTCTTACTATATACTACGTTATTAATTTTACAGTAGTAGAAATATATTTACGAAGAAATAAGCAAAAATATTATAAGGAAATCAGAATGCATTTAAAGATAGTGTGAAAAGAAACTATGATTATTTAAGACTATAAAATTTTTATGGTTGCTGAAACTTTAAGTATTATATTTATGCCGAATAGAAAGAATACGACAGAATTCTATACTATTAATATAAACAAGATGGACTTTATAAACTTGTTTTAAACAAGAATGTATGTAACTTTTCGAGCCATGATAATTCCATATTTTTAGTTCGATTTGTTTCTTTTATCTTACTTTTAAATTTGATGTAAAATTATCTAAGACAATATTAAATTTTAAATGTTAAGAAATATGTATATTAATAATTTTTGGGTTAAAAATTGTATATATTAAAAATATTTTATAATTGCAGTTAAATACATTTAACAATTACAAAATATTACTACATTTTAATAATAATATAATAATTAAATATCACTACATTTAACAATTGTATATTTAAAAATGTCATGATTTTCAAATATTTATGCTAACGTTAAAGAGTAAAGTTCTTATACACGTATTTCAGACATTCTGTGACATTTCTTATAATACACCTTTTAACCCCCTGAACTCAAAAAAATATTAAATTTATACGCAAACGTAAAAATAAAAGATAAAACCTTTAATGAATAATACTATAATATGTAACACTATGTAATACTATAGTATGTTATACATACAATATATAAATTTTGATATTCAATTATGGTATTTTTAGAAGGTTATAACACTTTCCTCATTATAAGAGTTACACTTAAGTGCATTTCTTTGATTATGAATAAATTTTACATGCAAATACAATATAAATATTACTTTTGAAATAAATGATTTTCACCGTGCATTTGGTTGAATCTGCTTATTATAGCTACTATTATATTATATCATGAAATATATTTGTTTATATATTCAATAAGGTGTTATTGTATTTAAAGTAAAAATATAAAACTCTGATATGTTTTATAAACTTTGTGGAATCATTCCACAGTTTAGTAACTTTGTGTAATTGTTTTTATTTAACTAATATATTTAAGAGGTATGGAGATTTAGTTTTAGCTACTTCAAACTCAGAAAAAAATATCTACTAAAACTTCTTTTAGAAGATTTAATGCAAATAGTTTCATATTACAATTCAACTAGGAGAAACCAAAATAAATAATTCAGGCCTAGGTAAAAAGAAACAAAGTGTTCGTTATATTTTTTATGTATGAAACGTTCAAGTCTGTTTCTTTTGACAAAGAGCTCTGTGATTTTTTTCTAAATAAACATCTCAGTCTTAATCAGGTGTCAAAAAGTTTCTAATATTTTCTTCAAATAGTTTTCCCTGGAGAATAAAGCTATATAAGAATTTTAATGAAAAAGTAAGCTTGATACATATTTCAACAAAAACTTTCTTTGGAGACATATGAATCCTCATTTTACTTATCTCTTGAGAAATTTTTGTCATCTGTGTTTCTTTCATTAGCAAAGTTATTTTCGGAAACAAAATTTCAATATTTTTTTAAATAAGAAAATTACATTTGTGTAAGTGAGGAAGATAATCGCATAAGAGAGTAAAGTATAATTGTGTGATTTGTTTAATATTGACGAGTTTGTTTTGAATTATAATTTTAGTAAACTGTCATTTTATATAAATATAAGCAATGCATCACTTTCTTTTTATCTTTTTAAATTATAAATGTTTTTATGCACAAAATAAACTGTACTATATCTCTATAATATACAGCTTAATTTATTTTTCTCGTAGAATTTTTGCTCAAAATTTTCATTTTTTGTAGTATATTTCTCTGTCCCATACCTATCTTTAAATTTTCAGCTAAGTATTTACTCTTGTTAGCATCTTGAAATAACATAACATTAAAATAGTAATTTTTATAGAAATTTTAAAAACATATGTTTTTGATAAACCCTTATCGTAAATTATTAAAACCATCATTACAAACTAAATGTGAATTTTCGGATATGTTGCAGATTTTAAGCACAGTTATACAAAGCATTAATCAAATGGAAAAGAACATAGGTTTATAAAATAAAGCAGAATGTCAACTTATATTTAATATCATATTTTGTACAATTAATAAAACACATTTCCAAATATTATTTACCTGTATTTAGGATTATATGTTGTAAGCATAGAATAGCAGTTATTTAAAAAATTTGTAATGTCAAAAGCAGAGAATTTCCATGTATTGCTAAAAGATTGGTTAAAATTTCCAGTTCACGTTCTTAAAATTAATTTCTATTCTAGATTTGTTTGCGTATCTAATTTTAAGTTAATCAAGCATTAGGCAAGGCGAAACGTGTACTTAGTCACTGAATAATAAATGATTCTCTTTCATCTGAAAAATTAACTGTTATATTTATGCAATTTCGACGTTGTAGATTAAACTATTTTTCTTATACTTTCCAGTATACTTCATCTTCTAAATATTTTCTAATATATCCGATGAAAAGGACCTTAATATTTGAATAAAATATTGTAATTTATGTTCACATATATTGCGCTAAAATCATATGTTTTATTTTGAGAAGCATTTGCATTTCCTTTCAAAATTTTTTCTTCGTGAATGGAAAGTTTGACAAGAAAAATAGATTTATTTTATAATTAAATATCGATAGTAACTATTACATTTTGATATTCGTTAACTCAAATGAAAAGTGGAATAAGAAACTGTAAGGCTATGATAAAAAAAAAGCCTAATGTGACGTATGAGTGATTAAATAAAATAGAATTAGATTTCGCGACTACTTTCTATTGCAGTATAATACCGAAGGATGTCTAAGAAAAGAATATGTAGAGATCCACTTCAAATCTATAGTAGAAAAGAGTTTAAATCCATAGTTCAAATCCATAGTAGATATTAAAATATTAAGTGTAACAGGTGAAAAATATCAGTGTGAGAAAAAGATGTAACTCTGGTGAAAATGTTGAAAGGCGTTACTATACACGAATGGTGGACATGTGAGACAAATTAAATATTGATAGTAAAGATTACATTTTCATATTCGTTAACTCAAATTAAAATTAGAATAAAAAACTGTAAGGCTATGATAAAATAAACCAAATGTGACGTATGAGTGATTAAATAGAATAGCATTAGATTTTGATACTACTTTCTATTGCAGTATAAGACTGAAGGACGTCTAAGAAAAACTAGACATAGATCCACTTCAAATACATTGTAGGAAAGAGGTTTGGTTTGGTTTGATTTAGAGTGCTACGGTCTACTTTTTGCAAACACGAAGGCTAATGAGACCGGGATGTACAGCTTAAAGCCGATTACGAATGGCTACGAACATCCATGCCACTGTGGGATTCGAACTCACGAACTCTGGTATCGACGGCCAGTACCCTAACCAATCGACCATCTTTCAGCGTAGGAAAGAGGAGTACATTGAATATTAAAAATAACAGGTGAAAAAAATACGAGTGAGAGAAAAAGAAGCAAACTGTGGAAGGAGAGAAAGTTGAAAGGTGTTAATGTACAAGAATGGACGTGTGATACATTGCTAAGTCTTAATGTATAACCCGTCCTTGAGATCCCTTGCTATGAGATATAGATGAGAATAAAGGTGATTAGATGTGAAAAAACTCCCAAGTCCATTATTATTATAATGCTTTCGTGTTATTGTTAATAGTCTCACATTTACTTGCGTCTAAAAGACTAATAGTGATGTATTCGGTATTATTAGTAAATGACAAGTTTATTTACAAATATAGTGTAGATATGGTTATTACACAGCATCTAAAAATTTTTACCATATCAAAGGACATATTTTTTTTTAAATTAGTATTAATTTAAACCAATTTCTAATATTAAAAAACTATACAAATGTTTTATGTTTAAAAATGAAATTTTCATTTTATACAAAAGTTTCTTTTTCATAAAAAGTATCCCCTGTATAATAATAGCCTAGGTTATCTGTCAGTCTGTCCTCGAATTTATGAAGCAGTTGGACCTGGAATGGATAGATGTACCCATATGGGATTCCTGATGAGTTAGGATTAGCTAAATTCAAAGCGAGTGAAGTTTATCTTCTCCTAAACTACTGATCCGATTCTAAAATTAATTGGTATCACAGCAAAAAATACTTTCGTCGTTAAATCACAAATTAAATAGGTAAAAATAATACTTTTTTCTAGAATTATGACGCCAATTATTTAACCAACTCATTTAATCATTTTTTATTTTAAAATATTTAAATATAGTTTGCATTATTTTCATAAGTTTTATAACTGAACTTAGATATTACGTAAATAATTTTCTTTAATATTTGGCTTAAGTAATAGATTAGGTACATATGGAATAAATTTAAATTTAATCATCGATTTTTCTGTTGCAATGAAACTTTTATCACTGGTATTAACAGCAAATTATTTTTATAAAAGTCTATGTGTCTGTTTCCCGGACTATTAAATATCTACCGTTTAAGTTATATATATCTTTGAAAATTAAGAAGATTGTACATTTATATGTTTGTATTTATACATAACCATACAGTTTGCTATAGATTGACTAACTATTGGACTAACTTTTCACTAACTATTGGACATTATTTATATATATCCTAAATAATCACTGTAAATATTATAACCTCTGATGTCCATCCTATCACGTAATATGAAAAGATAAATTAAAGTTGGAAACTAACATGTGATCAGTAAAGATAAACAAATTATTGAGCGTGTAACTGGTAGTTGAAAGGTAAAAAACAAACCATTTTATTATCTGTCTCATAGGGTTCTTTACAATTCTGGAAAATTAAAACTTTTACTGATCCCTTTATATGACGGGCTACATGCTAGTAAAGGATAATAATAAACACAAACACACTACAAATGCATACGCTTCCTAAAAATTAAAGAAAAAAATTTCGCGAATATCTATATAACATTTTCCTAGTGTAGGAATAACATATGTGTAACATTTATGAATATTAAACTAAGTTTATAGGAACAACAATATTTTAGAATATTTTACATCAATTTTTAATTACATAAAATGTATTTTAAAAATCTAGTTTTTAAGATTTCTCTTAATTTGAACAAAATAAAGCTTATTGTCAACTAAACTTCTTATATTTTTATATCCCTATAATTACTCTGAAATTAATGAATTAAAATTTTAAAAGGAAGTACACAATTGAATATCAGTTTATACATTATTCATTAAAAATAAATCTATTCAAGTATTCAACATAAAGGACAAAAATGTAGAATTTCTTAAAAATATAGGGTTATTTTACCTCATATTTAATACGTAAACTGTATTTCATATAATATTCATATTATTTATATTTCATTTGATGTAAATACCCCGTGTTACCAGTGAAAAATATCGCCTGTTGAATTTTATGACTTTATCCCTGTACAAATACAAAAATATTCACATTAAATTTTATTCCTTGTTGCAAGAGCAAAATTATGCACTTATCTAAAGATAATGAATTAATCAAACGATTTATAAACTTTCTAGATCGAAATAATTTTAAATAATTGCGAAGAAAAAAAGGAAAAATAATTAAACTTGATAATGACAAGAATTTAAACAAATAATCTTAATTTCCCCTTATTGATTTTCAAATAATGATATAAACAATTATCTTTAAAACTAGAGAAATAAAGGATTTTTATAAAATTACAAATTACAAGTGTTGATATTTCAATTATAAAGAAGCAAATGGAAATACATAATTTTAAAATGATAAAATCATTAATTTCTTCATAGCTGTTAAATATAAAGTTTACAATAAACTAAATAAAATTCAGAGTAATTTAACTGAAATTTAGTTACGCTCGGAGATCAAATCTAGTCAATTTGTATTAAATCCGTTCGTGATAAAAATTCGTTCGTTATTCGAAAGGAAAAAATATTTACGATTGTAATGCAAAAATTTAAATTATCATCCTAATTCTAGCTTTAAATCTTTTACTTTTATCGAAGCGAAACGAAATTGCTAATGCTGGTATTAAGATACAAAATAACGATAAAAAGTATCAATTAAAGTATCAATTAAGATGTTTAATTAGAAATTTAATGTTTTTTCAATCATAACAAAATTACTTAAGCAGGAAGAAAAGCGCATCAGCTTTCATGCATAATATGCAAATGATTTTTTTTCAAGTGTTACTACAGACTATTCTAAGTATTTTAATCACCATTGTAAATAAATTTTTAGTTATTTTGCTTCCGACTAGTGTACATCGTGTTTTAAAATATAATGAAATGGTATTCGACTCTAAATTATATATATATATATATATATATATATATATATATATATATATATATATATATATATATATATATATATATATATATATATATATATATATATATATATATATATATATATATATATATATATATATATATATATATATATATATATATATATATATATATATATATATATATATATATATATATATATATATATATATATATATATATATATATATGTGTGTGTGTGTGTATATATGTATGTATATATGTATATACGCACATACACAAACACAAACACACGCATGTACAACATATATATATATATATATATATATATATATATATATATCCGGGATTTAAAAATATATATTTGAAAATCAATAAAAACTAAACGATCAGCGATAGAAATACACAGTTTTTTGCTATATGCTTGGGACAATATTAAATTTTCAGGCAGACAAACTTTCAAAATTAGTTAAAATGTTCAACAACAGAAGACGCTGTAATCTGGAAAAACCTAATCTATGATATTTTTCAGATATCCACCAGTCTCAGCAATAATATGGCTTATTCTGAGAACGAAATTATCAGAAACCCATTTAACGTCTCAGGCTGGATGACAACTGGTCTTTTAAAATTTAACAGAATAATATTCCAGATTATTCCAGACTGCAGCGCCATCTGTTGTAAAATATTGTAACTAAATTTGAAAGTTTGTATGCCTGAAAATTTACTATACTCCCAAGTATATTGCAATAAAGTGTGCATTTCTATCACTGTCCGTTTAGTTTTTATTGATTTTTCAAATATACTGGTAGTTTTTAAAAACACACTGTATATAAGAGTGTTGGAGAAAAAGTTATTTCAAATATGTTTTTTCCTGAAGATACCACAACGGTTGGAAAATATGACATATACGAACGAAAAGACAAAGTGTTAACTACATGTGTGGACAATGAATAGGACTGAAATAACACACTCATTTAATATGGCAGTATACAGGCTTTGCAAGAGAATGAAAACACAGTACATATAAAGTTGACATGGCAAACCTGGGCCTAAATACACTCAAAGTAGTCCCCTGTCACCATATGCTGCCAACGATGTGGGAAGCACTGAATACCATTAGTATCAGTATTTGAAGCACCATGTGTGAATAGGGTCACCTGCTGGAGCACAGCATTAGCAATGTCCTCTCTTGTTGCATACCGTCTGCAATATATTGGTTCCTTCATCTTATGAATAAGATCAAAGTCAGAGGTCAAAATGTCGGAAGAGTACGGTGGGTGCTCCAATTCTTCCCATCCCCAACGCTGCAGTACTTGCCCTATACACTCTGCTTTATGTGGTTTTTCATTTTTGTGCAGGATTATACCCCTGTTCTTCAAATCCGAAAATTATTCCGAACTCCTAGTCGTACCTGTCGCACCAGGAAGTACCTGTGGTAATGTGCGGTCACTGTTCTGGCAAACAATGACACCCCTGACGTTGTACGCGACGATCACCATCAATTTGACTGGGGAAAGATTCTGACGAAACTCCTGCCTCTTCGTAATCCAGCTAGGCACCACTCCGAGAAATGTCGTTTCAGTTCTCATTCGTATGCCCTGGTTCAAAATACCTCAATAGCGATTATTCGTGACAAGAAATGACTTGCAACTTAAATTTTACAATATCACTTCATAGTGTTATACTTACTAAAAACGTGAAAACTGTTCTAAATCTTACATTTGGCCATCATAGCCATCTCATAATAACGAAATCTTTCCAATATCCGAAAACAGTAAAAAGCAAGTGTTAGAGAGTGCATAAAGTCTTTAAAATGAAATTGAGAAATTGGTGCTTGATTGGCGCTTAGTTCAATGAATCTAAGTATAAAATGAAATCAGGAATGTAATTCTCTACGTTATATTTTAGTTGCGAAATATACAGAAGTAACTACGACTTACAGACACAAACACACACAAACACACACACACACACACACACACACACATATATATATATATATATATATATATATATATATATATATATATATATATTATATATATATATATATATATATATATATATATATATATATATAACTATAATGTTCATTTTTAATCTTTTTGATTTATTTTTATCTATATTGATTTATTAATGGCTTTGAAATTACAACAGCAGTGTACTACACCACAGCAACTTTCATTCGTTATTTTACAAACTTTAGAAGAATAGACGGTCTGAAACATTTTTGCTTTAATTAGAATTCTGAAACATACTGCAATTGACAGGTTAGATCCAAAATATGACGAAAAAATGATATTCTTTTCTATTTAAAGATACGCGAGTGAGTACACATCCGCTTGAAACACAGTATTCCGTTTCATTTATTTTAATTGTCATAGTCTGGGGTGAAAATTCCATCATTCATACAAATATATAAATAACGTAAATCGTAATTTTCTGTCAAGTTTGCAAGTGATTAATGAATTATGACACAGAGTGAACGTGTTCTCTTATAAAGATTAAACAATTCATCATCCGCGAAACAAATGAAAATTGTCCGTCAGTTTTAATCTGGGACGTGACTGGATGGAAATGAGTTCCAATCTTTTACATAAAATATTTCATTGACGTTGTAATGAGAATTACGTGTTTTTTAGAAACCAAGATTTTTTAACATAATCTTATTATGATTCCGATTTATTATTCTTAAAACAGCCTCCGGAATGTTTATATCTATAATTTATTATTTTAATCATAATAATTCTAGTCAACGGTTTGAAATGAAAGAAAATAATTATTTTTTATACATTTTATGAATAATTGTAAATAAAATATTAATTTAAATTCTTTATTTCAAATAAATTTCTGAACACAAAAATGTAGTTTACTTTTAAAAAAGTCTTAACAAAATACAACATAATTTGTTAGAGATAAATTAACAAAGTATTAAAAAGCTGCTACTATTTCTGATCGATATGTTGTTACTTGTAATGTTATTTTTAGTTTTTGATCGAAAAATTAAAAGTATTTAGCACATATTTCCATTAATACATTGTGTGCCGGTACATTTCGTAGTGAAATTTTACCGGGAGCGGGAGTTTTGTGAGTAAATTTAGTTATTCAGTTAAATCTCAATAGATCGAAAATTATTAAATTTTTTAACCAACTTTTTGTATTTTATATTGAAATATAAAAACAAATATAGAAACAGAAATATATAAATAACAAACATAAGATTTTTGCAAACAAAAAAAACGTTTTTTAGTATATAAATTTATAATAGTATAGTAAATATTAAAAACCAAATAGAAATAGTAGTATATAGTTTTAATTTTTTCGAATTATGTTATATATAAACATTTTTACATTATAAAAAATGAAAAGAGCAATCATAAAACTAATAATGCAAAAATTAGATTTTATTTTTCTAAATTTTATCAGAATTTATGTAGTACACAAGAACATTCGACTTCGTTTTCCTGTATATACTGTTGTTTTTCTACCCACAAACAAACCATGTTGTTACACTAACCAGTACTAGTAAGTGAACCTCACTAAAGTATCAATCCTCAGAAAACGTGCTAGTACGTGTCCCGCATACAATGTGTTAAGTAGCATTAAATTGATAGCTAAACTATTTAACTTTTAGCTAATTAACTAGTGTTATTTTAAATAGTAAACTAGTTTCCTCATTAAGAAATATAACTTGGAATTCGAACTTAGACTGTATGTAAAAAATAAGTGCACAGTTATATCCGCAACCAATATCCGACTATCGTATAGTTCTAAATTATAAATCTAAATTTCACCCTTTTTTTTCTCTTAAAAATACGTACTTCTTGATCTCGATAAAATGTTGGGAGTAATGAAAATAACCTATGTAATATATCAATTTATATATTACTCAATTCCGGTGTGTTTTAGAATAAAAATTTCCTTTGCTGATATTTATTTCAATTTTATCAATTCTGTAATTGTTCTATAATTAATTTAGCCACCCATTGATATTAGAATAGCTTTCTGTCCCAGACAGTTATTTCTGTAATAGAGAATTATTTTTCTTTTCTGCCAGTAATTATTTTCAGTTGCTTTTTATGAATTCCTATGCAGTAAGATATAACTGAGACTAACATATTTTTAAATAAAAATCTTTAATAATCTGACTATTTAGTAATGCCTGTAATTTTACTTAAAGAATCTGAAATTTACTCTCAATTGTATTCTGTAGGGAATGAGTTTAGTAAAAATAAACATTTGCTAGCAAGTAACAATAACATTTTGTAACAATCATCGGTTTATTAAACAATCAATTAAAGATAACATTTCTACAAGTAGCTTTCTTAAATTTTAACTGTACATAAAAAGAGGGTTTAGAACTGAAAATGAATCGAAAATTGAAAACAAAAATTTTATATGGGTCGGGACAAAAACAGGAGAAAAATATCGGTTTATTTTAGTTCGATGTGATCAGATGAATATATATTCTTAATTGCGATTTAGAGCATTTTTAGATAATTATTTATTTAAGCAAATAAATGGACTAATAATACAACTTTTAGAAAGAAAACATACAATTAAATTGTTTCGATACACATTATCTGTTAGAAGTAAAAAAAAAATTAGATGTGGTAAAATAATTATTCTATCATATTTATCAAAGTCTTTTGGTTTGAAAATTTTCCGTATCTATTGCAAGTAACCAAGACTGTGAATGTCTTCTTAGAACATTGCTTGCCTTAAATAAATATATATTAACGTTAGAACTGATTCTTATAGTGCAGTCTGTAAAAACCAAATGCATGTCAAGCTTTTATAATGCATTCTAGTCTAGATGGGTTTTTATGTTATCAAATCTTGCTATGTAAAGAAATGCTTACAAAATTACCTATGGGGGATGAATGGATACATCAAATTTCATTGCATTAGTAGAGACCTTAAATATTATATGCATCTTTCAGTAAAAAGTTTTATGCTTGATCTAGAAAGTACTCTACTTGAGAGTAAAATTTTAATGCATAAAATGTTTATTTGATCTCTTTTCACAGCAACTTTGCATGGCGTAGGAACTTCTTCCAATTTGTTTGGATAATTACTACGTTTAAAGTTATTATGTACCAACAAAACTAGCAAAACGTAGCTTTCAGCACATAGATAACTTGAGATTTTCTGTAGGAAGATCAATAAGAGATATAGATTTGTAATACTCTGTCTTACAAAATAATATCACAAATCCGTCGTCTATGGTTCGTACATTCGAATAAATATTTTTGACAGAAAAATGTATACAAAATACAATCAAAATTACAACTTTAATGAAATGCTCGTATTTTTTCTTTTACTTAAATTATTCGAGACTAACTAATTTTGGAGAAAATATATATTTAAGTGAATAGGCATAAAAATAATTCTTTACACTCAATATAAAATTCTCTTCACAACTGAAGAAAAACAAAGTTATTTTGGTTTAGCTTTTGAACTACACACAGTTAGAAATAGTCTTCATATTAGTTCCAAATATAGATGTTTCTTCTTTTAGAGGAATTGTTATTAGCTTGAATCATTTTATAATAATCTAATTAGATTTTTAAAGATAAAGATTAGCTCTAATCCAAAGCAGGCTTTAATACTTAATATTTTGATAGTTATAATATTTCGTCTTAAGCACTGTAATATAAATCCTGTATTTATATTAAAAGTTAATATCAGAACAAAGTAAATATCAGCACAGCATATATAAATGAGGTAAAAAATATCTTTGTTACAATGCAATTTCAAACACAATGGTAAAATAAAAAAAATCTCTAACTGTAATCTTAAAAGTTAACTGAATTATATAATCTAAAAATTAACAGCTCTGATTTATTCTTGAACACTATTAGAAACGGATAGTAATATTTAAAAAGAGTATTTAAAAATAAATCATTTTTAAATAATGTATCCTTCATATAATTGTACGAAATGAATATCTTTATAATTGTACGTATTTTAAATACTAAAAACTCAATGTGAATTACATTTTTTTAATCTTTATAAACTAAATCAAATTAATTCTCTACAATTTTTTTCATAAATAATATATCATTATTTTTATGTAATTAGTGCTATATTTCTTTAATTAAAGCATTTGCGACATAATAAATTCCTTTAATTCATATAGTATGGTTTCAAGTTTAAAACTTTATTTAAACTATTTTACAAGCTGAAAATGTTATTATTACTGTTCAATTTCATTTATCTCCCGTGCATATATAATAAAATTAATTTTGATTATATAAAAGATCTAAAAAGTTTTATTAGCAAACGATTATGTTTTAACTATTTCTTTTAAATACTGATTTATTATTCTTTATTTTCAATTACAGATCGATTATAATAGTTATTATTTTTACTATATATATCTACATATATTACTATTACAAATATTACTCTTTTTTTCACTACTCTTTCTCCATATGTTATGTATTATTTATGTTTGCTTGTGATTGCAAAGTGAAAAATACTATCTGTTTGTCATATATTAAATAACAAAAGTTTTAACTTTTATATTATTAATATCTAAGTTAAAATTTTTCTCTTAATTTTTATTTGTATGCTTGTAATCTGTGACATTTTTATTCAAAAGTATTATGTTTCATTTGTACTTCCCATTATTTATCAGATCATAAAAAAAGATATATTATTACACCTAGATAATATATTTTACAGTTTGAGAATGCATTGTTAGGATTTATATTTTTACGTTTTACGTAACAAAATTAATAATATTCGTAATACCAAAATACGTAAATATTACTTGAACAAAGAGGATTTTCAGTTTTAACCGTTTACTTTATTAATATTTAAAGAAGACGAGGATAATTATCTGTAGTATTTTATACTTAACAGACATTTTTAAAATAATAAACAATAAAAATTAGTAATTTAGAAATCTTAATTCTTCATTTAATGAAATCTGTGATAAAAAACTCCTTACAACAATAGATTTCCTATTTAATAATTTAACTAATAATTGTTAAAAGGAGACAGTTATGATTTTTCTCTATAAAATTAGCGTCAACGTATTAATTTCCTGTGGGACTAAAGCATAATCAGTTACTTGGATACTTCTTTTATGAGCTCAAATATTGGAAACTAATCCAAATATGTGAGCTCATAAAATAAGTATGAATACCAAAGTTAGTTACCAATATAAAGAAAGCATGACAAAAATGATAGTTTGTATTAACTATAAATTATTTAATCCTCCATGAGCCATTTAATTAGCATTACTCTAAGAAGTACTCTAAATATGAATGTTTTAAAAACAAATATTTACAGTTTTTTAAACTTTAAGAAATTAAAATTTTTGCCAGTGAACGGTAAAACATTTTTATATAAAAAGAGAATGCAAACATAAGTCATTTTATCATTATGGGATTTTTTTATGTACAGTAATAATCTAGTATTATTATTATGATTTGATCTGAAACAGAAAAACACTCTTTACTGAAAGAATGCAGAACATTACACGATATATACTAAATGCAAATATTTACGATAAATATATATTTATTTTAAACACGTAGAGATTTATTTTAAACATTGTTCTAGATACAAACCTAAACAGGTAAAAGAAAGCAGTGCTGTATGCCATACACTGCATAAAGACAACAAATATTTTTGGTGTTTATCGAAAGAGTAATAAAATATTTCTTGTGAAACAAATTAAATAGAAAAATTGTCCCAGTTTGAAACTTTTTCAATAAAAGCTACTCTTTTCTATAATTATATATCTAAATTTTATATTTAATATAAATTTAAGGAATAAGATATCCTAAGCATTTATTATCTGTATTTAAAAGCTGATAATCTACTAAGAATAATCCGTAACTGTTTATAAAAGCCATATTTTCAGCAATTTCTTTCTTTAAAAAAATCTTTGAAACAATATTTTTCTACATTTTAAATGACTTATTTTAACCATTTAGATGAAATTTTATTAAAATATATTTTTTAACTTGAGAGTTGAAATTAACTTAATAAATAATTTCAGGTATAATAATAACTATACCTGAAATTAAAAGATTTTCTCTTGGTTTAATAGATAAAAATCAATGCTTAAATTACGTTTGCAACTAATATCATATTTTTTTAGATACAAAGAACAGATTCCTTTAAATTCGAAATGCATTTTAAGAAAAAAGCATTTGATGTAATATGGAAATATTAACATAGAAAAAAAATATTTTAAACTCCAAATACTGATTTGGGAAATGTTGAGACTAGAAATATTTGATAAATTTCTCCGGTATTCTAAATTACATTCAAAATATTACAGCAATGCGAAACATTTGCGGCAATTGTTTTTTTTTCATATTTCTAAGATGTTTTTTAGACCTTCAATAACAAGAACATTAAATTAATAAATAATTTTTAAATGACACTGATTAAATTTCGTGTTAGAAAATTTTATTACTTATCAATAAACCGTAATATATCGCTGTATGTAATTAAAATATTAACTGAGAACATATCCTGAGATCTGGATTAACAACATTAATCGAAATGTTTGTTTTAAAGTTTTTCATCTGATACCTGAAAGGAACATTCTGTTTATATAGAGAAAACAAGTATGGGTGATTACATTTAGTTGGCTCATTTATATATAATTAAAACTTCTGATAAAGAATCAAAATATTTTTAAATTTTAAAGAAAATTCATATCGTAAAGCAAATTTAATAAAGGTAAAATGTGAAAGGTAAATATCATTAACTAATATTTAAAATGTTTTTCTTATTTTCATCTAGGATGGATAACAATGTTTGAATACCTTTACAGATATTTTATTTCTAACGTTTTGATGAATTGGACTGTCTGTTAAAAATTCCACTTCAATTGAAGTTATTCTTCATAATTACATTGTGTTAATTTGAAAATATTTGTGGATAAATGAATAATATGTGGTAGTATTCTACACAGTATACTAATATTATCTTTCATTTTAAATACAAAAATTGTGGTCAAATTGCGCACATCTGATATTTAAAATGCTTCGTCTTTGTGTAAATTATTATTGAGATTAATAGGAATATTAAATAAGAAAATTAATTAATTTCAGTGTTACTAAAAATATTAATATGTTTTTGTATAAGGAACATATAATAAGCATAGTTACTTAAACCACACCATGAAGTAAAAAAATTTGTCTCAGTCAGAATTTTATTAGTTTTTGTTTAAAAAATAAATTATACTGACTGTTTAAAAAAAATAACTACTATATTTAAAAAGCATTTAATAGGTTATTTTTAAATATGATTTTTACATAAGCAAAATAAAATATTTCTACAGATGTGGGGATTAAAGGAGATTTAATGCGCTTATAAAAATCTATCTAACTTTCCATTACCCATACGCTTTAAAAATTCTAGAAAATATTTTTTTTCTTATTTTCTCCTACCATCCTAACCAGTTTATTTAACATTCATCTTATTTTTAATATTTTCAAATTTTTTTATTGCAGTGAGGGAAAAAATGCACCCTAAGCTGTTTTAGTATTGATAACCATGGTAACATCTAAAAGGACATGAGTGGATGAGATAGTCTATTCAGTTCTTTTTTATGTTACTTTTTCTAATAAATAATAACAATTTTGCTTCAATTTCGAACACATAACTGTTGTAGTGTATCAGATATTGGTTTACAAGGCAAGTGTATACATTTCTAGGTCAGATTTTACTGATTTTACATTACGAAAGAAAATTAGGTTACTTCATTTATTACTAGTTTATTAGTTTCTGCTTAAGTGGTATTTCTACTGATTTCCGTGGCTAATGTACCGTTATAATATAAAGATTTTAACATACTTAGTCTTTCTGATGTCTAATTTTTTAAAGTGTTATTTCCAATTCCAATAATTTCATTATAAATTATATTATCTTTAACTTTAAATAAAAACTGGTATGAATTAAAAATTTTACTAATTGTATTATAATTGAATATAATTTTTCTATTTCATACATTTATGTTTAACAAATTTTCTTTGTTGCAGTGGACCAGATATTGGTTTATAAAGCAAATATATACATTTTTCTATGTCAGAATTTACTGCTTTTCCATTGCGAAAGAAAATTAGTTTACTTCAATTGTTACTAGTTTACTAGTTTCCATCTACGTGGTATTTCTACGTATTTCCGTAGCTAAAACACCATGATAACCTAAAGATTTTAACATACTTGGTCTTTCTGATTTCAATCATTATAAAGTATCATTTCCAATTCCAATAATTTCATTATAAATTACATTTTGTTTAACTTTAAATAAAAACCAATATGAATTGAAAAACTTACTACTTGTATTACAATTCAATATAATTTTTCTATTTCTTACTTTTATGTTTCACGAATTTTCTTTGACTTCAGTAACATTATTACACAAAATATAAGCTTTTAAGAGATTAAATCATATGTTTTATCTTCTATATTTACTTTATATTATTCATCATATATCATGTTGTTTAAATATTATTTCGTATAATAATAATTTGGTAGAAATCATGGTCTATATTTACTGAATTACGTCATTTATTTTAGAAGCAGAAAAATAAGAACCCCCAATGTACTAAAATATATTTTCCTAATAATAAGGGTAAATATGACATCGTTTAACTATTATAACTTAACAAGAGTTAAAAAATATATCAAATAATTTCATGAAAAGGTAACATTTCTACAAGTATATATCTACATTTTAACTGCACATAAAATCAAGGTTTGGAACTGACAATAAAATGAAAATTGGAAACAAAAATTTTATAATGGTCGGGAGAAAAATATCGGTTTATTTCGATTTGAAGTGATCAAATGAATCTATATTCTTAATTGCGATTTGGAACATTTTTGGATAATTGTTTACTAAAGCAAATAAATGGACTAATAATACAACTTTTAGAAAGAAAACATAAAATTAAATTGTTTTGATGCACATCATCATTCATCGTATATTCATGTAATTATATAACATGTTGTTCAAATATTATTTCATATAACAATAATTTGGAAGTAGCCGTGCTCTATATTTACTAAATTACGTCATTTATTTTAGATGCAGAAAAATAAGAACCCCCAATGTACTAAAATATATTTTCCTATTAATAAGGTTAAATATGACATCGTTTAACTATTATAACTTAACTATAGTTAAAAAATATATCAAATAAATTCTTGAAAAGACATCTTTCTCCTATATAAAAAATTCGTTATAAAATATACTTTATAAATAATAAGTAAATTTCACTATATTCGTTCATAAACTTCCTACATGACTGAAATATTTTTAAATATAATAAATATATTTCACTTGTTTTAATTTTACTGAATACACTGAAACATCCTTTCTTATTAAAAATTCTCCACGGGAAAAAAATAAAGTTATAATTTTTCAGCATGACATATACATAAAATATTTTTATTTACTTTTATTGTTATTTACAAAGATTTTTTTCTATTCTGACCCTATAAACGTCATTTTCAACTGAAGTCATCCATAATATGCTTTTATAAGGTATGTTAAATAGGTTCAGCAGCAAAAATAAAACAAAGATTTTTGCTTTCAATAATTACTGAAATATTTTTCTTAAATAACTGCACAAAAATCTTTGTATTATTTTTGATAATAAACGTATTTAAATATTGTATTATTCTAGTTAAAATATTAAAATACAGAAGTACATAAAATATTAACAAAAGACAGAAAAATTGTAAAGTAAAATGAATCCTACAGTACTTGGATAGTTTGATTCTCTTGCAGTAATTCTGTTAAAGTAGGGAGTAAGGTAAATTCAAACAACTTCCTTAACGCAACAAGAAGCCTATGATATTGACAATAAGTTTTGACTACACTAAACTTTACTAATGATTAACTTGTGTATTTGTCCTTGCAATAATTCACTTTTCAGATGTCCAGCATACACGTTGGGTTTTATTAAAATGTAAATAATTTATTTCATGACATATTAGCCAAAATAATTTCGTAGATAAAATCGTGATTTTAAATCCACTCTTCTCTACCATCAAGTTTTTGTTAGTTATTAATTTTATATACTGTGAAGGATAGAATAGTAAGTGATAAGCTTGAAAGTATAATGAAAGATCAAATGAAATGAAATTTAATTTTTTGCCATTTCACAATAATAAAAGAGTTCTTTAATCTGGAATAAATTATTTTACATTCATAACCCATGATAAAAAATAATTTAATCATATTCTCATAGAAACTTTAAAAGAATATATCACATGTTGTTGTTAGTTAAAATATTAAAGTGTAGAAGTGTATAAAATATTAATAAATAGCAGTAAAGACAGAAAAATTGTAAAGTAAAATGAATCCTACAGTACTTATATAGTTTGATTCTCTTGCAGTAATTCTGTTAAAGTAGCGAGTGAGGTGAATTCTACCAACTTCCTTAACGCAACAAGAAGCCTATGATATTGATAATAAGTTTCGGTTTGACTACAATAAACTTTACTAATGATTAACTTGTGTATTTGTCCTTGCAATAATTCACTTTTCAGATGTCCAGCATACACGTCGGGTTTTATTAAAATGTAAATAATTTATTTCATGACATATTAGCCAAAATAATTTCGTAGAAAATATCGTGCTTTAAAATCCACTCTTCTCTACCATACAATTTTTGTTAGTTATTAATTTTATATACTGAGAAGTTTTGAATAGTAAGTAATAAGCTTAAAAGTATAATGAAAGAGAAAATGAAATGAAATTTAATTTTTTCCCATTTCACAATAATAAAAGAGGTCTTTATTCTGGACTAAATTATTTTGCATTCATTAAAACCCATGATAAAAAATAATTTAATCATATTCTCAAAGAAATTTCAAAAGAATATATCACATGTTGTTGTTAGTTAAAATATTAAAATACAGAAGTATATAAAATATTAATAAATAGCGGTAAAAGACAGAAAAATTGAAAATTAAAATGAATCATACACTACTTGGATAGTTTGATTCCCTTACAGTAATTCTGCTAGAGTAACGAGTAAGGTGAATTCTACCTACTTTCCAACAAGAAGCCTCTGATATTGACAATAAATTTTGGTTTGACTACTCTAAACTTTACTAATGATTAACTAGTGTATTTGTCCTTGGAATAATTCACTTTTCATATGTCCAGCGCAGGCTAACGGGATATTTTTAGCACGTTGGTTTTAATTAATATATTTCATGACATATTAGCAAAAGTAATTTTGTAGATAAAACCCTGCTTTTAAACAAACTCATCTGTACCATCAAATTTTTTTTAGTTATTAATTTTATATACTGAGAAGGTTAACAAGTTTGAAAGCATAATGAAAGAGAAAATGAAATGAAATTTAATATTTTGCTATTTCACAATAATAAAAGATTATTATTCTGGATCTTTATTCTGGAATAAATTATTTTTTACATATTAAAACCCATGATAAAAATAATTTAATCATATACTCAAAGGAATTTCAAAAGAATACATCACATGTTGTTATTAAATAAATTTGACAAAGGAAAATGTTACATGTTTTTTAATATTAAAGAATAATATTTTTTATTTTATATTAATAAAAATATCTATACTAAAAATGAAAAAAAAATCAAAATTTTGAAACAAGTTATGATATTTTTAAACACGTAATTATCAAATAATACAGCCATTATTTTTCAATATCAGACACATAAAAGCAAGGTTGTTTATCCATGTATGCTTTTCCGTTGCTTTTTTAATAAGGGTACTGAATAAAATATATGCTTTATAAAGTTAATTTAAATGTTATTACCAAAGTTCTAGGTCATTTTAGGAGACCTTTATCTCCACGTGGAATAAATTTTAAGAACTAATTAAGCTTTTGAATGCAAGAGGGTTTTAAAAAGAGGAAAAACTTAATTACGAATATTGGTATAAAAGCACATGTGAGAATTTTATCAATGCCCTGCGTATATTTTCGTTTTTAAGGAAAATTTGTAATTTCCTTATTAATAATAAAGGAATTTTAATACACAGTAGAAAAAATAAGTTTTGAATATTCTGACGAATGTTGAAACTAATTATTGCAAAGGAAAAATATGGTAGCAGTTTAGTATAGGTGTGCATGAATGATTATAAAATACCAAAACCTTATAGTTTTTTCAAAACTAAAATTTTGTCTTGAAAAGGGGTAACAACAAAACGAGTTCTTTAATATATGTAAATTTTAGATACATTTTTAATAAAATATTTAAAAAAACGTGATAACGTAAGAAAATGAAACATTGCTTAATTTTTTATGAGCCCATATAAACAATGTTTTTCTTTAAAATGAAATATATAATTATAAAGTAAAAATTTGTTTATATGAACTTCGATACCCAGAATTTTCTGTATTTTGGCCAAACATGCAACTTTGCTATGAATTAAAGGTTTTTAAAGACTTACTTTTTATTTATAGACTTTCTTGTTGTGTATGGAGTTAACTAAAATAAGGAAACGTTCAGTATCAGTATGTTTGATACTATACATAAAGTAGGTATTATTATTTCCCACTTTAGATTTTCACGTCAACACATTAATGATTTAATGACTTATGATTTTCACCAGCAACTTTTATACCATATATAAAAGTATTAATCCTACATTTTTGGAATTATCTTTTTCTGTAAATAATAAATGTTCGTTCGGAGAAGCTACACGGTGTACATCAGATATCTTCCTTTATTTTACCTCTTCAGTCAAAAAATACGACAGATTCCTACAAAATATTTCACCCTTTTTTAAACATATATAGGTTATTCGTTCAAGCATTTGAATTTTTATAACTATTTTTTCTTCTCTCTATATAGCAAGCATAATGTCTCGATGCACACACACACCCATATATATATATATACATACATATATATATATAATATATATATATATATATATATATATATATATATATATATATATATATATATATATATATATATATATATATATATATATATATATATATATTATATATATATATATATATATATATATATATATATATATATATATATATATATATATATATAATATATATATATATATATATATATATATATATGTATATATATATATATATATATATATATATACAGAGAGAGAGAGAGAGAGAGAGAGAGAGAAAGAGAGGAAGAGAGGGGGCAATGAGGGAGAATAGAGTGAGAAAAGGAGATAAGAGTGTGAGAAAGGAGAATGGGGGAGAGGGAGATATAGGGAGGGTGGGAAGGAGGGAGAAAGAGATGTATTCTTCTTTCATTTTAGAAATATTGGGCATTTATTCATTAAAAATTACAAATGACATACAGTTAATATGCAAACGTTCTAATAGAATTTTAAATATTAAATAGTTATAAATATATAAAGATATAGCAAAGATTATAATAAGATTGCCTACACTCATTAAGAAATTATAGGATTAAAATAATGTATTCTATAGTTTTATTTGGTTAATGGAAGCAAAATGAAAGTAATTTTAAAATTAGAATTAACAACTCCCTCTACATGAGTTTGTCCTCTACTCTTTTATGAACTTGAGTACTCCATTTTACTCAATAAGCTGTAGGATTATTTGATTTGGGAAAGCTACGGTTTGATGTTTTGCTAATGGCACCATTATCTACTGATTGAAATGATATGCTATAGTGAATTTCAGAACGATTTCAAACATTTATGTCATCACCCTGAATCCGATTCGCTGAACTCCATAAACGGGTAGCCTATTAATTCCACTATTATTCGATTGTATCGTTGTTTAAAAACTTTGTTGAAGGTAAATCTTTGAGCCGCGGTAGCTCAGTTGGCAAAGGAAAAGCTCTCGTAACTGGAGGGTTCCGGATTCTGAGCTCGAGTTCGCCTAAGAACGGCAGTGTTCGTTAAAGGTGGCTGGGACACTTAAAATGTGCTTGTGGTGTCAATGTCGTCCAAGTTCTCAATCAATACCTCTGTTGATGAAAGACCAAACCTATCGGTCTTGTGTTTGGTCTCTGCATCAAAATTACGAGGACCCACTTGAGCAGAAGTCGTACTTTGACCCTAACGGTGCTGGTTTAAAACAAAAATTGCACTCCTTTGCCTTAACACTATTAGCGTATGGCTGAGTCGTACTTGGATTTAACAAATGAGAATCAGAAGCATAAAAATAACAACATTACTCATAATACATTAGGTCAGACGTTAAGGTCTGTTAACGTCCTAACGTAAGTTTATGTCGATTTTGATGAAGCACAAGCTTCAACATTACTCTTAAGGAAACTTAAAGTTTATATATTTCAAAATTTTAATCATAAATTTTCATGGTCAAAATTGCTATTATATATTTATAAAAGATATGCAGAAGAATCATTCTGTATAATATCCGTAGAATGATATAATTATTATGTGAGAGTCATTTAAATTAACGGAAGATTTATATCAGATAATTTTTTTAATTAACAAAGCAAATAACCTTATATTTTCATTTTTCTAGACATTAAATTCACAGCTATAATTTTAACCTTCAAATAAATTATCATTTTATATATGACATTAAATTCATAATTATATATATATATATATTATATATATAATCATATAAATATAAATATAATATATATATATATATATATATATATATATATATATATATATATATATATATATATATATATATATATATATATATATATATATATATATATATATATATATATATATATAATAAGATGGGATTTATCAATCTTAAAAATATAACCATTTTTTCTTGAAATTTTAACCACATTTATATACATACATTAGTAATAACACCATTCATCTCTAACTAGATTGTAAATAATTTTATTTCAAAAGTCCACTTAGCATAAACGCCATTGCTCTTTTTTTCTTAAGATTTCTTAAAATTTCTAAAAATTTAAAATAATAATCTGATTTCTGCAAATACGTTAGACTAGAGAGTCTTTTAATTAGATATATATGAAATCATCTATAAAAATAATATACACCGTTAACTTAATTTAATAATATTATATTTATAGCTATATTAAGGAATATATTTAATAATGCATTGCACCCATTAAGTTCATAAAATATTATACATGCCGATAAATTACACTTTATAGTGTCTCTCAAACCAAATAAAAATAAATGTAAACATGCTTTTAAATACAGTCCTGAGTAGGTACTAGAAATGTAAAATGAAGAACGCTTTCTAAATTATAAGAAAGGTACTTTAATGTTTCTAAAATAATGTTCTTTAAATAAGTGACAGATTATTTTGAGGCTAAAGTGTTTGACATTAAAATTTGTAGAAAACTAAAAATTTTTCAAGAACAAAAGATGTTATTTTATATTAAAAAGAGGGAATATATCATTGATACGGCAAAAAAAATGCATTTTAGAATGTAGTACGCTCTTTTTTACTCTAGTTTTTATCCAATATATTAATTTTGAGTACTGCAAAAAAATCATAATTGCTTTCTTATACACGATATGTTCAAAAATATGACATTGTATCTAGTTAATTATTTGTTCTTAATTTTAAAAAAAATAATTTTAAGAATTTATTTAATGTTATTTTTATATATTAAAATGGCATGTTTAGAACGAAATAAAAGAAAATGTTTTTGTTTTAATAAGTTGTAAAATAAAACAAAAATTATATTCTAAGTTTTTGATAATCCCAATAAAATTTATCACAAAATTAAAAATAGTGCGTATAGATTAAGTATAAAAAATTTAAAGCAAAATAAAACACTAAAATTTTCAAAAAGGTATAATTAATTATTCATTAAAACAATTTTAATGAATGTCATGTATATATATATATATATATATATATATATATATATATATATATATATATATATATATATATATATATATATATACATATATATATATATATATATATATATATATATATATATATATATATATATATATATATATACATATATATATATATATACATATATATATACATATATATATATATATATATACATATATATATATATATATATATATATATATATATATATATATATATATATAATATATATATATATATATATATATATATATATATATATATACATATATATATATACATATATATATAATATATATATATATATATATATATATATATATATATATATATATATATATACATATATATATATATATACATATATATATACATATATATATATATATATATATATATACATATATATATATATATATACATATATATAT
>CM063505.1:144293752-144341252 GCA_032207245.1 Pardosa pseudoannulata
TTCCTGGTGAAGCTAAAATTACAACTGCTTCATAGAATTGTATTGGCTCACAGGCATATAGTTTTTGTATTGCCAGCTGCATTAGGAAACAAAATGGTTCTTCATTGACCAGATACATTAAAGGCAAATGGTAAGAATTATTGTGTTATGAATAAAAAGGATGGGTCCTTGACTAATAAGTGAAGCAATAATAAGTGATTTGTTTTATTCTATAGCTTAATATGTAAAAGGGTTTATCGCATAGAAATCATTCGTAAAAGATAATCGTTTCTCATAAAGCAATTTTCAAGCACAATCTGTTCTGCACCTCAAGCAATTTCAACTGCAAAGATTGGTCTGCAAAGATAAATCACATAGTTTTGATTTTAAATTCATAAAATCTTTTATCTCAAATTTTATGCATCGTCTAAATTAATTTTATTTCATTTACTCTTTTTTCTTTACAGTAGCATATTGCAGTGCTATAATTTAAAACACCCTGACATTGTAATTATGGGAGAGACTATATTTTAAGCATGAAAGAAGAAGTTTGTATTTGTTTCCTAAGGATATAACTAAGTAAGCAAAGAGTTATGATATTAGTTTGGAAGAACATTTGCGTAGTTTCTGGATAATTTATCAGTGTTATAATTTTAATCATGATAAGGATATTAACTACTAAGTTAGGATTGAGACAAAGATTTCTAAACAACCATAATCAAGTTTTTCTGGTAACCAGTTACTTTCCCTTATATTCTTCAATTAAAATATATGAAATTGCAGGAAAGACAAAATTAATCAGACGTGCTCTCTTGACAGACATGGCAAATTGAGACAGTGGAGAAACTGTGATAATCTCTAAATCCTAATATTTCGTTTACCTTGATGAATATATACAAGACTGAAGAAAACAATAAAGTATTTGGGTAATACGACAAAAATTCTAATTATAATCTGACATCCTACAGAAATCAATTACAACTATGCGGTTTCCTCATCATCGAAATAGTTTTTCGCTGCCTCTGAATTTAACAAGGTATGAAAACTAGAAATATAGAAAATATTAGTAATTTATTATTTGAATTTTGGATTTTTGTTCTGTGTGTGCAAATAAACGGTATTGCATTGTTTCGATGATATTTATTCGGAGTTTAAAGACGAAAGATAACAGCTAAACAAATAAAAGTATGACTCATTGGGTAACGAATATTTCTTTTACTTTATTTTTTCTTTTAATTTCCAGCTTCCTTTATTCTTAAAAGTGGCTCCTTTAACCATAGAGGCTTTGAAATATCGTGCAGTATTATGCATGAAAAATTATTTCTATATATTTATAAATTGTAATCTTTAAAATTGGGTTTATTTCTATAAAACAGTCAGAAAAATAAGGCTGCATGAAAGTGCTATGTAAGGCAATAACTTATTACGCAATTTTATTTAATGAATAGTACCACTTTTCTTATTTTTAGCTTTATTCATTTATATGAATTTTAAATTAAATTTATTTAATTTTACATTATTTGTAATTAGCAATATCCTCAATAATATGCACATTTAAAATTTGTTCAAATTTCATCATATTTTGACCCAAGAATGTTAACTAGGACAAATCGCATTTTTTAGAAATGTTTCATAATTTTTACCCAGACATAGAATTTTTTAAATAACGAGAAACGAAATATTTCAGAAACCATTCTTTGATTTTTCTTTTATGAGTGAAAACAAGCGATATTTCATTGTTACATTTCTCTTTAATCGGTGTATCAAAATGAAAGGAAAACAGGAAAAAAGAATAAAAATATTGGAAAGATATGACACATGGGACAGAAATTATTTGCGTTTCAACGTTTCCTTTCCTTTTCAGGCTTCCTTTTTAAGATAAAAAACAATAGTTTCTTTCAA
Source organism: Pardosa pseudoannulata (assembly GCA_032207245.1). Taxonomy (NCBI): domain Eukaryota; kingdom Metazoa; phylum Arthropoda; class Arachnida; order Araneae; family Lycosidae; genus Pardosa; species Pardosa pseudoannulata. Next base: position 144,295,634 of record CM063505.1, read on the forward strand.
TTTTGGATGTTTTGGAACAATGCATAGTATAATATTTAAAAAAATATTTACGTACATTAATATCTTACAAAGAAAGCAATGGAGGCTGCAAAATTTGTTACTATTTTTAACAAATTATTTACTCAAAATGATAATGTGTGAAAGTTTTAGAAAATGCAATAACTTATTATTTAGCGATTTGTACTATTTATTTCATTTTAATTATTTATTCCCATTATATTAAAATTTAGAATTAAGCATGCTTAGATTTTACTGTGTCCACAAGTAAAATTCTCAAAATTTTATCTTATATTTACATGCATTTCTCGGCAAATTCAATTGTATTGTAAAACTAAAGAATTTTCTTTCTAAGATTGTATTCAAAAAGTAATATTTTTAAATCAATTTTATTTTCTTTTGCAGTTACATAAGGATAAAATATTAAAATAGAGAAAAACGTTTTTTAAAATATGTACTTTGAATTAATAATGTGCTACTTTTAATTCCTGGTCCAATGAAATTTTGTAATTACGATAAATCAATTCTCAAATTCTAAAGGAAATACTAATAAAACCGAAACCTGCATGAAACTTGTTGCTTTAGGTCTACGCCTGTATATTCGAACAGCAAAAAAACTTTAATTTTAAAATTCTAAACATCCTTTTTGTCCTTCCCTGAACATGTTGTAACTATTTTCCCTTGACATTTCTACATGTGTGCATGTGGTACATTATGTATGTCAAGTCTTATACCACTTAAAATTTGCATAAGATTTTAACTCAAAAACAAGTAGGTATTAAAAGCCCAATATTTTTATTTATAGCTGTTATAACATCTAGTTGTGCATTTCTCCTTTTCCCAGTCAGAAGTCAATAAAATGTAAATTTTCAATATAATAGATATTAATGCTGCTGCATAAATCAAAAATAATCAGCAATTACATAATTTTGAATTTAGGACTTTCGTAATTACTGGTTGTGTACCTTCTCATGATTGTAATCTGCAGTCTCTAAACGAATAAATTCAATATACTATATATTAAAAAAGTGGGACATGCAAGCTATTTTCCGTTTAGATCTTCTATAACATATATTTCTGCACTTTGACTGCAACCGCTCTTCATATAATGAAATGAGATCTCAATATAATGACTATTATCGAGATGGATATGAAACTCTATAAGTCAAAAACATCGACGAAGTCATACGAGTTTCTAACAATGTGCAGTCTACATACCGAAAACTTTCGAGATAATAACAATTACAGCTAGCTATTCGAAAACACTGCAAAAATGTATGATTGTATGTAAAATCTTATTGATATAGACTTATACATTTCTAAAAGTATGTATTTTTAAAAGTTGAAACAGTCGTCTTTTAAGTCCATTTTTAAAAAACAAAAATAAAGATATATTTATTATAGGGAAAAGTTTTAAACCTTTACTGTTTCTTACTAATTGTGCGGTGGAAAAAATAGAATTGTAATCAATAAATATTTGAGTTTGGAAATCAATATCTATACAATTAATTGTCTCCATATATCAAATATTAGCACTTCTTCTCACTACCAGATGGAATAATTTTGCTCTACTCACTCTACGATTAACTTCAAACACGAAATCTACATTGAATGTTCAAAATCATGTGAAAATAATAAAACTGAGATCCCATCATACAAAATAAAAAGTAAAATCCAGTATATAATAATATCCTAAGTTATCTGTCCATCTTTCCTCGAATTTATGAAGTGGTTGTACCTGGAATGGGTAGGGGAAGGCATATTTGATTCTTGATGAGTTAGGGCTAGCCAAATTCAAAGCAAATATTTAAAACGTTCGAAATCCCCCTCCTCCCCACCTTTTCGCGCGTTTAATGCCCTTACTTTAAGCCCTATTTTCCCTGGTTAAGAAAAGGCTATTAAGAACTGGTCTCACCAAAGTCGTTTAACGTCTAACCACGATTAACCCATGGCACCAACTAATAGTGAGACGTAATTCTCCTTTTAAGCAGAGATTAATCGCAGTTGCCAGTTAAACGACTTTGGTGACACCGGCCCTAAGTTTATCACATAATAAATAGATAAAAATAACATTTTTCTAGCATTAAGACGTCATTTCTTTAACCATCTCATTTAATCATTTCTTCTTTTAAATTATTTAAATATCGTCTGCATTATATTCATACATTTTATCACTGGACTTAGGTATTACGTAAATAATTTTCTTTTATATTTAGTATAAATGATAGATTAGGTATATATGGATAGTTTTAAATTTAATCATCGATTATTTTTGTAGCAATGAAAAATGTATCTCCGGTATTAACAGCAAATTATTTTCATAAAAATCTATGAGTCTAATTCAAAGACTAATGAATTTCTAGCGTTTAATTATATATCTTTGAAAACTAAGAACTTTGTTTATTATACATAGCCACACGGTTTAACTAAATGAATTTAACGTGGTTGTAAGCTCCATTCACAATATCGGGAGAATGTAGAGGAGTACAAGATAAACATATTATTGAGTGTGTACCAGATAATTCTCAGCCAAAAAACAAACTGCTTTTTTACGTACCTTATAGGGTACTTTACAATTCTGGAAAATTATAAATTTTATTGATTCCGTCTTATGATGGGCTATATGCTAGTATTGAAAGATTTTTGTAGTGTTGCATGTTCATTCGAAACATACTTTTAAATACTTTAAACCTTTTCAATCCTTATCAAAAACGTATTGTTTTTTAGTAATATGTATTTTTGTTTGAATACATCTTCAAATGCAACTCTACTGTGCAAGCAAATATTTTATTGTTTAATAAGATCACTAAAAGAAATCATATTTCTGAAAAAATAATCTTACTTTGTGTAGTAGTTACTCAAGCATAAAATTTGAAAATGTGGAGAGTCGAAATATTTCATATTTTTATATTTTGATTGTTACTTAGTGCGTGCAAATAGCAATAATTTTATTGTTGTAGTCATTCCTCTTGAAAGAAGTATGAAGATGAAAATAAGAATAAAAATATGGAAGAAAACTAAACAAACATGGCACATGTAATAACATAGATTAATTTCACAAGAATAGTTTTCTTTTGATTTTAACATACTTTTTTAAATAGAAAAACAAGTTATTTTCAAATGACAAGGATTTGAAATGCACCTTTCATTATCGCTAAAGTATATTTGCATATGTTAATAGCTATTTAATTTACTGATACTTCAAGCATCATTAAGGGTGATATAGATTTTCACATAAATGTTTGTTTTATTTTGTTCCGTTTAAATGTTAAAAAAAGAAATATAATGAATAAAAGAGTAGACATTTATTATAAAGAGTAGATTTTCTATTTTAAAAGAGTGTAAAAGTAATGTTACATTGGCCTAGTGTTTGAGAAAGAAGAAACTTAAACTCATTAAAAAAGACATGGACAAATATATCTTGATTAAATGATTTTATACAATTAAATAAATGCCTGAGGAATACAACTGAATCAATTTATCTTTTGTAGATATCGAAGACTACTTTTGAGTCGGCCTCGGCCCTAAAAAACAATTTCGCGATGATTTTCCTCAAAAAGTCTATCCCGAATGTCGCGGATGGCAGCAAAGATCAACTACTCTCCTCTGATCACAAGCATATCCTCTAAAAAAATCAGACTGCCTCGAGGAGAAAAAACAGGGGTCCACTCCAGAACAGGGGGGGTGTCAGAATCCCCCAAACCAATGGGCACTTCTCTTGCTTTTGAGAAGTCCGAAGTTCCTTTCTAGTTCAAACCGGTCCTGTTCTGATATGACTTTGACGATGACTCACGGGAAAAGGTAAAAAAAAGCTGAACAGAATGTAATTTATTGTTACAAAGAGTAGAAAATATCATAATAAACAACATGATTCAATTATCAGATGTACGATTATGATTCTTTTAACTGCTTTGACTCCTATAACTGTTATGTTTGAGATGAGAATTTACTTTACACGATAAGTAGCAAATTATTAACTTTACTAATTCTAACTGAAAATTGTGCTAATCTGTATTCGATTAGAAATTTTGGGTGAGTAATTGTCGAAGAAAAAATTCAGAAATCTCTGTTTAATTCTAAACAACTGTAGCTATTTTTAATAATAATTTATTCAAAAATTTATTCATAATTTTATAATCTCCATGATAATTCGAATATAATACTACTGTGACTTTAATGTGAAATTATATTCAGTGACATTCATTTTACATAAAACATGTACGAAGATTTTATGAAAGGGCAACTAAAAGGGACGCTGTACAACTATTCTTATGCAAGAGTAATATATATACACTCAAGAGCCAAAACATTATGACCAACAGTACATTTTGCAATGAACTTGACTGGATGACGTGATAAGGTGGAAGTGGTATTTAACTACTGCTGGAGAGTCTGAAGAAACATTATTTCACTTACTTCTGTGTGTCATGGAAAAGGCTGCTGACCTAAGGGATTTTGATAGAGGGCAAAATGTAATGGCTCGGAACAAGTATTTCCCAAAACTGCACAACTCGTGGGTTGTTCGGGATCTACAGTTGTTAGTACTTATGAAAAGAGAATGAATGACGGTGAAACCAGCGGTAGACGACATGGTGTTGGACCTCCACACGCTATCTAAGAAAAAGCTCTTCGGAAACTGTCTCACATGGTGAAGCAAAAAACGGAACCAGACAGTGGCTCACCTGACAACCCAGTACAATGCAGGGCCAAGTAGAATAGTATCGTAGCACACTGTTCAGCGGACACTTTTGGATATGGGGCTACTCAGAAAACGTCCCACTTGTATGCCTTTCCTGACCAAGAGTCATCGCCAACTGCTTCTACGCTGGGCTCGGGAACATCGCGACTGGTAAATGGATCAGTGGGAGAGAGTTGCCTGGTCAAATGAATCACGGTTTGTCATTCATCACGCCGATGCCTATATCAAGATACTCCGTCTTCTAGACGAACAGTTGCTCCCTCAATGTACAGTTGGTCCTACACAGGCCTGTGGGAGAGGTATTATTCTTTTGGGGACGTTCTTTTCGGTGTCTCTGGGAACCATGGTTGTGGTAGAACAGACCATGAATGCTACATGGTATCTGGACATCATTGAGGACCAGTTGCACCCTTACATGGCATCTTTTTTTCCACTTGGTAATGGAATGTTCCAACAGGACAACGCCCCGTGTCACAAGACTAAAATTGTGTTTTAGTGGGTCCAGGAAGATGATACTGAATTCCAATTAATGTTCTTTCACCTGTAACTCACCGGATCTCAATCCAATAGAACACATTTGGGATGTCATGGGTCGGCAGCTCAGAGTTCAAAGACCACCAAATCGCAATATCTCGGATTTGCTTAACCCTTGCTTCAACATCTGGTACAATCTGTCCCCGGCCATTTACCAAGGACTTGTGGTATCCATGCCAAGGCGGGTTGAAGCTGTCTTGCACGCCAAAGGTGAACCAACTCGTTATTGACAGGTGGTCATAATGTTTTGGCTTTTAAGTGTATATATTGGCATAGACGCCCATGGCTCCGCTCATTAGCGAGTCTTCTTATACTCAGTGAATTTTTTCTGTAGCAAACATAGAAAACCACTACGGTGGTACGCAAGAATAGCGGTATGTTAACGGCAACTTTTCTTTTTGAACAAAGACTCTACCACTCTTAATATTATTCTTTTATGATGTTTCTCAATCTCTACATGTTTTCCTTGTTAGTATAAGTGTAATAAATATTCGTTCTGGTTTAAAGAAAATATTTTCTATTAATATTAATTTTAGAATCCATATATATATATATATATATATATATATATATATATATATATATATATATATATATATATATATATATATATATATATATATATATATATATATATATATATATATATATATATATATATATATATATATATATATATATATATATATATATATATATATTATATATATATATATATATATATATATATATATATATATATATATATATATATATATATGTACATATATATATATGTATATATATATATATATATATATATATATATATATATATATATATATATATATATATATATATATATATATATATATATATATATATATATATATATATATATATATATATATATATATATATATATATATATATATATATATATATATATATATATAAATATATATATATATATATATATATATATATATATATATATATATATATATATATATACATATATATATATATATACATATACATATATATATATATATATATATATATATATATATATATATATATATATATATATATATATATATATATATATATATATATATATATATATATATATATATACATATATATATATATATATATATATATATATATATATATATATATATATATATATATATATATATATATAGTACACCTAGTATGTGAATATTTTTTTATAAATTCAACTATTGCAAAAATTGTTTTTATTCTCATCTATTTCAAAGGTTTATATAAAATAAATTATAAACAAATATTATTCTTGTGGAACCTTAAGAATCATAATTTTTTGAAATCCCATTTCCACCCTCGTATCAAAATATCTTCTTAATATTATCATTTGTAATAATATAGATTCTATACCTTATAATTTTAGAAACCTAGTCCCAAGCTTGTAATTATCCTTTTATAATGTGATTAATAAATGTTAAAAGTAATAAAACCCTGAAAATTCTACTGTTTTGTTTATTCTTAGTACATTTAATTATACACACCATTTCTTAGAGTTCTTAAAAATCGTCTTTTACTTTAATACAAGAAATCATGAACACATATACAAATTTACGTTCCTTGATCATGCGCTAACAAGACCATTTTATCCTGTTTAAGTAAAACAGAATGATATATCGATAAAATTGGGCAGTTAAAAACACTGTAAGTACACATCAATGGATAAACAAATTATGAAAAATTTGTTCATTCGGTTTATTTATTCAACTTTTATTTTATTAATATGTATACATTTTTACTTTATAATCATACAGGGTGAAATACTTCTATGTATATTTTTACTTTTATTTATATTTTATGTACTATATATTTATTTATATTTTATAATTGTGTTCACCAACATATGCAAAATTTTAAAGTTATTAAGCATTATTGTGTGTCATGCGTCAGTGGTTTAAACAAACTTATATATTATAACTAGTATATATTAGTTGTTATACGTTATTATAAGTGTCACAGAATGGTATTTATATGCTCTCCGGAGACGTTTATATGTGCTGAAATATTTGATTTCTTACGCGAACATACTACTGGGAAATTTCATATTAGCTTTTTGACAGTATGCCTAACTATGTAGTTGCTAAATAATTAAGCTGGAAAAGTCTTAAAGTAAAAATAACAAAATTATAAATAAGAAAAATAAGAATGGAAAAATTACGTGATTGCTTATAGTTATATTCGTTCTATAACGTCACTATAAATTTACAATCATAGTTACACCAAGTGTAAATAGGGAAATAGTAATAAAATCTCTAACTCTAAAGTGTCGAAAAATTCGACACATAAGACCTACTAACATAAAAAATATTTGGGCAGATTTCCTGTTTTAGGAATCATAAGTAAACTTTACATTAAAATCATTGTATGGATAATAATTGTTTTAAATAATGTTCATTCTATTAGTCTACGACGCAGTTTATATTAATACAGGACAAAATATATTTTAACATAGAAAGAAGGTAAAATAGTTCTTCGCACCTCCGAGACCAGGGTTTATACCTTTTTAACAATACGTACACTATATTACTCCTATGTCAACCCTCAATGTAATACTTCTGAATACTTAAAATAAAATGTATTTCGTTACAGAAAAATATTAAGAGTTACTAAATAGGAAAATCTTTACCGATGAAAATTATTGACAGTTTCACCAATTCTTTATTTGTTCATGATACAAAGAAACTTCAAAATATAGAAAAGGGTCGTCTAATGTTTAATGATGTAAAATAAACCGAAAAATAGCTGTATAAGTAGTTTGAAGATTCGAATCCCTCTGCTAGTATGGATACTTGTGGCTCAAGTGGGCTTTAAGCAGTAAGACTTTTTATTAGCTTTCGCGTAGCAAAACCGTAGAAAGCTAATCCCCAAATCAAAAATAAATAATAAACTGCAAAATAAGGCTTTTCTTTTTTTTCTTGTTTTTAAAGTAATAGTAAGTGAACTTTTAAAGATTGTATTTAATCGTATAAATTTTCACTTTTCTATTTTGCCTTTATTCAAGCAAATTGATGGATTTGTTCATAAAGAAATTTTTGGTTTTCATAGTTTACTCTGCTGTAATTTCTTTACCTTATTATATTTACTATACTTCTATAGAACAAACGAAACTATTCCATGTAAAAAATTATATTTGCTATAACAACAAAAGTAAGGCTTCCAAAATTAAATTGGGGATTTTCTGTTACATTGAATTCTGTTCACTGTTCTATTTTGCCTTTATTCAAGCAAATTGATGGATTTGTTCAAAAGGAAATTTCTGATTTTCTTAGTTTACTCTGCTGTAGATTTTTTACCTTGTTATATTTACTATACTTCTATAAAACAAATAAAAATATTCCATATAAAAATTACATTTGCTATAATAATAAATCTAAGGCTTCCAAAATTAACTTGCTGTAATTTCTCTACCTTATTATATTTACTATACTTATATAGAACAAACAAGACTATTTCATGTAAAAAATTATATTTGTTATAACAATAAAAGTAAGGCTTCCAAAATTAAATTTGAGATTTTATGTTGCATTCAATTCTGTTGACTGTTCTATTTTGCCTTTATTCAGGCAAATTGATGGATTTGTTCAAAATTAAATTTTGGATTTTCTTAGTTTATTCTGCTCTAGATTCTTTACCTTATTATATTTAATATACTTCTATAAAACAAATAAAACTATACCATGTAAAAAATTATATTTGCTATAACAACAAAAGTAAGGTTTCCAAATTTAAATTGGGGATTTTCTGTTACATTGAATTCTGTTCACTGTTCTATTGTGACTTTATTCAGGCAAATTGATGAATTTGTTCATAAAGAAATTTGTGTATTTTCTTAGTTTACTCTGCTGTAGATATTTACCTTAATATATTTACTATACTTCTATAGAACAAACAAATGTACTCCATGTAAAAAATTACATTTGCTCTAACAATAAATGTAACGCTTCCAAAATTAACTTTGAGATCTATTGTTACGTTTAATTCTGTGTCATTTCAATTTTAATATTGTTATTATATCAGGGTATATTGATGACTTAAAAGGATAGTAGGTTGTACATATTATATACATTTAGCAAACCTAGTACATAATTTGTTTTATATAATTTCAGATATTCCAGAAATTGTTTTCCATCTTATGCATTGTAATGCTTTATATAATACATGAGACGAAACTAATAATTTGAGTAGCTTAAGCTAATCTATTCTTTGCTGCTCGCATTTTATCGTGTTACTGCTAGATTTAGGTTCATACTTATAATACTTGAATTTCTATAAAAATAACTAAATAACAGAAATAATATCAGAATAAAACTCGTCAATGCAGTTTAAGTTTATACTGTAACAATGAACTATATATGTCTATAATACATTTGCATGAAAATATATTCTTTAAGCAGGATGTTATCTCCTGTACTTAAGAAATGATTTATACGATTATAATTCCTGTTTAAGCTTATTTTTTGCATAGTATATACAATATGGTGATTTTGTCATTTCTTTTTCTATTTTTCTGCTTTGCCAAACTTAATCTAATCTTATAGTTCTTGAATAGAAATATCAGAAATCTCGAAGAATAAAATTTTCATAAATTTTATTCTTCGAGAATAAATCTTGCAATTTTTTTCTAACCGTCCCTAACAAAAAATTGCTAATTTGTAGAAAAGTAAATAATCTTTTTTATATGTATAATTCAAAGGTTTTTTATGTTAATGAACCAACTGTAATTAAACTTAAGGGAACAATTTAAAAGTTATTGAAAAACTAGAAAGAATGAAATAAAGAACGAATATTAGCTTCATAAAAATTTAATTAAACATTTTTTATATTTTTTTATGAAAGAAAAGATGTTAAGGGGAAAAATATTAAGTCTTTTTCAGTGTTTCTTTAGAAGATGAATTTTGTTTTATCATGAGGTTGAAGAATTTTTTTTTACTGTAATGCATGTGATATTTTGATCCCTTAAAGTATTCATTTAAACAAAAGTTCTAAAGTTCTAGAAAGTCTAAAAAAGTTAAATGAAACCATTTTCTTGTTAATTCTTTCTGTTAAGGATATTAAATGGGTATAAAATGAAATATTTATAAGTTCCTTATTACTGTATCACTCAATACTAATGAAAAAAAGGAATTCCATGTTGATCTCTTATTATACATTAACATGTCTAGTTAAACCAAAAATATTTCAATAAAAATGTAGCATAATTTCAAACCAAAATGTCAAACATTAAGATAACATATCACAACAAGCACATTAAAAATAATTTAATTTGTTAAATTTGTTAAATTTGTTTTTAAACTCAAATGGAAACATGGAAAATTGTAGTATTTGTGTTATTATTATTTTTCAACAACTAATATCTAATTTGTTTTGTACAAGCTGCGAATTATTTTTACTTTATCTCTCAGTACTAATAATAAAAATGTAATTTTCTGCTGATCTCTTATTATACATTAATATGTCTCGATAAACCAAAAATGTTTCAATAAAAATGTAACATAATTTCAAACCAAAATGTCAAACTAAAAATTAAGATAACTTATCACAAAATGTACATTAAAAAAGAATTAATTTGTTCAATTTATTTTTTTAACTGCAATGGAAACACGAAAATATGTTTTATTTCTGTTATCATTATTTTTCAACAACTAATATCTAACTTGTCTTGTACAAGCTGCAAATTATTTTTACTGTATCTCTCACTACTAATAAAAAAATGTAATTTTCTTTTGATCTCTTATTATGCATCAACATGTCTACATAAACCGAAAATGTTTTAATAACAACGTAACCTAATTTCAAACCAAAATGCGAAACTAAAAAATTAAGATAACATATCACAAAAGTACATTAAAAAAGAATTAATTTGTTCAATTTATTTTTTAACTCCAATGGAAACCTCAAAATATGTAGTATTTGTGTTATTATTTTTCAACAACTAATATCTAATTTGTTTTGCACAAGCTGCAAATTTTTTTTACTGTATCTCTTATTGCTGTATCTCTCAGTACTAATAACAAAAACGTAATTTCCTGCTGATCTCTCATTATATATCAACATTTTTAGAAAAATGAATATGTTTTAATAACAATGTAACCTAATTTCAAACCAAAATGTCAAACTAAAAATTAAGGTAACATATCACAAAAATTACATGAAGCATATATTAATTTGTTCCATTTTTTTAAACTCCCGTGGAAACATGGAAAGTTGTAGTAGTTGTATTAATATTATTTTTCAACAACAAGCAACAAAATTTTCAATTTGTTTTGTTGCAAATTAGCAACAATACAAGTAAAATGTAACGAGAAGACAATAAAAATAATTGCAAGCTGCAAATTATTTTTAATGTCTTCTCGTAACATTGGTAACATTCAGAGACTTATTTAAAAATTTTGCTTGTTTAATTTTTAAATAAACTTCAGTGTTGAGAAAACAAATACTATTTATTCGCATATAATATAAACAACATATTTTACTGTTTGAATTCATTTGGTGTCAGTTTTGAACATTTTTCCTTACTTTTTACCTCTGCTTTCACAGTACAATAAGTAGAATTGTGTGAAGTGTCAGTAGAAAATAAGATAATCTTGTTCTAATAAAATAAATGAAAACATTGATTTCCATCCAATAGATGTAGAAATCTGAAGGAAAATAGCGGGTAAACAACCAATTTTCTGTAGTTTTGACTTACAAAATAAAATAAGTCAAACAGTATTTTAAGCCTTTGAAGTCTAAATAAACTATATTATATATTTGATACTATATATTTTGTTTAAAGTTCCTCCTTTTCAGATGCAAATACATTTTGTTTTACCGTTGTATTATGTATACAAAAATGTCGGAACTGTCTGAAACTTTTTATTGTACGCTTTGTTTATATGTTCTCCTATTAGATGCATTTACACTTTATTTTACCATTGTACTATTGTGTACTTCGAAATTCTGAAATGTTTCTTTTATAAAGCAGATCAGACTATTTCTATGAGAAACAGTCGTAACTTTTCAGAGTTAATATTCTAGTACTAGTATATTGCGGTTTATATGACGGAATCAGTAAAAAACTTTACTGGTCCTATGTTAGTTGCCAACTTAAAGTTATCTTGTCATATTACATAATAGAATAGACGTCAGAGGTTTTAATATTGACAGTGATTATTTGTGGTATATATTATGAATGATGTCCAAAATCGATTGCAAACCGTGTGGGTATGTATAAAAATGAAACACACAAACCAACAAACTTCTTAATTTTCAAAGATATATAACTTAAATGCTAGTTATTTATTAGTCCGTGAAATAGATCCTAAATTTTTATGAAAAGAATTTGTTGTTAATACCGGTGATAACATTTTCATGGCAACAAAAAATAATTGATGATTAAATTTAAAATTACCACATATGTACCTAATCTGTCATTTAAGCCAAATATAAAAGAAAATTTTTTACGTAATATGTAAGTTCAGTGATAAAAAGCATGAAAATAATTCAGACGATTTTTAAAAAGGACATGATTAAATTAGATGTTTAAAGGAATGACGTCATAATGCTTGAAAAATATGTTATTATTACCTATTTATTATGGGATAAATTGATAAATTTTATCGCTTTCTCTTAAAATGAGGCTTGATATAATGGAATTAAACACTCGAAAATTGGGGAAGGGCTGGATTTCGAACATTTTAAAAACGAAGTTTTGAATTTTGCTAACCTAACATATCAAGATTCCAATATCTATGCCTATATCCATTCCAGGTCCAAGCTATTTATAAACTGGAGGACATACGGACATAAGCTTAAGCTGTTATTATATAGGGGATCAGTTACTATTTTAACTTATTTCTTTTAAATAAGTAAAATTAGTTATTCTAGTCTTATGCATTTAATAAAATATACAAACTATATTAAAAAATTAAACCTAGAAAAAATAATCTTTTGTATGATAGTTATTGTAAGAATGTGATATGTTTAACTTTTCAAATTCCACGATTTGAAATAAAAGAAAAATCCTGATGAAAAATATGCATAAAGCCCATCACTCTAGTTAGATGTCTCCAAAATCTCTGCGTGAAATTGACCTGTCACCCGTGGTTCCGGTTGTCATACTCTTTGACAGCCTCTTAAAGCCATGCGGCAAAATAAAGTAACATTTTGGAGCGTCTCGCGTTTTTGACTGACAAAATAACCTTTAAACTAGCAATATGCTTTCCTACTCAGGTATAAAAATTCATCCGTTGGAATAAAATTCTTCTAAAATATGTTGACCACCTACACGATGATTTTTCTTTTTTTTACTTTAGCCCATAGCAAAATTTCTAATATTTTTTGCTTATATCTGTTCAGAATGTTTGCGGTTACATGAATGATAAAATATATTAGATATAAAAAAGTTTGGATCCTAATAAAGCACTCTTATTGTAAGTCAAACTTATTGAGAAAAATAGCTTTTTGCTTACCTTTGTTCAGAATGTTTGCGGTTACATAAATGGTAAAATGTATTTGATTTAAAGAAATTGAAATCCTAATAAAGTACTCTTTCTTTAAGTCAAACATATTGAGAACAATTATTTAAAAGATTTTAACAATTATTCAAATGTATGTTTCGCAAATAAATATTTTGCAATAAAATAATTTTATATCTAATAATTTATTTTCTTTGATGATTTGATTTGGAAATTTAAACTTCTCTATTTCATTTTAAAAATCTAATTCACTAAAAACTGACGTCTCAAACGAAAATAAAATATCGGTTATTGGTGTATTTTTTTTAAAAATATAATTATTTTTTTTAACCAGAAGAAATGCAAACATATAAATTTTTTTAAAAAGTAAAAATTCAGTAATTTAAAATTAAGGATGTTAAATACTTGAAATATCTATACGGAATATCATATGAGATGAAAAATGCACAGAAATATTGCTAAAACTTAAATTTAAAAAAAGTTACTGCATCTTGTCAAAAATTTACTTTTGTTTTTTTCCGGAAATTTTATTAACGTGGATTGTTGTTAATAAATTTCATTTTGTAATTTCAATTCAACTTCGCAGTTAGGCATAACATTTTTTTTTTGTTATACAATATAAGAATCTGTTATTTTCTCTAGACTATACAAATTGTTTGCGGTTGAAACTCAGGATTGAAATTCTGTAAGACTAAAGTTTAATTTATGAATCATAGCAATATGTATCATATGTAAAACGCACTTATGTATCATATGCATGGGCATCATAAAAATGCTATGAAATTATTCACAAGCTTATATACATCCTAGATCGCTTGTGGTGTTCCATAAGTAAAGCTATGGTATTCCATATTTTCCATAACTAACTCAGTAGATACTACTGCATATAAATAGTTCTGAACTCCGCTATTTCTCCCTTTCTTTAGTTATTTGGTTAGGCCGTTAATCTTGTACTGGAGTTCATCAGTTCAAATCCCACTGTGGCATGGGTGTTCATGGTCTATCGGAATCGGCTTTAAGCAATAGGTCACGGTCTCTTTAACCCTCGTGTTTCAAAAAGTATACCATAGCACTCTAAACCAATTATATACATATATAAGTAATTAAGTTTATTTCTGAAAATAAAGATAATGTTTGTGCGTGCATATTCCAGACAAAATTAATGATATTGTATAAATGAAAGGAATAAAATCGATGTGAAGTGTAACAAAAGAAAAAGTGATAAGAATTTTTGAAAGTCATCGTATATTGTAATGTTATAACATATGCTTTAATTTTTCCTAACCACATCGGAAGAGTGATTGTTTTTTCAGATTGATTCTTACCATTTGAGTTATTTCATGAGCTGGCAGGTATTTAAAAACATGGGCTACGCTTTGCACCTCATATAGCTAGTAGTTACATATAATTAGATTAACTTTATAGGATTATGCAATATTGACTATTAATTTCGGACTAGCATGCTTTCCTTGATTTAATTTTATTTCATTCCATAAGAAACTCTGAGTAATTTTAAATTATTAAAAGCAAATTAGTGACGTATAGTAAAATTAAATTCTTCATATATTGTATATTTTGTATTTTCTCTCTTCCAACTTCTAGCAATTCATTAAACTGAATTTTGATATAATATTTTTCTTCTCTAAAGTACCAAAACTCCCTATACTGTATTAAAATAATCCTGATTTAAATTTAATTTTTCTTTGAGTAGGTGGTTATGACTGATTGCTAATGACACCTTAACATACTATTGATTCCAAATATCTACGAATATTCCTGCTAACCATGGAGTTCGAATCTGTGATCCTACCAATTCAGGCACTGTTAATCATTTGGTAAATTCCAATTTTCGGGGTCCCCTCCGCCATGTTTTAAGCTCTATTTTTGTACAAGTGATCGTCAAATTGTCGCCAAGTGATGTTTACGATTTGTGTATTAAGTATATACCCAATTTCAAAGCATATTGTGAACAAAAAAAGGTTTTGAAATTTTGTTAAGACGAATACAAATTTAAATTTGATTTTTTAATGTGTTTCAAGGCTATTTTGTACTGTTTATTGAACTAAACAGTGCAGAATTTTTGCAATAAGTGCAAATTAAGCAAAATAAAAGCATTAGTTGGTTATATTTAGGCAATTATGCTTATAAAATATTTAGTTATATTTAAAAAATACGGTTTCTATTTAATGAAATTATTTTAAAACTATCAAAAGATTAAAAAGTAATAGAGTACGGTACAAATTACTTCTAGAAATTATTGGTTTAAAATGGTAATATAAGAACGGAGTAAATGTTTTAAATAAATAATAAATTTTTAACTTAAAATTCTGAAGAAAGTAAGGGAGTGAAATGACTTTTCTTATCTAAGTGAGGTAAAGCTTCCCTTGATCTTCCGTAACAATAACGGTAGATGGTCGTAATAAAATTACTTTTATTACTTAGCGTATCACTTTTAGCAATATTGTAATACACTATAAAATAATATAGTTTAAAAATATTTCTTCTTCATTTTGTATTAAAAGACACAATTTTGAATAAAGTTCAAAAAGCAGTAAATAAAAAAATATGAATTTGAAATATAACATCACTTCTTATTCTTAAAAAATTAAGCATAAAATACAAAATAAATAACGCGATAACCTAATTTAAGTATCCTGAGTTGTTGGTGGATATACACATTTGATCTGATTTAAAAAATCCTCAAAAGCACCTTGAGGATTTTCTTTCATTTTCCTCCACATAAATTCACAAAGGTACGAATCAAATTGATTTTCACACTTGCGAACTGTGAGGAGGGATCTCTTAATTGAGCTCCACAAGCCCTCAATTGTATTGGTGTGAGCTCCAGTATTAATTTAAAAAAAAAACTAAATATAACAAGAGCTAAGTGAATGGACAAACCTCCAGAGCACAGACGAAATGGACGCTAGAAAATCCAAGTTCACTGGTCTTGGAATATTGTTAGTTACATGATCCAATAAGGGTCAGATACTCAAATCACGTGTATCATTTCCCCCAATACCTTAAAATAAAGGTACCGATTGACACTCCCACATTTTATAGGGAGGAGTCCGAAAAGAAGAGCATGGGTTTAAATTTTTCGATAATATATTTTTCTATATAAATTACTTTTAATTAATTAATTAAATCTTAAACTGTTGTTTATTACTTAATGTCAAGCTGCATATACTGAAATAAATTTAATATTCCAACTCAATACTTCCACATAAGAAACTTTCTCCCCCTCAAAAAAGTATACTGCATTCAACAAAAGAAGAATAATCGAATAATGAACTTTTGCCTATTTCAACCTTGATAAAAAAAAGGATTGAAATCAGATTATGTCACCATCCACTTTTTACTAAAGTCACCTAAATTCAATTATTTCACCTGGTTAGGAATTACGTCTAGCGGATTTTCTCTTAAACTTATTTGGATTTCAGGTAAAGTATTATATATTTTAAACATCCCAATGAAAATAATTCAGATTTCAGAATTTCTTGGGATAAACTTTGATAATAAGGACTTTTATTGAGAAATAAAATCATATTTTCTAAGAATGTTATTTAAAAAGGAATTTATTTTTTTAAATATGCTTCTAGGTCTAATATTTGGGATTTTTGAACATTTATTTTAACTTCTCTTTGTTTCTATAAGACTTATTCCATAGTATATCTTTATTTAAATTTTATACATTAAAAGGATGAGTAAACACGAAGTAATTGAGAGAAATCTTCAAAGAGTCCGAAAGAAATAATTACAATTTCTTTTTACAACAGCAGATTGAAATATGTTTTAAGAACATTTTATTGCATTTATAATTTACATAACTTTAGTTGAGTTATCTAATCTCTCAAATTATTTTCAAATCTTTAGTAATGTAATTGTAAAAAATGTATACTTGCATTTCAATTGAGTGAAAGAAATAGACACTTTGTTACGTCTATAAAAATTGTATAAAATACAGTGTAATGTTTAGATAGTTTAAAGAGTTGCTGTGTTCAAATGAGTGAATTTCAATTGAGTGAAGGAAATAAACACTATGTTACGTCTATGAAAAGTGTATAAAATACAGTGTAATGTTTAGAAAGTATAGATTTGCTGTGTTCAGTTGAGTAAATTTCATTTGATTGAAGGAAATAGATACTTAGTTACGTCTATGAAAAGTGTATAAAATACAGTGTAAAATTTAGAGAGTTTAGAGAGTTGTTGTATTCAATTGAGTGAAGGAAATAGATACTTAGTTACATCTATGAAAATTATATAAAATACAGTGTAAAGTTTAGATAGTTTAGAGTTACTGTGGTTAAATGAGTGAATTTCAATTGAGTGAAAGAAATAAACACTGTGTTACATGTATGAAAAGTGTATAAAATACAGTGTAATGTTTAGAGAGTTTAGAGAATTGCATTGTTCAGTTGAGTGAATTTCAATTGAGTGAATTAAGTAGATACTTAATTACATTTATGAAAAGTGTAGAATATATAGTGTAAAGTTTAGATAGTTTACTAAGTTACTGTATGTTACAGAACGAAAGCTATCTTGATAATTACCTACTGCAAAAAATTAATTCAAAACCGCTACAATTATTCCTCGTCAACAGTGTAATTCAGGCTCACACGTATTGGTACCAAATTTCGGCACGTTTCCTTCTCGGGTTGGAGTACATTTCAATTTTAATGTATACACTTTTAATTTTCAACATTTTACATTAAATTTTAATGAATGCGATTAAGAAAACAATAGCACCAATTTATTTTTTCAATATTTCGTGTACTGATAAATCCGTATTTAAATATATTCCTAATTTAAAGAATATTTCTTTTTTATCTAATTGTACTCCTTTTAATGATGACGGAAGATAATATAAAATAGTTTTAGATGCACGTTATATCATTCATGTATGATATATATTGATGATACTTATGTATATATAACTTCTTATGCTAATTCAATTACTTCATTCGCAGTTACAAGTAAGGTCAAATATTTTTATCAACATTGTCGCTTAGTATTTAGATGTATGGCTAACTTTTAACAAAAAGAGAAAACCTTTCTACGTTACTCAGCATTATTTTATATAATCTTCTATAGTATTACTATTTATAGATAATTTTCTATTCTCTCGGTATGTTTAAAAGAATATCTCAGATTTCTAATAAATTCATGACTGTATTTTTAAATAGCAATGAATTCAATGTAACAATAAAGATTGCCTAAACCATAAAGATAAGGATTTACTTTTTGTTTTCGAAGTACTAAAGTTTCCCTCCATATGGCATGTTTATTTTAAATGAGTCTGGAATGTTAGAGCTCGTTTTAATAAAACCACTTGACTGGGATGTAGAAATAAAATCTCTATTTCATCTACTGCTGTGACATAAAGAGAAAAGTTTATATTATCATTTATTTATATTTATATTTTCAGTAATATAAATTAAACATTTTATAACAGTTTTTAACCAATCTGTTTAATATTAAGGGAATTAAGGGGGCGAGGAAAACTGAATTTTTAAAATATTAAGTTGCAAACACATTGATTAATAAGAACCTAACACATTGACGGAGAGTAGGAACAAGTGAAGTTCGAAAATTAACACTATAGGTTTTTGTAATTTTTAGAATATTAGAAGAATAATTGTACTCTTTCTGCCTAAATAAACTTAATTTTGATTAATTCAGCACCTTTAATTAGGTTTAGGCTATAACCGTCATGGCGCCACCGGACTCTAGACACTCACTAAGTAATGAGAAGATTTCGTCTATAACAGCAAAAATTTAGAAGCGTAAATGGGAGGTTTAAGGACTCAAATAAGCAATTTTTTGTGTACAACAAATTATTTTTAGGAGTTTTACATGACATGACACTTTATAATAAAACAAAAATAAATAAATGGCAAAAAAATAAATTCAAGAGAAAACACTTGGATACGACTCCCTTTACAGCCACGTGCATACTGAAGCTGAAAGTCGTGTAACGGGTAGAAAACGAAATTCAACTTAAATAATTGTTTCCGAAATATTATACTAAGCTTCTATATGTACGCCGGTAAATGCACATTTATGCCGCTATAACCGTAGTGTTTATAAAAGACCGTTTCGTTTTGGACTGCTATTGCCGTCATCCACATAGTGAACTTCGCTTTGGTGGCTATAGACGCAAGCGTCTGTCAACGTGTTAAATTATGTTTTTGTTAAATAAATAAAAGTCTAAAATCTAAAACAAATTTGAATTTGAATAAAATCCCTTCCATTTAAAAAATAACACGTCGGATAATATTTTTTTTAAATTCTTCAAGCGACACAAAATTCCCAAAAAACAAAACGCTTTTACATAAAATTATTATTAAATTTTTAAACCATATGATTTAAATTGCATGTTTAAAAATGATTACTAAGATTGCATACATTTTTAAATTATACTTTCACACTTTCTTCAATAAGTTAAAATTCATTTATTTTACACAGATTATTTTAGGAAATTAGCAATTCAAACTAGAAAATGTCAAATCCATTTTTATTTAAAGTCATTTCATAGAGTCATTCTTTCATATATTTTAATTTTTTTGTGGATTTTTCAATTACTAGTACAATTTTGTGTAATATTTTCCCTGGAGAAATAATATCTTTATAAATTTTAATTTTTTAACTAGCTTTATTATTAAAATTTTCGTGCAAACTCCGAAGGCAAAAATATTTTTCTATATATTGAAAAGTTGGAAATGGAATTTCATTACATATTTTTGATTTCGTGTTATTTTATAGCTTAAATATTAAAATTAATTTTTTGTTAAAAAAATGATGAAGAAAATTTGCAATTTAGAAAAAAATTGATGTGTAAAAAAAATTACTGTATAAACATGTATTTTGCGGAAAAAATTTAATATTTAAATAATAAAATTTTCCTACCCTGAACCCTATAATTTCTTGATTATAAAATAACATTTTTTTTCTCAGCGCTATAATTTGTATGCTCATGATAATTTCGTAAAGAATGTCATCTAAAATCTTATACATTTTCTTTTTTTGTAAATAGATTTTGTTAACCAGAATTTCTTTCTTTTCAATTTTTTAAAGTTTTACCTGTAATAAATATTATTGTAAACTATTCATAACAAAAGAAGGTTTTAAATAAACGCGAATGAACCTGGTTTAAGGATTACAAGTTATAAGTTCCAAATGTATGTTTAACAAAGGACTCCATTTTTATTGAATTTCTAGTAAGAAATCTATTTATCATTCTAATTACTAACTATTTCTGAAACTGTGTTTATATCTCAATCTATAACTTACATGAGAATTTGTTTTTTAGTGTAAAATTGAATTTTAATTTCACTTAATTTAAATACAGTCCGGATTTTTATTAAAAATCGAATTTCTAAACTAAACTACATTTATAAAAATCATAAAGTTTAAAAAGAGTCTTAGTGTTTTATTACTTTTATCATTTTTAAACGAAATTTTAGAAGTGAAAAGAAATCAAGCAAAAATAATAAATATTATTTTTATTTCTCTCGTCAGTTTTTAAGTAAAATTAATCAACGCTCTCAATTTCAAACCATTAGAAAACAGTTTATGAATATACATGAATAATAAATGCACAATGTATCGTTGATAAGTGTATTATATTTTTAAAAATGACATATTTTTTTAAATATGTAACTAGAATCTTAATGGTAATACTTGTTGATTCATTCAATCTGACAATTTTTAATTAAAGTGTTTAAATCTTCAATGACACTTTATAATACATCTTCTGTAAGTAAAGGCATTTATCTTTCAATTAGAGTGCTACTAGAATGTCTGTTTGGTTACTCGGGCGTCTGAGCATTTTACTAACAGCTAATGACTACACTTAATGGGGAGAACTTGACAAGTGATAGTTGATTAATTTTTTTGTAACTCTACTGATTAGCAAGTGCTTTGATAGATTAATGTATGGTTGGCCGAATACGTAACGAGACTGTAAGTTTTTTCTGCTTTTTTGACATTTTTTCTATTTGTATAAATGAGTAATAGTTGTAGAATTTCCGAACAAAATACCAAGTGCGAAAGAAATACACACAAAAATCTTCTACACTCCATTTTTTTGTGGTTTATTTTTATGTGACTATTTTTAGCAGGTGTTGTTTTTTTTTGTATGTGTTAAACTTTTGACTAAATTTTGCTAAGTTTAAGATAAATTCCGAAATTTCTTTAACTTTTTATACTTCTTTTCCTTTGTTTACTTATTATCTTGCTATGCTTGTTTAATAGAAACATTATCTCAGAAAGCATTTAAAATTTTCTTCGATTAATGGAATACAAAAAATCTAAAATATTTTGTTGACATTTAGTATTTTTAGTATGGTATAATACTTATGTGTGAATGAAGAAATACTTGTAATTTTGTATGTTTCTTAGAATATATAAATATCAAACGGAAGGTTTGTAATTTTCATAAATTTTTAAGGTTCTAGTTCAATATGGTTTCATGGAAAGTGTGGTAACAATAAATAATTACAGTTCATGGCATAAAATTATAAGCATATCTAGCATTTAATGAAATATAACTAAGTTCTGAAAATCCTATTTATTTTCCAAAATGCAATTAAACAAGATTAAGCTCACTAGTAAAATATAAAAAGGAAAATATAATTTTAGACACTAATTGAAAAGATTTTCTTTACTTGAAAGCATTACATGGAAAACAAAATTTAAGATATTTTGAAATGAGAAGCATGTCAATCATTAAATTCTTTTTGTATCTGTAAACAAAGGAATGTAATACTGAAAATAATTTCCAATACACATAAAGAATTTTACATTTGCGATACATAAAGTCATGCTATTATAATTATATATTTATAAATGTTACGTCAAAATACATGATTTCAATAAATGCATTAGTGTTCAGTCCACATTTCAAGTAATGTACAATGTTATATTCTAAATTTTCAGAAATTCTTTGTTAGTTTATTAAATTTTCATCTTTCTCTTTTTCATGACTGAGTTTTAAAATCTTAGACTTGGACTTGCGAGAAAATTCCCGTAATATTCGAAACCAAACCATAATCATAATTGTAACTAATTAGTCAGATGAAAGAATTCATTAAAAGTTTACATTGCCAGAAAAATCTATATTTACTCAACAAAGAAAACAATTTAAAGAAGCAGAATAGTTGAAATAAATTCTTTTCAATATTAATTTTATTGTATGTTCTTCAAAATCATTTTATTTTGAGCACATAATATTGAAAATAAATAAATAAGATGAATATATAAAAATTATTTTTCCATTAACATTTTGTAGGCTAACATTTAAAATACTTCCAATTTCAAAATTAGAAATCTTTAACTGTCAGCAGCTTTAATACAGGAAAGATATCTGAATTTCTGTCGATATTTACTTAGTCTGCATTACAAATATATTTCAATGAAGTAAAAACTGATAAACCATCTTAAATAGAAAACGAACCACTACATTCACACTTTAAAATTGAAAATTTGCGACTCTGAAAAAGTTCCTTTAGGCCACAACTCTTAGTAAAAAGTATGATGAAATGTAAAAATGTCTCTCACAATTTTCAAGGTAATTTTTTTCATCTGAATATGTCTTATGTAAAACAGTGTGTATACAGATATGCTAGAGGTTTAAAAGGATAATATGAAATGTATTGAGATATAAATTATTGATAATATCGATTATGAATTTTTTGCAGATAAAGCTACATATATTCTTCTTTAAAACTCAATTAGTAAAATATATATTGAAACAAAGTTTAAAATATTATTAAAATTTTAGCTGTACTATAATTTATCTCTCTCCCTCTAATATATATATATACATATATATAAATATATATATATATATATATATATATATATATATATATATATATATATATATATATATATATATATATATATATATATATATATATAGATATATATATATATATATATATATATATATATATATATAATATATATATATATATAATATATATATATATATATATATATATATACATACATACATATATATATATATATATGAGTGCTTTTGCAATATTAAATCTTCTTTGAAAACTGCTTGTGGCCTTGACACTGTTCTATTCTGTGGAATGACAGTACCAGAAAAAACACGTTGTTTAATTGAGTACATCTTTACACCAGTTTTCTCCGGTACTCGCAATACTTTTTACATTTCAATGATCAAATGAATAGACTGTAGCGTACGTTACGACACGGACTTACATCTGTGACTTGGACAAAGGTATAGATATCTAGGACATCTATGACAATTACACAATGGCGTTTATGTCTAAACTATGCCGCAATTTTGCATATGTTTTCTTCTTCATCCCCATTTGATATTCGCATACTTTCCGTATCGATCTTCAACGGTAATTCAAATAAAGAATGGTGCTTTTAACCCCTTCCCGGTTTTTCCCGATCTGAACTCGGACAGGCGAAATGTACTATCCTTGCTCATCCCGAGTGTAGCTCGGGCACTGTGAAATTTTACACTGTGCAATCAGATTATCCCGAATTATCTCACATGTGCTTTTTAAGGTTTTGAATGATTTTGTTTACTTTTCTGTCTACTAGATTATTTGCTGCTCAAAGAGAGACAGCAGTGGGAAGAAGGTAAAGAGAGAAACAAGGTTCTACTGTCCAGATTGCGATGTTGGGCATTGTGCAGTACTATGTTTCCGATTGTAAAATACACAATCAAATTTTGATTAATAATTTCATAATCATTTATGTAAATGCAAAGGATATAAATAAAATTTAATTCAAGATAAAAGCTAGGTATTTAAAGCTTTATATTTATAATTAGTGTGAATTGACAACTAAGTATAATGATTTCTGACGCAGAGATAAAAGCTAGGGTACAGGGAATAGAGGTAGAAGACAGGTAAATTACTAATTTATTTACACTGATTTTGTTACATTATTTTTTTTTTGGAAATTTTGTATGCGAATGATGCTATAATGTTTAAAAGCTATGTTTGTATAAAAATAAATATTAAAAAATTGACATTTTTGACCCATAATTCCAAAATAAAATGAACCGGGAAGAGATTAATAGAGCTCTCGATGGTCGAGCACAATTTGTAAGTATTTCTATTACAGCGCCATCTATTGGAGCTGTAATTCGCTCATGTATTAGAGCATTGAAACTTCTGTATGGCACTTTACTTGGACATCATGTATATGTGCATAACTTAGATTTGAATGATACAATTTAGGCCTCCATTAAATAAAATAATAATCTTGATTTAGGTGTCGGATTTAAAAGTAAAAATAATAATCCAAAACACTAAATGTATTGATTGTCTAAGAGAACAAGCAATTTGCAGAATGAGACTTCATTCCTCTCGCATTCTTAATTTTACGACTTGAATTAAAACATCAGAATGCTTTCGAGAACACTTTATTTATGTTACCTAATTAGAAATATTTTATAAAATACCTTAGAGAAGTTTCAAAATGTCAGATGAAAATACTTGTTGGAAAAGTACAAAATTATTAGTAATTATTTTAAGAAGCATTAGTATTACATTCCATGTGTGACGACTAAATAAATTTCACGAATTCTATCTATAAACTATTGAAATGCATTAATGAGTAATTAGAATGAATTTCTGGGAAATTTTATAAATTAACAGATTGTAATTGAATTTAAAAGTAACGCAAAAATATAATTTTTAACTTTAAATAAAAAGCAATTCTTCAACTTTAAAATATAAATAAAAACTGAAATTACAGATAGAATCTATTTATTTCTGCAGTAATCAATTATATCCTATAATTAAATGAGAAAATATGTTAGAGAAACACAATGTTGTATTTCTATAAAGTTAGAATCAATAATTTCTTCAGGGTAAATATTTCTCTTAGACTATCTGTTTGCTTACACTTATCACAAAACTAAATAAATATATCAGGATATTAAATGAAAATATTTTTATAAATTAAAACAAGTGAAGTATATAAAAAAAATTTCTGCATTGGTATTAAATGTTTATAATTTAATGTTATATATTCTACATATTTTCAGCTTAATGAGGAATTATCATTTTAATTTATTTATATATCTTGATAATATTAAGTTTCTATAATTTTTATACTTACCGACTAGTATTTAACAAAACTTCTATCATAGCGTTTTATTAATTTCTCTGGTGTCCTTCTTTAGCATTTATGGTCAAGATTGCACGTGAATAAAAAGATATTTCATTTTAAGAAATTTACTTTCAAAAATATTGCAGAGATCTTACTCAAAATTTTTTCCTAAAGATCTTGTTTTATTAAGAGAAAAGTGATTATTGTGATCAACTTGAAGTTTAATTAGGACATCACCAAAAAACTAATAAGGAGTTAGGGAGGTGGTGAGTAAACTTCAATTATTCTATATCTTTAAAATATCATATCTTTAAAAT
This sequence comes from Pardosa pseudoannulata, assembly GCA_032207245.1. Taxonomy (NCBI): domain Eukaryota; kingdom Metazoa; phylum Arthropoda; class Arachnida; order Araneae; family Lycosidae; genus Pardosa; species Pardosa pseudoannulata. The sequence continues at coordinate 144,321,799 of CM063505.1, forward strand.
ATCATAAAATATATATATATATATATATATATATATATATATATATATATATATATATATATATATATATATATATATATATATATATATATATATATATATATATATATATATATATATATATATATATATATATATATATATATATATATATATATATATATATATATATATATATATATATATATATATATATATATATATATATATATATATATATATATAATGGGCAGTTTAGCCCTTGACTCAGGGAAGAGGGTTCATATTGTTTAGGGTGCAGTGAAAAGAATGTTGAAAGAGTGAAGCGGGGTTTAATACACCATCATCTCTCGAAGGCTTCTGGGTGTGAAACACCCCTAAATCAAAATTGATATTAGTATGAGCAAACCAATTACTGTTACTAAGGGTTAATCACGTGACGCAAATAATGTGAAACTATTAAAAAAAGCATTATATAAGAAGTTCTTTTTGAAGCAGGAATTAATTTTTCTCTCCAAATTGATAGAAACAACATATAACACTTTTTCATAAAACGATAATCTCCCGAAAATTATTTTAAGATAGATTACATATATAGATTACGTTGGTTAGTTTTTAAGTTCTGTCATGGATTACACTGATGATTATCCCCTATTATTTTAGAGCATACTAACCAATGAATTTTCCTAATATTAGTGTAGTCGTGCATTTAATAAACAAAGCGAAGTGCAACGTTACAACTTTAAATTTATTCATGATAAAAATAAAAGGGTCAACTACATGAGCTCTACGTTGAATTCCAGAAGAAAAATACATCTTTCATTGATTTTGCTCCCCTCCCCAAGAACGAGAGATTCGGATGAGTTTTTTTTCCCAAAGACTTAGATGAGTCATTTGTTATTTTGTTAGTGAAGAAGCAAAACTATTTCCCTGTGACATCTGAAAAATGTGACCAGCGGGCAGAAAATTTGCATTTATGCCAGTTTTAAATGACGGCTAAAGAGAATTTAAGTCGGGGTCAACTCCCTTCTATCTGACACTTTATCGCTGTAAAATATGATATTAAAAAATGACAAGGGAGAGAAGGAGAATTTTAGATATAGTTTAGAGGTAATAATTTTTATATATTACACACACACACAAACATATACACATATACATACATACACATATACATATATACATACATATACATATACATATTGTAACTTATCCGGTTCCTGTTTTAGGTGACACAATGAAGAAGCAGGTGTTTCTCGATTAAATGATTTATTTACACCTGACATCTATATACACATTTATATATACACAATACAAATACAGTTCACAAGCGTGTGAAACTCTAGAAGTAGGCCTAAATAGAGACGTATACAAAAGGTCCTGCTGAATGGTTTAGTATCCAACAGAAGATAACAATCTGGTAGCTTCGTAGAAGTTCTCGGTAGTAATTATGTAGACAGTATACTCAATTAGACGAGAGCTTGGAGTAGCAATTGGTATCTTCGATGAAGATAAAAACAAAGTCAGAGTTCCTAAGAGGAATACACGTTTAATCCTGATGAAGATCGAATTAAAAGAAAAACCCAATTCACATGGTATCATTATTAATCTCAGAAAGAGATCTATCCCAAGGTGGGATTTTTGCTAAGAAAGATTCTATGAAGGATATACTCGTCAAGTCGACCTCCTAGTCAGCTTCCTGACTGATAGCTAACTCCTAAAGAAGTGATCACGATGAGTGATTATCAATAAGGTAACTCTCCTACAGAGAGACTGCTTAAGGCGACCTCTAAGTTAGCTAGCTGATAGCTAACTAACTACTTTAAAAAATCTCCTCTCGTCTCTTTCTTATGGGCAGGGCCTGTAAGAGAAGGAGCCTCACCCACAATTTCATCATTGGATCATCTGGCGATGATCTCATCTTCAATCCACTGTATTGGTCTGGGCTAGACAATCACCGGCCGCAAACCGGGAAATTCGTATCGGCGAAGATCCAACGTTGAGGCATTAACTTGTGGTTCCGACAATCATCTTTATGGCTGTCAGTCTGGGAGCCTCGTTGTCTGGTCTGTTGTTTCGCTACTCTAAGACACAAAATTCTAGACATCGTAGTGCCGAGGATACAACCCCTTTCTATCCACATAAGGGATGTTCATTTCTGAAAGCAGATTCATTGATGTAAGCACACAGTTAAGGCACGCCGTTACAGCTTTTATAAATTTTTGGATAACAATATTTTATTTTTTTCTTTACATTTAATATCATATTAACATCTAAATTGAATTAATCTTCTAGCCACAAATCTTGTTTGTAAATAGTTTTTTTGTTATGTATGGTAAATATAATTTAGTCCACAGATTAGTATTCAACGAAATTGTTCCAAGTATTTTGATATAACAATAAAATTTTTAAAAAATCGCTTCACATTACGTATAACGTTTTCTAATGATATGGGAATTCTATAGGTATTATATTTATGATTTAAAAATTTTCTTTTATAATCATTAAAGCTTTTCAATTAAAATTTAAAATAGTGAATAATATAATTAAATTTCACTTATATGTTTACAGCTTAACAAAACTATAATTTCTCAGAATAATATTTGCAACGTTTCATTCAAATAATTTTCTAAAGTACGTACTTAGTAATTTTTAACTATAAAGCTATAGCAAAGTGTATACAAAACATTATAATTATTGATAAATTGTCTTTATATGTAAAAAAAGTATATATAAAATTACTTGTTATATATTTTTGTAAATGATTAAAAACATCAAAACCCTTAATTAAATTATCATGTATTTATTGGAATGTTTATAAAATGAACTAAGAATGAAAATTGAATGAAAATGTTTCTCATTTTTTATAAAATAAGATTCGCATAACATATAAAAATTGGAAATTTCAAAAAAGCAAGCGAATATGATTTCAGGGCTTAGATAAAGTTTCAGAAATTATTTTGAAGAATATCATTCTAAAATGACATATAATAAATAAATCCTAAAATACTTTTTTTATTTTATATATTTGAAGAAATGTTTTTAGCGTCATCTGAAAGTGATCACATTTTTTCCCAAAAAGATAATACTTTAAGGGAATACGTTTCTTCCAAATGAAATTTCAGAATAATTTTAGATTTTTAATATTTTCAAACTAATAAAAATCAACAAAAGTAATTTTCGAAGACTTACATTTTTATACACATATTATATGAATGTATTATTAATTTATTATAATTTTGTATAAATATGTTATTATACGAGGCACATCCAGAAAGTAAGTTTCAATATTTAAAAGAAAAAAAGAACTCACACTTTCAGGGATGTATTTATTGGCAACACATACAGCAATGTTTCAGCTATTTTTCAACATAGCCACCACCAGAATTGAGACACTTTTCGTATTGTGGGATCAACTTTGGTATCCCTCTGTCCTAGAACTCTGCCGCCTGTGAATGGAACTAGCCTTCCTGTCTTAGAACACCGTGCATATATCTTTCCGTACCGACAGAGTCTGTTTGAATTTGGTCCTCACCGAAGGTCCTGACCACTATGATGCCAATGCATTGACTGCTGCTTGGTTTTCGCGGTAAGGTGCGAAATCCAAGTCTCATTGCCCGTGACGATCTTGTCGAGGAACTAGTGGCCGTCAGCGTGATACCGTAGCAGAAAAAGAGGTGAATATTTTGTTTGGGTGTCGGTTTCGGCTCATAGACCTGACAGAGAGACAATGAATTTCAATTGGAGCAATGCTTTGTGCATTCAAGATCACCGACCGAACCTTGCAGGCGGCGGGAGAAGGAATTAGAGTTTCCATTTCGGACCACTACTATCACACTACTGGCAATAGTCGGGACCTATACAGCTGGGATATGATTGATACATCATAGATCTGTTACGCATGCGCAATTGACACGACTAATAACGTTTACTTTAAAAAGTAAAACATCGGGAAACTTACTTCCTAGATGCGCCTCGTACATATATACAAGATGAATGTTAATGTCTTAAGCCATTAGTTATCAGTGTTAATTGTCCTTTATCTTTCTCACGATTGGTCTACGATAAATACTTCAAAGAAGTCCTTTTAACCGCATAGTAAATACAGAATTTTGTTCTTCTTGTTTATTTTTTGATTTTCCGTTATTTTTTTAATCATTTTTATAAGTATTCTGTAAAATACATAGACAGAAAAATATTCATTATTACCAAAGCTTAAAATGTATTTATCTGTACAGACTAAGTTTATTATGACCGCTAAACATATGAGTCAACCTATGTTGTGTTTTATATTCTATTTCTTTTCATCTACAATACTTAGTATAGTTTGATGAGAAGAAGAATAATAAAAAAACTTAGTTATAAACTATTTCAAGAACCAGTAGCCTGCCAGTTGCTGGAGAATTAAAATTTCCATGGAACAATTACGCACGAAAAATTCAAAGAAATGTTCATCTTTGTGGATTAATCAAACATTTTTTATGATTAAAATGATCGGAATATACTTAAAGAAATATTGACTTTTGCTGTTTGATATGAAATTAACAAGATTAGAAATTTGAGACACATTAGTTATAATGTGTTTTTTTTATGGGAAGCATACAAAATCACGCCAATAGATGACTACCTTTCCCAATATAAAGCACATTTATAATTTGTAAAACATGTGACTTCAAACCTGAATACATTTTTGGGAATTCTAAGGTTACGTTAAACTATATTATTAAATGAATAAATATGATTTGGAAACAATGAAAATTTTTATTACTTGTAGCAGCCGTTAGTAAATATGCAATAGATCACTCGTTAGATCTATTTTAAAATTCTAGATGGAAAAACTACAAAAGACAATTTTTTTGCATTAAAATATCAAAAAGTAAACATAAATAATGTTAAATTAGTAAATGTCACTGAAGAGACATGAACAGATTTATATGTAAAAAAATTCAATTAATGGTGATTGGTCCCGTACAAGCAGAACGATATAAGTAAATATTTGTATGCACTGTGAAAGAATTATGCATGTAAACAATAATGTAATACTTATCTTAATCCACTAACTTAAATGTGATATAGATTTACATTTAAAGTACCTAAAGGATGAAGCAATGAAAAGTTAGTGATATAATAATGCAGAATTAAGCTAAAAAGTTCAGAAAATATAGAAAATTCTAGAAAGGTTTATTATACATATTTTCATTCTTATATGTATTTGTTATATTAATTAGGAAATTTATCTTTTAACTATCATTTACACTAATTATCTCCAAACTTTCATTTTTCAAATCACACTTCTTTGCTCTCTGGATCCTTATATGTTTCAGTTCGTAGCTATCTCTTTTGGACAGTGTACTTTATTTTTTATATATTGTAAATTACAAGTGACATATTATGTATGATGTAACTCATTATAAAATTATAAAAATTTTTTATGAGTGTATTTTAAGCCTAGCATAAAATAAACATGATATTTATACTGCATTTCATGACTAAATACACAGGGTGTCCTTAATTAAACCCTTCCCTCTTTCAAATAGTCTAAAGTCAAAAATATGATTCAGAAAGTTAATAAATGTTGTGTAGAACACAATAAAAGATGGGTATTTATTTAAGCCTATAAATAAATAGTTTAAATTTACAACACCAGAAGGCGCTTTTGAATGAATTCATCATTTAATCAACATTTACTGTAGTAATATGTTTTTTAACAACAACACATGTTGAACATGACGGTCATCATTTTCAGCTACCACTGAATTCTTAAGATAACATGTTCTACAGTTGACTGCAGTGTAACATGGAAAATGTCGTGAAAAGCTGTCTTTCAAATCAGGATCAGGAATAGATTTTGATTTATCAAGATTAAATAAATGTTTGAAATTCTCCCATACCCGAAAAAAAGCATGGTTTGTGGTCTAGCTACAGAGGGCGCAAAACACTAGGAAAATGATGGCTGATGACACTACCAATATATATTCCAAGACCTTCTTAATAGTTGAACTGGGAAGATCCGATGCATCTGCCACACGGCGTACATTAATACTACCCTGTTCGGTGTCTTCTTCCCTCTGAAGAGCGACTTTCTTAATAGCTCTTCTGAAATATGTTTTTTCTCCTTCCAGAACGAAAAGTAAAACAACCGTTTTCTTCAAATGTTTGGTATCTTCTTCCAATAGAAGAGCAACCTTCTGTACGGATCTTCTGAAATAAGTTTCTTTCTCCTTCCACAACGAAAAGTAAAAGAACCGTTTTCATCAAATGTTCGGTGTCTTCTTCCACCTGAAGAGCGACTTTCTTAACAGCTCTTCTGAAGTATGTTTTTTTCTCCTTCCAGAAAGAAAAGTAAAAGGACCTTTGTCTTCAAATGTTCGGTGTCTTCTTTCCCCTGAAGAGCAACCTTCTGCACAGCTCTTCTGAAATAAGTTTTTTTCTCCTTCCAAACCTAACTGCAAAAGAAACGTTTTCTTCAAATGTTCGGGTTCTTCTTCCAAAAGAAGAGCAACCATCTGTACAGTTCTTCTGAAATAAATTTCTTTCTGCTTCCCGAACGAATAGTAAAATAACCGTTTTCTTAAACCTTTCTAACCTTAATCGAAAACTTTTAAGACTCAGTGGACCTTTTCGTATACACTTCAAACTCTGAAATTCTCGTAGAGCAACTGCTGCTTAATTATCGATTTCGTAAAACAATTTTTTACAAACAAAGCTAGATCTGGTAAACGTAAGGAAGACATTTTAAATACCACTAGTAGGTACTCGGAAAAATGAAATATCCATGAATGTTCTTAGATTTCTTAAAATATGCTGCTCACCTTCAACAAAAATCAATTTGCATATTTTTTTCTTCATTTCTTCAAATCTTTTGCCCAAAATTTAGTTATCAAACAAGTTTACGAATGATTTTTAAACACTTTTAAATAATTAAAATTTACTATGTAAACGAGACCCACCTATAAAACAGATGGTAAAATCTAAGTAAGGAATTAAATGTGTAATTAATTTAAGAAACGAACTTCTCCAGTGAAATTTTGGAATAATGTTTTCATTTACTCAAACAAATTTCCATCCCTTTATTATATCTTACAGAAACTTTCAAGGTATTGTAAACAATACTGTCAAATGTAGACAACATAAGAGTAGGAAATTTATGTATACTCTGTATTTTCATTATATCCTACACAAAATTTAAAGATATTCTAAACATTGCTTTCAACAGCAGACAACTTTAGAGTAGGAAAGTTTAATTTTTTATACCATGTATTTTCATTATATCCTACACAAAATTTCAAGACATTCTAAAAAATACTTTAATCTGTAGACAACTTTAGAGTAGGAAAGTTTAATTATGTATAACCTGTATTTTCATTATATCCTAGACAAAATTTCAAGACATTCTACAGAATCCTTTCAACTGTAGACAACTTTAGAGTAGAAAAGTTTAATTATGTATAACCTGTATTTTCATTATATCCTACATACAATTTCAAGACATTCTAAACAATACTTTCAATATCATACAACTTTAGAGCAGGAAAGTTTCATTATATATAACTTGTATTTTCATTATATCCTATCCTACACACAATTTCAAGACTTTCTAAACAATCCTTTCAACTGTAGACAACTTTAGAGTAGGGAAGTTTATTTATTTATACCCTGTATTTTCATTACATCCTACACAAAATTTAAACACATTCTAAGCAATACTTTCAACTGTAGACAAATTTAGAGTAGGAAAGTTTAATTATGTATACCCTGAATTTTCATTATATGATACACACTATTTCAAGACATTCTAAACAATACTTTCAATTGTAGACAACTTTAGAGTACGAGAGTTTAATTATGTATATCCTGTATTTTAACATATTTTTGGGGGAAATATCTTGTAGGAAATATATTTTTATGGTCATTCAGTGATAATGGTCAAAATGTCCTCTCCTTTCTTACTGGTTATACGAAAAATGCAACATTTCTGGTATTAAAAGTAAAACACAAATATATCAAACATAAAAACTTATTTATTAAAATAATGCACACATATTTCTAAAAGATTCGTATTAAAGCCGCTCGAGAATACCACTCAAGAAATAAAACCAGAAACAGGCCATGAAATCCTCTAGAGCAGATCCCATTTGTTCAACTATTTATAAGTAATAAATAACGCTCATTTATTTATAAACGACGTAATGTTTGGAATAAAGCCAAAACAAGAAAACAAAGTAACGTTAGGGAAAGTTCCAAATTCGTTCGTAATCTTTTGAAGAGTAAAAAAGCAATGTTACATATCCATTTTGTGACCGATAACATTTCCGCAAATGAGGATATCCAAAGTTTTTAAAGACATATTTTCATCAATCATTTTATTTTTTCATCTGTTTCATCTTTTCAAAGGAGGTAAGGATCTTTCCTTCAATTCTCTTAAATTATCATATATCAACAATTTTAAGGTAAGAATGCTATTCATTCATTTATTAAATGTTTCAATACATACGTAAAGAATAATTTCCACTACATATACTTATCACACACACACGTATATATAAATATGTTTGGTTGTGTGAGCATTTTTATGTATATATATATATATATATATATATATATATATATATATATATATATATGTGTGTGTGTGGGTGTGTGTAATATGGGCGAGACTCATTCAAAATCTCAACACAGTTTATTGCTGGTGATACATGAAATCCATGCACCAGAAAAGCACTTTTACAATGTCGTGCACACAGACCATGTGATCCCACACATACACTTTTCAAGTAGGGATTACTGAGGTAAAAATATTACGAATAATCCCCAATCACAATTGCTCACGCAATAAAAAATATCCATGTTTGAAGAGAACGAGGTCACTATTGTCTAAAGTAGTACAGACAGAGGCTGAATTAAGTCTATAGTGTCTTTTGGAGGGAAATATTAGAATTACCTCGCAAACCCCGAACTTACTTTATGAGCAAATGTTATTAAATTAATATTAAAATACATAAATAAGGGATTTTAATACTACATATATATATATATATATATATATATATATATATATATATATATATATATATATATATATATATATATATATATATATATATATATATATATATATATATATATATATATATATATATATATATATATATATATATATATATATATATATATATATATATATATATATATATATATACATATATATATATATATATATATATATATATATATATATATATATATATATATATATATATATATATATATATATATATATATATATATATATATATAAGCATATTTATGTGTTTGTGAAATCGTAACATAGAAATCGTAACATAATAAAATAAGTTCAAATACCAATTGCATTTGTAACATTTTTTTAGAGATTCTATCCCTGAAATAATTTTCATTTATGCTAATATGGAGATAAAGATAAGGCCATGAATATGGATTGAAGGTAATTAAAAATTATTTTAGGTTTATTTATAAAAATAATTGGTTATCTAAATACGTTTGAGGTCATCTGAGAAAAAGGAAGTCCAAGTACTTTGTAAGATGTTAGTTCTTCCTGTTGAATATAAACTAAACTAGTTTATAATATACCTTACTTGTTATTCTTTCACATGTTGTACATACAAGTTTAGATATAAAACTCACTACTGCACAAAGTAAACACATATTCTTGTGCCGACAGAAATCCTCATTGGATCAATATACAACAGGTAAAATTCAGAACAGGTTCGTCTACTATAGAAAAGTAAAAGCATATGTTGCTCGGATACTTGGGACAAGTATATAACCATTATGTACTGCATTGAGAGGTTCTGCGTCCAAGGATTCAATAGTAGTCTTTGAACTTCATACATGTCAATTTAATGTTCTATGGAAGATATCTCAAATTGTGGCCAAGTGAAGATAACCACATGCTAGGGAGAGCAGGAAGTTTCATGAAATAAATAGAAGAATCTAGTAGCAAAGTGAATTCTGACATTCGAGGGAAACATGTCATTAACTTTTTGTCATTCCTTATATTTTTTAATATATAGAAAAGCTTCTATTTGATATCCACCTATGATACAATTCTCAAATTTTAGCGGATGTATTGTCTTTTTAAGAAAGTACTCTTTCAGAATTGAAATAATTGGTATGTCTGAATGAAATTTAACTTTGTTTTAATTTACAGGACGTATATATTTAATCTATTCTATACATTAGATGAGGGGTGGCTAAGCTCTTTAATAATCCGAGCCCTTTTTCAAAATTTGAAATTTTTCGCTAGCCGCAATTAAATATTATGTAAAATGTATGCAAAAAGGATATTATTTTTTTCAGAACTTATATTTAATAAATGTCATTTGGATGTTCTTCGTCCTTTAATTTTTCAAAGAATTTTTTGAATTGTAGATGCATTGGGAATGTAATTTACAATGTGTTACACTGTTTTCATAACATCAGGATGTTTTAAATATTTCGTAACAAGATGTTCTCCGTGAATTATGAAGTGAATTTATATGAAATGTGAAATTTGAGAATCCGCTCTTAAAATCTCAATAAGACCAACTTTTTTTTTACCAAACATTGCGAAAGCTGCATTAGTTGTAGTATTTTTTGGAAACAAAATAACATAAAAATGAAAAGGGAACTTGAGTACATTTATCGAGAGCCCCAAATAATCTGCTGAAGTTAAATTTTAATATTTCATATGTAGATGAAACACACAAAAAATGCTGAATATAATTAAAGTGTATGAAATTGTAAAACTATTATAAAGAATTTCTTAAGGAAATTCAAACTTTCTCTGTAAAACATTTTTGTTGCAAAGATATAATATGAGCTACAGTTTCTGTTCAGTTCATATGATATCTTTAAGACGCTTAAAAAGTGTTTAACTTCTGGAAATTTAAGATACATTCGATTTAATAAATCACTGTAATCAACAGCCACTAATGTATCATGTTACCTTATCTAAGGGAAAACACTTTACTTGAACAAACCTTATTTAAATGTTTAAACTCCTGGAGATATTTAGATTGCATTTCCCTGGCACAGGAGTCGTATTATAATAGGTGAGTTATCTGAGAACGTAAATAATTTAGGTTAAGTGATTACTCGTTATTTAAACCACAAAGTTATATAGTGTCATTTATCTCTGCAGTAAAACAACGAAGGTTATTCAAGTAGTCGAAAGTGCATTTTTGATCCATTATTCATTTTAAACTTCATTAACACTGATTTATGCTTAGGTTCTTGGTAGTTAGAATCTTAAGGGAACATTTTGTAAAGCAATTAATTCATCTGAAAGTAATCTTATATTATTTAAACTTTCAAAGTGATTAAAATATTTAAATAGTTTCCGAAAAATCCTTTGAAATAGCGAATAAAATCTTAATGATGTACTTTTTATTATTATTATTAGTCATATTTAAACATCTTAATTCAAAACAATTTTCTCTCATATAAATGTACATACATTAATTCATACAATCATTCATGCATATATTCATAATCCTTTCATAGTTGTAATTACTTGAATCATATTTACCATAAAGGAAATTTTAATTATGTATAATTAAAATTTCAATGAATTATTTAAATTTATATAATATGAATATATTATTATCACTTATCTTTACAGTCTGTGGACTATTTACGATTCATCCCATAGTTTACGTGTGTACAATATAGGTAAAAATCAGAACATTAGCAGAGTAGAATGATAGAGTATAATTCACTGCTTTAAATATTTTTAATGAACAATTCATTTATTTAATCTCTGATGCATAAACAGGGATAAATAAAAACGAATTATTGTTTAGAGCAACAAACTTAAATATGGCCTTTTGAAAATAAAGATAAATTATTAAGAGCTCATATAATTAGTGAATTCTTGTCAAACACGAGTTAGAAGACATATTTTTCTCTAATACGTAGTAAGTCCTTAGGTATTTTTTTAAATGAGAAATTTATTTCAAATATATAGATAACATATAGATTATAGTATTTTATATTAAAATACAAATCTATCAATTTTGATCGATCATTTTGAACCAAATTATTTTTCTGATAATGGTGCAGTTATATCTTTATATTTTTTCTCAGCCTTTGATTTTTATATATCATAAACTCACTATACTTATAAAAAGTAGAAATAAGCACACGTAATATAAAAATTATTTTTAAATGTGTAATATTAGTGATAATATTCAGACATATCTGAAACTAATTTTCTATATGATTTTTCATTCCAAAACATAATTTATGAATAAATGTATGAGCTTTTACTTTGAAGATCTTAAGGTAAATAAATTTTTAAGACCTATAATTTTTATTTCATTACTTAAATATTAAATTCATTACTTTAATATTATATTTAAGCTGCAAACAAACAAATATAATGGCAGGATTCTGTATAGTATATTGCACTCTATCATCGATGTTGTTTTCATAGAATATCTATTTTGCATGCTCGATATTGTCTCACTTGGTAATGTGAATCTTCAGCTTTTTAACACTTTTAGATGTACAAATCGATATGCTCCCCGGGTCCCACACAACCAACAGGTAAGCTTATTGCAAATCTGGCTGAGTTTGAGAGATACTATATACTCTACAGTTTAAGCCTACAACGCGATAAGATAAATATAACTACTTATTGTATTTAAATTATGCTTATGATTGCCCTAAATTTCAAGAATTTTAATTATTATAATTAAACATTTTATTATTATTTTTGTTAAGATACAATTAATTGTTCAAGGGGAATATACACCTCGATGAGTCCACATTCTCTTGGCAGGTATAAAAAGTGTTTTTAGCTGCATTTGGGATTATGCAAAAATGTCACATTGCATTGGACAGTAGAAACATCGGACCTTCATTTCTCATTTCAAGTGGATACCCAAAATCATTTCTCCGACATTCTAAACTGCATCTTCCTTACTTTTTCGCAGACATCAAGAAACAAATTCTATGGCTGACGACCAACAACATTGATTCAGCATGTCTTTAGATTAGATTCATCTCCGTTCTTGTAAATCACCTCCCATTAGATTTTAATAATTTGATTATTATAAAGTGTTTCTATCATACGACTTTTCAGGAGGACTCGGTAATCAAGAATACCAAAGATTTATGAAGGTATATATCCTATTCTATATTAATCTGGATCTCAGCAATCTTGGAATATCTCTTTTCCCAATCAACTAGTATAAAGTTTATAAATATAGTGAATTTCTGCAGCCGATTCGGTGATAATGCAGCAAATATTGAAGCGCTGTAATATATTGCCTTAATGCAACTAGACGGTATATTTTATGGGAATTAAGAACTTAATTGACAAAACCCTTACCGGATTAATATCGAATAGGAAAGATCAATTCACAAAATCTCTTCTCCAACATCCTGAATTTACTTTTTCTCAGACTTCAAAAATCAAATTCTGTGGCTGAAAACCAACAACAACGATTTAGCATGTCATCAGCTTAGATATATCTCCTTTCTCATAAATTCTCCCCTTAGTGGTTAATTATTCTACTATTATATAGTTTTTCTATCCTAGAACTTTTCAAGATGATTCGTAAAACAAGAATACCAAGGATTTATGAAGGTATCTTCCCTATTGAAAAATAATATAGTGAAACCCCTTGTCAATTAATTTCTTAATTAAACCAAAAGATACCTTTTAGTTCCATTAATGCAATATTTTACAACGCTTTAATATTTGCTGCATTATTTCTATCGACTGAAGAATTTTATTATATTTATAAACTTTATACTAGTTGATTGGGTAAATGGGTCATTTCAAAATTGCTAAGAGAGTCTTCCAGGTACTATTGCTATATTCCTTTAAGGAAATTAAAATATTTCCTTAATTTAATAGCCTGTTCTTAAATCTCTGTACATTGAGATTCTGTTATTTTAAAATAACACATTTAAGAGATGTGTTAAATGTTCAACATTAGAAAGCAAAGGAGATGTAAACATTTAATAAAACATAAAATTAAGGAAAAGAAAACTAAATGTTTACTTAAACTTATACTGATATACGTCCTCAATCAAATTAAAATTATCCACCATTTTCAGTATATCCAAACAGTAGTAAATGTTCAGGATAAGTTTTGGATATTCTCTGTTAAATCCTTTTAAAACATCACCAGTGTCCATTGACTGTTCTGTATCTTCCTTTACATTTACAAAGCTAAAGGATCTAGAGCTCTTATCAAACCTCATTCTAAGACAGGTAGAAGATTTAAATTCTACACAGCTGTCGGAATTAATTACTAAAAGTTTCACTCTCTTCATTTTAAGATCTTTTAACCTAAACTGTATAAACCTTCTCTACATCTTTAGAATTTGCTTTTAATAAATGTCTGTCATATTAGACATAGTACCGGATGACCGATCTCCGCTCGGAGAAAACAGGTATCGAAGCTAACTCGAAGATTTAAATTTTCAATTGTGATTTATCAAAACAATACATGCCATAAGAAAATTTGTGTAACCATTAGTGAAAAGATAACCGGTTAAAGTGCACCATTGTAAACTATTCTAAACAAAGTTGTTTGGAAAGGGAACTATTCTATACAAAGGTAAAGTTTGAAAAGTCATAGGAAATAAAATGTACTTGATAACAAAAAATTATACAATTAAAGAAATGGTACAAAGTGAGCAGTGTAAAGATTAAAGTGTGGTGAATGGAGAAGCATTCTGACAATGACGGTATCTTCTAGTTGTCCATTTGCGGGTATAATTGAGTTGATAGTTTGTTGTTCCAAAATTCCGGCTCTTTGAAGAATTCCATGTAGAGGTGCGTTCTGCATGTTGAAAATGTAGCTTGAAATCTGATGAATGTTGAAATGTCGAACTTTGTTGACGGTGATTTGAAATCGAAATCAGTTCCTTAAATGCTTTTTTGGAAATTCGAATATTCTTGCCTATCGCTCAAAACATTATTTAAGGACATGATTTCGATTTCAATTCACCATCAACACAGTTCAACTGTATAATTTAGCATTTTCCAACAAACATCTCTCTGTATATGAATCAAGATACAGCAACGTCAATTCCGATCGTATTTGATGGTGGTTGCCTTCTGAAGGGAGCTAAGAGAGCCGGCTTATGTTTCTTGGAACGACCCCCGGGTCTGGCGGATCTGATTGGGACTGCCCGGAGTTACAGGTTGGCTAAGATGGGCGGAACCGGTCGGTGAAGCTAGAAGCGGGGACAGACTGGGGCCTTGTAGGCTGGCTCGCCTGATGTGGATGTCAAGCCGAATCAATGTGAGTACTGTGTGACCATAATTCGTCAGAACGATAAGAAGAATGTAAAGTTTTCGTAGTTTTCATTTGTGTTTCTGAGAAGAGATCGTAGGTTGAACCCAAGAAAGCCATACCGGCAACGGAGTGGAGGGGAGATGCGGTGACGTCTTGCTGTTTACCAACTGAGAGACAGCGCGGGATTGACAACTCTGCAAACCATCAACGGAACCTCCAACTACGGTTAGTAAACAAACCTACAGCCAGGAGAATATTATTACTACTATTAAAATAAAAATGGAAACCGATATCAAGGAATAAAGACAAATCAATAAAGACTTTTATTATTATTATTATTATTATTAATAATTCATCAGAACTACAGCCAATCGATTCCTCGTGGTCGAAAACCCCCAGGTACCAATTTTTACTTGGTTTGGACGCATGAGAAAAAAGTTTGCCTGCACCGGGGTTCGAACACGGCCCTATCTGTAGCGCCGAACTACGTGACCTTAGCGAGTCAAAACCGGCGCCAATATATTCCTCATGGGCGAAAACCCCCGTATACCAATTTTCACACGAAATTCGCATATTCTGACATCATGTTCCTTTAGCCGTATATAAGGGCCGTAAGCCAAAAATGGCCCTATCTGTAACTCCGAACTGCTCGACCGTAGCGCTTCAAAACCGGCGCCAATTGATTCCTCGTGGCCAAAAACCCCAGATCCCCAAGTTTACCGGAGTTTATTAATTCTGGGGCGATTTTCGACTTGACAACCATTCCTCATATTATAGTATAGGATTTTAGCAAAAAACTTTTTCTTTAGGCAAGCAAAGCGATGATTTAAAATACATTTTCTAGAAGTCGCATGTAAAATCATGTCTTATTATTAATATTATAAATCAAATGTATCATTATTTCTTGCTTTTTTCTCCTACTACAGAGGTGGCTAAGCTCCTTGATAGTCCGAGCCATTTTTCAAAATTGATATTTTTCGCGATCCGCAATTAAATTCGCATTTAAAAGGTATGCAAAAAAGGTATTAAAAATTTGTTAAAGAAATTATATTTATTAAATGTCATTTGGAAGTAGTCCGTCCTTTAATTTTTCAAGAACATTTTTGAATCGTCGATGATTTTTTGCATTAATGCGAATGTAATTTACAATGTATTACACTATTTTCGTTACATCAGGATATTATAAATATTTTGTAACGAGGTGTTTTCAGTGAATTATGCAGTGAATTGGTATGAATTGTGAAATTTGAGTATCATCTCTTAAAAGTCAAATAAGACCGATTTATTAACCAGCATTTACGGAGTTCCATTAGATATAATAATTTTTTAAAATATAATAATACAAATATGAAAATAGAACTCGGTTACATTTATCGAGAGACACAAATAATTCACAGGTCAGCAGTGGTTTTGGTGTCATGGTATTTAGAGCTGATTTTATATGAATTTGATTCCCTGGATTCAAATACAGCATTAGATTTTGCCTAGCAGCTCGTATTTCTCAGATTTATCATTTCGGTAAAACATACGTTATACTATTATAAGTCCATTAATCAAATAAACTAAACATGGAAGTATACTATTAATATATTATAATACTATTAATATCTTACACAAATATATTAATTATTAATAAATTTTTATATTATTATACTATATTATACTATTATTACACAATATATTACACAAATATTATTGGGTTCAAAGATATAGGGAAAAAGGAATCCAAGAAATCAACTATACTCTGTCTCAAATATTTATTATAATGATAAAAATTTAAGTTTTATCTTATAGCAATAATATATAGGATAAGAAATTTATTAGTACAATTAAATATTTAATAATTTTCCTAGAAACTAGTGTAAATAGGCTGGTATGCCTTCTCCAATTGTATTTTATTAAGGTGAGACGAAGTTTAGTCACTGCACACTTCGGAAGCTTCTTTTTCTTGACAATCCTGAAGGTGTTTTGGTACAGTCCATTTTTAAACTCCAGCAGTAATCAGCCATCATGTGCGTATCCTATCTTCCTTAATAGCGGACCTCCATAATTTTAATATCCAGGTGAAATATTTCACTTTGTTCGTCACTGGATGATTTGAAAAACTTCTTCTACTTGAACTCATTTTATTTCTATTTATCGATACAAGTACAAAAATATACAACATAGTACGTTTTAGGTTAACTTTATAACATCTCTTTCCTAAACTCAAATATTACATGAGGCTAATTTCTATCTACTCTGGACGACGAAAAATCTAATTAAATTAAACTCAAAAAGTGTTTAATTTACTACTTAAAAATGCTTACTCAACTCAAAAATGATTTCAACTGTAGTCGAAGGATTGAAAGTCACATTACGTTTAGCCTATCTGGTTTATTTTACCGGAGCTATATGGTTCACATTTCCTGTAGTACTGCACAATAAAAAACGCTTATCTAAGAAAGTACAGCTGATAGAGAAAAACTGATTTCATATTTAGAATCAGCACCCCAAACATAGCTAAATCCAGTTTTAAAATCTTAGGCAACAAAACAATTTTTTGTAGTCCTGTGTAATCCTTGAAAGACCCGCATGTTGCTCTTGAGCAGCAGATTGGACACCCCTGTTCTATTAAATTGATAAAAATGTATCCTTTCCTTAAAAAAAATGTAATAAAATAATAATTATAAATTAGAGGAATAACTTTAAATCTTTATATGATTAAATTAAATGAAAAATATATATTTAGGTATAAGCCTGTTTTATATCTAAATAAATATATCCCTGCATTAGACAGCAAGAATAATTGTATTTAAAGTATTTATATTTCATAACTGTTTTGATTTAAATCTCCCAGTACATTTTGCCAATGTATCAATTAAAAAAAAAACATTTATTCCTCTAAATTGCTTTCAATATACAGATAGCTATTCTCTCATAAATTTTTTATAATGTTTATATTTTTAAAATTCATTCAGAATTCTGGATAAAAGGAAAGATTTTAGAGATCATTATAAAACTGAAAAAACATTTAAATTAAATTAAGAGAAAGCGTATATGAAACTGTAGGAATTTTGTTTATTCTCCTGAGTTTCATTTATTTCTTTCTTCAAAATACGAAGGTGGTTTATTTACAAATCTTAGTATATTTAGCTCTTCTAGGAGTAAGGCTTAAAATATAATGCCAAAAATGGAAAAAGAAATATACTAAAAGAAACAGAAAAAAAATCGAGAGACGTATGAAAAATTATAATCGTATCCCGTCTTTTTCTCCCTCAAAATTAAAAACTGAGACTTTAATTCTTCTGAATAATAATAGAATCTTCTGAAGAAATAATAGAAAAGAAGATTTAAATTACTTTCAAAACTTTTATGTTTAAATAAATAACGAGTAAACTCCTGATATATTTTCAAATGGTGTTTTCTTATTAGTTTAACACTACATTATTTCTTTTAAATCTATTCATCTGTTTAGCGTATTGTTTGCAATTTTTGGAAAATAAATGTAAAGGAAAACGCTTGAGATAGGTTTCTTCGGCTGTAAACGATATGCTAAGATCATCCTATTTTTTAACGAGAAATGTTCCGAACAACTGGTTATCTGGTTTAAGAATATATGTAGCAAAGAAATGAACATAAGCGCTTTTTTTGAACATCACTCGTAACATTTTTCTGATGATTTCTTGAGAGCTTAAACAATTTTAAGTTTCGCTCTGATGGCAAAATCCAGCAAACGATAAAATCGAATTCAACACTTAAGCTCTTTTTCGAAATATAAAAGCAACGCTAGAGGCAGAAAACAAGTTTTTAAGTGGGCTTCAGTTTTGCATTTTTCCCTTGTGCCTTACATTATTTATAATAATTGGTTATTTAAATATAATGTTTTTATTGGTGTAACATAAATCAGTTTTCTAAATCTTATTAAAACTTTAAAGCATAACTTTCATAATTAAGTACAATGTATCTTTAATGTAAAAAAATAATTTTAAAAGATAATAAATTTCAGTGCATTCTTTAAACTATTAAAATTTGAAATTATTTAATTAAACTTCTAGAAAATGTATTTCTGGAACTGGTCGAGAAAAGAAATAGTTCCAGTGTGCTTAAAAAATTCAAATATTTTCAAAAAGTAATCAATATTAAAAGCGTTTTTTTAATAAAAACGATTGCAGTATAAAAATTATGTAAAATTTTTCTAACAGTTTTCTCATACAG
>CM063505.1:144346252-144363752 GCA_032207245.1 Pardosa pseudoannulata
TTTATGCAGATTTTACGCTTTTTTAAAATGTATTGCCATATTGCACTTGAACTAAATCAGAAAATGTGCATAATAAAAGGTAATTTCATTCCGTATTAATTTTTTTCTTGAAATTGTAAGTATATTGTATGATATTATGGGAAAAATAATTACTTGACTACTCTAATATTTTTTCTTTACTTTTGACAGTGGCCCCATGACGCATAAAAATTCACAATGATGAATCACCCTTTAAGTAAACAATATTTCATGTTTTTTTTCTTGCAATTTCAAGTACATAGTATGAGGTTACGGTGAAAAAAATCACCTAACTACTCTAATAATTTTTCTTTACTTCTGTCAGTGTCTCCATAACGCTTAAAAAATCTCAAAGATGAACACCGTGTAAGTAAACAATTTTTCAGAATTCAAACAAAAGAGATTAATTTAAAACTTACATTTTGAGAAAGTAAGTACAAATTTACTTGCCCTGTATACCCCACACCACCTTCCTTTCATGATATGTGACAGTTACATTGTAATTTATGAGTTGTACTGTAAAGCAGTAAGCTGTCAACTCACAATTGTTGATTTATATATATTAACAATCACTCCGCGTACAATCATTCAGGTGAAAATAATAAAATAATGTATTTTCATATAACTGGAAATATCAAACTAAACATTAGACAAAAATTATTAGGCAGAGTTTATTTTAATTTTTTGTATATGAAGTGCAATGTAAACTTCTATTTTGTTGTTATTGTTATAACTTGTGTAAAAGTAACTTGGATTCCAAAAAAGTATTGAAATTAAGACAGTTAAATTATCGACTTAAAATTTAATTACCGTGTTATTCTGCAGTTACTTTAAATAGAAATATGTATATAAAATACCAAATTGAAGTTTTTGAAGTATGAATTAATTTTTGTTATAATTTACTTTAAGAATTGAAAATGTTCTTTTACTGTTATATATATTTCCAAGTATTTTAAATGTAACAGTAACATTCATTCTTTCCTATGAAAAAAGTTACAATAATGAAATATACATTGCAGGCATAAACCTTTTTACACGATCAATCAACTTTATAACTCTTAATATTCTAGTGTTTGCTTTTAGATATAGTATAACTAGTATTTTATCATCCATCCTTACATTTTTTTAGCAGCTGCTGTCATTAGTTCATGGATTCAGAATGTTTTCAAAATAGGGAAAATCCATTTTTAGCCACATTTTGTCCACTCTATCTTTTTTCTCTTTATTTTTTTCTAGCAATTGCAGTTATATTGTTCGAGGTTATGGTGAAAATAATTACCTGACTACTCAAATATTTTTTTACTTTTGTCAGTTGCCCCATGACGCATAAAAAATTACAATGATCAATCACCCTTTAAGTAAGCAATTTTCTTGCTTTTTTATTTTTTTTTCTAGCAATTGCAGTTATATTTTATGAGGTTATGGTGAAAAGCAATACCTGACTACTCTAATATTTTTTTTTTACTTTTGTCAATGGCCCCATGACGCATAAAAAATGACAATGATGAATCACCCTTTAAGTAAGCAATATTTCTTGCTTTTTTATTTTTTTCTTCCAATTGCAGTATATAGTACGAGGTTATGGTGAAAATAATCACCTAACTGCTCTAATATTTTCTCTTTCCATTTGTCAGTGTCCCCATGAAGCTTAAAAAATCACAAAGATGAATCACCCTTTAAGTAAACAATCTTTTAGAATTCTAACAAAAGTGATTGCTTTAAAACTTACATTTTGAGGAAGAAAGTACAAAATTTACTTGCCCTGTATACCCCACACCACCTTACTTTAATGGTATGTGCAATTACATTGTAATTTGTAAGTCGTACTGTAGGGCAGTAAGCTATCAACTCACAATTTTGATCTCCGACTGACCAATTTAAAACTACTATTATGAGGAAACATAGCAATTTTTTATCACTTTTCAAATTATGTCCAATTTTATGTATCTTATATGACTCACCATTTATGATGCTGCATAGATATTTTTATTTGTCTTCTCACTTTCTTTTTGTACAAGCTCACGGGACTAAACCCTTTTCCCCAAGATAATTAAAAGCTGATAAACTAGGAGGGGAAAGGTTGCGTAAAATACGGTAATGCCACACGGCATCGCTTTACAATTTTCAATATTTCGTTTTGATAAAATAACGTGTTGATAGGAAGCGCATTTTACATGCAAAGACATTTTGCCTTGCAAAGCTATAGTTACTGCCTGAACTGTGATATGCAAAATTTCATAAGGCGTGTATATTTAAATTTATTTCAAGCTAGTAATAAAATCATTCCAATTCCATATAATTTTTATATAATTTGAAATATTATCTGTCTCAACGCATCTTTTGAATACTCTTTCATTTTATGATTATAAATTTCTCTATGCTTACATAATTCCTTGTATAAATAAAGATGATAATCCATCTTCCTATGAAAAAAATAACATTGCAAACGATGGCCGAATGGTTATATTCGGAAAATATATGTGTTATATCCCATATATATATATATATATATATATATATATATATATATATATATATATATATATATATATATATATATATATAATATATATATATACCAAACCTATGAAAAAAAAAAACATATGCAAACATCTATATATTCAACCTATATATATATATATATATATATATATATATATATATATATATATATATATATATATATATATATATATATATATATATATATACATATATAAATATATATATATATATACACATATATATATATATATATATATGCATTTATATATATATGCATTTATATACGTTTGAATTTCATTTTCTTTTACAAGAAATGCATAACTTTCGCTCTGTTAAAGAAAATGAAGACTATTGTGATAACATTCGAGGTAAAATTACTAAAAATTTCCAAAATTTCTAATAACTTATTTTCTGAAAATTCAAAATATTATTATTGGATTATTATAATGTATATATATTTTTAATTTTGCAAATATCAAGTTGATAAATTTTGTTTTCTAATAAAATAAATATTAGAATTGAAGTGACGAAATATAATTTTTTAAATTTCGTAAGAAGATTATATTTCACTCCTTTTTATATAATTTTCGCTACGTATCCGAAGATAGAGAAAAGATTTTGTGCAAAAAAACATTTGCAGAAAAAACTACACCTTTTATGGTGTTCCATAAAATACATTTGCGTGGAACATTCACTCTCTTAATTGCTACCATTAAGTGTAATTTAGAAATAAAAGAGACCGAATGCATTTACCAAGTGAATATACATGCTACAGTTCCACATTTGCAATTATCCGCATGTATAATTAATTTTGGTATAGAGAGTAATTTGTCGATGCATTTTATGTTATTAAATCACATTGTATAGGAAATATTTATGTTTATATTAATTCTCTGAATTAATTTGTTTTAATTATCGATTAAGGCATTTTTTCTGAATCAGTAGAGCGATAAAATATATACAAATTAAAATAATGAATCAAGTCCAATAAAAAAATTATTTCTTTATATATGTTTCAATGCAATATTAATGTGGGATGAAAGGCCATAAAAATAGGGAATCTAAAGTAAAATCATAAATAGAAAACGAAAATTTATTTTAGTATACATAAAAGAAAATTACCATTTCGAGAGTAAAAACGTGACGATGAAATATAAATTTATAATAATTTTAAATTCCATAGACTTATACAGACACATGTTAGTTTTTTTCAAAATTTTTATATTTTATTTTATGTATTATATTAAAGTTAGTATTTTATAATGCCACCCTGACACTTTTTTCACCATATTCTGTCGTCAGTACATGGATTCAAGAAGGTTTTCAAAATAAGGGCGAATCCATTGTTAGCCACTTTTTTAATACTTCTTAAAGTAGAGTTTGATGAAATAATAATAAATATGAAGCTTCTAGTGTAAAGCTGCATAGGAATATTGAACTTTAGGTGTGGAGAAACTAATACACTTTAAAAGATAAACTATATCTTTTAAAATACTAAAACTCTTTGAAATGAGCCTCTTTGAAAACAAAATGCAAAATTACTAAATAAAAGAAGCACTTTATTTTTTTCATTACGAATGATCATTCAGCTCGAATACGTAAAATGTTGGCAGCATTATAAATGCATTATATTTTTTGGTTAAGTTTAGAATGCTGTGATGAAAGTTAGCGACATTTAGAGTTATTCAGACTCTGATCTACTTCTTAAAGCTATTTCTAAAATGCTACGAGCCGTTTAACTTGTTTTAACATTTCGTAGGTTTCCGAAGCTGTCTTGCCGAATTTGAAGAAGAATTTAATGTTAATTCTTTGCTCCATTTTCACTTCGACAACAGGAATTTAAGAGCTACGATTTAATGCACTTTTCCACGAGAACCATTTACTTCAGAATGGCGCCGATTGCACCGCACATGCGCAAGAAAACGGTCTTCAATATATAAGCATTGGCGCCATCTCCTGGCTTTTCGTTTTCTTACAGTTACGTCAGCCCTGGAAATTAATAGCCGTACCTTGAAGAATAGCAATGAAGTATTTTATGTTATCCAGCAACAAGTAGTTTCTCTCAACTCGTTGTAAAAACCCCAGGGAAAAACACCGGATGTGCAAACGTCGGTTGACAATGAGACTTCTGTTCACCTCTAACAGTATTTCACGCGGATGTTTACAGTCACGCATCAAGGGGGGAAGGAAATTTTCTCATGTGGCTCCGGCTATTCTGGGACCCAGAAATCTCGGCTAATGAAGGCTGTTGAGGGAACTAAAGGGGTAACAAAATATTTAAATAAAGAACATTCTCTGCAAAAATTATCAATAGTTCTTATTTGAAGATATTTGGATGAATTTCAACATGCATTAAATATCTCAAGTGTACTGTAGATTGTGAAGGAAACCACTTTGTGCCTTTTTCTGGGTTGAATTATATTTTAATAATTTTTTATAATTATATATAAGCCTCATGTCCTCATGTAAGTTACCAAATGGGAGAAATTACAAATACGAACAATTTATTTTAATTTTGTAATTCAGTAGCTGAAAAAAATTATAAATGAACTACATCCTTAATGTCTCTTTCATTTGTATATGGCTGCTTTCTTTGCCTTGAATCCCATATTTCGTTAGATCACATAAGGTTTAAATTTGATCTCCAATCAAATTTGATTCTGTCAGTTTTTCTTCTTGTAAATTTTTAAAAACTATTATTCATTATTTTTTTCAAATTAAAAGTATAAAAATACATATTACATTTTTTTAGATACAGATGTAATTCCTAATAACTAAATATAAAGATTTTTATTGATAAATAACTTATTTAAAAACTATTTACAATAAATATGCGTATGCAGAGAAATTCAATACACAATCCAGTCATATCATGTGACCACACTTAATCGACGACAATGTTAAATAACTAATCGAAGAAGGCAAGTGCTATCAGCAAAATTTGGTGCGTTATTAAAGTGAGTGTAGACATTCGGAAAACGTTTCAATTTCTGCAGTCAAGCAGAAAGCGATGATTTATTTGACGTCCAAAAGGGCATGATCACTGTTCGGTCTAATGATGGAAGCATTCCGCAATGGCTAATTTTGTAAACTGTCGCTATAGACGATACCATCATAAATGACGCTATTCAAAATCAGCAGCTTTGCAAATAACCATGGGGCATAGATGACAATAAAAAGACGAGGATATACATTTAATAGACTAACCGTTGAAATTGACCTCCAGATATCTAACTACCAATATTGTCTTACAATTCAGTGAACGTTGCTTTTATGGGCCTCCGCCCAAAGGTCAAGCTAATGTACCTATGATGACTGCCGGTTATCGGCACGAAAGCTGCATTTTGCAAGCCAGTACACAACTGGACTGTTAATGGGATATAGGTAGTTTTTCCAAAGAATCACGTTTTATGCTCATCCGACATATGCAGGCTATTTATACACTGAAACATCTAAAATCTAATATCTGCAAAATTGAGGAAAAGTCCAACTGTAGCAGAAAACATTATGTCTGAACGTTTTCGTGGTATTCTCTGTTATCTCGTCCTTGTAAAAGAACTACAAAATTGCATGTAGGAGTGAACATGACCGCAAGGACCATGTTCACTTCTACATGCGAATTGTTTTCCTCTGGGGAATACATCTACATAGACCATGCAAACGTCATAAAACTAGCACTGTTCTTGACGTTTCAAAGTACAGGATCAGATTATCAATTCCCTGGACAGTAAATACCCCGGAGTTGAACCCAATATAGAATGTGTAGGACCACCTCAATCGGGTTGATCGCACATGTGCCCTCAGTAAAATAACCAATCGCAGCTGACCACTGCATTCCTCCGGTATGGTTCAACTTACCAGTTAACACTTTCAGAAATTGACTCTCTTCCTCCTCGTCCACTCGGTGAAAGGAAGTTATTCTGCATTTTGCCAGGAGGTTACATTAATATGACTGGACTGATCATCTCTCTCTCTCTCTCTCTCTCTCTCTCTCTCTCTCTCTCTCTCTATATATATATATATATATATATATATATATATATATATATATATATATATATATATATAATATATATATATGGAAGAATCTTCTAAAATGATTTTCTCAATATAAAATGATTATATGTATATTTCTCTCTGTGATATATAATCTATATAATATATATATAAAATAGATATAATAATATATGTATATATATATATATATATATATATATATATATATATATATATATATATATATATATATATATGTGTGTTTTAATATGTATATATATACATATATATATATATATATATTATATATATATATATATTTATATATATATATATATATATATATATATATATATATAATATATATATATATACTATGTATATATATATTATCATATTGTATATATTATATATATATATATATATATATATATTATTATGATATTATGTTGTATATTACTGTATGTATATGTATATATACATTATATATATATATATATATAAAATATAAATTTTTGTGTGTGTTATGTGTGTGTGTAATATTCTAGCCAGATTCTCAAACTTCTGTTGAAAAAATATAGATTATTTAAATTACTATATAAAATATATATATATATATATTATGTATGTTTGTATGTAATATATATGTAATATATATGTATGAATTGTTTCATACTAGACTACTTGAAAGGAATTATTGAAAAAAGAATTATTTCATTTAATCATAAAAATTATCGATGTAATTATCGATGTAATCTTAATACATCTACTTAATATTCATTAGTTAGTTCATTTTAATATTTTTTATTTATAAAAAATTCATTTATAAACTTTAAAAATGTACATAATCATTTAAGAAATTTAAATATTTTTTTTTTGTAATGCAGAATCCAATTTTTTATTGTTTAGTTTTAAAAATTCTCTTTTTAATATCCATCATTCAAAGATTGTTATATTAGTAGTAAAAAATTAAATTAATACACTTCCATTTTACGATGTTCTTCATTTTCAAATGTATAAAAACAAATTTATAATAATGCGTCAATTTTATAAATTGAATGTAATTATACCACGAACAAAAGCATTGTTTTAAATACACTTTTTCTTAAATTAAATAAATCGTAACGAATTTAATTGTGCTAATTACGGGAAATATTTTTAAAATTTGAAATTCTTTGTAATTGTAATATTAGCGATTTATTTTTATTTAAAATTCCCCGTAATTTTTGTAAAAATGTATTGGTAAAATAACAGGATTGTATGTATATATATTACATATTTATCTTAATATTTCTTATGAATGATGGAATGTATTAAGGAAAAAGAAAAAAAAAACTTTGACTCATTTGTTAAAATTATAATTAATTTTTAATAACCTTTTTATTCAATTTTGTATTTATAAAAAGAATATTTGGAGAGAATTTATTTTGAAACATCATAGTTATATATAAATTTCATTTTGAAATCATTCTAACAGGTTTTACAATAAATGAAATCAATAGTATTATTTTGTTTCTAATATACCAAGATTTTGATGTGGATATTTCAATGTCGATTCATATTACAGCAATCACACCTTATATATTTTAAGTTTATCATATATATTTACGGTTCCTTTTTGGTACAGAAGTTGAAAAATATTATGAAATAAAGGATATATGAAATTATTTAAATATTTTATGTTTCTTATAACTCTAAACTATTTAAATATTTTTATTGAGAGTACTCACTTTCATTTCACAAACGAAAATATAAGTTTAAATATAGAGATTCACAAAATTGTCTACAGCTAATATGCAATATTTCTATATGCAACTAATATTTAAAGTGAGTAATATGCGTAAAAAATCTAACCTAAAGACAATAATTTAAGAAGTTAATTTTTCTTATAAACTATTTAACGGTTTCTATTTATAATATTATTTAATACCTTATAATTTAAAGCATACCCATTATTAAAATAAATACTGAATAAAAAGTATTTTATCATCAATTATATATATAATATATATAAATATTATAATTTATATATATAATATATATATATATACATATAATATAAAATATATATATATATATGTATATATATGTTATATATATATATATTATATATATATATATATATATATATATATATATATAATATATATATATACATAATTATATAGATTATTTCTATATATAATATATATATATATATATATATATATATATATATATATATATATATATATATATATACATATATATTTGTATGTATATATATGTATATATAATAAAAATATATATATATAAATATATATATTATACTATATATAATATATATATATATATATATATAAATATATATATATATATATATATATATATATATATATATATATATAAATATATATATAATATATATATATATATATATATATATAAATAATTTATTTTTTTTAAAAAATATATATGTATATAATATATATGTATATATATATATATTATATATATAAATAATATATATATATATATATATAAATAATATATATATATATATATATATAATATATATATATATATATATATATTATAATATATAGAATATATATATATATATCTATATATATTTAATAACATATTCTGTCTATTCTAATATGATATATTTTATGTAAATTGATTAAAAATTTTAATTATTTAATATAAAAATGTTTCTTTTTTTAAAAATCTAAATTTATATTATTGAAATGTATAATATAAAATTTCTTAATAATATAGCATAAAAATTTTACGAATGTAAGATAATTTAATATGTAAATTTAGATTTAATTTAATAATAATGTCTATAATTTATAATATATAATATAATATATATATATATATATATATATATAATATATATATATATATATATATATATAATATATATATTATATATATATAATATAGTAATCTAAAATAGGATGATATTCGACTATTGTTACAAAAGAAAAAATTTATTAATATTATAATTACATTGTTTCTAAAATATATTAATAAATTCTCACTTTATATAATAAATTCGATAAAAATAATATTTGTGAAATCATTAATATATAGTGTTAATCTAAATGTACTTAATACACAAATCTAAAAAATGTCTGTAAAAAAACAAAGGAAGCTGCAAATTTATTTATTTAAAAAGGATTTGGTCGTTTTTTATAATTTTAACAGCTTTATTGTGAATTATTTGTATATTAAGAAGCATATGATATAATGATATTTACTTGGAAAATAATGACTTCTTCGAAAAGGGCTATGAAATTACATATATAATATTCCTAAATTTAAGACTATAATAATTTTAAGTATATAGATGGATTGGAAATATTTTATATTGGTGTACTTTTAACATGCATATTATGGTTCTGAACATGAAATTAAATGTGGGATATCTGAAAACTCGATTACTACCATAATTTTACAATTTTTATTTAATTCCATATTCTAGAATTTATTGTATGTCTGGTTCAAACTAACTGGTAGATCTTTTGCAATCCATCTGTCACACTTTTTATGAATGAAATATCCATAAGTAAATTTTCTAAAACCATTTTCTCAAACTAGTAATGTCCAACATGATATCCCTATTGTCTCTGTTGTTCTGCTCTAAAATGCTCCAAATGTTTGTTCAGAATTTCTCTGTTTTAAAATGCAATATTTCTAGTCTATATGTCTTTCATAGTTCTTCTGGCCAGCATTGTAAATTCAATCTGTTGTATTCTAATTTCGTTGTTAATATTTAAAAACATTGTTTTACCAACGTGAGTTATTTGAATATTTTACCTCATTGAACAAATTAAATTATCCCAGAGTTCCTTATTAAGATCTATATGGAACCTAATATGGTATAGTTATAAACGATACATATGGTACTGACAAAGTATGAAAGGCCGAACGATGGCCGAATAATTAGGGCACTGACCTTCGGAACCGGAGTTCGTGGGTTCGAGTCCCACTGAGGCATGGATGTTCGTAGCCGTTCGGAATCGGCCTTAAACAGTAGGTCCCGGTCTCATTAGCCCTCGTGTAGCAAAAAGTAGACCGTAGTGCTCCCAACCAACCAACCAAAGTATGAAAGGAATATTCATATATATATATATATATATATATATATATTATATATATATATATATAATATAGTACATCTAAAATATGAAATGATATTCGATATTGTTACGAAAGAAAAGGAACTTGTTACAGTACTTTTTATACCACTTACATTGTTCTGAGAATGATCCAAATCACCTGTATGCATGAAATTCTCACTTTATATATTAAATGTAGATTGAAAGCATAATATTTTTGCCCATAGGATAATTAATTTATCAGCATAGCTTTGAGGTTCTAGAATGTATTTAATACACAAAGGTCCTCACAAAAATGTCTGTACACAAGCAAAGGAGAGCTGCAAATTTATTTATTTAAAGGCACTGGTCGTTTTCTAATTTTAACAGCTTTATTGTGAGATTATTTGTATCATACACAGAAGCGTATCATATAGTGATATTCAGCGTGGTGCATAATGACTTCTTCGAAAAGGGCTATGAGAATTACAATAAATATAATATTCCTAAAATTGTAAGACTAGCAATAATTTTAAGTGTGCCAGTAACCGGATGGATTGGAAATATGTTATTAGTTAGTGTACTTTAACAGTGTGCATGAAGCTTCATGGTTCTGAACATGAAACTTAAATGTGAGATATCTGAAAGAACTAGATTACTACCATAATTGGGCAGGCGGTTTTGATTTGGCAATTCCATATTCTAGACCATTTTGTATGTCTGGTTCAAACTAACTGGTAGATCTTTTGCAATCCACCTGTCACACTTTTTTATGAATGAAACTTTCTAAAACCATTTTCTCAAACTAGTAATGTCCAACATGATATCCCTATTGTCTCTGTTGTTCTGCTATAAAATGCTCCAAATGTTTGTTCAGAATTTCTCTGTTATAAAATGCAATATTTCTAGTCCATATATCTTTCATAGTTCTTCTGGCCAGCATTGTAAATTCAATCTGTTGTATTCTAATTTCGTTGTTAATATTTAAAAACATTTTACAACGTGAGTTATTTGAATAATTTACCTCATTGAACAATTAAATTATCCCAGAGTTCCATATTAAGATCTATATGAACCTAATATGGTATAGTTATAAACGATACATATGGTACTGACAAAGTATGAAAGAAATATTCAAAGTAAGTTGTTTAAAAAATGATCTGATGAGTGTATAAATTCCTCCTAT
This sequence comes from Pardosa pseudoannulata, assembly GCA_032207245.1. Classification (NCBI taxonomy): domain Eukaryota; kingdom Metazoa; phylum Arthropoda; class Arachnida; order Araneae; family Lycosidae; genus Pardosa; species Pardosa pseudoannulata. Next base: position 144,358,046 of record CM063505.1, read on the forward strand.
ATGTCCTCGTTTAGATCAATTAGATGATGGTAGTTTTTAAAAGTTTAGTAAATGGAATTAATGTACTTAAAACTCTGATCCCAGCCAGTATATAAACGTTACCGAATACCTTCGGCAACTGAAGGTAAAAATTTTGGATAACGTTTCAGCTTTAAAGGAAGTATACCCAATTACAATTTATCAGTCATCAATGAAATATTTTGAAATTTTTAGAAATCAATTTAAACCAATAAATTCTTTGAAATGGTTAAGATATATCTATCTCCAGAAGCACCTTTTAATATCTCTGCTAATGCAAATAAGGTAAAAACTACAGGAGCTATTGACATATCTTCTTTACGACTTGAAAATCAAACAAAGGGATTTCCTCCCCACAAAACGCTGATATATCTTGTTGTATCAAGAATTCAGATTCCGAGATCAGAGGAAGTCAGAATGAGACCCACGATTTGAAATCTAATTCCTGTATGCTGGTTTGATAAACGGTTGTAGAAACCTAGCAAAAGGTTCAAAATCCAGGGTATAAGTGTATAGATGTAATGCTTACCACTGTTTATATGTTTGTATCTTTATTTTAAAAAAATTTTTTATATTAATATATTCTTGTAATAAATGTATAATACATCGTTAAATATGTATATCCTACATTACATTAATTTATTGCGACATATGAAATGTTATACATATGTAGGAAGGATTAAAATTTTTCATTTAAGTTCGTTTAATTATGTTAGAGTAGCGATAGCAAACCAATTATCTTTTATACTATCCTAACTGAGAGTATTATGTTTTTTTTAATAGCAGATGTCATTTTAAAAGCTTTTAAATTCGAGTAATTGAGGTTAAAATTCAAAGTTTTTACTTGCTTTTAGAACTTTTTATCCTTACAATATATATTTTTAATGGCAGAACCTTATATTAATATTTACTTAAGTAGCGTTTTCACTGCTCAGCAAGAAATTTTAAAAAATCGTATATCGCTAACTATAAATGCTTTTTGGGTAATGGTTAAATAATTAACAGCAAAAGAAAACGAGAAACATAAAGATGTTATTGTAAATTACTGAGAAATTTGTATAAACAAAATATATTTTCATTTTACTAGTGGATTATATTATAGCAATATATACAATTATATATATATATATATATATATATATATATATATATATATATATATATATATATATATATATATATATATATATAAATATATATATATATATATACTTTTATAAAATTAAATAACTAACATATTAATTCTGTAAGCGATCTAAGGCTATCGAGCTCCAAATATAAAAAATAAATATGAAATAGGGACAAAGTACAGATTTTCAGAATGTTGAATTTATTTGAGTTTCTGGCTTTAAGTCTTGCAACCTTCAAAGCAATGTAATTGAACTAAATTAATTATTTTTGTGCCTAAAACACTAGGCTATACAATTATAATCAACTAAAATATTTCAATTGTTTTACTGCATTAAAACTTAACTTTTTGCTCTTTTACTTTTTAAAACAACTGTATGTTTTTGGTTTCTGTTTAACTTTTAAAATTATCTGTTATTACAAAATGTTTCAAATGCTTTAATTGTTCAAAACATGTTCTGAAAATTTGAACTTATGTATTAAAGCTTTTCAAATGAAACTTGATATGATTGTTAAACAGATACGAGGAAGTTTGTTCACTAATTATTGTTAAATTGTGTGTAACGCAATAACATAATAGAGAAGTTTAATCAAATATTGTACAAATATAAGTGATTTATACATATTATAATAGAGTAAATAAAACTTGATACATAGTTATATACGTAGTTATACTTTTATATAAATATTAAATAAGAGTTAAAGTACTTAATGGGATTTATCCTATACTATAATACGAGGAATGGTTGTCAAGTCGAAAATCGCCCCAGAATTAATAAACTGTAGTAAACTTGGGGATCTGGGGTTTTTGGTCACGAGGAATCGATTGGCATCGGTTTTGACGCGCTAAGGTCACGTAGTTCGGCGCTACAGATAGGGCCGGGTTCGAACCCCGGTGCGGGCAAACTTTTTTCTCATGCTTCCAAACCGAGTGAAAATTGGTACCCGGGGGTTTTCGACCACGAGAAATCGATTGGCTGTAGTTCTGACGAATTAATAATAATAATAATAATAAAAGTCTTTATTGATTTGTCTTTATACCTTGATATCGGTTTCCATTTTTATTTTCTATCAACTCTAAATATTAAATTAATGTAGCAAAGTATATATAACACATAAACGATATAGTAAAAAAAAATAATGCAAACAAAAATTTTGAAAACTAACCACAAAAAATTAAAAAATAATGCTTCACTAACGTGCCGAAACAACCTCGCCGTTCAATTTCCAAAGCCACACTAAACACAGAGCATATAACTTATCAAAGTCGGTCGCCGCGTTAGTGCGTCGTCGGCATACCAGGAGGTGCCGCTCTGACGCGCCAGTGCGTCGGTGGCAGCGAACGTGTTAAGGAACTGATTTCGATTTCAAATCACCGTCAACAAAGTTCGACATTTAAACATTCATCAGATTTCAAGCTACATTTTCAACATGCAGAACGCACCTCTACATGAAATGCTTCAAGGAGCCGGAATTTTGGAACAACAAGCGATCAACTCAATTATACCCGCAAATGGACAACTAGAAGATATCGTCATTGTCAGAATGCTTCTTCATTCAACACACTTCAATCTTTACACTGCTCAGTTTGTACCATTTCTTTAATTGTATAATTTTTTGTTATCAATTACATTTTATTTTTTATGACTTTTCAAACTTTACCTTTATATAGAATAGTTCCCTTTCCAAACAACTTTGTTTAGAATAGTTTACAATGGTGCACTTTAACCGGTTATCTTTTCACTAATGGTTTCACAAATTTTCTTATGGTATGTATTGTTTTGATAAATCACAAGTGAAAATTTAAATCTTAGCTTCGATACCTGTTTTCTCCGAGCGGAGCTCGGTCACCCGGTACTATAACAAATATTGCATTGAAAACATTATTTAAAAATGTCGTCAAAAACCTCAGGTTATAAAAAATGATTAATATTTTGAATTAATAAATATTTTATTGAAGAATTTATTATACACACACACATACATATATATATATATATATATATATATATATATATATATATATATAGTATATATATATAAATATATATATATATATATATATAGTTTAGTATAGTGTTAAAAAATAAATATTAATAAAAAGGAGATTTAAAAGTTTTATCGTCATGTAAAAATGTTTATGACCCTTTTTAAATTGCTTTATACCTATTTATATATACCTATATCATACTCTATTTTACATACATCATTAAAGGATATTTTAGTATATGACTTGTAATTAAATATTTGTATCATATGCAATAATAATTTATAAATTGCTTGTTGGCCAGTAAAGTTAAATTTCATAATAAATGACAAAGATTGTTAAAACTTGCAATGATAGGCTATTTGTACTTACAGCTTATTCTGAAAATGTTATTCCGAATGATATAAATCAAGTAGCGTTAAAAACAAAAATCTCAAACGGTGGTATCAGGAAACCGGAAAATGTAATAGAAAATTCATTAATTAGTCTTGTTTTGTTATCATTGTAACACCACTTTTCTTTACTGTTCTAAAAATATCATTTCGTATGGACAGCATTAAATCATTGGACACTGGAATGTTGGAAGTGCTGCCAAAAAACAAATATTTGTTTTTTTATTATTTCATTGATTTAGATTGTTATTACATCGTTTTGCAGGGAACACATTAGTTTCATTATTTTTATCTGGATGAGTAATTTGGAGAGGACCAAAAATAATGTATTTTAGATTTGAAATTGAACGAATGCTCCAATGATTTTCCATTTTTCAATGTCGTAAAATATGTGACTTTAAACTATTTTTGTATAGGAGAAATATAAATACTTTTAATAGCATATCCTAAAAGTTATCCTAAATTTACAAATATGTATTTTAACGCTAAACATACCATAACTGGTTTAATGACTGGTAATACATATGTTAAAAATGAGATGGGTAATGAATTAAAATAGGAGTAAAAGATATATGTATGTATTAAAAGAATAAAATTAATTAATTAAATAAAGAAAAGAAAAGAAATAAAAGAAACAGGTATATATTAAGTGTTGGTATAGTTAGTGTTAAACAAGCTTTCTGATGCTTAACCTTTGCTCAGGTTTTTAAATCGTTGCTTTTAATCCGTTAATCGACCTTGATAAAAAGAAGTGAGTGTATCACTCAACCCTTTAACTCTTAATTTGACAAGATTTTTTCTTCAAATATTTCTTAATTTCTGTTTTTTCCCATGTCTGTATAGACATTAGGATCTCTGTAAAATAAACAAAAAAAAATATATCATTTTCCATTTTTGAGATAGTTAATGTCCACTGTGGCTAACACTGACAATTATGTTATATAGTAGTTATAAATATACATGTCTGGTGCAGCTGCCAGACTTAGCCAAAATAAGGGTTAAATCCCAAAATAGCCCTGAATAACCAAGAAATCTGAATCTCAGTGTAGTCAATGTCATCTTATTGAATTCCCTTCTCCTGTAGAAGTATGATTGCTGACCTCCACAGTATATGCTAATAACTGTGCACAGAGGGGAGCTATTATAAACACATGCGAGAAAACAGCCCCTTTCCCTGAGGTGTTAGTAATATGGCAAGAAACTGATTGTTTCTGTCTAATGTGAAACATTTTATTACTGCTTTCTTTTCTGATTTACGATAAAACACATATTTTCTTCCGTATTATGAAATTTCAATTTATTATCAGCATTCCACTAAGAATTTAAAAATTGTATGATGGTTTCATTTCTATTTCAATACCTCTAAATATAGATAAATAAAGAGGTGTATGTTAATGTTAAAAGGAAGGATATAGTGGGTCATTTCCTCTAGAAAGATACGGTGCAAGTTGCTTTACTAAATTGATTTGTGAACATAAACCTAGGGGGATGGGAAGAAAGTATGCAAAATTTTGGGTATTGGACTGGAAACTAGAGATTATTTGAAATTTCATTGTGTCTTAAATAGTTAATTGTGAGAAACCGATTGTGTGTTACATGACATATGAGGGATTATGATTTTGCTACGAGAGAACTAATGACACCGAGACTTAGAGCTAGAAGCCAATTATAAACATCCATGCCATCAGCTGAATACGAATCCTTCTATCAAGAAATACCCTACAAGTCTTCAAACTCTTTGTGCATCACAGGACATAAAAGGTAATAATTGCATCTCTGGTGTGGTGTTTACTATGGAAATGGAAGGTTTTCTATTAGGAACTAGGAGTCGAGCAAAACATAAAAAGGTTTGTACCTGAAAAAGAAACCCATAGAAAAGACAATAAAAAATATATTACTTAAGTGGGTGACGTATAGTGGTAATACGCGTTATGTCCTTAACCCAATATTTAATATATAAATTGAATTTGGCTTTTCACCAACTTACGTTTAAATCTTAAAGTAAAAAAAAACGCAATAGGCATTAAAATAAAAGGAAAGGAGAAGTTACTGAATTAATAGATTTTATTGATATTAATATAAAATTTAAATAAGAATTAATAGAAGCCAATTGATTGAATTTTTTTAAAGATAAAAATTAATAAAAAAGGAGAAAACAAAAATGGACTAAAAAAGTAAGACG
>CM063505.1:144371252-144413752 GCA_032207245.1 Pardosa pseudoannulata
ATTCCTACGAAAAGTTTGAATGAAAGAAATTCGATCTACAGCGATATGAAAGCATACTTCCCTTTACAGAATAATCTTACAAAACTCAACTTGATTATTAGACTAACATCCGAAGTAACATCCAGTGTATAAAATGAGAAAATTGTTATAATATGAGATTATTGTGTTTTCTCCTAAATGGTTTATTGGGGCCAACAATTTTCTCCAAAAATGGCAGTTAATGACTGAAATCGTCATATCCGGTTTTGTAGAACAGAATCCCAATAAAGCCTGTTTAGAAGAAAAATAGGGTTGAATTTTTAGAGAATTTTAGATGCCATAATTATGCTATATTTTAAGAAAAATCTAAAAATAACTTTACATCTTAAATCCCTGGAAGGATGTTTAATTTTCTCTTGTGTACCTAATGTTAAAAATCATGAGCTGAATTTAACATGTATAACTTTAAGATTTTTTTTATATTAAGTGACGATTATTATAGTAATTTCTACTATAATTATAGTAATAAGCACATTAGTGTTTATATCATATTATTAATAATTAATAATTATTAATAATTATTTATTATGATGGATAATTTTAATACCGATAATGGAAACGGTTTAACTCTTCGAACATTAATTAGTTGGAAGTAATTTTATTAGACATGAGAAATAGCACTCATGTGGTATGCATTTGTCTAATTAGACTGAGTATCTTCCCAATAGTTGAATTTTTTAAATTAATTATATTATTTTCGTAATAACTGAGTATTAGATTTCCTACACTTCATGTGTTTTAGTAAATAGAATAGTATACATATTAGTTTCTAATACACAACTATAATTTAGATTTTACCAAGATCATAGTGAATCATGCTGCAGACTTTAGCATAACTGTACAGGAAAAAGACATGCAGAAGAGAAATAAATTCAAAGTGAAATTTATTAAGTAGCACACTCCAAGAATGTAGGTCTTATTAATCTGAAATATAACAATCAATTAGTATTTTTGCTGAACCGGTTTAGCAGTTCAATTAAACTAAACTTTTGCAGAACAGGACTGATAACTCAATGATCTTCCAATAATTATATCTTTATTTCATAAATAGTATTTATTATTTCATAAATAAATTTTATTAAGAAATCGACATTATAAAAAAAATATAAATCAATGCAGTATATTTGGATTGTAAATATTAATTCCCCTATTCCTTATGAAATATTAAACAATTTGTAAGAGAATGAATTATTTCCACATAATATAATAAAATTCTCGTCCTATCAATTAGCTGAAGAACGGTTATTTCTCTCTTAGATTAAGTCTCTAATTAAACGATTAGTTGATCTGATATGAATTTTAAGGAAATATATCTTCTAAAAACATGTTAAGATTAGAGTTTCATGAGAATGCAATTCTCTCTAGAATATGATCCTTCCACGAAATTTATATGGAAAATGTTTCTACTCAATATTATTTCTCTAATTTAGAAAACTACCTTCTGAGAATAGGTATGTTGTAATTTTTCGATATCTCCGAATATTTCAAAATAAGACATATCTCAATCAGATTCGCTACTATTCTGTTAACGTTCTTCAACACGTTATTCCCAGGATCTCTCATCCTAAGCATATTATTGGAAATCGGTGTAAAGATCAATTTAACAATGTCTCATTTGCTCAAGAATATTATCTTCTGAAATTTAAACATGTATTCAGTACTGTAACAGCTATTAATTGATTAACTAGTATTAAATTGCACCTGGTGGAAATAATTTTAACAACTTTTTCCTTCATATCTTGTTCTTTTAATTCTATATTTTTAATAGGGGTAATGATAATAACTGGCAAAACACTACCTAACTTGTTATCAGTAAATAGGTTTAAATGATATTAAACCTGAATTACTATGAAATGTATGTTTAACTATTATTTATATTTCAATCAAAAATATACTATATATTTCTGAATATCTAAATTATTTTAAACCAGAATCTTCCATTATATGATCAGTGATATCTAACCTTTGAACCACTTAATTAAAACTGCTATGTCAGTTCAAGAATTAGGGAATAAATTGACTGTTAAAAATTGATATACTTTTCTAATCAACAGTTAGATGTAATTAGATTTATATATCTAAGTGTTATTTTAATAAAATTTATTTTGAATAAAATTGAGTTTATATAAAAATTAACTAATTTATTCTTAATTTCAAATCTTTAAATATTTATATATAAAAATTTCTTTAAAAAAACCATTTGTTTCTCTTTGAATTGTGCAATGTAGGCTGTCATACAGATGCCAATGTAGAAAAGAAATGTATAGAAAGTAACAGAAATTCAGTCTTGACCCATTGTTATACCATTGTTTTTTTCGAACCAGGAACGATAAAATTGAGTTAAATTTCAATGTTCTATTTTCTGATACTAAGCTGATTTTTAAACAAGTAATCTGAATGCATATTAAAAAAATTGTATTTTTAGTACAAAATGTTGGGAAAAATGAATTTGCTGTAGTTTCTGATGCCACTTGGACAAACCAGGCATGGTATGAGCAATACGCTGCTATATTAAAGCAAACGAATGTGCCTTCCGTTTCCAAGAGTAATCCTAGAGTGAAAGAGATACTTTGATAAAATATATACTTGTAATTTAGAAACAGGGGCTGTTCAGTCTTCATAAAAGACTTACTATTTAATTTTAATTATTTATCAATTTATAATAGTTGTTTTATTTTTATTTTGTATAGCTTCTGTTCTAACGGTTTTTCTATTTCAATAGATGGCATCACTATGTAACGGTTTTTTATTGTTTTGTTTATTTTTAGTATTTAAGAAAAAGAAAAATGGCTGTTAGCTTGTTATTCGGTTGTGTGGAACTCTATTCATTTTTGTTTGTTTTTCCATTCATATTCAGTGTTAGACGTGTTTTAAAACCTAATTCACAAATTCTAAATTAATTTTGTAGACCTTCATCGTGATGTGTTTCATCATTAAAGACAGTTTTATTCGACAATAGACTTCTGTTTTGTTTCATCATTTCGATTTCTACAGATCCTTCATATTAAATTCAAAGGGATAAAAAGAAAAGGTAAGAAGCAATTACCTGATTCGATTATTGATTACTCATTACTGTTGAACATTTATAATAACTGACTTAGAAAGAAATCAAATTTCAAGATTCTTGGTTACTCGAAATAAAATACTTTCTATTCAAAAGCCAAGCAGAAGATCCATAGCCTTGTCCTACCACCTCCAGAGGTATCATTGGACAACTTAGAGGACATTGCGACCACGAACATATTTTACGTGTCCAGTCACCTTTGAAGAACTTGCGGGATCTTAGGCCAGCTCGAGTTCTGAACCCACAATCTTCCATTTTTGAGATCGTTGTCATTGCTGACTGAACTAACGCGGCTCAAATGAACTCTTGACAGATATAATATTTGAATTACAATTTGAATTCTCAATATGTATTTATTAAGTAGAATTTTATTGTTTGTTAATATATACTTAAATAAAGTGCACAATCACGTAAAACAATATTTTACGTAAAAATTCCCATTGCTCTTTTCTTAAGAATTGTTTAAAAATTACAATATTTTTTCTTACAAAATGTTTTTAGTACAAAATGTTGTGAAAAAGAAATTTGCTGTAGTTTCTGATGCCACTTGGACAAACCAATCACGATTTGAGATATACGCTACTTTATTAAGGCAAACGAATGTGCCTTCCGTTTCCAAGAGTAATCCTAGAGTGAAAGAGATACTTTGATAAAATAGACGGTGGTAATTTAGAAACAGGAGCTGTTCAGTCTTCATAAAAAACTCACTATTTAATTTTAATTATTTACTATTTTAAAATAGTTTTATTTTTATTTTGTATAGTTTCTGCTCTAACGGTTTTTTATTTCCACAAATGGCATCACTATGTAACGATTTTTGTTTTGTTTGTTTTTTAGTATTTAAGGCCATGCAAAATAGCTGTTAGCTTGCTATTCGGTGTTTGTGTAACTCTATTCCTTTCTGCTTGTATTCCTTCATATTCAGCGTTAGAGATGTGTTTTTAAAAACCTAATTCACAAAATCTAAATTAATTTTGTGGACCTTCAATTCATCGTGATATGTTCCATAATAATAGTTTTATTCGACAATAGACTTTTCTTTTGATTCATCACTTCAGTTTCTTCAAGTCCTGTATATCAAATTCAAAAGGATAAAAAGAAAAGATAAGCAGCAATTACCTGATTCAATTATTGATTACTCATTACTGATATACATTTATAATAATTGACTTAAAAGGAATTCAAAATTCAAGATTCTTGGTTATTCGACGTAAAATACTTTCTATTCAATAGCCAAGCAGAAGATCCATAGCCTTGGCCAGCCATCTCCAGAGGTATCATTTGACAACTTAGAGGACATTGCGACCACGAACATATTTTACGAACTCCAGTCACATTTGAAGAAAGTTGGGGATCTTAGACCAGCTCGAATTCTGAACCCACAATCTTCCATTTATTAGATAGCTGCCATTGCTGACTGAACTAACGCGGTTCAAATGAACTCGTGATAGATATAATATTTGAATTACAATTTGAATTCACAATATGTGTTTTTTAAGTAGAATTTTATTATTTGTTAATATATACTTAAATAAAGTGCACAATTACGTAAAACAATATTTTCCCATTGCTCTTGTCTTAAGAGTTGTTTTAAAATTATAATATCTTTTCTTACCTATTTTCCCCAACTCCAATTTTCTTATCTTAAAACTCTTTTGAATATTAAGGTAAGAAAATAGGAATAAGAAATAGAAACAAAACTTTTAAAAATATATAGAATGTAACAGAAATTCAATCTTGATACCCATTATTATTTTTTTTCGAACCAGAAGCAATAAAATTGAGTTAAATTTCAATGTTATAGTTTCTGATATTAAGATGATTTTTAAACAAATAATCTGAATGGATATTAAAAAAATTGTATTTTTAGTAGAAAATGGGAAAAATGAATTTGTTGTGATTTCTGATGCCACTTTGACAAAAAAAGCACGAAATGTTCAATAATCTGCTGATATTAAGGAAAACGAATGTGCTCTCCGTTTTTATAAACAATCCTAGAGTGAAAGAACGATTTTTCGCAAATAGATGCTCGTAATTTAGAAACTGGGGCAAAGCAGAAGTTCCATAGCATTGGTCTGCCACCGCCAGAAGTATGATTCGAGTCATTAGAGGACATTGTGATCACTAACATATTTTAAGAGACACAGTCACCTTTGAAGATAGCAGCAGACGTTAGGCAGGCTCGGGTTCTGAACCAGCAATCTTCCATTTACTAGATCGTATTCTTTGTTAACTGAGCTAAAGCGGCTCAAATGAACACGTTATAGATACCATTCTTGAACTACATTCTGAAATCACAATATTTGTTTATTAAGTAGAATTTTATTATTCGTTAATATAAACTTAAATAAAATGCTCATTTAAAACAATATTTTCCGTAAAAATTCCCATTGATCTTGTCTTAAGCATTGCTTCAAAATGACAATGTCTTTTCTTACCTATTTATGCAATTACCTATTTTCTTACCTTAAAGTGCAAATGTGTTTTAAGGTAAGAAAATAGACATATTGATTTTTATTTTTTTTGTAATGCTTCTCTCCTACCACTATTTATTTATGAAATAATAATTACTATTTATTAAATAAAGATATAATTATTCTAAGACCATTCAATTATGAAGTTATTTTCTACAAAAGTTTAGTTTAATTGAACTGCTAAACCGGTTCAACAAAAATATTAATTGATTGTTATATTTCAGAATAAAATACCCTACATTTTTTGTAATTTAGATTTCCTACTAATACGTATTTATGAAATAATAATTACTATTTATTAAATAAAGATATAATTATTCTAAGACCATTCAATTATGAAGTTATTTTCTACAAAAGTTTAGTTTAATTGAACTGCTAAACCGGTTCAACAAAAATATTAATTGATTGTTATATTTCAGAATAAAATACCCTACATTTTTTAAGTGTGTTACTTAATAAGCTTCACTCCTAATTTACTTCTATGCTGCATGACGTTTTCCTGTAAAGTCTGAAGCCTCATTCCCTATGATCTTGATAAACATTACGTTATACACTGTCTGCCAATAAGTATTTGGACACCTATGCAAATGACGATATCTGCGGTGCTGAGGTATGTCACGGCCTCCGCCGGTACACACTGTAGGAAACAGCATCTTCATTAGTCGCATGGAAGATGCCGCGGCGTTCGGAGGTCTCTGATTTCGAGAAAGGTTTAATTATCGGGTATCACAAATGTGGCCGATCTTTAAGAGACATATCTAGCGATCTGAAGTACCCAAAGCGGTGATTGTCGGAATGTGACCCGAGTCGGAAGACCAACGAAACTGGGAGATAGAGACTGATGATTGCTGTCCAGAGAAATTCGGAAAAATCGCACCCAACCAATGCCCTCACCTGCGAGGAATTTCAACAGGCATCCGGGAGCATTGTTTCAATGAACACCATTTCAATTCAGTGGTATGGGGGTGTTTCTGCTGGTATGTACTGAGACACTTGGTCCCCATTCACGGTGAGCTAGCTCAACGATTATGCCTACTGCACTATGTTGGTTGACAATGTGCATCCTACGTTGAGGCAGTTTTACGGGTTGGACCCCTATTACTTTAAGGACGACAATGCCAGTTGTCCTGTTTCGAGGTTAACAAAGGTTTGGTATGGTGCCAATGGAGTTCATCGAATAGACTGGCCTGCCCAGAGACCAGACCTGAACCCTATCGAAAACTTCTGGGACGAGTTGGATCTCCTAATTAAGGAGTGCTCCACTCGTCCAAAATTGGTGAAGGAACTTGTATGTCTACTCCAAAACGAGTGGTAAACAATACAACTAGCTGTAGTACAAAGACTTGTGGAAAGTATGAACCTGAGGGTTCGCGCTGTAATTTGCCTCTCGTGGAGGCTCTACCAACTATTGATTTTTAACAAAATTAGTTTTTATTTTCTATCACAGGTGTCCAGATAGTTATTGGTAGACAATGTAATAATTGGTTATTAAGGAAATAATGCGATTAATTTAAAGAAATACAGCTATTGTGAACATACTTAGTCTAATTAGACAAATACATATCAAGTGAGAGCAATTTTGGATATCTACAAAAATTACTTCCAACTAATTAATATTTGAAGTGTTAAGTTGTATCCAACATCAGAGTTAAAAGTTATCTAATATTAGTATGACATATAATTATAATGTGCTTATAACTATAACGATAGTACAAATTACTATAATTATAGTGACATAATATACACAAGTTTAAAGTTAAGAAATGGTAAGAAAATATTAACGAAAAATAGAAATAAAATATTTAAAAGTATATGTTCTATAAAAATAATAAAATTAAATTCTACATACATGTCATTTGATTTCCTGTTCAAACAATTACTCAAGTAAAATATATATCGAGACGAAACATAATGCTCATTTAAGTTTAGAAATATCTGATCTAATAAATGCTTGAAATATTGATACAAAAGTCGATATGAACAACGATAGTTTAAAATTTCGAATTCCATCGCTTCGGGTGGTAACTTAACAAAAAGTACTTATATTTCTCTCCCAGCTACAAATACAAATAACTGATACTCGATAAAGTAATGGCAGAATAAAAAAAATTCTCAAAATTCCAAAGAAGTTCGCTTCAGGGGGTACTTTACGTAACGGAAATTCAAGAAGGACCAGAGACATTTTCTCTAGTTATTTTATTCATGAAACAGGAAACGATATGCGCCCTTATTATAAATAAAAAGAGAAAAATTGTAAGTATGTTAAAAATCATTAAATTTTTATTTAAAAGCATCTTTCTAGTAAATTTTATACTCTTTTTCAGTTTATTAATAGGCAAAACCTGTATCATATTTCACGCTTAATAAGGGAAGATTTTGGTTATGAATGCAAAATGTATTTTAGAGTTTCATGGATGCGTAGTTATTCTGTTCACAATATAATAAAATTTTACGCCAAATAAGGATTTGTGTAGACTAAAAAAATATTTGAAATATAATCAAAATATTTAGATTTAGTTTCTTGAATTAATTATATGTTTTTGAATATTACTAGAAACTTATTTGCATTATGGGGACAAGAAAATGACAGAACTTGCGAAATGACAGAATTCTAAGTAAAATAATGCGATGAATAAAGAATATTTTAAAACTTAATAAATGTGTAGTTATCCCATTCACAATTTTATAAAATTTTACTCCAAATAATGATTTGAGTTACCTAAAAAATGATTTGTGTGAAATATATATTCGATATTTAATAATATTAAAATATATTAATATTAAAATATTTATGATGTTAATAATTTTATGTTTAATAATATGACGAACTATGACCTTATTGACATTAAGGAGACAATGGAATAAAAAAATGATGAAATGACATAATTCGACATAAAATAATGCAATGATGCAGAATATTTTAAAACTTCATAAATGTGTAGCTTTCCTGTTCACAATTTTATAAAATTTTACGCCAAATAATGATTTGAGTAACATTAAGAAATGATTTACATGAAATGAATTTTAAATATTTGAGTTTAGTATCTTAAAATAATTATGATGTTAACAATTTTATGTTTCCCAGAATTACTATGACCTTATTGGCATTAAGGAGACGCGAGAATGACCAATATCGAAATGACAGAATTCGACATAAAATAATGCAATGAGTGCAGAATATTTTAAAACTTCATATATGTGTCGTTATCATGTTCACAATTTTATAAAATTTTGCGCCAAATAATGATTTGAGTTACCTAAGAAATAATTTGAGTGAAATATATTTTAAATATTTCAGTTTAGTATCTTAAAGTATTTATGATGTTAAATTTTATGATTCCTAATACTACTATAATCTTATTGGCATTAAGGAGACAATGAAGTAACAGAAATGAAGAAATGTGAAATTGCAGAATTCGACATAAAATGCAATGACTGCAGAATATTTTAAAACTTTATACATGTGTAGTTATCCTATTCAAAATTTTATAAAATTTTATGCCAAAAATGGTTTGACTAACCTAAGAAATAATTTGTGTGAAATTTATTTTAAATATTTAGGTTTAGTATCTTAAAATAATTAGGATGTTAACAATTGTATGTTTACCAATATTACTATGATCTTATTGGCATGAAGGAGACAAGGAAATAACATAAATGACGAAATGACAGAATTCGACATAAAATAATGCAATGTACACAAAATATATACATAAAATAATGCAATGAATGCAAAATATATACATAAAACAATGCAATGAATGCAAAATGTCTTTAAAACTTCATTGATAAGTAATTATTTTTTCATAATTTAGTAAAATTTTAAGCAAAATAATGACTTGGGTAACCTAAAAAGTCTTTTGAGTGAAATATATTTTAATTATTTAGATTTAGTATCTTTAATTAATTAGGATGATTAACAATTTTATATGCTTCCTAATATTACTAGAACCTTATTTGCATTAAGGGGACAAAAGAATGACAGAAAGGACGAAATAAAAAATTGTACATAAAATAATGCAATGAATGCAGAATATTTTAAAACTTTATAAATGTGTACTTATCCTGTTCACAATTTTATAAAAATTTTACGCCAAATAATGGTTTGAGTAACCTAAGAAATAATTTGTTTGAAATATATTTTAAATATTTAAGTTTAGTATCTTAAAATAATTATGATATTAACAATTTTATATTTTCCAATATTACTATGACCTTAATGGCTTTAAGGATAGAAGAGAATAAGAGAAATGACGAAATGACAGAATTCCACATAAAATAATGCAATGAATGCAGAATATTTAAAACTTCATAAATGTTTAGTTATCCTGTTCACAATTTTATAAAGTTTTACCCTAAATAATGATTTGAGTAACCTAACAAATGATTTATGTGAAATATATTTTAAAGCATTTATGATGTTAACAATTTTACGTTTCCTAATATTACTATGATCTTATTGGCATAAAAGAGGCAAGGAAATAACATAAATGACGAAATAAGAAATGACAGAATTCGACATAATGAATGCAATGAATGCAGAATATTTTAAAACTTTATACATGTATAAAAATCCTATTCAAAGTTTTATAAAATTTTATGCCAAATAATGATTTCAGTAACCTAAGAAATAATTTGTGTGAAATATATTTTAAATATTTAGGTTTAGTATCTTAAAATAATTATAATGTTCCCAATTTTATATTTCCCAAAACTACTATGACCTTATTGGATTTAGGAGACAAGGAATATTAGAAATGACGAAATAACAGAATTCGACATAAAATAATGAAATGACTGCAGAATGTTTTAAAACTTCATACATGTGTCTTTATCCTGTTCACAATTTTATAAATTTTTATGCCAAATAATGATTTGAGTAACCTAAGAAATAATTTGAGTGAAATATATATTAAATATTTAGCTTTAGTATCTTAAAGCATTTATGATATAAACAATTTCATGTTTCCCAATATTACTATGATCTTATTGGCATGAAGGAGACAAGGAAATAACATAAATGACGAAATGCGAAATGACAGAATTCGACATAATGAATGCAATGAATGCAGAATATTTTAAAACTTTATACATGTATAAAAATCCTATTCAAAATTTTATAAAATTTTATGCCAAATAATGATTTCAGTAACCTAAGAAATAATTTGTGTGAAATATATTTTAAATATTTAGGTTTAGTATCTTAAAATAATTATAATGTTCCCAATTTTATATTTCCCAAAACTACTATGACCTTATTGGCATTTAGGAGACAAGGAATATTAGAAATGACGAAATAACAGAATTCGACATAAAATAAAGAAATGAGTGCAGAATGTTTTAAAACTTCATACACGTATAGTTATTCTGTTCACAATTTTGTAGAATTTTACGCCAAATAATGATTTGAGTGACCTAAGAAATGATTTGTGTAAAATATATTTTAAATATTTAGGTTCAGTATCTTAAAGTATTTATGATGTTAACAATTTTATGTTTCCCAATATTACTATGATCTTATTGGCTTAATAAGGACAAGAGAAATGAAGAAATTGGCGAAATGACAATTTTCCACATAAAATAAATGCAGGTGAATGCAGAAGTATTTTAAAACATCATAAATGTGTATTTATCCTATCATTCACAATTTTATAAAGTTTTACCCTAAATAATGATTTTAGTAACCTAACAAATGAATTTATGTGAAATATATTTCAAATATTTAGGTTTAGTATCTTAAAGTATTTATGATGAAAAATCTTTTATATGTTTCCCATAATTACTATGATCGTTATTGGGATTAAGCAGACAAGAGAATAAACAGAAATAACGAAAATGACAGAGATTCGCTGACATAAAATAATGCAATAGATGCAGAATACTTAAAACTTCATAAATGAGTAGTTAACCTGGTCACAAGTTTTATAAAATTTTACTCCAAATAAGGAATTTCAGAGAACCTAAATAAATTATTTGTGTGAAATATATTTCAAATATTTAGGTTTAGTATCTTAAAGTATTTATGATGTTAAAAATTTTATATTTCCCAAAACTGCTATGGCATTATTGGCATTTAGGAGACAAAGAATATTAGAAATGACGAAATAACAGAATTCGACATAAAATAAAGAAATGAGTGCAGAATGTTTTAAAACTTCATACATTGTAGTTACCCTGATCACAATTTATAAAATTTTAAGAAATAATGATTTGAGTAACTTAGAAATGATTGTGTAAAATATAATTTAAAAAATTTGTTCAGTATCTTAAAGTATTTATGATGTTTAATAATTTATGTTTCCCAATATTACTATGATCTTATTGGCATGAAGGCGACAAGGAAATAACATAAAATGACGAAATGCGAAATGATGACAGACTCGACATAAAATTTACAATGAATGCATAATATATTTTAAAACTTTATACGTGTGTAGTTATCCTATTCAAAATTTTATAAAATTTTATGCCAAAAATGGTTTGACTAACCTATATAAATACATTTGCGTAGAAATATATTTTAAATATTTAGGTTTAAATATCTTAAAATAATTATGATGTTAACATTGATATGTTAACCAATATTTCTTTGACCTTATAGGCATTAAAAAGACCAAGGAATGCCAAAATTACAAATAACAGAATTTCGTACATCAAATCATGCAATGTACACAAAATATAGGAAATACTAAAATAATGCAATAAATGCAAAATGTATTCTAAAACTTCATAGATAAGTAATTATTTATTTCACAATTTAGGTAAATATTTTAAGCAAAATAAAGACTTTTAACCTAAAAAGTCTTAAATATATACAAAGTCTTTATATATTCAGATAATTTAGATTTAGTATCTTTAATTAATATGATTAACAATTTTATATGCTTGCTAATATTACTAGAACCTTATTTGCATTAAGGGGACAAAAGAATGACAGAAAGGACGAAATAAAAAATTTCTACATAAAATAATGCAAAAAAGCAGAATTTTATAAAACTTCATACATGTGTATTTATCCTGTTCACAATTTTATAAAATTTTACGCCAAATAATGATTTGAGTAACCTTAGAAATGATTTGTGTAAAATATATTTTAAATATTTAGGTTCAGTATCTTAAAGTATTTATGATGTTAACAATTTTATGCTTCCCAATATTATTATGATCTTATTGTCATGAAGGAGACAAGGAAATAACATATATGACGAAATGCGAAATGACAGAATTCGACATAAAATGCAATGAATGCAGAATATTTTAAAACTTTATACATGTGTAAAAATCCTATTAAAAATTTTATAAAATTTTATGCGAAAGAAAGATTTCAGTAACCTAAGAAATAATTTGTGTGAAATATATTTTAAATATTTATTTTCAGTATCTTAAAATAATTATGTTGTTAACAATTGTATGCTTACAAATATTTCTATGACCTTATTGGCATTAAGGAGACAAGGGAATAGCAGAAATGATGAAATCACAGAATTCGACATAAAATAATGCTATGTATGCAAAATATATACATAAAATAATGCAATGAATGCAAAATGTTTTTAAAACTTCATTGTTGGGTTTTAAATTAACTCAGGTCACCAATTAGTAAAATTTTATGCAAAATTATGACTTGCGTAACCTAAAAAGTCTTTTGAGTGAAATGTATTTTAAATGTTTAGATTTAGTATCTTGAATTAATATGATTAACAATTTTATATGCTTCCTAATATTACTAGAACCTTATTTGCATTAAGGGGACAAAAGAATAAATAAAAGGACGAAATGACAAAATTTTACATAAAATAATGCAATGAATGCAGAATATTTTAAAACTTCATAAATGTGTAGTTATCCAGTTCACAATTTTATAAAATTTTACGTGAAATAATGATTTCAGTAACCTAAGAAAGGATTTGTGTGAAATATATTTTAAATATTTAGTAAAATGTTAAGTATATTAATTATGATGCTAACAATTTTATGTTTGCCAACGGTACTATGACCTTATTGGCATCAAGGAGACAAGGAAATATCAGAAATGACAAAATGACAGAATTCGACATAAAATAATGCAATGTATGTAAAATATATACATAAAATAATGCAATGAATGCAAAATGTCTCTTAAAACTTCATGGATGGGTAATTATTTCAGTTCACAATAAAGTAAAATTTTAAGCAAAATTATGATTTAAGTTTACCTATAAAATCTTTTGATTGTAATATATTTTAAATATTTAGATTTAGTATCTTGAATTAATTATTATAATTAAAATATTTATAGGTCCGCAAGATTAATATGATATTATTAATATTAAATGGACTAGGAATCTTCGAAATGAAAGAATTCGACAAAAAATAATGCATTTTATGCAAAATATATTGCCGAATATTAAAAATGTGTTTTAGAATTACATGGATGCTTATTTACATACTTCTACAAATAAAATTGTAGCAAAATAATGTGTTGAGTATTTTATAAATTAATTTATGAAAAATGTATTTTAAATATTTGGGTTTCATATTTGAAAGTATAAACATTATATAGTTGAAATATCTTTTATACGTTTCAAAAACTCCTAAATGTTATATAGTTACAGCCTTAATAGCACGGAAAAATGCAAAAACGTGTACCCCATTTCACACATTATTTTAAATACACGATGTATTTTAAAATTTTATGGAGGATTTACTATGAAATTTATATCCTAGTAAATGTGATAATAATATGAGTATTTTAGAAATTGATTTTTGCGAAATATCTTTCAAACGCTTAAATTTAATATTTTAATGTACTGAGAGGACATTGGATAAATATATTTTATGTCCCAAAAGTATCATGGTCATGAAAGCACACAGTCAAAATTGCGTATCCCATTTCCCAATTTATTAAGACCGTAGATGTAGATAAATATAAAATGAAGACTAAAATTTTAAAGATGCATTTTTACTAAATTATTATAGGAAATGCAGAACTTTTATATACTACTTCAGTAATTTAGGAAATACTATTTTCAGTAATTTAGAAAATAATCAAAGAGCAAAATAATGTTTTGAGATATTAAGTAACTAATTTATGCAAGATATATTTTGAATGTTACGTGTATACACATATTTTCTAATATAGACATTAAAACTTTTGTCATTTTAAACTAACCAAAATTTTAAAATTTGTGAAACAGAAATATGTAATGGAAGTCAGTATCAAGGTGCCTAGATTAAGTGCAAAAAATGACCCAAAGAATGGTAACATTTCATCAAATTTGGCTTTGTGTTTATAAAAAATATAATGTAAAGAAAAAGGAATAGAAAAAATGTAAATTTTTATACGTCTATCTTGTATTCCTTTAGTTCACTTTCAGTAAAATGTCTTAGCCGTTGATTACACATATTATCTCTGGATAAAATGGAAAAATGATCATAAGAGTACAGGAGTCCTACTATCAGCAGAAGTGTGCAACACTGAACATATACACGCACACACACATATATCTCTATAATATGTATGTGTGTATATATAATATATACACATGTATATATATGCGCGGGTGTGTACAAACACATATATCTCTATAATAAATACATGTGTGTATATACGATATATATACACATGTACATATGCTTGTGTGTATATACTAAATAGTCAAGAAAACTGGTACCAATACAGGCCTAATATTGTGTAATGTCCTCGAGAGCAAGCAGAAGTACCGCAAAAGGACGCAACTTGGACTCGACTAATGTCTAAAGTAGTGCTTGACGCTATGAATCCTGCCGGGCTGTCCTTAAATCCCTAAAAGTACTAGTGGAAATCTCTTCTAAATATCCCGTTGCAAAGCATCTCAGATAAGCTCAATAATGTTCATGTCTGGGGAATTTTGAGACTAGCGAAAGTTTTTAATATCAGAAGAGTGTTTCTGGAGCCACTCTCTCAATTCTGCAACTGTGGAATGACGCATTGTCCTGTGCAGGTGATCGGATAGGATGATTACATACATGTCATCAGTCAGAGTTGTATCTAGACATGTCCTCATATTATTAGAGTTGTATCTAGACATATCAGGATCCCCATATTATTCCAACTTCTCTCGTCCCATACCATCACAAAGCCTCCATCAGCTCTACAAGTACCTTGTTTACATGCAGATTCCATAAAAGCATGAGGTTGTCTCCATACCCTCATACGTCCATCAGCTCGATACAATTTGAAACGAGACATTCGTCACATCAGACAAAGTATTTTCAGTTATCAATAGTTCAAAGTCGATGTTGACGGGCCCAGAAAAGCATTTGTCATGCTGTCATCAAGAGTACACGAGTGGGGTTTCAGTTCCGAAAGCCCATATGGATGATATTTCTTTCAATAAATCGCACGCTGACACCTCTTGATGGCCCAGCATCGATATCTGAAGGAATTTGCGGAAGTATTGAACTTCTGTCATGTTTAATGATTTACCCCAGTTGTCGTTAGTCTCGGTTTTTTCCAGACAAAGTGACATATGAGATTTGATGTTTTGCCAATTTACCGATAATTACGATACACTCGTGAGATTGCTGTACGGTAAAAATCAAATTTGATGACTACCTAGGAGACTACCTAGGAGAGGTCCCATCTCTCGTGCGTCGACTATAGCACCAAGTTCAAAATCACTTAAATCTTGATAATATGCCAATGTTGCTGCAATAACTCATCTAACAATTGTGACAGACAAATGTTGTCTTATATAGGCGTTGTTGACCACAACACCGTATTTTGATTGGTTCCTTATATCTTTATTTCCATAGGACGTATATAAAAATGTGCTAGTTTTCTATTGTTTATATTGTTACGTACTTCAAAACAGGGTTAGGGGATTGAATGGACTTTGAGAAAGACTACAAATGATTTTCGGAGGTTAAAGTGAAGACCTTACACTTCGCTAGGTACTACGTTAAACCCAATTACCTTGAAAACAATGATTTATTGGCAATCACTTCAAAAATACAATGTTATTGCGGAACAACTCGAGCACAATGCCGCGGGCTCACGTACTCTTTTCCGAATCAAACAAAACGGAAGCACCGGTGAAACCCAACACACTGTGCTTACTTCTTACACCAAGATATCCACTTAACGACTCTACTCTGTTTGGGACTCTGTCTGCCTTATATAGGCCCGAAGAAACTGCTGGGATATTCCAGAAACCGGAACCGGAAGTTGTCACTTGACCCACCACTTGGCAACACTTGGCGAAGAAATTGGCGATGACCTTGGTGACAAAAATAGGTTGCTAAAACTGTAGCCAACTAGCCGAC
Organism: Pardosa pseudoannulata; assembly: GCA_032207245.1. Taxonomy (NCBI): domain Eukaryota; kingdom Metazoa; phylum Arthropoda; class Arachnida; order Araneae; family Lycosidae; genus Pardosa; species Pardosa pseudoannulata. Next base: position 144,388,116 of record CM063505.1, read on the forward strand.
TCGTTGGCTACAGTTTGGCAACAGTTTGGCTATGGGTATCTCGCCAAATTGGCGAGATACCCATAGAGTCCCATGCTAAATTTACTGCTCGCTAAACAAATTCGTAACAATATATTGTATACTTGTAGCTTGATAAATAATCTACTTTTATTTTTACTTACTTACATTAACTTGAAGCTTTTGGTTGCAATCTGTCTTGTCTAATTGCATGAACTACTCTTATTGATTTTAAGCCCATTTATGTTTTCTAAGGTTATTCTGATTTACTGGTGTAAGGGAATGTTCACTCCTGATAAAATGATGATTGGGAATAATTGGATAAAATGATTTTGAGGTCATTATCCTCTCACACCTTTTAAGGTAAATCAGATCAGCTATACTAACTTATTCTCAATTATCATATTTTTAATTTTGGTCTGTTATTAATATAACTATATATGTATATATATATATATATATATATATATATGTATATATATATATGTATGTATGTATGTATGTATGTATGTGTGTGTGTGTTCACAATTTTAACAAACTAAACTGAGGAAATTTTCTCTTCGAATTTAGAATTAAAAATAACTTAAAAACAAATACAATCACTTAAAGGTAGCATTTTCCTAGTAATAAAGTCACACATTCATTTTAGAATAAATCCGGTGACACTAAATGAAGTAAACATGTTATTAATCAAATGCCCTAGTTTTAACTTTAAATATTCATTGCAGAATAAATGAAAACATTTTAATACGAAAAGTATTATACTTTGTAGGAAATGAATGATACCCCCAGGGTTTAAGTGGTAAAGGGATTCTCCTAAAAATGGTTTTCTTTTCAAAGGCATAACAAATGAATGAAATGAATCAATAGTTATGTGACGGTTTGATGTAAACTTTGTTCATGCAACTATATTAAGTTTGGAGTCAATAAATATTTATTATAAAGCATCCTATTTTCGTTTAATCATAAAATTGCTAAATCTCCTTGATTTATATATTTTTTTATTTTTTAAAAAGTCTTTAAAAAATATAATTTTAATTTTTAAAGAAAAGTTATATATTTAAATATCATATACGTTTGGTACAACTTTTACCGATAAAATAATATTAATGCTATGTATATATATATATATATATATATATATATATATATATATATATATATATATATATATATATATATATATATATATCTATATATATATATATATATATATATATATATATATATATATAGGATAATATATATATATATATATATATATATAAATATATATATATATATATAATTAAATATAATATAAATATATATATATATATCTATATCTATAAATATATATATATATATATATATATTATATATCTATATCTATATATATAAATATATATATATATATATATATATATATATATATATATATATATCTATATATATATATATATATAATATAATATATATAAATATATAAATATATATATATATAAAATATATATATATATTTATAATATATATACGTAAATATATATATATATAAATATATATACATATATATATAAATAATTATTATATATATATATATATATATATATAATATATATATATATAATATATATATATATATATATATATATATAATATATATATATACTATATATATATATATATATATATAACAGATATATATATATATATATATATATATATATATATATATATATATAATATATTATATATATATATTATATATATATATATATATATATATATATATAAGAATTATATGATATATATATATATATACATATATACATATATATATATACATATATATACATATATATGTATATATATATATGATATATATATGCATATATATAATATTTATGTATATATATATATATATATATATATATATATATATATATATAATATATATATATATATATATATAAATATATATTATATATATATATATATATATTCTGAAGCTAGAACAAGTCGAGAAGTGGGGAAACAAATCAGTTGTGTAGAGCTTGCACACAAGTATATTATTATCATTTTCAACAAATGTAGAAGTAACTAATACCAACAAAAGTGCAAAGAACTTAAAAACCATTTATTTTCTCATAAAAAAATAGAATTTTGGCCTGATCTTACTGACATTAACTCGTCATTTAATTATAGCGAATTGGGGGTAATCGTAAAATCGTGGTTAAGATCTCAAGGAGTTCAATTGCATAGCTTTTAATCTACGGTTATTTCTAATCAACTGTTATTCAATATACCCTTGATTTGTCACATGCACACTTTTCATTTAAAATGAGATGTCATTATTAGGGAAAAATAAATTTAGATTTATTTTAGTGTAACCATTCTCGCGATTTAAGGTATGCATTTAATTTTTTTCTTACAGTTCTTACATTTGCTAGTGACAAGACAAAAATTTAACAATTACATAAAACACTCATCAAAAATTAAAAATTAACTCTATTTTTTGCTCTCTTATTAAAAATTATGTCATGCATAACTTGAAGAATTATCCACTGTATGGAAATTGCTTAAATAAATCTTTCAATACAAACCTCCCAAATATACAATGATTTCTCACATGGATTAAAATGATGTTTTGGTTTGGGGAGCTGCAATTTAATGTTTTGCTACGCTATACCGGGTCATTCTGCTTAAATTCCATTCCAAACATTCATGGCAGTAGCAAAATTCGTACCCCCGAATTCCGGTATTACATAGTAATACCCTACCATTCGACCATCGTTCGGTATACATTAACACGAAGCTAGAGAATCCAACATAGCCTGTACTCAACCCCTTTAACGTAAACACATATTAAGGGCCGGTCTCACGAAAGTCGTTTAACGGCTAATCGCTATTAATTACTGTTTAAACTCAAAATTGCGTCCCACTATTGGTTGGTGCAATGGGTTAATCACGGTTAATCGTTTAACGACTTTGGTGAGACCAGGAGACCAGCCCTTAATGAGGTACGAGGCGGTTTTGTGTTTCTATGTGAAATTTTTTAAGTACACATCGAGATCCGAAATGTTATGCTCCTAAAAAATATTTGTTCACTAACTTTGCCAAATGGAAGTTTCAATTATATAAGAAACTAAACTTGTTATATCTGACAGAAAATTTATTAAAATTGTTTACTATCACATTGTCTTTAACACTCCTTTCCTACGAAATGAAGATCAATAAAGAAAATACAAATCCCCATATAACAACACTTAAAACTTTTGTTTTAAACTATATTTTCAGTTTTATCCTTCATTGCCAACTTATTGTAGCCAACTCTCCATTGACCTAAATCGATCTATAACAATCCTTAAGGATTTTGTTAAGAATAGAATCATCTTTGGAATAAAGTCCAAAGAGCGTTAAAGCTTTATTCCTAATGACCGAATAACAATTATTTTCAATCAAGAAACTAATTGGTATATGAAAATTTAAATGTTTATTGACAATCGATTATTTCATTGCAAAATTTTAAAAGTTTTTGATTTAATAATACATTTTATTATCTGGTACCATCCAATAGTTTCTTTAATAGTCGGATATAAAATACATCCGATCAACAGCAATCCTTTAAAGTGTGTAAAATAGTTATTAAAAATTAGATTGATATTTCATGCCGTAAACTTTAGAAGACAATTCCCTGACTAAAAATATATCAACTGTCGTGTAGTCCTCTTTTTTATTTGAGTATTAACCTGTGATCAAATATATAGTGAGATTTTATTTCGATTGCGTAGTGTAAAAGTATTTTAGTACTAAATTTAACCACAGGTTCTGAGAAACTACAGACATAAGATATGAAAATAAACTAAAAGCTAAATTACAGCATCAGAAACTAGCTTAATATAAGAAAAAGTAGATTTATTATAATATATATATGCATCTATGTACACACAAACTGATTCTAATTTTCGTAAAATATGTTTTATCAATACCTTCTAAATTAGTACTGACAATAATGTTTCAATACTTAAGTACTTATGTAAATATAAGAGAGAGGACCTAATCTCAATTTCAAAAGGTGTGTAAAAGAGGGTATCTATAGATCTTCCGTCGGTCTGGTCCGGGGATTCCTCCTGAGTGTTTGGGTGCGGCCATGCTATTTTGATACAGGAACACTTCCCGTCGGACTTTTTCCTCGTCTCGACTATCGAACACCTTCTAGATTTTAGATTTTTCTTTTTTTATTAATTTCATCCTTGTCAACTCTTCCTTCTTATCGTCCAATCGGAATAGTTGTAAGAATCTAATTGGTCTGCTTAAACCCCAATTTGAGACCGCCAACGTGGAAAACCTTACCCCTTCTAATTGGGAGCTGTTCCTTTGGGACTCATAAATAACTCCACAAAGGTACATTCTTATTTAATGTCAAGTACGGAGACGGGATTCTAATCTGGGACTGGGATCAGAACCCCGCCCGAGACCACCGAACAAGACAACAATATCCGTAGAATATACTTTTATGGTTCTCGGTCTTTTTACAAAGATGTGATGAGGTCAGATTTAGATCCCAAGCATTTTACTTCTTGTATGAATGAATCAATTATATAACTGATATAAATCGCTTCATCACATCAACAAGTAAAATGCTTCCATCAGTTATTTAAATTTCAATGAGGTGATTTTTAAAGGCAATATGCTGAAAAATTAAGATAAATTTATTTCAAAATATTATGTCATTATTTGTGTTCTTCAACACTTAAGTTTTTAAAATTTTATTTTAACTTGTTTTTTTATTGAAACATCTAGAGGAACAATTACCATTAGTAAAAAAATTTCGTTTGTGTTTGCATGCGAATTATAATTCATATATAGCCATTATTTTTCAAAATGCTCAGTTTCTAATTTTCTTCATCACCAGGATGCCTTACCGCTTAATAAAGCATTTTATGCATAATAAATGCTGACTATAAATGTGATAAATTCTAAATATAAATATGTGTATAATAAGTAAAATAGTTATAAGTTCCAAATTGGATACAATTTTAATTTTAGCATACTCATCCCGAAATTTATTTTCCCATTTATCATTGTTGAATGTAATATTCATTATTCTATTTTTAAATTAATTAAATAATAAATTATTTAAACTTTGTTCTTTTATCAAAGAGTGTAAGACGCTGTATAAATCTTGTATAAATCTATGTATAGATAAATATTTATACAGGTAAACTTACATGACGGTCTTCCACTATTATATGCGTATGTCTATATATAGACGTACTGTTATACGATGAAAAATTAAATATACCAGCAATTCCAATGTGTGATATTTGCATTAACTGTGATTAAATCACTTTTAAGCATAAAAATAAGCTTTGCATTAATATTTATAGCGTTACTTTGAAAAGCTAATTATGGGGAAGAAACTCTTAAAATTTGAAGCTTTTAACACTTAAATAGGATGATGCTGAAGATTTTTGCTTGAGAGGAAATCACAATTTTGGGAGCTTTCCACGCAATTTGTCATCTCAGTTCATTATTGCCTTGCAAAATTTTAAAAGCTTTTAGACTTAATACATTTTAGTATCTGGTCAAATCGAATAGCTGCTGTAATACCCTTTTATAAAACGCATCCAATAAACAGCAATCTTTTAAAGCAGTTCATGGAAAATAACTATTAAAAATTAGATATTTGATGCCGTGAAATTTAAAAGATATTTCTTGTATCAAAATGAATCAACTAGTACAGTGGACTCCGATTAATGTGATCAGTTTGGGACACTGTGATTTTGATAATAATAACCGATTGATAACAATAAACGATATGCAAAGTTAGATAAATTTGCCCACCCCTTTAATTCACACGTACTAAATTTCAAAAGAAAATGAAAAATCCCACCTTATTGTAAAAATAATAATGTTACGTTGGCCTAGTGTTTGAGTAAGAAAATAAAACTCAAGAAACCTATGAATAATAGGTCTTGATTAAATTATTTATAATTGTATAAATGCCTAAGGAATACAAATGAATCAACTTATCGTTTTGTTGATTGAAGACTGCTCTCGAGTCGGCGTCAATCCTGAAAAAAAATAAAAAGGCTCTATCTTCCAAAGAGGTTCATCCACACGCCACGGATGCCAGCCGTTCACCTTCCTCCTTCTGGAAAAACCTTGTCCGTCCAAAAAAAATCCGACCCTCGCGGAGACAAAAAAAGAGTCCACTCCAGAACGGCGGGGGGAGAGGGTCAAAATTCCCCAAAACGAACGGACACCTCTATTGGCTGGGAGAAGTCCGAAGTCGCTCTGCATTCAAACCGGTCCTGCCCCGGCATGTCACATTCGAAGACACACGGGGTGACCGAATGTAACTTATTGTTACACTTATATTTATGTACTGTGAAGCACGCTAGTTCGAACGTGCTCAAAAATTTAAAAAAAGTCAAACGCTAAAATTAAAGATACATGTGCCAATCGTAAAATAAACTTAACTATTTAATAAGGATAATATTTAGGTCTTACACACATTGCTACAAGGACAACTAATGCGGATTACCAGCGCACAGTGAACCACAACGGTTGTACAGGAGCTAAGAGATGATGCACACTACATTATATAAGCTGTATATAAACAATAGTATGAAGGTTACGTATTTAGTTTATCGCCAAGTGGCGGCGCCAAAGAAGTACTGGAAAGTCTTTAGTGCTGATTTGACGCTGTGATGCCGCTGCAACTGTTCATAATCATTTAAAACATAAGAATTGCATACATAATTAAAAAGATCGATCAATTGTGGACTGTCTACAATTTTTTTACGAAGTTCATTGATAAATTGTTCGTAATCATAATGAATCTGTCATATCGATTTAAAATTTCGATGTTTTGTTCTAATGTTAAATCATTTCGATTTCTTGCTTCCATATTGACAATCTGCAAGTAATCGAGTAAGGCATTAAATGTGAATACGCATTTCCGATAATAATGTGTTGCCTTCTGCTAATCTACCAACTATTGACTACCCGCAGGGTGTGCTTATTTCTGAAAAATTCCCTGAACATATAAAATAACCCCACTCCTTTGTTAATTAACCATTTCCCTGGGTTGAAGAGGAGAATTCTCGAAAATTCAAACAATAGCGAAGGAAAAGAAAAGAATGGGTTCCTTCTGAATATACCGAACGATGACCGAATGGTTAGGGTGCTGGCCTTTGGACCCGGAGTTCGTGGGTTCGAATTCCACTATGGCATGGATGTTCTTAGCCATTCGGAATATGCTTTAAGCAGTAGGTCTCGGTCTCATTAGCCCTCGTGTTGCAAAAAGTAGACCGTAGCGCTCCCAAACAAAACCAAACCTCCTGAATATATTGGGAATATTCCTTTGCCAGTTAAAATGAGGTTTGAAAACTGATAACATTAACCGATGTAACGATCACATAAAGCGATAATGTTAACATACAAATGAAAAGAGAAAATCGGGACCAAGTGATTTCGATAACAATAAGAGATTCATAACATTAAGCGGAGACCACTGTAAAATATTATTTTCAGTTATTTAAAATTTCAATAAATCCGTTATAAAAGGCTATAAAAATTATTAAGATAAATCTATTTCAAAACAATATCTCTCATTTATAGACATTTTTACATATACTACTTCATTAGCAATATTTAAAATTTTGCATAGAAATAAAAATTAATATATTACATTGGCATTACGCTAGTTTTAATTTCCCACAGTCATATATTTCTTTTTTACCTTAAAATCAATACTATTTGAAAAGTACTTTATTTCTTGTAACACCAGTGCTCTTTATCATTGGCGCTTAAATAAAGATAATTTGACCGATTTATTTCCCTAACATAATAATCAGATAGAAATCATTGTTGATAATATGATTCGGTCCATAGAGAGTAAAAATAATTCTACCCAAAATGGCAAAATACAATAAATGATAATAAACCAAGAACCTTTATGTGAAAATAATCTAGTGATTATAATCTCCACCAATTGGTATAATGAAGTGATTTTATCCAACACGTTTGTAAACTAAAAACATGGGTTTTTTGAGGGCCAATTCCTTCATTATTTATTTTGCTTTACGCATTCGGTCATTTTTTTAAAATCCATTAAAGCACCTTATCGCTTCTCTGGAAAATAATCTGAGCTTTGGGAACAGTTAATACTTATCCCAAGTACCATTAAGAGGATCAAGTCTTATTGCATTATTTTCATTACCTTCATTCCTACCGAGGCATATTTAACTATTCCACCAAACTAGAGCTAATGTTCGCGTGTGTAGCTAGCCTTGTTAATGGGTCTGTTGTAAATATTTTAAATGGAATCTAATCCTGGGTAATACTTTACAGAAATGGGGTATAATTTTTAAATTAGGAGATGGGATTAATATTGTTCTTAATACTTTAAGCGTTGAATTAGTTTAAATAAGGTTTATATTCATTGATATCTGTGTTGAAAAAATATTCTTTTAATAGCAATGGATGCATATATTTTCTTGAGCTGAATATGCATGCATAAATTAAACAAAATAAATTAATGTTAAGTGCATTGTAAAGTAAAAAGTAGTACACATTATTTGCTGTTTACAATAAAATATGAGGTAAAGATAAGAAAGTATCATTATTTTTGTAAATTGCTAGAATAAAATCTTAAAAGAGGTATATTTTTCATCGACATAATCGTCTAGAATCTAAGGATACAATTTTCTTTACTTGAAAAAAATGGTTTCACCATTGGAACACCATGGCATGGATGTTCTTAGCCTTTCGGAATATGTTTTAAGCAGTAGGTCCCGGTCTCATTAGCCCTCGTGTTGCAAAAAGTAGACCGTAGCGCTCCCAAACCAAACTAAACGAAACCTTCTGAATATAATGGGAATATTCCTTTGCCAGTTAAAATGCGGTTTGAAAACTGATAAAATTAACCTATGTAACGATCACATAAAGCGGTAATTTTAACATACAAATGAATAGAGAAAATCGGGACCAAGTGATTTAGATAACAATAAGAGATTCATAACATTACCTGCAATCACATTAAGCGGAGACCACTGTAAAATATTATTTTCAGTTACTTAAAATTTCAATAAAGCCGTACTAAAAATTATTAAGATTAATCTATTTCAGAACATTATCTGTCATTTATAGACATTTTTTACATATACTACTTCATTAGCAATATTTAAAATTTTACTTAAAAATAAAAAGTAATATATTACATTGCCTTTACGCTAGTTTTAAATTTCCCAGAGTCATATTTTTCTTTTATACCTTAAAATAAATAGTATTTGAAAAGTACTTTATCTCTTGTAACACCAGTGCTCTTTATCATTTGGCTCTTAAATAAAGATAATTCGACCGATTTATTTCCCTAACATAATAATCAGATAGAAATCATTGTTGATAATATGATTCAGTCCATAGAGAGTAAAAATAATTCTACCCAAAATGGAAAAACACAATAAATGATAATAAACCAAGAACCTTTATGCGAAAATAATCTAGTGATTATAAGCTCTACCAATTGGTATAATGAAGTGATTTTATCCAACACGTTTTAAACTAAAAACATGTGTTTTTTGAGGGCTAATTCCTTCATTATTTATTTTGCTTTGCGTATTCGGTTTTTTTTTTAAATCCATTAAAGCACCTTATCGCTTCTCTGGAAAATAATCTGAGCTTTGGGAACAGTTAATACTTATCCCAAGTACCATTAAGAGGATCAAGTCTTATTGCATTATTTTCATTACCTTCATTCCTACCGAGACATATTTAACTATTCCACCAAACTAGAGCTAATGTTCGCGTGTGTAGCTAGCCTTGTTAATGGGTATGTTGTAAATATTTTAAATGGAATCTAATCCTGGGTAATACTTTACAGAAATGGGGTATAATTTTTAAATTAGGAGATGGGATTAATATTGTTCTTAATACTTTAAGCGTTGAATTAGTTTAAATAATGCTTATATTCATTGATATCTGTGTTGAAAAAATATTCTTTTAATAGCAGTGGATGCATATATTTCCTTGAGCTGAATATGCATGCATAAATTAAACAAAATAAATTAATTTTAATTGCATTGTAAAACAAAAATTAGTACACATTATGTGTTGTTTACAATAAAATATGAGGTAAAGATAAGAAAGTACCTTTATTTTTGTAAATTGCTAGAATAAAGTCTTAAAAGAGGTAAATTTTTCATCGACTTAATCTTCTAAAATGTTAGCATACAATTTTCCTTGCTTGAAAAAATTGGTTTCCTGGAAAAAAAAGTAAATATCTCTTTGTATTTTAATTTAACAAATTACCTGCCCTGTGATAAGTTTCTAATTCAAAGGTATTAAGTATATCATACATTCTGAAAATATACCGATGACTGAAAATTGCTATCTGTATGAAGCAGCACGTAGAAATCTTATTCTTCAAAATTTGCTGATATTTCAAAATATTATAAATATTATAGGAAACTATAGGACTAACAAATTAAGACACTCTTCCGAAAATGTACATCTAGCTGACACAGTGAAATACTATACAGGCATTAATGGAGAAAGAACCCTTTGTACTATTAGATCATATTCTAACTTTTCATTCAGTGAGCCAAAAATTTATCAAAACCGAAGCTATGGTGATTAGCTTAGAGGATCATCTTTGTTTCTATAAGTGACTCGATGTAAATCTAATTTAACTTCTATGTAATAGTAAAGAATACACGCGCTCTACGGCTTATGATCTTACAGTATCTAGTGACCTGATACCCGGCTAATATGTAGTTAGTGTTCGAGCTACTATTTCAGGATCATGTGTTGGATTTAAAACTCGCATGCCAGGTTTCTAAAGGCTGGGTAGTTGTAGATTAAAAATTGTGGTCAAAAGCCCTCTCGTTGAAATCCCTAAAAGAGACAGCTGCGAAATCATGAGGTTAAAAATCCTCCTTTTTGACCTCATTTTGTTTTTTGTTTTCCAGCACATTTGTATTATTCCCTTACACCTTAAAGTGGATGATTTCTCATGAATTGTCTACGATTTTTAATTCCAGTCTCTAATGATTTTAATTGGTGTTTTTTTTTATATCCTCTAAATATACTTCCAAGTCTCTTTCATGGATATTTTAAAGAGTTTGAAGGAGATTTACATTTATTGCATCGATATATTGAAAACGTTAACCGTGAGGAGCAAATTCCAAATGTTATAATAAGAAAAAATCACACAAAGCTATATCATGTGAATACGCAGCTTGTCGGTTCTTGTTTCTTGAAATCTTGAACAAAATGTCTCAAATAATGCACTCATGTTCAATATTAAGAGAATACTGAAGGGCAGATAGTGAATCCTTGGTTCTCTGCAAATAAACGCAAGACAAGTATTGGTGGTTATGCTGAATCATGTATCGTGTGTCTTAGGTCCTTCGTGGGTCTTGGGCAACCTTATCTAGGCTTTCTCTCAATCTATAATGTGTTCTTGAACTGTTTGCATACGTTGCACATGACGCTAAGCGATAAATAAAACTCTCTACAAATCTGGAATTAAGACTAGCTTGTGTATGTCCCCGCCACAATTCACCAGCACGTTCCATGACCTAAGCGTTGGTGGTTACTCATTTCTACTGTTAGAATTTGAATTTAACCAATTCTTACAAAAAAAAATTGAATGTAACCTATTGTTAAAAAAATGTACACCGAAAAATTGGGTAGTCTGTGCTATGAACGAAATACGTTTTTAACACACTCGTTTTTAATTCCTGTTCATCTACTGGCTAAGCCATACTCACATGTACACGTATGTATTAAACGTACAAGATTTTCAACCTTTGACTCGAAGCAGTCATTTTACATTTCGTTCAGTTCTTTTCGTGAAATTTGACAAAGTAATCAAATTCTCTTAATTTGAAGAGTAGAGATGCATTTTGAGGAAGTGCATTATCGTGAAATAAAAACTAAGACATTTCTCTTATTTTAGATATTTCCAATGAATTACTCCACGTGAACCCGGAAAACACTCAAATAATAAGCTTTATTTAGAGTTTGTCAGGGTGTTGAAAATTCATAATACTACCAGGACAGAGATAAACGGTAAATACAAGCTTAGTTTTCAGTTGATTTGAACGAAAATATTTGATAAAAGTATACAAATGATTATTAACGTATGTATTTTCTCAATACGTTTGATAACAATAATATCCTGTCATTAAGATATCATGTCTAACATGAGTTTATATAGGTCATTTTAAAGGAAAATTGTCTTCAATGCTTCGTAAAAAAGGTTATAATTCAGCAGCTTTATTATAGAAGTTTTCTAGATCAGGTTGCGATTTTGGGGCTGGAGACGGCCTAAGATACTCCTTGTTCGTTAAATATCACTGGGGCAACTAAAATTTGTTCGTGGTCACAATGTCCTCTGAATTCTCAAACGATACCTCTGGGGTGGCTAGCCAAGCCTGGGGGCTTCTTGGTCCATACTTCTAAATTACGAGGACCCACCGGGGGTAATGTCACTTAGCATATCTTAAGCTACACGTGCTTCCCGAAAGGTGCTGAATGGGTAACATCTTCGCAGCCCTGTATTGGCATAAATTAGTATAGTTCCTGTATTGCTAGTAGCGTTAGGAAAAACAGATTTTTAGATCATCCTTCTATAAATATCATTATTATTCACTATCATTGGAATATCGTTATCTTAAATTGAAGTATTCCGTGAATCTATATCTTGCATAAGATTTTTTAATAGTCATTTAAATCTTCCTACATATAATTAAAATTTTAAGTGATAAATTACTTTTATACTAAAAGTTACCAAATCTTATTATATTTTAAATTACTACTAATCCATAGCAATAGTGTTAAACATACAACAATCTTTTAAAATATAACAAGTGTTTTTAATAATTTACTTCTAATAATTCGTATCACTTGCTATTAATAAAAAGGATTTAAGACTTATAATTGGTTTCATATATCACGAAATAATGTAATTTGTATTTTAAAGACTTTTTTCTTCATTTGTCTTTATAAGTTTTATTTAGAAAAGAAAAGTAGTCTAATTATGACAAGCAAAATAACCTTACTTTTCAATTTATATCAACATTTGAAGATGAAATGCATTACTTTAAAGACTAATTAGGTTAATTAAAAGTAGGATGACATTAATAATCGTAATTTTGCAGTAAATGAGTCTCAAAGGTCTCATAATTTGTCATCTGTAACATTAGCTCAGAGGTAAATGGCACGTGAAAAATCCCAAAAGATAAATTTATTAATCCAATTAAAATGTTCAGAAAAATATAAAAACAGAGAATTTCTCTTTCATTCTTCTTTACTTTTCTTGAAATAGGATAAAAGTTCTAAATGCGAAAAAGAAATACACACAAATACGCAGGTAAAAACGAAAGAAAAAATCTTAAGGATGTTTGTATATAATTCTTTATACTAACAAGCAATTACGTATAATCTGCATACTTTAAATTAAGTAGTAAAGTTAAAATTGCCCCTTAAAACAAGATGATTTGATAATATTTAACTTCCTTAAATCAGGTCATCTTATAAACGTATTGTGTAAATAGACAAGTCTGCAGAATCAGGTGTCACTGAGTTCCGGAGGAGGAATCTCCATTCTTTATTTGGAACAATCCCCAAGGGTTCAAACATCACGTGATCCTTTCTAACTTTCAAGCCGGAGACTTCTTCCTAAGCACTTTTTTGTAAAAGCACAATGCAAAAAGGAACTATATTTAAAGCTCTCTCCACCTACATTTGTTTTCTTCTTTAGGTTTGTCAACTGTCCCAAGGATATTTCATTAAACTTTCCATGATATTGCGATCTTGCACTCAGACACTTTTTCTATACATGTGCATATACGTATGTACATAAATACAGATTCATATATGTACATGTATATGTATAAATGTATATATATATATATATATATATACATATATATATATATATATATATATATATATATATATATATATATATATATATATATATATATATATATATATATATATATATATATATATATATATATATATATATATATATATATATATATATATATATGTATATATAAATAATGACATGTCGTTATCCAGAGTTAAGGAGAATGGAAAACAGCCTTCTTGATAATAATAATTCTATTAAATCATCGTTTCTTCTAAAAGAAAAACCTGCGCTATTTTCATTGTTCGTGGCAGAGACGCGCGTAGAGTGTTCACAGTTCCATGTCCACACGCTGATTGAAACTTATCTGTTTGCAAGCTCATCAAATAGCTCAAAAATGCTTCCGCCTGATCAGATGATCCCAAAAGCTTACGCGAGCTTGGGTCTTTTTCATTTACTTTATTATTATAAAAGAGTTCCCTTTTTAAAATCATTTTTAACTCACGTAATTTCCAACTACCCCTTTTTTAGACCTAATATATATTTAGTTATATATATATATATATATATATATATATATATATATATATATATATATATATATATATATATATATATATATATATATATATATATATATATATATATATATATATATATATATATATATATATATATATATATATGTATGTATTATATTTTTTTACATATATATATATATATATATATATATATATATATATATATATATATATATATAAATATAATATATATATATATATAATATATATATATATAATATATTTATATATTATATATATATAATATATATATATATGTTTATTACATATATTATATATATTATATATATATATAATATAATATACATATATATATATTATATATATATATATATATAATATATATATTATATATATATATGTATTTTTATATATATATATATATATGTATTATGTAGATATAAATATAAATATATATTTTATAATATAAATTTATTAATATATTATATATATAAAAAAATATATATAATATATTATATATTATATATGTATATATATAAATATATATTATGTATATGTATAAAAATATATAATTTATATATAAATATATGTATATATATATAAAAATATATTATATATTATATATTTATATATATATATATTATATATATATAATATATATATATATATAATATTTTATAATATATATATATATTATATATATTATATATATATATATATATATTATATGTATATTATGTATAAATATGCATGCATATATTACACCTTCTCAAATAATGCAGTCTACCTCAAAGTGGCGAGGTGTACCTGGGAGGAACGTTCAAAGTACGTTGGGAGAGTATTATCCTGGTAGTATCACTCTAGGTATGAAGGATATTCTATTTTGATTAGCCAACTGGCTGCAGGGGATTTCAGATCTCAATGCACACTTCTGCGATTGTGGTTCGTCTCCAAAAAGAAGCTGCAAACTACCCTAAGCCAGATAGACCAGTCGGGTGTTGATTGTAAGCTCTATATGGATCTGGTGCTCCGGAGCCTGTATGAAGACATCATGTAATCTTTCCTACACCAGGGGGATAAGTAACAAGAAAAACAATACATTATATCTTCTATTTTCGGGAACAAATTTGAAAGCATTCTATAATTGAATTTTATTCCAGATGTAGTTTAAATGTAGAGATGCTAGAATTTCACTAGTTTAAAGTATAAGGAATTTTAAATGCCATAAATTAAAGAAAATGACATCAAGGTTGACATTCCTATGAGATTTTAAAATATACACAAGGTAATTTCATTTGCTTAGGTGTTTAATTTCCTTTGTTATAAAAAGTAATTAATACTCGAAATATTTTTCAATATCCTTTTTGTTATCCTTTGAATTTTGACATCTTTATAAATATATATATATATATATATTTTATATATATATATATATATACACCATTCTCGAATTAGCTGAATTGCGTAAACAAAATTTGACCAAAATTATTCCAGCCGTTTAGGAGGAGTTCAGTAACAAATACACGAACAGAAGAATTATACACACACACACACACACACACACAAACACACACACACACATATATATATATATATATTGACTTTACACAATTCATTTCCTAGTACAAATGTAAAATTATTGTGTGTTTAATTTCCTTTGTTATAAAAACTAGTCAATACGCGGGATTTTCTTTCAATATTCTTTTAAATATATCCTTGATTATTTATATTTTATAAACTGAATGCTACCATAGTATTTTGAGTATTTAAAGCAAAATTCAACTCTTCAAAATATGTTGGAATATCAAATTACATGAATATTTTATAAAATACCTTACTTAAAAAGACATGTTTAATAAAATTTTAAACCTAAAAAGAAAGGAAAATTTGACATCTATGGATAAAAAGAAATGAATATTGAATTTGCACACAGCATTTCCTAGTACAAAAGTAAGATTATTGTGTGTTTCCTTTCCTTTGTTATAAAATTTAGTCAATACGCGAGATTTTTTTCAATATCCTATTAAATATATCTTTGATTGTATACAATTTATAAACTGAATGCTATAATAATGTTTTGATTATTTGAAGCAAAATTCAACTCTTCATAATAAGTAGAAATATGAAATTACATGAATATTTTATAAAATACTTTACATAAAAACATATGTATAATAAAATTTAAAACCTAAGAAGAAAAGGAAGTTTAACAGCTTTTGATAAAAAAAATAATAATTAAACTTTGCACACAGCATTTCCTATTGCAAAAGTAAGATTATTGTGTATTTAATTTCCTTTGTTATAAAAACTAGTCAATACGCAAGATTTTTTTCAATACCCTATTAAATATATCTTTGATTGTATACAGTTTATAAATTGAATGATATCATAGCATTTTAATTATTTGAAGCAAAATTCAACTCTTCAAAATATGTAGAAATATGAAATTACATGAGTATTTTTTAAAAGACTGTACTTAAAAACTTCTATATAATAAAATTTTAAACCTAAAAAGAAAGGGAAGTTTGACATCTCTTGATAAAAAAATAATAACTCACTTTGCACATAGCATTTTCTAGTACAAAAATAAATTTATTCTGTCTGATAAATTAACTTAACGGTGTAGTAAATCATTAGGATCACATATACATTTTTTCCTAGCGCTCTATCCTATCATGTTTTTTGTTAAAATGTTCTGCTTCACTTTTTATTTATGCCATTGCTGTATAATTAACTTATTTCAAACGAACACTTTTTTTCTGATAATATAGTCTTTGACCTTAAGTGATGAGATCTGTTAAAATTCTTTAAGAAATGCTTCTTTAAAATCCGTTAAATTCTGTAATCTTTTGACTATGTCGTATTTTGTTACTGAAAATAAGATATAGTCATAACATCATAAAACGAATGTTTCTGAAAACCTGTTGTTCTTGATAAGGTTTCTGATGGGTTAGAAATGCTAATGTAATACTTATATAAAGTGTTTCTATCAAACGTTTCTTGTGCGTCTGGAATGTTGATTCTATACACATACAAATGTTTCTAACAAATGTTTCTGACAGTTCTGAGGGAATATGAAATATTGCCATTGTTTTCATTTCTGCTGCTTTCATTTATTAAAATGTATTTATAATACAAGAACCACACATTTAAATAAATAGTCTTAACTGAAATCAAATTACAAAAAAAATGAATGTTTTTCTTTTTAAATTTGTCAAACAAAATTTAAATTATTAAGATTTACTAAAAAACAAAATTAAAAAAATAGATATTTTACAAGAAAAACATAATTTTATCTAAAATAAGAGCTATATTTAATTTCTTGTCATACATCGGAAAAAAAATAATGGGATAAAGTCAAATTTCAATCTCTAATTTTATATTATAGCAAAATAAGCAAATCTGAATTCTATTTCTGTAGATAAATATAATAAATTCTAGGAAAATTTCATAGCAATTTACAGAACTCTTTTAGTGTCTGCATTACTCTAAGACTATAAACTTCATATTAACTCTATCTATTTTTCTATAAATATAATAAATTGTAGGAAAATTTCATAGCAAATTTGCAGAACTCTTTTAGTCTCTTCATTACTCTGAGACTATAAAATTAATATTAATCCTATCTATTTTTCTAAAAATATAATAAATTCTAGGAAAATTTTATAGCAATTTACAAAAACTCTTTTAGTGTCTGCATCACATTAAAGCTATAAACTTAATATTAACTCTATCTATTTTTCTATAAATGTAATAAATTATAGAAAAACTTCATAGCCATTTGTAGAACTCTTTTAGTGTCTTCATTACTCTAAGACTATAAAATTATTATTAACTCTATCTATTTTTCCATAAATATAATAAATTGTAAGAAAACTTCATAGCAATTTACAGAACTCTTTTGTCTCTTCATTACTTTGGGACTACAAACTTAATATTAACTCTTTTTTTAATATATTTTTTTAAATTTTAATACAATCTCGTGGTTTGTGAAATTTGCATTAAAAAGAAGTTACATAAAGACACCATTTATTAAAAAAATTTAACAAAAAGTCTGAAAATTATGGAACGTTAGTAAGATGTGAAAAAAAAATCTGTTGACTTTATGCGTAGTACATTCCACCACAAAAGAAAAGCTATTTGGTTAATTAATGCAAATCTTTTTGGGGAACTACTTTAACGGTGTTGTAAATCATCATGATCGCAGAGAGGTTTCAATTTTTATTTTTGCTGACGCTGTATCCCCAACTCCCTCCATTATTTTTTCAGAAAATATTTTCCTCCTGCTCTTTGTGTATTTTACTATCTCTATGTAATGGGCATAATATTTCAAGCGCAGTTTTTTCTTAATGTAGTCTGAGGTCTTAAATGGGGAGATATGTTAAAACCCACGAGGGATATTTATTTTCATTATCTTTCATTTTTTTATGAATTCACTACTTTGTGACTAGAATTTGATTTATTTCTTTGAGTCAGAATGTTGTTTTAATACCTATATGGTATGCTTCTTGAAAAAGTTATGAAAAAGTAGCATGGTAGCACAAATCCTTATCAATGAAAATAGGTAAATCTCTAAAATTAGGACATGTTTTATGCTGATTAACTGTGTTGTTTATCTAAACAAGTTTATAGAAATATCCGCTGGTACTAGCACAAATTGGTAAAAATTGGGATTAAAGCTCTTTTTCTTCTTAATCCTTTGCCTGGGGAATATATTTGAAAAAAAAAAACGTGACAACAATGGACTTTTTTTTTCTCTCTAATTTTGTTCGTTATTATCATCAATATGTTACAAATAGATTATTTCCGAAAAAAATTAAACTAAATAACCATTATTTTCAATATGTTCACATATGTGGGAATTTTTTTTATGAATTTACTACTTTTGTGACTAGAATTTGATTTATTTCTTTGAGTCAGAATGTTGTTTTAATACCTATATGGTATGCTTCTTGAAAAAGTTATGAAAAAGTAGCATGGTAACACAAATCCTTATCAATGAAAATAGGTAAATCTCTAAAATTAGGACATGTTTTATGCTGATTAACTGTGTTGTTTATCTAAACAAGTTTATAGAAATATCCGTTGGTACTAGCACAAATTGGTAAAAATTGGGATCAAAGTTTTTTTTTCTCCTTAATCCCTTGCCTAAGGAATATATTTGAGAAAAACGTGAAAACCATGAAATTTTTTTCTCTTTAATTTTGTTCGTTGTTATGACCAATACGTTAGAAATAGCCCAGATAGCATGCATACTTGCAGCAATTTTCCTTTTTTCTGGATAATATCTTGTCATAACAAATTTGACGTGACAAACTTGCAGCAAAACTCCTGCAAGTTAGATGGAACATAAACGACCACTCCTTTGCAACGTAATTTTGCTGCAAAACTGTGGCAATCTTGTTATGACAAACTTGGAGCAAGCGAAAATTCCCATCATTACATGAGAGCTAAGATAATGAGCGCATGCGCAAACGTTTCCAGGCCAAAGACAAGTATGACAACATGGCAGACACCCCATTCTGCAATTGCTATCGATCTTTTAAAAGGCATTTATTATTTTAATTATTCAAGTGTGGTTATTTTTTAAAGTAGCATTTCTCTATAATTTGCAACTATCTAAAATTTCTAATAAATTAAATAGATGTGTTAATTTTATTGATTCACTAAGCAAGGTTTTCGTTTTCATGCACGTGTATTGTAATTTGCATGACAAGTTTGCTGCAAGTTTGATAAGACAAGTTTGCGGCAAACTTGCACGACAAGTGTACTGTAACTTGCATGACAAGTTTGCTGCAAGTTAGAGGTCAAGTTTGCTGCAAGTTGGAGGTATGGTGACTTCGAAGTTTGCGTAGACTTGCTGCAGTCTTGTTTCAAACTTGCAGACTTGACATGCTGAACTTGCTGCAAGTTTGCAGGCTTGCTAAGCAAGACTGCTGAAAGTTTGCTGCAAACTAAATTTG
The DNA here is from genome assembly GCA_032207245.1 of Pardosa pseudoannulata. NCBI lineage: Eukaryota > Metazoa > Arthropoda > Arachnida > Araneae > Lycosidae > Pardosa > Pardosa pseudoannulata. The sequence goes on from CM063505.1 coordinate 144,408,488, forward strand.
CTATCTGGGAGATTATTTTTGAGAAAAAAAAATTAAACTAAATAATTATTATTTTCAATATTTTCACATATATGGGAAATGTTAATAGATTACAGTAATTGTTCCTGAAATTACAGCAAAATAGATCAAAAGACATAATTGTTTGGGTAAATAAACTAGCACACCAATATTATTATCTACTCTATCAGGTGTCATGAATTCCATGTCCCTCAGATTAATTTGAATTTCTCAAATCCTTAACAGTATCTGATAAATAGCTAGAAACTGCTGAACTTTTCACGGAAAAGTATCTATAGCTTTTGGAAGAATGACAAATTTAATTTTATCCATTGGATGAACCGATTTCGAGCATCACTGAATTGACATACCATTTTTAATCTTGCTCGGTTGTTCCAAAATTGGCCCATTTGCGATGCCCGAACCAAGTTTGGCCGTCACAGAGGGTTAAATTTGATATCCATTGAATTCTGAAAGTTTTATTCAATTAGGTCATTTTAATGGGGGGATTCTTTCCCTTGCTCTTAAATTGTGGAATATATGTAAAGGGAGATTGAAAAATCACTGAATGATTTTGAAGCACAAAATTACTCTAATAGCGATTCCGATTGCAAAAATTATATCGTGATAGAACCTAAAGGATCTTTTGATCAGAGCAGAGCTAAAACTGTAAATAATGGAGTTTAATTTTATTAACCGTTTACCCGACAATGTTCCAGTAATGGAACATGATTTTTAAAACAAAAAATTGACATGCAAAGAAAATCTTATCAATATCGCTTTTACATACAATTGAACACGACCTTATAAGCTATTTTTTAAAGTAAATTTTATTTTGTTTAGATAATTATTTAATTTTTTAAAAATTTTCAATTTTACTGTATTTTGTCAATTTTACTCTCCCTTACAATTAAATTTACCAAAATTCCAGTTTAAATACAAAAATCAGTCAATGGAACATCATTAGACAACATATCCTATATGAATACATCAAAAGTAAAATTTTATTTTTAAATTTTAGTGTTAAAATTTAAGTTTTCATGCCTGTGCTCCTTTATTGGAACATTGGCGTTTTAAGGGTTTATTTTTCATTTATGTGCAAAGCATTGTATGATATTGCAAACATTATTTTCTTTTACATTCAGAGAAGAATAGCAACTTTCCTAAAGAAAATAAATAGATAAAGGTGCAAATGGAAGGTACAATACTTCGAAAGGATTATAATATTGACCCTTGACAATGATGTTCACTTAGGTAAAATCATAACAATAGAAAGAAATCCTTTTTGTTAAGGTGGCTGAACATGTGTGTGGGGGGGGGAGTCTTTCAGCTGCGCCTTTGGAGTCAGTCATTTCGCATAAAAGGTGTCTTATTAAATATGTTACTGAAACAGTCATAAGTTTCTTTTGAGATAGAGTTTTTCTTATTAGTTTGTTGGATAATAGTGAAAAAGGTGCATGTATGCTTTATATGTGTTTCATTTATAAAATTTTCTTAAATTTAACACTATGTCTGAAAGATGCCTTACAATACAAGATGATCTGGCATTTCTAGAACCTTTTTTGGATTCTGATTTGGGGTATGTCGATATTTGCCAGTTACAGCCCAATCAACCTGGTGATATAACCAATGAAGAAGATATTTATGAAAATAATCTGGATGCCGTTACGCCATTCGGTTTGTATGGAATGGTTGATGTCATTAAAAAAAAATGATGTGAGTACTCCAGATGAAGACAAATTTCAGAAACCAGGTCCAAGGGCCAAGAAGAAACAAAAAACTAACAACCCTGTAGTAAAATGGGGAAAAAAGTGGAATTTGATAATCCAACGGAATTGGATAATCCGGTACCAATATTGAATAAATTCTACATTGTCATAATATTTATTAATTGTTTATTATTTAAAGATAAATAAACAAAACAGCTAACCCTCTGACTGCTCAATTTGTAAACCGAGACGGCTTCAAAAATTGAGTATTTCTTTTTCATATTTTAAATCTATATATATTAGAGAATCGAAATACGCAATTTGTGTTTCTAAAAAAGAATTTTTATATTGATTTTTATCATGAGAAACAAATTGTCTGGAAAACTAATTTCATATGTTATCACATACAAAATTTATTTTTTAATAAATTTCAATTGGATTAATTCTACAGTGTCCTAATATTTATCAATTGTTTCTTATTAAAAGATATATAAACATACAGTGAACCCTCTGACTGCTCAATTTGTAAACCGAGACGCCTTCAAAAATTAAGTATTTCTTTTTCATATTTTAAATCTATATATATTAGAGAATCGAAATACGCATTTTATATTTCTAAAAAAGAATTTTCATCTTGATTTTTATCATGAGAAACAAATTGTCAGGAAAACTAATTTCATATGTTATCACATACAAAATTTATTTTTTAATAAATTTCAATTGGATTACAGTTAATTTCTATTTATTACATAATGTCTATAATTCTGTTATCTAATATAACTATAGTACTAGTCATATAAATCTATTTATTACATAATTAAGCATTTAATACTATATAAAATATATGTTAATGGTTAAACAGTGAAAAGGTGGGATATGCTCCATAATAAAGAAAGAAAAACACATGCCCGCGAAAATCGCGGGATGAGCATATTTTGCTACATTTGAATTGCTCGTGGAAATCACGAGATGAGAAGTCAGAGGGTTAATATTAAGAAGTTGTTGAAATTAACTATTTTCATGAGCTTTTAAAAATATGCAAAAAATAATCACGTACATGCCAATGTTACAATAATGGAACATGACTAAAAACACACTCAAAAACTTTTTTCTCCTAATTTTAAAACTTTATAGTATTTACATCCTCTTAATTAATATAATAACCAAATTTCAAGTCATTGGGACAGTTTTTTTCTTAATTCGGTGTTTAAACGGCTAAAAAATTACTGAATGACTCAACTGCAGTGTTGCAATTTTTCGATGTTTTGTACTGCTTCTAAAATATTAAAGACAAAAATTTTATATTATTGAAATATATATGAAATAGGATAGCTCTTCTGGAGATATTAAAGACGAACTTCAAAGTAGGAAAAACAAATAATTTAATCAAATATATTTCTAAATAAATTTTATCATTTGGGAATATACACTTGCTATAAATATCTTATTTGTGAATTTATAGCTTAATTTATTTTTCATACTCTTTTAAAGAAAAAAAAAGCTTAAAAATGATTTGCATGATTTTATGTGCAATTTTTTTACAAACTGCAAAATATGAAAATTTTGGAATGCTAAATGTGATTAGGCTAAAATGCTCTGCTTATTTTGCATACAGCTCTTTTACCATAACAATAAAGCTTTTTATTAATAAAGGCGCGTTTTTTGTGAACTATTTTATCGATGCTGAAAATCCCCACGATCGTATAAAGCATTCACTTTGTTTGCTGACGCCTGATTCCAGGATTATTTTTTGAAAATATTCTCCTGAGATTTCTCTGAAAATGTTATTCATATATATGTGGTGAACAGAATGTTTGAAATGTAGTGCTCAATTTGTGGTCTTACATGATGAGAAATGTAGAGAGCCACAAAGAAATACATTATTTTCATTATGTTTTTTTTCCTGTTAGGTATCATGTTTTAATCTTATTTTACTTCTTTGAAACAGCTTTCGAACACTAGAAGTAAAATGAGGTGTAATCAAAATATTACCATTTGTAACACAAAGAGCAAAATACCTCTTATGACATAAAAAGAATAAAAATTAAAATATTGAATTTAACTTAATATTGAAATTTTAAAAATATATTTATTAGAATATATTGATTTCAATAAAGAAAACAATTTATTGTAAAAAGAAGAAAAGTTTGATTAAATTTTAAAGATTAAAAAGTCTCATAAATTTATGATTATTATTTACATTACATAACTATTATGTACATAAACAATATTTATTGAGAGTATGAAATAATTACATCCTGTAATGAGTTATTCTTTTATGAAAATTTTACTTACAAATCTTTTTCAAAAATTTTAGTACGCTATATAATAAAAAAAAAATACATGTAAACTTCAAATTGAGTATAACTTTAATTGGAAAAACTTAATAATTTGGATTACTATAGTATACTAAACATAATAAAATGATAAACAATCAGAATAAATTCTATGTAATATCTCTACAGAAAAATATCTCTAAAGTATGCTCGTAACAAATATTTCTAACTCTTCAAAGGTAAGATAAATTGTTTTACGCTGACCCAACCTTCTCGGTCGTACAGTAGCAACTTGCTACTGATCCAAGTCATCACAACAGTGCCCAATAACGGCTACCGAGCCACCGATGACTTACGAGAGTTCCGTCAAGGTTCAAAGATTAATGTGGTCCAAACCAGAAAGGTGCAAACTCTACAAAGCTGAACCAGCCTTCTCGGCCATACAACAGCAACTTGCTACTGATCCAAGTCACCACAACAGTAACCCATAACGGCTACCAATCCGCTGATGACCTACGTGAGATCCATCAAGGTTCGAAGATTAATGTAGTCCAACCCAATAAGGAGAAAACTCTACAAAACTGACCCATCCTTCTCGGCCATACAACAGCCAACAGCAACTTCCTACTGATCCAATTCATTAGAACAGAGACCCATAAAGGCTAACAAGCCACTGATGTCCAACGAGAGATCCGTGAAGGTTCGAAGATAATGTTGTCCAACCCAGTAAGGAGAAAACTCTACAAAACTGACCCAGCCTTCTAGGCCATACAGCAGCAACTAGCCACTGATCTAACTCATAACAACAGCTACCCATAGCGGCAACCAAGCCACTACTAACCTAAGAGATGTCCCATGATTCAAAAATTAATGTGGTCCAACCCAGTGAGGTGAAAACTCTACGAAGGTACGATCAAAACAACCATGAAGATCGCTAGGAAGAATCACTCAGGTACCCCGGTTGCGTGAAACCCGTACACACTTAAAGAACATGTGTCCCCGGATGGGATTTTTCAAAGGTAAAATGCATTAATTATCCTATGAAGTAAGGGAAATATCTGTAAGAAATGAAATTAGGTGTAGACCGAAGAATATCAAATCCAGAAAAAAAGGGACGATGATGAAAATAAATACTCATTGTTAAATTTGTCAAATTGTATAGATTTTTTATAAATAATGACCAGAAATTCGATAAATATTTTAAAACATCATTGGTAAAATATTCTGTTCCTGTGCAAATTATTGAAGATGCTTTACTTAGAACAGTTTTTCCCACCCCTCTT
>CM063505.1:144418752-144426252 GCA_032207245.1 Pardosa pseudoannulata
AAAAAATGTAATAGTTAAAGTACATCTTGATTAGAAATAAATTACAAAAATGTTGAAAAATATAAACAAGTAAATAAAAACCTCTAAGGACAGGAAATTCTAGTTTCTTATTTATTTTCTAGTGATTAGAAAATAAATGCATCACAAATTTTATTATTGTATGTTTTATAATTAAAAATATCAATAAAATTATATTATCGAATTACTAGTTTCATACACACAACATTATAGATGCAAATTCAAGTACAACACATACACATACAGACAGATATCTACAGATTAATATGTAACTATAAAATTAATTAATTAATATTCAAATATATGTATGCATATTAATTAATTTATTTTATATATACATATATACAGAGAAAGAGGGAAGGGGCTTGGGACTTAGATAAATACAAATGGATGTACTTTTTTACAATTGCAATATAATAAAAAAGTTTTTAAAAAACGTATATTTGTACACTTTATAAAGGTTGTTCATAAACAATGTAACATTATTAGAGATACAGAATATACAGGAGGATTAAGAAAGAGTTTAATAGAAAGAGAATAGAAAGAGTTTAATATAACATTACAGAATTTACTATTATATTAGACAAAAATATTTTTGTTGTTTAATTTCTGCAACATACAGTAGATGGCGCTACCCGTAGCTACTTCAGTAGCATTCAAAGTTTTGCATTGAATTCTAATTTAATACAAATGCAGTTTTTAAATTTCCGCATATAATGAAATCATTAAAAATTTTTTTCAATCCTATTTTTTAATGAGTACTCTGAAGAAGCTATGTTTTCTCTTAAAAAATACGTTTTATTATCCAGTATGGTATCATTTCATTAAAAAGTAATATATAGTTCTTTATAGTAATCTTTACCGATAGCATGTGTAATATGTAAAATTAAAAAGAAATATAAATAATGTAATAGAAAATAAATAAGTATTGTAGAATTAGGTAAAAGAAGTATAACAATGTATGAGACTACGCACTATAAAAATTAAAAAAAAAATCTTAAAACGTTGAAACGTTGAAACAAGAAAAATTTATTTCTAATATTTTTAAAACCACAGCATGTTTTCTTAAATTCCTTATACCTAGCATGATTTATTAGATTATAAACGAATAGATAGATATTCAGAGAAGCTTATATATTTTTATTCATATGAATATTTATTTTTATAATATAAAATATATAATGATATAAATGCTTTATTATAGATGCGGAATCAAAATTGATTAAAAATCCATTTTACGATGTAGGAATAAACATGATAAGAGTAAAACAGTAAAAATATTATGTAAGACATAATCTTCATTCGTAAATTGAAATATAAATTTTTCTGCTCCTCTTTCTAAGTTTAAAGGAAAAGGTTTAAAAATATAGAGGCTTGTATGAATTTTTACCCAAAGTATGTATGGGAACGTACGTACCTACAATAAAAAAGTTAAAACATATGTATATTTTATTTATTTATTTATTTAAATTATTGGAGTACCAGAAATGCTTATCATGTATGAAATTTTCTTGGAGAAAAACAAAGGTATATTTGAAATTTCTGTTAAAAATATTTAAGACTGTAATGAAGCAGTCTGTAAGACTGTAATGGCAGTAATGAACATTCTTAAAATGTTCTTTTTATTTTACTTCAGAATTAGTGCTATGGTTTTATTTACTTCATGAGATGCTGATTCTAATTCATTCCTTCAGGTACTAAGTAATAGTTTACATCGAGATGACAATATATCATTACGTTTACACAAAAATTATAATTTAATGCTCTACTATGGATTATCTTACATTAGGATTTTTGATACGCAAAATCATATTCTAATATTGTAAAAAATTTAGGGTAAAGGTATTTCTTTCAAAAATGAGAAAGGAAAAAAAAACCCAGCAGACAAATGTAATTTTTTCTACAATTTTAACAACTGTAAGAAATATCTTCCCACTCATCATAAAAAGCAAAAACTGTGTATAAACTTCACATATTTTAGTAAACTTTTTATGGCTTTTATATATATATATATATATATATATATATATATATATATATATATATATATATATATATATATATATATATATATATATATATATATATATATAGACAGCTGGAGAGAGACTTAAATAAACACATTTACAATATTATACAAAGTTTCAAAACACTGTATTTTAGTAGATTTTATAAAGGTTGTTTATAAAAAATGTAACATTAATTGTAATTAAAATGTACAAGAGGTTTAAGTATAGAAAGTGTGTAATATAACATTAAAAAATTAAACGTTCCATTAGAGAAACAGAATTTCGTTGTTTAACTTCTGCAAAATACAATAGATGGCGCTACTCGTGAGTTAAATAGTGTTTCAAACTTTTGCATTAAATCCGGATTTAATTCTACTGTAATTTTTAAATGCCATTACATAAAGGCATACTTTACAATTTTTTAAATCTTATTTATGCAATGAATGCTCGAAAGAAGCTATATTGTTTCGTAAAAAATCGGGTTATTATTCAGTTTCACGTCATGTTATTAAAAAGTAGTACAGTTATAATTCTTTAGAACAATCTTTGCCAGTAAACTGTGTCATACATATATTGCAGAACCTTGATTATCCGAAGTAATTGGGACTGAACCTTCTTCGGATAATCAAGAATTCATCACCAACCATCTAGTTTAATATTTAGTATCGTCATTGAACTGTTATTTTGGAAATTACGTCTTGAGTACCAAAAGAATATGGGGAAAGACTTTAAAAATGCATGCTTGTAAAGAGAAAATTTTGGATGATAGGAAAAAGTGAAAAAAAAAAGTAAATAAGAAAGTGACTTCGGTTTACGGAGAGTTTCGGCTAATCGAGGTTCTACTGTAATTGTAAAGAAATATAAATATTGAAATTTAAAATTTAAAAAAAAATGTAGAATTAGTTAAAACAGATATAACATTGTATGAGACTAAGAAATATAAAAATTATCAAACTCCATATCGTCGATACAAGTAAAAATTTGTTTCTCCAATATATTAAAATCACAGTATGTCCTTTTGAATTACTTATAACTAGCGGGGCTGCATAGATTACAAACGAGTAGAATGATCTTCAGAGAAATCCATAGTCTTTTGTTCATATAATTATTTATTTTTATAGTATAACATATATAATAGTATAAATGCTTTATTATTGATGTCAACTGAAAATTGATTAAGAATCCATTTTACTAACTAAGAATATACATTATAACAGTAAGACAATATAAATATTATATAAGATATAATCTGCCCTTCGTAAAGTGAAATAGAAATTTTGTTGGTCGGGTTTCTGAGTTTAAAGGAAAAAGGTATTTAAAAATATAGAGGCATGTATGAATTTTTACATAAAGTATGTAAGCATATATACCTACAGTCAAACATTTATGCATATGTTTATTTTATTTATTCATTTATTTAAACGCTTCCTAATTTTTGGAGTACTAAGAATGCATGTCTTGTATGAATTTCCTTTGGAGAAAAACAAAGATATATTTGAACATCCTGTTAAAAATATTTAAGACTAGCTTATAGCCCGTCATATGACGGGATCAGTAAAATTTTTAATTTTCCAAAATTGTAAAGTACGCTATGAGGCAGGTAAAAAAAAAATGGTTTGTTTTTTGGCTGAAAATTATCTTGCAACAAAAAATAATCGATGATTAAATTTAAAATTATCACATATGTACCTAATCTATTATTTAAGCCAAATATAAAAGAAAATTATTTACGTCATATCTAAGTTCAGTGATAAAACGTATGGAAATAAGGCATAATTTAAATAATTTAAAATAATAAATGATTCAATGAGATGGTTAAAGGAATGACGTCATAATGCTAGAAAAATGTTATTTTTACCTATTTATTATGGGATAAATTGATAAATTTAATCGCCTGCTCTTAACCGGGGAAAATAGGAGTTGAAATAATGGCATTAAAAGCTCGAAAAGAGGGGAAGGGGTGGATTTCGAACGTTTTAAAGAAGGCAGTATTTTTCGCTGTAATATGAAGCATATTTATACCAATTTATTTTAGAATCGGATCTATAGTTTATTAGAAGATAATTTTGGTTTTGGTTTGGTGGGCTACGGTCTACTTTTTGCAACACGAGGGCTAATGAGACCAGGACCTACAGCTTAAAGCCGATTCCGAACGGCTACGAACATCCATGCCACTGTGGGATTCGAAACCACGAACTCCGGTTCCGAAGGCCAGCACCCTAACCATTCGGCCATCGTTCGGCTAGAGGAAGATAAACATTACTCTCTTTTAATTTTGCTAACTATGGATGCCTCTATCCATTCCAGGTCCAACCGCTTCATAAAATCGAGGACAGACGTACAGATAAATTAGGCTATTATTATATAGGGGATTGTAATGAAAAACAAAATTCTCAGCTAGTACCGTGGTTTTATTTACTTCATGAGATGCTCGTACTAATTCATTCCTTTTGGTACGAAGTATTATTTTACAGTGTCATGCCAATATACCATTATGTTCACACGAAAGTTACAATTTAATGATATACAATGCATTAATTTAAATATTATAATTTTCGATAGGCAATACCATTTTCTAACATTGTTAAAAAGCAAACGGTAAGGCATTTCTTTCCAAAATTGTAAAAGAAAAAAAAAAACTCAGCAAACAAATGTAATTTTTTCTACATGTTTAACAACACTAAAAATGATTTTCCTGACCATTCATCTTTAAGAGCACAAAACTTTAAATAAACTTAAAGTGTTTTAATAGACATTTTGTGGCTAATATATTTTACGAAACTCACAATAACCTAAACAATTACTAAAACTATTTCTTTTTAATTTCACCACAATTCTCAATGTCGCCATCTATCCACCATATATGTATATAAAATATGAAATATTAGAACTTGTCCCTCTCAAATACGAGCTCTAATTCATTTGTATTGACTTCTTCTATTTAATAACAAATATCCTCACCTATCTCTGTTTTCTGATTTTAAAAGAAACCATCCCATCATTATGCATATAATTAAACTAGATTGAAAAGTGCTTAGCACTAACTAAAAACGTCGATCATCACTTTCTTTATTATATTTCATAAAAAAATATAGACTTGCTTTACTGTAAAGGAAAATAATTTCTTTTTTTAAATTACGGTGCCCTGGTTGGAGCCTTCTGTTGGACTGGAACTGGATCACAAGTTGTAGTTTACTGATGCCTTGTTCAGTTGAACTCGAGGTTTTTAAATTTATCAATACTTGCAGTGTTATTCATTCGATATAAATGTATCTATATTTTTTTAAGTCTTTACCTATATTTTTAGAAAAAAATCTCTTTACGACAGTACAAGACAAAGTAGCATATATATTTCAGACTCTTCAGTGAACTTCTTACCCTATTGAGTGTGAAGCTTATAAGTGCTACCCTCTGGAAGAGTTCACTCAGCAACTAAAGGCGAGTTTAAATAAGAAATGAAGTGTATGTGATATTACTTTAGATGTAAACAGTAAGGGAAAACTTAAGTTTTTGTTGCCTGAAACGTATATACAATGGATGTAAAATATCCCTAATATTCGGCCTGCATTTTAGACGGTCAAAAAAACAAATATACCTCTTATTTATCCGATAGCAAATTAAGCTTAAGCAACAAATTGAATGTTTAAAAATTCGTCCATTCATCTCGGATTATTAAAGTAGAACTAGCCTGGTCATATGAAGCAGAATTCTGTAATAAACTCCTAATTTCTCAGCAAAACACAGAAAAAAATATTACGCATCCTGGTATGTCCCAACAGTTGATATACACAATGAACAAATAAATCTCACTCTTCCAAAGTTTTGTAAACTCGCAAAAAACTTCTAGAATATGATTAATAATATTATCTTGGAACTGTACGACTAGAGAATAGATGAGGTTAAAAACAAAAACTAATCAAAACCCTTCTCGGGTTTTAAATTTTTTTCTTAATTTAAAGAAAAATTTAAGAATTATAAATAATATATTTATATGGTGAAAATCATTATCCCTATTTCTCTTTACTCAAGCACACCCTTATAGTTGAGAGAGAGAGAATTTATGTTTTAGAAACACTTAGTTGAATATTGCTATCTGGCCTGTTGTTCAATCACTTTTCTCCGATCAATTCTTAATTGATTAGAAAAACCGACTCTTCAAAATAGACACCCATCTTCTGGGCCAGATGACTTCATTCTCATACCTTTCTTTTCTATATAAGCATTAAATATCTGGTAGTGTTAGCTGTTAGTTGGTTCGTTGGGAATTCTTTTCACTACACGAGGATAAATAGGCTAACAACAGATTAGATAGTTTGTTGAGAACACTTCTTACTACTCGAGGCAACTAATGACTGTCACAAGATGAATTGTTGGAAATACATTTAATTGAATGAGGGTAAATAAAAGCCTGTCTTACCAGTCAATAAACGGTTAACAGCGATTAATGTCTGTTTAAAAGAAGAAATGTGTCCTACCATTGGTTGGCGCCATGGGTTAATCGCGGTTAGCAGTTAAACGACTTTTTTGAGATTGGTCCTAATAATCGTCAAAAGCTGGCGGATCCTGGTTTTAGCACTACTGTTCAATTGTTGGCAACACGATAAATATTTATATCCTATATCACGCTGCTTACGAACATAAATCCAGCAGCGGGGTTCTATTCCATGGACTGCGATTCCAAAAGAGAGGCTTGCTTGATTGAAAATAATTGGGCAACTAAGGACAATCACCGATTGAATTGTTGATTAGGAATATGTTTCACCATACAAGGGCAACTAAAGGCTATCATCGTTTGGATTGCATATTAGAAATAATTTTCTTTAAACGAGAGTGACAAAGTAGAGTTACATATTGGTTACGAATGCATTTTGCTTTACGAGGTCAAATAAAGACCGTTATCATGTGGTCGGTTGGATGGATGGAAACAATTTTCCAGGCACAAATGGGAGCAATCACAGTCATTGAGTTACTCATTTCAGAATAATAATATTCTTTAAACGTGAGTGACTAAGTAGAGTTACATATTGGTTACTACTGCATTTTGCTACACGAGGTCTAATAAAGAACGTTATCATGTGGTCGGTTGGTTGGATGGAAAAAATTTTCCAGTCACAAATGGGAGCAATCACAGTCATTGAGTTACTCATTTCAGAATAATAATATTCTTTAAACGTGAGTGACTAAGTAGAGTTACATATTGGTTACTACTGCATTTTGCTACACAAGGTCTAATAAAGAACGTTATCATGTGGTCGGTTGGATGGATGGAAACAATTTTCCAGGCACAAATGGGAGCAATCACAGTCATTGAGTTACTCATTTCAGAATAATAATATTCTTTAAACGTGAGTGACTAAGTCGAGTTACATATTGGTTACTAATGCATTTTGCTACACGAGGTCAAATAAAGACTCTTATCATGTGGTTAGTTAATTGAATGGAAATATTTTTTCAGACACAAATGTGACCAATC
>CM063505.1:144428752-144458752 GCA_032207245.1 Pardosa pseudoannulata
TTCTTCCTCCCCACTTTTTTTTTAATTTTATTTAAATACAACCTATTTTTTAAGTACGTTAAAAAATAATTTATTATCTTAAGAAAAATGGTACTGCCATAAAATTGTTAAAATCTTTAATCCGAAAATTGAAGAATTATTTTCTATTTTATCAATTTTTCAAAACTTATTTAACTTTATTAAATTACCACAGTCTACAAGCAGTATTTAACCATAGCAGTAGCGTTTTGTACAAGACTAATGATCAATAATTAAAAAATATTATAAAATTAACTAATAAACATTTGAGAATCAATGAAGCTTAGTCATCAAATGATTAATAGGTAGAAATCTATTCTTGAATTTCATTCGTTTAGAGGGAAAATTCATGATTAGGTAAAAAAAAAAGCTTAAAAAAGTGCTAGATATTTAGCTAAAGTTCTTGTAGAAGAATGTAAAATAGTCTTACTGAAAAGAGAAATATTAGATGGTAAATAAATAAAAATCTGATATAAAGTGTTTCAAACATTTCCTTATCAATAATGTCAGAAACTGAATTATAGGTCTAAAACAGAAAGGTTTTGACGGTTTAGTAATGATGTAAGATTTTATGGTATATTCTATTACTACAGCCACATAAAGAAGGTTAGATAGCCAAAAAGAAATAAACGACTATCTTTAGCGAAATATAAAAATTTTGAAGATGAAAATCCTTTTATAATACTGTTCAAACAACCGATGATATTAAATTTAAACTCTATGGTAACAATGAACGACGTAAAGCGTGAAGGAAAATTAAGAAAAAAATATTTCTAAATAGTAAAAATAATAGTATAAAGACATTCAAATATTCATTCAATATATTCTTGTTAATAGCAATATCGTACAATAAGAGGTGGCATTTATTCGAATGATAACATTATTTATCAATAAATATATTTTCACCAAAATAAAAACAACACTCCTGTCATAATTCTATTGCCCAAATAGAATTTATTTCTAAATGAAATACCAGATTTAATAATTTATATATATATATATATATATATATATATATATATATATATATATATATATATATATATATATATATATATATATATATATATATATATATATATATATATATATATATATATGCATTTCAGGTTTAAAAATGGGGATTAAGAACTAAGCTAATTATAATTAAAAATAGTTAGAACTCATTAGCGATAACGTTATAGAAGAAAGACACACCATCTAGTTGAACTATACAGAGTAAAGAACCTGACGCATAAGTAGACATAGGAATTTTGCTTAGGTAGCAACTCCATTGAAGACAGTTCTGAGCAGGATCTCGGGCTGATAACATCCTCAACCATTGACGTGGCAAATTATGAGAACAAAAAATATCTAAATGGTATAACTATGGACAGAAGAATTACAATAAAGAATTTATATATATATATATATATATATATATATATATATATATATATATATATATATATATATATATATATATATATATATATATATATATATATATATATATATATATATATATATATATATATATACATATATATGTATATATATATATATATATATATATATATATATATATATATATATATATATATATATATATATATATATATATATATATATATATATATATATATATATTAAATTAAAATTAAATTAATGTATTAAAAATGGATATTTACATTATTATTTTTTACCGCATTGGTTTTATAGAATACTTTTTCAAAATGAATGCATTTTTGAAAATGGATTAATTATTCATCACACCATGGTGCATAAGGCAGTTCCAAATTAGTTGATGTTACATCTTCTTTTACAAACTGCATTATTTCGTAAGATATAAAACAAAAAGTTCAACATCCTTGCCAACGTGGTCTCCCACGAGCAAATAAAAAGTTGCGTGGACAAGAACTGTGGGGCCTTTAAAAGGAAGTCGAATCCACTCCACGTTTAACGACCTGTGAAATTTTCCCTGCATGCGGCCGTTTGAAAATCTTGCGCAAAATGTGACTGATGTAACTAGATTTCTCTTAAATGCTTTCCAGGGAACACCCTTCTCTTTATTTGCAATAAATTTCAAGGAGCCGAATGAAAAGGCATCCGCAGAGATGTGCCTCCGTGCATGAAATACGGCTATTTCGGTTACGTGTGAGGTTAAAATACAACCTATGTTTCGTAACTTTTTTTTCTTTCTTTGCTTTACTGCAAAAGGTTAAATACATGGCGATTCGTGGGCTTTTCTAGTGAATTGCGCAAATTCAGTGAAAGGGAATGTTAACCTCAGAAAAAATGTGTTTGGTTGGTTTTCTCCTACGCTTGCCTTACTTTCCTTACTTCCATTACTTTCTCCTGAGAAAGTAAGGCATCAAATAGGAATCACTCTATTTGAAATTTAATAATTTCATTAATTTTATAATTTTCATTTGAAATTTCATAACAATAATATGTATTCATCTCTTTAATGCTCAGCATCTCTTTTTAGGGAAAGATAAAAATAATTTATTAAATTTTCATTTTTTCTCAGAGCATCTTTTCCTTTCAGTACAGGTTGATGACAATAATTTAGAAAATAAACCAATATTATGAGTATTTTTATAATTTTTAATTTTGTTTTTGAACAGACTTTTCATTATTTTTCAAGCTTACACATAAATTTAATTTTTCGACTGCTAAATCGACTTAAATCATGACAAGTAGCTTTGTAAAGCTTCACTTTACTGTACTCTGTATAGGTGTGATACAAATAATTCTGTTTACACAAAGTTTATTTTTTTATATAAATATAAATGACATCTTGTGATGTTTAAAATAACAGATTATCACAAACAAGTACAGACTGTAATTTTCATAAATTTCTTAAAATTCATATTTGTTGTACATATTACAGTTTATAACATACATTTAAAATATCTATCATCATATATTTGTTGTTACAAACGACTCGGGCATTAGTAGATTTATATAAAACTATTTATATTAAAAATATAATATAAAAATTTATTTATATTAAAAATTAAATTGTTTTCAATTAAAATTAATAATTAATTTGTTTATATTATTAGTATTTCCATTTTAAAAATTAAAATTTAATAATTGCTTATCCCTACGACTGTTAAAATTAGTAAACATTCATTTCATCATTAAAGATCACCCTAGAGATTAGTAATAACGTATTTCCTTATATTTATAAATAATTATAATATCCTTATTTTATTTTACTCATAGTCATATAATAATTTTAAAAAATATTTAATTTTTAATAATAATCTGCATAAATTATAAATGAAATTATTTATCTCGTTAATTTTGTGCTGCATGATTAATTGTATTTCGGGGGAAAATTTAATGAAGATTCTCATTTAATTTTTATTCATGGATGTAAATCATAAGTCTCATTTATGATCAGAAAAAATATTCTAGATTTCGAACACTTGTATATGTAATGATTTACTCAATGTCACTCTTGTAGATAAAAGCAATGGTGTATGATGTCTATTTTGGAAATTTGAATAGTAAAAATTTTACTTCTTTATACTAGTACATAATCGTCAAGTAAATAGTACTTCACAGGATGCGCTTTGCTGTTTTCAGGGGTATAACAAAGAAAAGTCAAATAATTTTTTGCCTTTGACCTCGACGATGAGAAACTTCATGGATGTTCCTTATTCAGGAAAATTATGCTGTTGATATCAGGTACTCATAATTTATACCTATAAATAAACTTGTTATTTTGATAGTATATATACATACATATATATATATATATATATATATTATGAAGACTCCCCTTTGTCCGAGCACGCGCCAAAACAGCTGATCGTAGTACACCTGTACCTGGACAATAGCTTATTCATCTCAATTATGTCTAGCATCTATTTTTAGGAAAAGCTAAAATTAGTTTATAAAAATTTCCTTTTTTCTCAGAGCACATTTTCCTTTCAGTATAGGTTGATGACAATAATTTAAAAATTACACCAATATTATGAGTACTGCTATAATTTATAACTTTTTAATTTGACTAGTTTCAACTTAAAAAATTATTTCTATGGTTTCATTTAGCATGTTTGTTTAACCATGAAATGTTTAAATCTAAAATTTCCTGAAAGGGTATTTCATATTTCTTAAATAAAACTACTTCAAGTTATTTTTAAATAAACAACGAAAGAAAATAAAGTTTTCATTTCAGGATTCTGAATAACGTAATGAAGCTATTTTATACAGCGTTTTAATTAAGAATTTTAATGAAAAATTTTAACACATTCAATGATAAATTATATTTTCTTTATTTAAAGATTTCAATTCTTAGTAAAAAAAGGTATCCATTAATTTCTCTAATAACTTAAACTATCATGAAGTATATTACAAGATCATAATAATTTTATTAAGATAATCTAATTTTAATACATAGCAAAATTTTATTAATCTCATATATTTTATTACATATCTTATCCTCAACTCAGTTCAGAAACAAAAAATAAATATTCATAATAATTAATTTTTATAATTTTCATTTGAAATTTCATAATAATAACCTGTATTCATCCCATTAATGCCTATCTTCACTTTTTAGGGGAAGCTAAAAATAATTTAAAAATTTTTCTTTTTTATCATGAAGTATATTACAAGATTATAATGGTTTTATTAAGATAATTTATTTTTAATACATATCAACAGTGTTATTAATCTCATATATTTTATTACATGTTTTATCCTCAACTCAGATCAGAAACAAAAAATAGATAGTTATAATAACTAATTTTTATCATTTTCATTTGAAATTTCATAAAAGAAATATGTATTCATCTCATTAATACCTGACATCTCTTTTTAGGAAAAGCTAAAAATAATCTATTAAATTTTCATTTTTTCTCAGCATCTTTTCCTTTCAGTACAGGTTGATGACAGAAATTTAAAAATTGCACCAATATTATGAGTACTTTTATAATTTATAACTTTGTTATTAGGATAGATTTTTCATTATTTTTCAAGTTTATACATAAATTTAATTTTTCGACTGGTAAATCGACTTAAATCATGACAAGTATCTCTGTAAAGCTTCACTTTACTGTACTGTGTATAGGTGTGATACCGAATAATTTTGTTTATACAAAGTTTATCTTTTTATATAAATATAAATGACATATTGTAACGTTTAAAATAACAGATTATCACAAACAAGTACACAGTATAATGTTCAGAAATTGCTTAAAATTCATATGTGTTTTACATATTACAGTTTATAACATACATTTAAAATATCTATCATCATATATTTGTTGTTACAAAGGACTGGTGTATTGGTAGATTTATATTAAGCTATTTATATTAATAATATAATATAAAATAAATTATTTATATTAATAACAAAAGTGTTTTCAATTAAAATCAATAATTAATTTGTTTATATTATAAGTATTTTCATTTTAAAAAATTAACTTAATAATTTTTTATCCTTACGACTGTTAAAATTAGTAAACATTCATTTCATCATTAAAGATCACTCTAGAGATTAGTAATAACATATTTCCTTATATTTATAAATAATTAAAATATCCTTATTTCTTTTTACTCATAGTCATATAATAAATTTAAAAAAAAATTAATTTTTAATAATAACCTTCATAAATTATAAATGAAATTATTTATCTCTTTAATTTTGTGCTGCATGATTAATTGTATTTCGGGGAAATTTTAATGAAGATTCTCATTTAATTTTCATTCATGGATCTAAATCATAAATTTCATTTATGATCAGAAAAAATATTCTAGCTTTCGAACACTTGTATATGTAATTATTTACTCAATGTCACTCTTGTAGACAAAAGCAATGGTATATGATGTCTACTTTGGAAATTTGAATAGTAAAGATTTTACTTCTTTATACTAGTACTTAATCGTCAAGTAAATAGTTCTTCACATTATGCACTTTGCTGTTTTCAGGGGTATAACAAAGAAAAGTCATACACATTTTATGCCTTTAATGTTGTTGACATCAGGTACTTATAAGTTATGCCTATAAATAAATTTGTTATTATGATAGTACGTACACACACACACACACACACACACACACACACACATATATATATATATATGTATATATGTATATATATATATATATATATATATATATATATATATATATATATATATATATATATATATATATACACACACACTGTCTACCAATAAGTATTTGGACACCTGTGATAGAAAAGAAAAACTATTTTTATTCAAAATCAATAGTTGGTAGAGCCTCCACGACAGGCAATTACAGCGTGAAAAATCCGGGCCATACTTTCCACAAGTCTTTGTATTAGAGAAAGTGGTATTGTCTTCCACTTGGCTAGGAGTAGACATACAAGTTCATTCACCGATTTTAGACGGGTAGAGCACCCCTTAATTCGGTGATCCAACTCGTCCCAGGTGTTCTCGATAGGGTTCAGTCTGGGTTCTGGCAGGACAGTCTATTCGATGAACTTCACTGGCTCCATACCAAGTCTTGGTTAACCTTGAAGCATGACAACTGGCATTGTCTTTCTGAAAGTAAAAAGGGTTCAACCCGTAAAACTACCACAACGAAGGAAGCACATTGTCATATAAAATAGTGCAGTAGGCATCGGTGTTGAGCTTACTATGAATGGAGACCAAAGTTTAATGTCCATATCAGGAGAAACACCCCCAGACCATAATTCCACTTCCACCGAACTTGACTGTTGACACAATGCATTCTGGCAGGAGACTTTCTCCAGGCAGACGCCAGACCTAGACCCTGATATCCGAAAGATAAAGGGTGAGTCTTAATTCGTCGCTCCAAAGAACCCGTTTTCACTGATGTACGGTCCAATTTCGATGTGCTTTGCACCACATTAACCGACCAGAGCGGTTGGACTTTGTGATCAAAGGCTTATGAACAGCAGCACGGCCATGAAAACCAAGCAGATGTGCTTCCTTACGGATGGCATTCATTGAAACAATACTCCCGGACGCCTGTTAAAACTTGTCAGATGATGGCCATAGGTGAGGTTCTTCCGAATTTCTCTGGACAAGATAACCAGACAACCAAAACCTAGAGATAGAGACCGACGAATGAGGTCAGTCTCTATCTCCCAGTTTCGTTGGTCTGCCGACTCGGGGCACATTCCAACAATCACCGCTCATCTTCCACTTCTTAATCACATAGGCCACTGTCGATTTTGGGTACTTCAGATCACTAGATATGTCCCTTCAGGATCGACCCCATTTGTGATACCCGATAATTATACCTTTCTCGAAATCGGAGAGCTCCGAACTGCGTTGCATCTTGCATGCGACTTATGCCGATGCTGTTTCCTACACGATTTATACCGTCAAAGGCCGTGAAGTACCTGAGGACTGCAGATATTATCATTTGCATAAGTGCCCAAATACTTATTGGTAGACAGTGTATATATATATATATACATATATATATATATATATATATATATATATATATATATATATATATGAATCATAGCAATTTGTAGTCGAAGTCGACAATCATGTGTATTTCTTATTAAGTGGTCGTTCATATCAGATTTTACAGTTAAGTAACTATGTGTGATTTATATGTTACGATGTTTCATTTCGATGGAAACTAAAATAATTTAAAAAATTATTACTTTCAGAGGGTAACATAACTTGCATGCTTTTAACCTATCTTTACTTATAATTAGAGTTGTAGACATATAATGCTGTAGACTAAAAAAAGAATTAAACCAACCTTTGAATAAATCAAAATAAGCTTAAAATAACATGCAGTTTCATGTTGAAAGGACATCGATAACAGATTTTTTAATGATATAATTATACGTAGGTCTTTACATTATTTGGTTGGAAGAGCTATTGCCAACTTTTTTAAACAGGAAAGCTAATAATATCGATATATGCTTCTCCAAGCCAACGCCAACAAGTTGTAGGAATCCGTTAGTAACACGAGAATGACTGTGTTCCGAACTCTTATAAACTTTCAGGTTTGCGGTTGGCAACAGAGAAGTGTAGAGAACGGTCTGCGATAATCAGAGAGAGATTTTGTTTTTGAAAATGTATTTGTAAATGCACTGAGTATAAATAAATATGTGTTGTATAAAATCAGTTCCCTGACTTCTAAGCTACCACTTCATATGTTACAATTCACTTTGTTTGGTCACCTTCTGGCTCTGATCTAGGAAATTATGTTTAGTTTTAAAGAAATCTAAGCTGTTTCTTCAAATTATGTATATATTTTTCAAAACACTGAAATTTTATATTTAATACCAGTTTCTGCTTAATATAGCAGTTCTATGGTTTTATTTAGCATGTTTGTTTAACCATGAAATATTTGAATCCGATATTACCTGAAAGGATATTTCAGAACAACTTCAAGTCATTTGTATATAAAAAGAGAACGGAAATAAAGGTTTAATTTTAGGATTCTGAATAGCATCATTACGCTATTTTATACAACGTTTTAATTACGAATTTTAATGAACAAATTTTAACACATTTTAACAAAAAATTCAATGATATATTATATTCTCTATATTTAAAGATTTCAATTCTTAGTAAAATAAAGTATCCATTAATTTCTCTAAAAAGTTAAACTATCATGAAGTATATTATAAGATCATAATGGTTTTATTAAGATAGTTTATGTTTAATATATCGCAACAGTTTTATTAATCTCATATATTTTATTACATATTTTATCCTCAATTTAGTTCAGAAATAAAAAAGACATACAATAAAAATATTACTTTTAGAATTGGCTATCCTCAGCACATAAATTCCTCCTTTCACATCAAATAAGGTCTGATGTTTTAAGATTCGAGTGGCAAGTTATGATGATAGCATTTGTTACCAATTGGCCCCTAACATAAAAGTCATATAAAAAAGATATCAATGTTCGTTTTGCTCTTTTTTGTGTGACACTTCAATGTGATGCAATGACCTCACCGGAAAATAAAGTTAGAGAAAGAAAGACATTCTTAAAAATAATGCTGTCGGTTCAGAGATCTGCTAAATATTTGAATTATATGACGATAGAAGTAAATATTCTAAAATATGAAGATTTTTAAAGGTAGATCATGAAAGTAATAATATGCAGTCTTATGAATTTTTAAATTTTAATCTTATCTATGACATTTTTTAAATTTGCTTACCATTTATATGCTTAACATGATTGATATATTTGAAGCCAAATGCTACATAAAGTTAGAGAAAGAAAGACATTCTTAAAAATAATGCTGTTGGTACAGAGGTTTGCTAAATGCTGGAATTATATGACGATTGAAGTAAATATTCTGAAATATGAAGCTTTTTAAAGGAAGCTCATGAAAGTAATAATATGCAATCTGTATGAATTTTTAATATTTAATGTTATATGTGACATTTGTTTTGAAATTTGCTTACCATTTATATTCTTAAAATGATTGATATATTTGTAGCCAAATGCTACTTAAAGTTAGAGAAAGTAAGACATTTTTAAAATAATGCTATCGGTACAGAGGTTTGGTAAATATTTGAATAATATGACGATTGAAGTAAATATTCTGAAATATGAAGATTTTTAAAGGAAGCTCATGAAAGTAATAATATGCAATCTGTATGAATTTTTAATTTTTAATGTTATATATGACATTTGTTTTGAAATTTGTTTACCATTGCCACTTAACATGGCTGATATATTTGTAGCCAAATGCTACATAAAGTTAGAGAAAGTAAGACATTCTTAAAAATAATGCTGTTGGTACATCCATGTGCTAAATATTCTGAAATATGAACACTTTTTAAAGGAAGCTCATGAAAGTAATAATATGCAATCTGTATGAATTTTTAAATTTTAATGTTATCTATGACATTTATTCTGAAGTTTTCTTACCATTTATATGCTTAACATGATTGATATATTTGTAGCCAATTGCTACATCAATCTACAGAAAGAAAGACATTTTTAAAATAATGCTATCGGTACAGAGGTTTGGTAAATATTTGAATAATATGACGATTGAAGTAAATATTCTGAAATATGAAGACTTTTTAAAGGAAGCTCATGAAAATAATAATATGCAATCTGTATGAATTTTAAAGTTTTAATGTTATATATGACATTCGTTTTGAAATTTGCTTACAATTTATACGGTTAACATGACTGATATATTTGTATCCAAATGCTACATAAAATGATTCATATTTTTCACTACAGTGGCCATAAAACCATGAAATTTTAAAAACCTTTAATGATGGGTTACTTTATGTAATATATATGAAAAGATTCTGTCTACTTTCTACACTAAATTTTAAAAAATATAACATCTTAGCATGAAATTATGAATATTATATCTACATATTTTTTTCTTTCTCTATTTTCATTATTTGATGAAATATATGTTTCAATGTAGTGTCACTCTAAATTAAATATTGTCATTTTGATTTTCCCCATCTAGATCTTTTAAGTATATATTTTTATATTTGCATGCATTATTCCAATATAAGTTTTAAATAAGAATAAATAAAGACAATAAGCATTTACTCTGAGAACTACCTAACCTTTAGAACTTAACATTCTAAGTTCCAGTCAAAATAATTCAATGTTTTAATATTTGAGTGATAATCAATGACAGTAATGATTCTTATTAACTATAAAATCAAAAGTCCTTAAAATAAGAAGTGACTTTTCTTCAATTATATTTTCGCCTTTTTTTTTACTAAAGGTAATGTAAGGAAATCTCTAATTAACAATATTGGAGAGTAAAAGTTGTTCTGAAACTTAACACATGATACTAAATACATAAGTAAGCTAAGTAATATTAACACATTGTATGCGGTACACGTACTAGCACATTTTCTGACGATTCATACTTGAGCGCCGGTCACGTACTAGTACGGGGTTAGTGTAACAACATGGTTTGTTTGTGGGTACAAAAATAACTGTATATGCAGGAAAACGAAGCCGAATGTTCTTGTTTACTACATAGATTCTGGAAAAAAATAGACAAATAAAAACTAGTTTTTACATCAGTCGATGCGACTCATGTAAAATTAAATAATTTCCGATCTTTTGAGATTCAACTGAATAACTAAATTTATGTGCAAAACGCCAGCTTCAGGCTTAATTCCGCTGCGAAATGTGCCCGCACACAATGTGTTAAATTAAAATTCTGCAATAATGTTCTATTTTTCCCTAAACGGAAACCCGTGAAAATTAAATTGTTTAATGTCATTGCAATGTAAGTTATTTCTCGAAGTTTAAATTTTTCATAAAACATGATTCGTATATTTGTAGCAAATTTCAATTCCATATACAAATAGATATTCTATTTACTAAACAGGATAAATTACTTATCTTAAAAAGGAGTAAATATATCATCTTTTTATGATATACGGAAAAAATAACAATTTCTTTTCCCGATTTGAAAAACATATTTCAATTGCTTTCATTCTGAGTGAAATATAAATGTGAAATTTTCATTTAAAAACATCTCAATAATTATATGCAATCTGTATGAATTTTTAATATTTAATGTTATATGTGACATTTGTTTTGAAATTTGCTTACCATTTATATTCTTAAAATGATTGATATATTTGTAGCCAAATGCTACATTAAGAAATAAAGACATTCTTAAAATTAATGCTGTCGGTACAGAGGCTTGCTAAATATTTGAATTATATGACGATTAAAGTAAATATTTTATAATATGAAGACTTTTTAAAGGAATCTCATGAAAGTAATAATATGCAATCTGTATGAATTTTTAAATTTTAATGTTATATGTGACATTTGTTTTGAAATTTGCTTACCATTTATATGCTTAAGATGATTGATATATTTGTAGCCAAATGCTACATAAAGTTAGAGAAAGAAAGGCATTCTTAAAACTAATGATGTCGGAACAGAGGTTTGCTAAACATATTTGAATTATATGACAATTGAAGTAAATATTCTGTAATATGAATATTTTTAAAGGATGCTCATGAAAGTAATAACATGCAATATGTATGAATTTTTCACTTATAATACTAAGACATTTGTTTTGAAATTTGCTTACCATTTATACGGGTTGCATGATTGATATATTTGTAGCTAAATGCTACATAAAAGGATTCATATTTTTCACTACAGTGGCCATAAAACCATGAAATTTTAAAAACCTTTAATGATGGGTTACTTTATATAATATATATGAAAAGATTCTGTCTACTTTCTATACTAAATTTTTAAAAATATAACATCTCATCTTGAAATTCGGAATAATATATTTACATCTTTTTTTCTTTCTATTTTTTTCATTCTTAGAAATATATATTTTAATGTAGTATCACTCCAAATCAAATATCACTAAATATTGTCTTTTTGATTTTCCGCATCTAGTTTTTTTTAATTATATTTTTTATATTCGCATGCATTATTCCAAGATCTACCATTCCATCCATTATTTCAAGATTACTCTCAGATCTATCTAGCCTTCATAGCGTAACAGCCTATATTCAAGTTAGAATAATTTAATGTTTTAATATTCGAGTGACAAGAAATAACAGTAATGATATTTACTACTATAAAATAAAAGATCTTTTAACACATTCGCTGCCGATCACGCGCCAGCGCGTGATCAACATATAGGAAAATGCATATATGACGTCAGGTTCGGCAGCGAATGTGTTAAATAGGTAGTTACTCTTTTTCAATTATATTTTAGCATTTTTGTTAACACTTAGTGTTAATAGAAGGAACTCTAAAATTAACAGTTTAGGAGAGTAAAAGTTGTTCTTAAATGTAACACTATGGATACATGAGTAAACTAAGTAAATATTAAATGTTCTGCAGTAATGATCAATTTTCACTAAACAAAAACTCATGAAAAATTAAAATGTAACCCATTCTAGAAAATTGTGATGTTTAATGTCATTACAATGTAAAATATTTCTCGAAGTTTATATTTCATAAAACATGATTCGTATATTTGTAGCAAATTTCAATTCCATATACAAATAGATATTCTATTTACTAAACAGGATAAATTACTTATCTTAAAAGGAGTAAATATATCATCTTTTTATGATATACGGAAAAAATAACAATTTCTTTTCCAGATTTGAAAAACATATTTCAATTGCTTTCATTCTGAGTGAAATATAAATGTGAAATTTTCATTTAAAAACATCGCTATGTTTTAATTCATAGACATCCCTAAGGGAAAAAAAATGTAAGGAAGGAGAAATGATATTTTTGAAATGTATAGCTTTTGTACCTTACCAAGCACAAGTACCTATTTAATTTTCTTAAAATCTAAATCTTTCTTCATTCACGAGAATACACATACATAAAGATCAAGTAATATATCCGTTTTTAAATTAGTTTCCCTTCTCATTTAAAGTACCTAATTACATATTTTTATGATTGCATGTTTTATCTTCAAAATAATTTTAAAAAGAAAGAATCAATGTAATAAAAAATTACTTTTGGAACTGGACACAATTCAGCGTTTAAATTCTTCAGTTGACGTTAAATGAGCTCTAAAGTTTTAAAAATTGATTGGCAAGTAATGATAACATTTTTATCAAGGAAAGTCAAAACTATAGCCATGAAGGTGGGATATCAGTTTTCTATTGCACTCATAATTTTCATTATATTTGTGACATTTAAAAGTTTGACAGTGACCTCACAGATTCATTGTATAAATTTTAAATGTCACCAATATAACAATGAGTGCAAAAAATATTCTTTCCAAAGTTATGTGATATGTGAATTTTATTTTAATATTTTTAAACCCTTGACTGTGAAATATATTTGAGAAAACGGTTAAAAAGAGGAAAATATATAGTTAATTTTGTTTGTTATTATCCTCAATATGTTAAAAAAGATTATTTTTGAAAAAAAATTAAACTAAATAACTAATTTGAATATTTTTACATATATGGGCAACTCTAGTAGATTAATGTAATTATTGTTCAAGTTACAGGAAAATAAATCAAATGACATAAATTTCTGGATAAATATAATAAACAAATACAGGAATCTTATTGTTTTATAAGCCAATTTTAAAAGTAATAAAAAATTACTTTTAGAATTGGCTCTCATTCAGCGTTTAAATTCTTCAGTTGACGTGAAATGAGCTCTAAAGTTTTAAAAATCGATTGGCAAGTATGATAACATTTTTATCAAGGAAAGTCAAAACTATAGCCATGAAGGTGGGATATCAGTTTTCTATTGCACTCATAATTTTCATTATATTTGTGACATTTAAAGTTTGACAGTGACCTCACAGATTCATTGTATAAATTTTAAATGTCACCAATATAATAAACAAATGAGTGCAAAAATATATTCTTTCAAAAATTTTGTGATATGTGAATTTATTTTAATATTTTTAACCCCTTGATTGTGAAATATACTTGAGAAAATGGGTAAAAAAAATTTAAAAATATCTTTAATTTTGTTATCGTTATTATCATCAAAATGTTAAAAAAGATTATTTTTGAAAAAAAAATTAAACTAAATAACTAATTTGAATATTTTTACATATATGGGCAACTCTAGTAGATTACAGTAATTATTGTTCAAGTTACAGGAAAATAAATCAAATGACATAAATTTCTGGATAAATATAATAAACCAAATACAGGAATCTTATTGGTTTATAAGCCAATTTTAAAAGTAATAAAAAATTACTTTTAGAATTGGCTCTCATTCAGCGTTTAAACTCTTCAGTTGATGTAAAATACGTCCTAAAGTTTTAAAAATCGATTGGCCAACAATGATGATAACATTTTTATCAAGGAAAGTCAAAACTATAGCCATGAAGGTGGGATATCAGTTTTCTATTGCACTCATAATTTTCATTATATTTGTGACATTTAAAAGTTTGACAGTGACCTCACAGATTCATTGTATAAATTTTAAATGTCACCAATATAATAAACAAATGAGTGCAAAAATATATTCTTTCAAAAATTTTGTGATATGTGAATTTATTTTAATATTTTTAACCCCTTGATTGTGAAATATACTTGAGAAAAATGGGTAAAAAAAAATTTAAAAATATTTAATTTTGTTCGCTATTATCCTCAATATGTTAAAAAAAGATTATTTTTGAAAAAATATTTAAACGAAATAACTAATTTCAAGTATTTTTACATATATGGGAAATGTTAGTAGATTACAGTAATTTTAGCTGAAATTACAGAAACATAAATTAACTGACATAATTTTGTGGATAAATATAATAAACCAATACAGGAATCTTATTGGTTTATAAGCCAATTCTAAAAGAAATGAAAAATTACTTTTAGATTTGGCTACCATTCAGAGTTTAAATTCTTCAGTTGACGTTAAATGGTTGCTAAATATTAAAGAATCATATGGCAAGTAATAATAATAACATTTTTTCTCAGGGAAACTCAAAACAATAGCTATCAAGATGGGATATTAATTTTCTATTGCACTCCTTTTTTTCATTATATTTGTGACATTTAAAAGTTTGACAGTGACATCATGGAGTCATTGTTTAATTTTAAATGTCACCAATATATTAAAATATATATTCTTTCAAAAAATATATGATATGTGAATTCATTTTAATATTTTTAACCCCTTGACTGTGAAATATGCTTGAGAAAATGGGTAAAAAAAGGGAAAAAATATATTTAATTTTCTTCGTTATTATCATCAACATGTTAAAAATAGATTATTTTTGAAAAAAAATTAAACGAAATAACTATTTTCAATATTTTTACACATATGGGAAATGTCAAAATATTACAGTAATTTTTGCTCGAATTACAAGAAAATAAATTAAATGACATAATTTTCTGGATAAATATAATAAACCAATACAGGAATCTTATTGGTTTATAAGCCAATTCTAAAAGTAATAAAAAATTACTTTTGGAACTGGACACAATTCAGCGTTTAAATTCTTCAGTTGACGTTAAATGAGCTCTAAAGTTTTAAAAATTGATTGGCAAGTAATGATAACATTTTTATCAAGGAAAGTCAAAACTATAGCCATGAAGGTGGGATATCAGTTTTCTATTGCACTCATAATTTTCATTATATTTGTGACATTTAAAAGTTTGACAGTGACCTCACAGATTCATTGTATAAATTTTAAATGTCACCAATATAATAAACAAATGAGTGCAAAAATATATTCTTTCAAAAATTTTGTGATATGTGAATTTATTTTAATATTTTTAACCTTATGCCTGTGGAAAACATTTAAGAAAAACGTGACAAAAATGTAACATTTTTTCTTTAATTTTGTTCGTTGTTATCATAAAAATGTTAGAAATAAATTATTTTTGAAAAAAATTAAACTAAATAACTATTATCTTCAATATTTTCACATTATGGGAAATGTTAATGGATTACAGTAATTTTTGCTCAAGTTAAAGCAAAATAAATGAAATGACATAATTTTCTGGATAAATATAATAAACTAATATAACAATATTATTATCTATATAAAATGTCACTAATTTCATTATATTTCTTTGAATTTCACAAATCCTTTACCGTATCCTAAAGATAGCGACAAATAGCTCGAAACTGCTGAACTCTTCTCAGAAAAGTATCTCTATCTATAGTGAAAATGACAAACATGCATTAGACGAACCGATTTGGGATCTCAAGGAATTGAAATTCCATTTTTTCTTTTGCCCTTCCTCAGGTCGGGTATTCCAAAATTGGCGTATTTGCGTGGTATCGAATTGCGTTTGGTCACCACAAGCAAGGGGTTAACTTAAATTAATTTGATGTCAGAATTCTAGAAAAATATGAAGAACCAACAATTGGTCTCTGACTAGAAGAAATTATATCTTATAAAAAAATTTCAGTACTACCTATGGTAATCTGAAAATTAGGAGTATATTTATAACACGTGATTGGTACGTCTGATACCAATTTGTGTTTAAAATATGATCAATGTGTTAACCCCTTGACTGTGAAATATATTTGAGAAAAACGTGACAAAAATGTAACATTTTTTCTTTAATTTTGTTCGTTGTTATCATAAAAATGTTAGAAATAAATTATTTTTGAAAAAAATTAAACTAAATAACTATTATCTTCAATATTTTCACATTATGGGAAATGTTAATGGATTACAGTAATTTTTGCTCAAGTTAAAGCAAAATAAATGAAATGACATAATTTTCTGGATAAATATAACAAACTAATACAACAATATTATTATCTATATAAAATGTCACTAATTTTCTCATATTCCTTTGAATTTCACAAATCCTTTACAGTATTCGAAAAATTGTGACAAATGGCTCCAAACTGCAGAATTCTTTGCAAAAAAGTATCTCTATCTATAGAGAAAATGAAGAATTAAATATTATGCATATGACGAACCGATTTCGTGTCTCAAGGAATTGAAATTCCATTTTTTCTTTTGCCCTTCCTCAGGTCGGGTATTCCAAAATTGGCGTATTTGCGTGGTATCGAACTGCGTTTGGTCACCACAAGCAAGGGGTTAACTTAAATTAATTTGATGTCAGAATTCTAGAAAAATATGAAGAACCAACAATTGGTCTCTGACTAGAAGAAATTATATCTTATAAAAAAATTTCAGTACTACCTATGGTAATCTGAAAATTAGGAGTATATTTATAACACGTGATTGGTACGTCTGATACCAATCTGCTTAAAATATGATTAATATATTAACTCCTTGAATGTGGAATATATTTGAGAAAAGCGTAACAAAAATAGAATTTGTTCTTTAATTTTGTTCGTTGTTATCATAAAAAATGTTAGAAATAGATTATTTTTGAAAAAAAAAATTAAATGAAATAACTAATTTCAATATTTTCACATATTAATGAAATCCTAATGGATTACAGTAATTTTAGCTCAAGTTAAAGCAAAATAAATGAAATGACATAATTTTTTGGATAAATATAATAAACTAATACAACAATATTATTATCTATATAAAATGTCACAAATTTTCTCATATTCCTTTGAATTTCACAATTCCTTTACAGTATTGGAAAAATGGTGACAAATGGCTCGAAACTGCAGAATTCTTCTAAGAAACGTATCTCTATCTATTGAAAAAATGACAAATTAAATATTATACTATAGACGAACCGATTTCGGGTTTCACGGAAATGAAATTCCATATTTTCTCTTGCCCGTACTCAGGTCTGCATTCCAAATTCGGTCGTCACACGCGAGGGGTTAATTTTAATTAATTTGATGTCTGAATTCTAGAGAAATATGAAAAATCAATAATTGATCGCTGACTAGAAGAAATTATATCTTATAAGAAAAATAAATTTCAGTACTATCTATGGTAATCTCAAAATTAGGAGTATATTTATAACACGTAATTAGTACGTTTGCTACATATCTGTGCTTAAAATATGATTAATATGTTATCCCCTTGAATGTGGAATATATTTGTGAAAAACGTAAGAAAAATAGAATTTTTTCTTTAATTTTGTTCTTTGTTAAAATAAAAATATTACAAATAGATTATACATAAAAATATTTCAAATAGATTATTTTTGAAAAAAAAAATTAAACGAAAAAACTAATTTCAATATTTTCACATATATGGGAAATGATAATGTATTGCAGTAATTTTTGCTCAAGTTACAGCAAAATAAATCAAATGATATAATTTTCTGAATAAATATAATAATAAACTGTTCTGAATTTCACAAAACAAATTCTGAATTTCACAATCGTGTCCTAAAAATAACGACAAATGACGCAAATCTGACGAACTCTTCTTTGAAAAGTATCTCTATCTGTTAGGAAAATGACAAATTAATTATTATGGACGAAACTTTGTGGTGTTTTACTGAATTGAAATTCCAATTTTTCTCTAGCCCGTCCTCAGGTCGGGTATTCCAAATTGGCGTATTTTCGTGGGTCGAACTGCGTTTGGTCATCACAAGTAAGGGGTTAACTTAAATTAATTTGATGTCTGAATTCTAGATAAATATGAAGAACCAACAATTGGTCTCTGACTAGAAAAAATTATAACTTATAAAAAAAATACTACCTATGGTAATTAGGAGTATATTTATAACACTTGACTGGTACGTTTGCTACAAATCTGTGCTTAAAATATGATTAATATGTTATCCTCTTGAATATGGAAATATTTGAGAAAGCCGTGACAAAAATAGAATGAATTGTTTTCTTTAGTTTTGTTCGTTGTTGTAATAAAATGTTAGAAATAGATTATTTTTGAAAAAAAAGTATTAAACGAAATAACTGATTTCAGTATTTTCACATACATGGAAAATGTTAATGTTACACTAATTTTAGCTCAAGTTAAAGCAAAATAAATGAAATGACATAATTTTCTGCATAAATGTAATAAACAAATACAACAATATTATTATCTATATCAACTCTCATGAAATCCATGTTCCTCAGATTCCTTTGAATTTCAGAAATTCTTTACAGTATCCGAGAATTAGCAACAAATTTTGTGAAACTGCCGAACTCTTCACAGAAAAGTATATGTATTAGGAAAACAGCAAATTAAATATTATGCATTGGACGAACCGTTATTTCAATTTATGCAATTTACCGGTATTTCAAATTATGCCTTGGACGAACGGTAGGTATTTCAATTCCGCAAAGGCCGAAAATGGAGGGGGTTCTCGAAATCGAAATAAACATTTTTTCTCTTGCCTGAACTCAGGTCGAGAATTCCAAAATTGTCGTATCACTGGCAAGGAGTTAAATTGTATTAATTTGATTCATGAGTTCTAGCAAAATTTGAAACACCAACAACTGATCTTGGAATAGAAGAAAATGTTAATTATAAAAATATAAATTTCAGTAGTATCTATTGTTATATCATAATCATCAGTATATTTATAACACGTTGGAAGTACGTTTGTTGCCAATCTGCGCTTAAAATGAATAATATGTTTAATGATTAATAATAATGATTATGATTAATTATAATCATTACTAATAATAATGATGATTAAGTATAATGATTACTAATAATAATTATGATTAATTATAATGATTACTAATAATGATTATGATTAATTATAATGAATACTAATAATGATTATGATTAGTTATAATTATTACTAATAATGATTATGATTAATTATAATTATTGCTAATAATTATTATGATTAATTATAATGATTACTAATATTGATTATGATTAATTATAATGATTATTAATAATGATTAGGATTAATATAATGATTACTAATAATGATTTTGATTAGTTATAATGATTGATAATAATGATTAGGATTAATTATAATGATTACTAATAATGATTATGATTAATTATAATGATTAATAATAATGATTATGATTAATTATAATAATTAATAATACTGATTATGATTAACTATAATGATTACTAATAATGATTATGATTAATTATAATGATTACTAATAATTAATATGATTAATTATAATGATTACTAATAACGATTTTGATTAAATATAAAGATTAATTATAATAATGAATCATAATGATTAATAATAGTGATTATGACTAATGATTAGTATGTTTCACTATCTAAGTTAATAACTTCACTGGCATTCCTTAAATGGTTATTTTATGGAAAATAAACGAACCCGATGTCATCTTTACTTAATAAATAAAAAAATGAATATTTTTTTTTTGAGATTTCAAAAATCATAATTAGATTTTATTCATCCTATAAGAGATATAAATCTGAATATAATGTTTTTCATTTCAAAATTTAGCATGAAAATTGATAAATTGGAAGTACGTTTGTTACGAATCTGTGCTTAAAATGAATAATATGTTTAATGATTAGTAATATTAATTAATAATAATGATTATGATTAATAATAATGATTATGGTTAATGATTAATATGTTTCCCTATTTACGTTAAAAACCTAACTCGTATTCCACAAATGGTTATTTTATGCAAAATAAACGAACCCGATGTCATCTTTACGTAATAAATAAAAAAAAAGGAATATTTTTTCGAGATTTTAAAATCATAATTAGATTTTATTAATCCTGTACGAGATATAAATCTGAATATAATGTTTTTCATTTCAAAATTTAACATGAAAATTGTTAAATTCAGAAAGATCCCTTAGGAAAAGAAAATATTCAGAAGATAAATGACATTTTCGTAATGTATGAATTTAAATCTTAGCTACAAATACTTATTAAATTCTCTTAAAAATGAATATTTTATTCTGCGCATTACATTGTCGAAAAGAGGGAGTTAGATTACAACTTTTTTTACGTGTTTTCCCATCTGATTTAATTTTCTTAATCATATATTTTTTCTATCTGCATGTTCTATCCCCAAATCAATTTAAAAAAGAAAGAAAGAAATGCAATAAAATTTTTCCTTTTAGGATTGTTTAATATTCAGGGCTTAGACTCTTCAGTTAAAATTAGATGAGTTTTTATATTTTAAAATTTCAGTAATAAGAATTTACTTTGGTATTTGTTACCAATTAGACCTAACATAAAATTCCAAAACTAAAATAAAGAAAGATGTCTCAGACTTAATAATTATAATGAAATTCTTTTTACTTTAGAAAATATATAAATTTGAATGTGATGAATTACATTAAACAGTTGCACGTTGCGATGTTTAAATTTATATTCATTCCTAAAGAATGGAAAATAATGACTTGATAAATGACAATTTCCAAACGTATGGCTTTTATATCTTAGTAATTACGAGAACGTAATAAATTCTTATAAAAACCACTCTTTCAGTCAGTTTTATATGGGATCATAAAGGCTAAGTGAGATATCAAGTGTTTACGCATTTTCAATTTTTAGTTCAATTTTTTAATTATTCATTTCTGTAATTGCATGTTTTATCCAGGAAATAGTTTTGAAAATTTAATAAAATTGTAGCTTTTAGAATCGCAAGCATGCCAGCCCCCAAAACTTAAAAATCCTGTATTTATTTATCATGTTTATCTATAGATGTTACGCCTTTGTGGCTGGACTGCACTCACTAACTGCAGAATTCTGATTCCAGTAGTGGCAACACTACATACCAACTATGTTCATTGACTTGCAATCAGAGTGTGTATCGTCCCTCAAGTTGTTCGTGTTGCTCAGCTTATCACCATTAATAAATGTTTAGTTTTGTTTATTTAGTTATCACCATTAATAAATGTTTAGTATTGTTTATTTAGTTGAGGTCACTTTATAGTCAACACTCCCATGAGCACACAACAACTTTATACCACATTAAATAAAATACGTATTAAAAAATCTAATTATATACCATTAAATTTCTCTACATGTTTCATTTCGTACTATATCTGAAAAATTACTATACTAAAACAATGTATAAAATCAATGAATATTATGAAGCAGATAAAGTGACATTAAACAGTTATGAATGCTGTAACAATTAAAAAATTCAATGAAAAATTATCAAACAACACAAATGACATTACAAATGTCATTAAATAAAGAAAAGTTATTTAATGACAACAATATCTCCTTAAAATATTTACTACATAATTGTTTTTTCTACTACATTTTTTGTTGCAGATTTTGCTTTTTTTATAAAAAATTAGAGTAAAATATTTGTTTACAATATGGTCTTTATTTGATAATAAACAAGTCTTTTACTGTTCATTTATTATTGAAAAACAATAATTGTGTGGCTATTTTTCATTTCACATGAAATTAATAACATGAAATTTAAGAGTTTCTTTAATAATTAATCTATCCATTGCTCTCCTCTATTTGTTTATTTAACTGGGCATCAACACATTCTTTGTCAATAATTCTGCTCTTGTTGCAGAGTTTTGAATGAAATATCTATGTAATGAAACACCTCAATATACGAGGTACAACCAGAAAGTATCCAGAACGTAATTATTCGTGTCAATTGCGCTTGCGTAACAGATCTATGAAGTATTAATCGTATATCAACTGGACAAGTAACGATTCATGCTAGTAGCGGGTAGTAGTGGTCAGAAATGGAAACTCTAATTCCTCTCCCACTAATGTTCGGTCGGTGATCTTGAATGCACAAAGCATTGCGCCAATTGAAATTCATCTTCAGATCTATCAGGTATATGAGCAGAAACTGACACCCGAACACAAAATTCAAAGCCTAGGAGCAGCACTGGCATTTCTGCTACGATATCACGATGACAGCGACGAGTTCCTCGACAGGATCGTCACGGGCAATGAGACTTGGATTTCACACTTTAACCCGAAAACCAAGCAGCAGTTAATGCATTGGTATCATAGTGTATATTTGGTCAGGACCAAATTAAAACAGACGTTGTCGGTAAGGAAAGGGATATGCACGGTGGTCTGTTACAGGAAGGCTGATTTTATTCACAGGCAGCAGAGTTCTACGACAGAGAGATACAAAAGTTGATCTCACAATATGACAAGTGTCTCAATTCTAGTGGTGGCTATGCTGAAAAATTGCATAAACATTGCTGTTCTTATTTCCAATTAATATGTCAATGAAAGTGTGAGTTCTTTTTTCTTTTAAATAGAGAAACTGACTTTCTGGATGCATCCCAATATACATATAATATTAAAACTACCAATAGGTGTCAGTATTGAGATTTAGGCTCATTTCTGTGACCTTAAGAAACAAAACTAACGTTGAACGTTTCAGGCAGTGCACGTTTTTAAAATTCTGATGACGCATCATAAAAAAATAATAAATAATGTGGTGTCCCCCACAGATGTTTTCCCCTGTGATGTAAAAATTGATTGTCGGATTTCCTTTTCTTTAAGTAAGTCTATCACTAACAAAAATATTAGTGTTTCATTCTTTACAAAGAGTCGAATAGAAAGAAACAGTTAAGATCATATATGGGCTTTTATAATTTTGAACAAAATTGTAAATTAGGAATATATTACGTATTATTTAAGAGATCAAATTACATTGTATTTTATTTTATTAAAACCAAAATAAAGAAAATAAAATTGTTATTTCAACATTTTTACAAACATAGTTTTTATACATTAGTAAACTCAAAAGTATATTAAATTTTATTAAAAAATAATCCTTTTATATTTATATTACACGATCATAAAGATTTAATATTACATTCTTACTTTTATGTTTTTTACTAACAGAGGTATTCTTTATCACTTTCTTTTGTCATTACATATTGTATCCCTAGACAGATATATAAATGAAAGAATAAATGTTATAAAAACCAACTTTAAACTTGGCTAGCCTTCAGTGCTTAAATTTCCCAGTTGGCAGAAGAACGGTTCTAGTACTTTAAACTTCAAGTGGTGGCAAATATAGTCGTCTCATCTCATAATAAAAATAATGTATTTGTTGTTTCTGATGTCACTTGGTCAAACCAAGCACGATTTAAGTATTAAGGCAAAGGGATATAACTTTTGTTTCAATGAGCACCGCAAGGGTGAAAGTGCGACTTTCGCTCAAGTGGGTCCTCATAAATTTGAAGCAGGGACCAAGCAGAAGACCCATACAATTGGCCTGTCACCCCTAGAGGTATTGATTGAGAACTTGGAGGACATTGTGTATAAGAACATATTTTACGTGTCCCAGACATCTTTAACGAACATGACGGATCTTAGCCGAAAACTCGTAGCCTGATCTAAAAAACTTGTAAAAGCTGCAGAATTATAACATTTTTACGTAGCATGGAAGACAATTTTCCTTTAAAATGACCTGTATAAACTCATGTTAGACATGATATCTTAATGGCGGCCGCAGAGAACTTCATTGAAAACTTGGAGGACATTGGGACCACGGACATATTCCATGTGTCCAACAACCTTTAACGTACAAGACGGAACTTAGGCTGGCTCGGGCTCCGAAACCGTAATCATCCAGTTACAAGAGAGTTGCTTTTGCTGACTGAACTACGGTGGATCAATAAAAATAATAGAACTGGTCACCGATTTTTTCACTCATTTTTTAGTTTAATTAAGCCTGAAATTAGTAATGTCGTTACACATTTTACTTTGCGATCCATTAAATATTGATACTCAAGGCCTAATGAGATTTTGTTTGGTTTGGTCTAAAAAGCTACGGTGTACCATTAGTGGTACACATCATTGCCATATCTTCACTATAGTAGAAACTTGGGGAATTACATTTTACTATATTTTATCTATATCTCTTGTCGGAACTGATCAAGCAGTAGCACACATTAGCACAGAGTTTTATTGTGACATACAAATCTGAAATTTTCTCATACAACTCTAAAGAAAAAAACTATCTTTTCTAACAAACATAATGTGCATTCTATGTCTTCGGATATTTGTTACACACAAATATTCGATAAAGGTGTCCACTTTTTGCGTTCTATCCAATTAGCTGGTTGGTGGAACTAATGAATTAAAAACCAAATTAATTAGTCATTGGCGAAACTAATCAAGAAGTAGCACACATTAACCCAGGGCTTGTTTGTGTGACACACCACTCTGAAATTTACTCTTATATAATCTAAAGTGAAAAAAATATTTTAACCAATAAATATAATGTGCATTCTATCACTCCGGATACTTGCTACACAAAAATATTTGATAAATGTGTCCATTTTTCATGTTCTATCCAATAAAAATTAATAAAATAGTTAAACACTGTGATGTATTTTAATGAACAATTTTACATAAAAATATTTCAACCAAACTGTATTTCCCAGAGATAGTAAACCATTTCAACAAGATAATTTTAGTTAGAAATTTCATCCTTAACTTCTTGCCTTATGAATGGAGAGACGATTGTGTGTGACACTTTCAATGAAATATTTTCTCATGCATCGGGACCAGAAGCAATTTCATCACAGGCTAAATTGTGAGCAAACCAGTGGACATTAATAGTACTGCATTTAATAACTTATACATTGCTCTAAATACCAATTTGTTTCAGTTACAACAACTTCCCTAAACTTTTTGTTAAATATTGCATAAAAAAGCCCAACTTTCTACTGTTTTCATTTAACTCACCTGTAGACGTTACTTTTATGCCAGGAGTTTCTGTAAATCCATTGTTCTGATAACTGATTCCTGATATTTTCTTCTTTATTAGTACCGCTTTCATTACTAACTAAATATTGTGCACGTTTCTATATAGGACAAGCTACAATGCTATCTTCAGATGTATATCAATCGGTATCTGTTTCAGTTTCTAAGGTGTAATCAGGACATATTCCAGCACCGTTATTAGTATCATTTTTCCTTTTTGACATTAGGTTAAATTGTTAGATTTTCTAAGAATTTTTTAAGCATCAACAGTTAATTATTTATTGCATATACTATAATATTCTATTGCAATTACGCCTAAGAATGAACGACCAACTCTTATATTGCACCTGTAACAAACAATAACTCAAAAACCAAAACTTTATTGCCTAAAAACAATGACATGTCTGATGACACAAGCTTTTCACTTTTGGCCAGACAGAATCATCACGTGTGGGATACGAGGTTCTCATTTTAGGCACATCAGTACGATCACGTCTCCCATACGTTGTTTTAAGTCAGAGGGTTAAACGTTTTCCGCCGCCATGTATTAGACGTAGAACCTTTTATGTTTCATTATCATGATTATGCTCTCTTAACTAATATTCATTTTACAATAGATTTAGAATACAACTGTAAAGCTATTTGATTTTTGTTGCAATGGTTTTTTTTTCTATCACAGCTTTTAACTTTTTAATGCCCGAGTCATTTCTGCCGATTACGTATCTATGCTTATCTTAAATTTAAGTTATTGTGAATTGCACAGAATAAAATAAATATGAAT
Organism: Pardosa pseudoannulata; assembly: GCA_032207245.1. Taxonomy (NCBI): domain Eukaryota; kingdom Metazoa; phylum Arthropoda; class Arachnida; order Araneae; family Lycosidae; genus Pardosa; species Pardosa pseudoannulata. The sequence continues at coordinate 144,455,488 of CM063505.1, forward strand.
TTAAAACTCTGAATACTACATCACGTCCAGTAAGTGATCAGCTACCGTTTTCAATATTATAGGATGCCATTTATGAAAAAGGAAAAACTTCATGAAAAAAGATTTATTTGTTATTACATGTAAAATAAGTACTGTAAAATTTGATTTTATAATAGATAAAGCAATTTGTTATGTTTTCAGTCTGTGAACATGACGAAAAAAACAAATTTATGTAGGCTGTTCAAAAAATCATAAAATGCGGATCAAAGTGAAAAATTTATAAATAAGATCAATCGCTTGTAAATTCTGTAGATTGTTTAAAATATTTCCCTCTACCTACTCTCAAAAGGAAAACTCATTCTAAGAAAACATATAAATTGTAAAAACATTATTTAACGGTATCTTAAAAGATACACCATGCATAAAAGGGTTAAAATAATTTAAAATAAACACAATTCTTAAAGTTATTGTTTTGATTTTACAGCTTGTTTTGCAACTGAGATAGGTATTCAATTGTTTCAAATGTATTCAATTGTTTGGAAATAAGTTTAAGATAATTTGGTATCGCTTAGCAACTAAAATCCAAGTATGGACTGCAACATATATCAGATTGCTTTTTTCATAGTTTAAATTGAATCTTTTTAAAGTTGTATAGTTACTTTAATTTAGAAATCATTTTTGTTAGTTTCGGAGTTTATAATCTTTTCAACAACATTTAATTAGTTTTTAAACTTAGATTAACTTAGATAAACTTAGATTAAATAAACTTGATTTATTTAGATAAATTTGATAGATAAATTTTAGATTAAATAAACTTGAATAAATTACAAATTTTTAATACATTACCTAAGAAAATGTGTAGAAATATTTCCATTTTAAAGAAAGTCGAAGTTAGTTATTTTTCGGCCATTTCGCACAGGTTATTAAAGTTATTAAATTAATTCTAGGTCCAATGCCTTTTTTCCATTTTGTGCCTAGAAATAATGATCAAACATAGTAATTCTAATAAACTATGTGTCGCGAATGTAGTGGATTTCAGGTGTGGGTCAGTTTAAGCTTAGAAAAGTAATAACAAAATTGAAAACTACTCTAATTATTTAAATATTCATACATAAAAACATTGTTAACATAGTACATAAAAATTTAAACTAGTCAATATACATTTATTTTAAGAACATTGTTTATTTTCCCTATATGTGTGACATAGGATTTGAAAAATATGCACAGTTTTTAACATGATTATAGATATTAAATTAATTAATAGAATACATTCATAACTTTTTTCTGAAAAAATAATTTATACTCTGTATTCAAACATATTATATTATTTTGAATTAAATATAATTTCGAATAAAACCTATGTAACTAAAATATTTTAATCAAATTTACATATTTTGTTATTTCTGTCATATTTACATTTAAAAATCTTAAGTGATAGGTATACATTTATGAAAAATTGTGATTTTAAAATGATTGTTTACTAGGCTTAAAACTTTGAGTTTCATTTACTTTGACTGCAATAAAAACCAATTGTAATGATTTACTGCATTTAAGAAATGTAATAACATATTGAACACTACTTAATGCTTTAACAGCATGTTGTCTTCTGTGTTTGTGTTGTCTGAATAAGTCATAAAATAAATCACACCAGTTAGAAAAATGACAGTTTATGAGAACATAAATAATAAAAGATCGGCAACATCTCGGGGTTTTTTCCATTAAAAGAACCGTAAAAACATTGAATAATAAAATAGAGGACAGTAGTTGGCATCATGGGTAACTGGCTCCACCTTCCATTCTGCTCTTTTGCATCAGTCTTTGAGGATGAACACAAAAACGCACTTTTCATAAATAATATTCAAACTAGCGCATGAACATTTCCTCTGTACAGTCTAAAGTGGGTTTTCCGCTAAGTTCCAAGTTTAAATAAATAGGTGTGTCTTTTGGAACTGTAGTGAATGGTCTGTTTGTGATGTTTCCTATGTGGTACATTTAGAGTCACTCAACTTGACACAGTAAAGCCATGTTCACACAATCACTGGAGCACTATTTTCACTAGCTTGGATGATTTAGCATGTTCTTACGGCTGGCAGCACCTGAAATCGTAAAGAAATTGTCATTATAAAGTTATATAAATAAGAAACTGTAAAATAAAAAGAGTCAAGTGGGATATTCTGTTTTAGAAAATAACGATGTTTAAAATATTGAAGTTCAAGATATATATTATATAATAGTTTCATTTCAATTATATGTGAGAATTAATAAAAAAAAATATTTCAAATGCAATTCGACATCAATAAAACTGATTTATCCTATGCACACACTACCAAATTTAATTAAAAAGCATGCATATCTACCAAAATAAATACATTTAAATTTTCTGAGATAAATCTTGTCGTAGTTCTCGGGTTGATGGTTCTGTCCCCGACGATGCCAAATTTTCTGAAATTTTAATTAAATTAATATTTCCTGCTTTTTCTTTTAAAACCTTATTCCTAAAGCTGTTTTATTATTTTTAAAGTTGTTTTATTATTTTTAAATTAAATTTTTACCATATTTTCAACCTATTCTGATATTTATTATTTTTATTTTATTAAATTCACGTATTTTGTAGCTTTGTCTCTGGCCACATAAACATTTCATGTTTTCTATCCTTAAACTTTTTTCAGTTTGCTTTTGTGTCCCTTTCACTTCTTAGCTGTTTATTTTTCTGTTCGCTTCGTTTTTGTGTTTATTGAAAGAAATCTCTGGATTAGAGTGCTCGGCGCTGGCAATCCAGTTGCACTATTGCCTTGTATGCTGTAAATTCCTTTAAATATGTGTTATCCCAAATTTAAAAACGTAACAAGATAACAGGAACTCAAAAATAGGAATAGTTGTTATAAAGAACACAATAAAGAACACAAGTTCACATATTTATGAAAGCAGTATACTTTATGTATTGAAATAGACAGAAACCTCTGTAATTATACTTTAAAAAACATATAATTAAACTCTGTTTAAGATTAGCCGTACAATTATGGTTATTCTGTGCTGTTAGGCATATGAAATTCGTACAATATATCCACAGAGGCTTTCTATAATCTGGAGAATACAAACTTTGTTCTTTCTGGGAATGAATTACATAAAAGCATAATCTGCTGACTACATTTCCTTGTTCAATGTCCCATTCACTTTAATTTTAACCTTGAAGCCCAATAAATTCTACGTAGCGATTCATGACGATTTAAATTATTTAATTGTAGGGCAACTATTTTAATTTTGCAACTAGCGACATGCAGCATAT
>CM063505.1:144466252-144483752 GCA_032207245.1 Pardosa pseudoannulata
ATCAAATACGTTATTCACAATGACAGATTCATAAGGGCTCGAGGATAATTGACTAATAATCTGGTTCTTCAAAAATGAATCTAAACTACTTAAATGTATTTTTTCTTTAAAAAAATATTTATAACCAGATCTATGAAATGGCGTACACTTATTTTACGATCAAGAATTAATTCGACTACTAGAAAATTTAAAAAAACACAGTAACTAAAACAAAATTAAACTACTCACAAGGATTAAAAGTATGAATTAAAATACTAGATTGATTTATCTGTATGGATCACAGAGAAAAGTAAAATGCGTGTGCAACGTAAGGGCAAAACAAGGAAGTAGGAAATGGTGCAATGGATTTCTATCTCAGTTAAAGTTTTGTGGAAATTCAATTTTTCTATCCTTTTAAATTAAAAAATATGGCTTTAGAATTATAAGCAAAAATTTATTTTAAATTACCGTTATCTTATGATAAATACAGTAATTACTGAAACATACAATGCAATTATCAATATGCAATTATTGATACAAAAATATTTGAAATGAATTCAAACATTTTCTGTGTGTATATGGTTGTCATATTCTTTTATTTTTTTAACTATTTTCAATATACATTAAAAAGTTGTATAATATCTTTTAAGAGGCTTTAAAGAAGCCTGGATAACACGATATGAATTTGTTTTTTTTTTGGTATTCAAATAACGCTTTGAAAAGTTTTCGGGAACTCAGCAATAGAAATTTCAAGTTGAATAGTCTGAATTAGAACACTGAAACATACTACGTTGGAGTTATAAAGACAACTTTATAAATGTTATAGGAATAGAAATATTACAATGTAAAGAAAAAATTAGGAAAAATTTTAAAGCATTCGTTACTATAACGATAATTGTTCCAATTCAGAATATTCTATTTAAAATTGTTTTAACTAATCATGAGGTTTAGGCTTTACAAGAGTATCATTTCTAAATTTTATTTTTATTGGGAAAATATTACTTTCTTGTAATGATGAGATTCTTTCAAGCTTAAATATCAAATTAATGTTTTAAAACACATAATTTTTCAATTCTGTGCTTAAAAGAACTATAGTAGTCATATTATGCTGTAGAATTGATATTTTCACTACGATTATTATATCTCTTAATATTTTATGTAAATATTCATAATTCCATCTATGTTTTATTCCAAAGATTCTAATTTAAACTTTAATGATATATTTTGTTCAAAGGATATACATGAAACATTTCTCGGAACTTTACTTTTAGATGTTAATAGTTTAATAACTTATTAAATTAACATCTAAAAATAGCGTTTATATAAGTTAATTACTATAAACTAAAATAAAGTAAAACTAATATACTAATATACGAAATAAAATAATTATTATAAGTTAAGTTTTTTAAGTTAATTATTTTAAAAATAATAAACTTATTTTTACACCTTAAATACTTTTAGATTAATATATTGTTAATGAATGACGTATGAAATTTTCAAGCAAACTGATAAATTTTTAAAATTTATCAATTTTCTTAGTACAAAAGTACTTTGGCAAGTTTACAGTCAACTTAAACAAATTTCCTCAATTTTTGACAGAAATATATTAATTATAACGTTTAGGAGAAACTATAAAGCTAAAAACTCATCTAATATATCAAAAGAAAACAAGTGTAAAACTAGTTTACAAGAAAATGCCTTTAAGGATATAAGCGTAAAAAATGGTAAATTAAAGTGCTTTGGCAGTACAAATATTGCCTCATTGGAATGTAATCATTGCATAACCGGAAAAATCTAGCGGATTTGGGGGCATGCATATAATTGTATTACGACATACACTAAAGCAAGGATGTCAAACTTGAGGCTAACGACCTCATGTGGTCTGTATGGATAATTTTTGGGACTCACCTGATATAACGGTATGCATCAGAAGTTGTAGTATAAATATTCTAATATAAATTTCATAACTGAATTTAAAAACTTCCTGTTATTTGTTACCTAATTTTTGTCAGTTTTACCCATTCTCCCTTGATGCCTTTTCGCAAATGTTTTTCTGTATGTTATGAGGGAAATTTCCAGATTTTCAACACATTTTTTCTGAAGTAGTAAGTATGGTTGCAAAAAAGATCTAGCAATGTTTTAGAAATAAAACATTTTTATGGTGTTATTTTGTTCTTACATTTCAAATTATTTTATATTTCATTTGCAAACAATACTGTTAAAAAATCTACAGCTGTATAAAAATTGCAGTTGTTTTGTGCGGCCTACTAAAATTTAAGCAATCTTTATTTCTCTTAACGGTTTGAGGTTGAAATACATGGTATGAAGAAAGTTTTCAAGCTTATGTCGGAAGGAAATTGTTCATTGATTGTCAGAATGAATATGAAACTAAAATATCTCTAACACTATTTATATTATTCCATCCATGTAAATATAATTTATTATCTGGAAAGCTATATATACTCACATATATATATATATTCCCATTCTTTTACTCAATTTAAAATTCTGTTTTAGTCACTATACTGAAGAATATATGAAGAAACATTAATTGTCCTAACACATGTCCAGCATGTACATAATATGAAATACATCATTTAGAGAAATTACATTTTTGATACACAGTGAATTTCTCTAGATTTCATATATAAGCGTGTTATAATCTATAAATAAAATGGAATATTAAAATCCAAATTTCAATACAATTTAAAGTTAATATCGGTCAGTGAAGGCTTAAAAGCAGTTACATTTAAATGTTACTCTTGGTACAAAACTCATATGGATTCTTAAAATTTTATTCATTGTTACTTAACAAAATAATGTAAACAAAAGTTAATAAATACTCTTTTGAAATTATCAGATTGAGAGTACATAAATTATTTATTGATAAAATATGCAACTTATAGGTTATGCAAAATGACAGATTTGTTTGGCTATAATATCTGAGAACTGAATATTCAAACTGATCAATATAAATTGTTGCTACACATTTCCAGTATAAACCAAACAAGATATTTCTCAGATGAATGAAACTTCAGTTTGCAAAATCCATTCAGATTATTTACAATTCTAATGCAGTTCCCAGACTACGGTGTGCATATCATTTTGGATCATTTGTTATGACTCTCGATAATAATTGCTATTACGCATTTGCAGCCTACGACATAGCATATATATTTCTAACCAATACGCATTTCATTTGTATGGTGAACGTGCTCCGAGTTAGCTCAAAATAGACACGTTACAGTTAAAATGGCTAAATTGGCTTTAAAACTACAACTTATTCTGACATACGGGACAGAAATTCCGCCAAATGTAAAATCTAATTTTAAAGATTCCAGTTTTATCCGAGGACATTCATGCATGAGTAAATATCACAGTGATATCCCTTTCGAAAGTGACTTTTACGATAGGCTTATCTGGATATTAAAGTTTAAAATATTGTATCATGTTGTTAGTTATTTGCACAAAAGACGTATAATATGTATGCTACACATTTGAATCGATATATATTTATATTATAATGAATATGTTTTTATGTATTTAGAATAATTTTTTCATTCTTCTTTCAGAATAACTAAAGTCAGAACTTCGATGCATTGTAATATTCCTATATATTAAAAAAACATTAAGAAAATGTTAACATCTATGGTACTAACTTTTGCTTTATCCATTTACTCTGTCAACAAAGTACAGCAGTTTAACTAGTTTCCTCATAGAAAATATTTACCCAAATACTCAGGACAGAGAAATAAACGTATGAAGAGTTTATTAATCAAATGCGGTGAAAATATATGATAATAAATATATAACGTTTATATGAAAGGAAATGCGTGAGTGAATTAAATATTGGTACATGTTTAAATGTAATATTTTTCAGCATGTGTAGTATATGGTACGGTAAGGTTTTAAATTATAATAACGTTTTTTAAAATGAAACTAGACATGAAATTATTAATAGTTATCTCAAAAAAGGAGAAATTAGAACTTAGAATAATATCTTCAATGAGAATGAGAAATGAATAAGCTTCAATGAGATCGACAATTTCTAGAATGAGCGCTTCAATCAGTAAAAAAAAACATTAAAAAATATATTCCATAACTCCAAAAGCTACAGTAAGTTTATAATTCAGAATAGACTGTAATTTTAGAACTAAAACAAAAGTTACGAGAATACAATTTTGCTTTTATTCTTACGAGTCCATAATAACATATTTGGCACTTTTGCTACTATATATTCAGCAAAAATAAATCAGAAGTTAATGAAATGTATGCATTTACGATATTAATTTAATTTCATTTTTAATTGGGTTATATGCACATAATTAAAATTATTGGTTTTAAAATATCATTAATTCCATAGAGCTTCTTAAATTTTATATTTTAACTTCAGTTGTCAGAATTCTATATTTCTTTGCCATATTCGGAGTTGTCGTTACGTCCTACTACATCGCATGTGCAACTTCAAAACAAGACATAGTTACATATGATTTAAATCATTATAATATATACAGCTATCAGAAAGTTTTACAATGTTTAGATAAGGCGTTGGCCTTCTCAAAGATAAATGATTTTATATTTGTGTGAAACATTTCAGTTCTTCAGACGTAAAAACATGCCGAAAATTAGTGCAAAACCAATGAAAAATTGTTATAAAAATCACAGACATTCGGCTTAAAACTACAGGTTCGTAAGAATCTAACTAAAAATAGGAAAATATTCTCGAGATGAAAATCAAGACAGTAAGTGTGAAAGCTTCACAAAAGTTTACAACCTTGGAAACAACTACTTCAGCGAATTTGAGAAAAAGTTGATCTCCGGTAGAGATATTAATAAATAAAATCTCGTATTGAGGTGTACCTAAAACACCAACAGAGTGTCTGGAAGCAAATTCAATGGTTTGTCCCAAGACTTAGAAACACTTAGAGATATCATTTACCATTTTGTTATTGCTTTTTTTTATTTCGTGATATTACTTATAATCAAACTATCAGTGAAGACGAGTAACAAAAAAAGTGACAAAAATTAATGGAAATTACAAGACGGGAAAGATAAAACCTCTCGGTCACTTCTTTGAAGATTGTAGACAAAATATCACACATCTCTCTCTGGGGTTCCAACTGTCCTAAGTCCAGATTTATTGTCGTCTAGAAACACCTTCGATAGCGTGAATATGCTGCTATGCATTGCTATTTTGGAGCCCATCATTAGGTCGAGGTTTAAATCTTCAGCTCTGATGTTCAGTGCAGTTGCTTGAACGGCGACACAGTTGCTCGAAACGGTTTTAATTATAAATGCATTGATTTCTATTTGTACTACATATAAACTTAAACATTAAAAATCAACATAGCTTATCTGAGTTTTGATACAGAAAATCGAAAGCATCTAAAGATGTAAAAGTCTTGGGCGTTACAAACACCGTAAGCGTTAAAACATTCAATTATTGCTTCAAAACAATTGTACAATCATTGAAATAGCAATAATGTATAACATTAAGTCCAACTGATGCACAATATCTAATATTATTATCACAAACAAGGTGTTAATAATCAATATTTTCTGAATAGAAATATGACACTTATTTGATTTTATAAGCGAACTGAATGATTTGAGTATCATAATTTGTGCTTTTTTTTTAAATAATGCTTCAATGAATAAGTTAAATATTACATTTTAGACTTAGATATTGTTTCCAACGTGTACGTGCTGAAATCATAATGTCTCGTATAGGACCCTTGAAGGTGCTTCCCATACACTATCTAGGGAAGACAAATGTAGTTATATGCGTAACATAATAGATACGATAAACTGTAGAATTTAGCGTAATGGCTACTTGATTACTCGTCAAGTGGATTATGAGTCCGGATTCATGAGCCTCCATGCACTCTCTAAACAGCATTGTCACAAACTTTATTGATCTTGGATTGAACTAGGACTAGGTTTAATTACCTGAATCATTAACCCATCTACACGCACGCTTCTCTGCTGATAATTCTCAACTAAAGGACTAAGGACTAGTCGGAAGATGCAATTACAGACAGGATCATGTGTTTATGACCATAAGAGGAAATTCACTTAAATTATATATGCAGTCTTTAATTATGAATGCTACAGCCGAAACTTGGACATATATTCCTCTCAAATCAAATTATCAAATCAATCACACCAACTAGTACATGATACAACATATTTGTGTAGCAAAGCATTTTAAATTTAAGCTTATTTAAATTGACTATGAGATTTCACATTTTGTTTTGAATAGATTTGCTCAAAATACAATGAATTGGTAGCATTTATATATCTAAATGTAGTTAATATTTTAAAAAAATATTAGTCATAATGAAGTTTATTTGAGGCAACTTTCAGCTCACAAAACTAATTTTTTTATAACCAATTTGCTTAAAATGCAATAAAGGATTATCATATATTTATAAGTAGGTAAAATTTTAACAGTAAAATATTTATTAAATATAAGTAATTATGAGGTCTCAAAACTAAATTAATTCTTTTAGTCGATTTCTTTAAAAGAAAATAACTCATCATATATTTAAATAAATATGGTTAATATTTGAAAATAAAATATTAATTTTATTTAAACATATTTGACTCAATCATGAGCTTTCTAAACTAATTTGGTTTCAATCAATTTGTTTAAAATTTAATTATTCATTAAGATATGTTTATTTTAAAATTATTTGCTAGTTGAAAGGAAAATATTAATTATATTTAAAGCTATAAATTATTAAAAATTTGAAAATTGTCTTTACTGAAAACTGTGTTTTGTACATTTCTTTAAAGCGTCCATTTTCATTTATAAAATACCTATCAAAACTTAAAACAAATTTCACTTTTTCATAAACATCAATGAAAATATATAAAGATATGACATTACGTTTTCTATATACAATGTCTGTAACAGTTCTTTTAATTACAGCATTAAAAAATGTTATGTTTTATACATTTTATTCCATACTAATTTATAATATTCTACAAATTTAAGAGTTGATATATTTAAAAGGGATCTAACTCATTAATTCTCAACCTGAGGGTGTGCTTTCCAAGAAATAGTAATAGCATCAAATAAAGAGTCAAAAGCATTTCGAAAATAAAATATTGTTCAGTAAAGATTTACTTAAAGAATAACAAAGCAAAATACATCGTAACATAATATAATGTAAAATTCACACATTTTCATTGATATAATAAGCTTATAAATAGGATTGTATACGTACTTCACAGTATATATAGCAATTAACTTAAAGTTTTAAGTTAAAAACTAGTGTAATAATTAGCAGTGAATTCATTCGACAATTCTTGGAGGGCATATCAATAGAGAAATATTCTAGTTTTGTAATGCAGTGAATCGGTGTTGGTAAATATTTATAAATTTAATTATTCTTGGTAATTTGTAAGATTTGCTACGACTATTATAGAGTTGATTTAGCATCAGAATATTAAAAATACTTAATTATTTTATAAAGGGGGGGCGAGATAAAGTTATGAGTGAAATTCAGGTAAAAAATACAAAAAGATTGAAAAATGCTGACAAATGCTAAGTTACCGGTTTAAACTATATTGTCAGCTGTAATAATAGTTATTTGGGCTATATTAATATATTTACTATGTTAATATTGAAAAAAATGTTGAACATCATTCTGATTATTTTGTATAACTCAGTTCAAAAGAGATATTAACATTTCAACAAATGATTCAGGAAATTAAATTGCGCAAAAGAAAATAATGCGGAAGATAATTATTTACGCTGTTACTAAGAGTATAGTCTTTATGAATTATATCGTTCAGAAATATAAGCTAAAAATTTCAGGATACTATTTTCGAATTTTAAGTAGCATTTGTTTTATGTCTGGATAAAAACAAAAAAAAATAATATTGTAAAAGTAACAAAGAAATAGGTCTAAAAACTTAGGTTCTATTGAATATATCTATAATTTACCTGTGCCAGGATTTTTTTTTCAGTATCGCCTTGGCAAGGTTTGACTTTGTGCTGAAGCGTTACTATACACTGTATCATAGGGACTAATATCACCTCTGAAAGGATTGTCGATACCACAGATGGCTCCAAATGAACTGTCTCCTAAACATACAGTGAACACAAGGTGGATGAGTAAACAAAGAATAATATTATAGAAATAATATCCCTATAGAGATGACCAAAATTTATTAAACTTATGGCAGATTTATAGCTATTACAGTGATTAATATACACAGAAATACATACATACATATTAATTTCATGTGTGTTTATTATGTTATACATAAACATTTGAGAACTATACACAAGTGATTTCCTATTATTTCGTAAAACTAATATCGCCTTTATTTTAAAATTTGTTAAAATTAGAAATATTTTAAGAAAAAAAATCGTATATTAAATACATCAATACACATATTTGCAGGAAAATCTACAAAAATATAAGCAATCTATAGTTATCTGTTTTAAATCTTTCTTAAAAATGTTAAAGTCAGTCAGTAAAGTAATTTCAAAAACATATCAGAGTGGTTACTTACGTGTTATTAAGTGTACACATAAATTTCATGTTATTGAATTGTGATTTGTTGCTAGTTCAATTCTAACAACTGTAGATTTTCTATTAGTCAAAGGCGGCTATACCTACATAATCATAAATATAATCGTGTTTCATAACTCTCTAAGATTTTATGATTCAATCTGTTGAAATTCATGAAAGCTAATGAGACCCGTATATAATGCTTAAAGCTCATTCCGAATGAGGGTTAATATCCATGCCACAATTGGATTCGAACCCCTGAACTCCGGTACCGAAGATAAGCAACCCCTAACTTTTCGACCATTGTTTAGCAGTATCTATCTATCTATCTATCTATCTATCTATCTATCTATATCTCTCTATCTATCTATCTATCTATCTATCTATCTATCTATCTATCTATCTATCTATCTATCTATCTATCTATCTCTATATATCGCTCTCTATCTCTCTCTATCTCTATCTCTCTCTCTCTCTCTCTCTCTCTCTGTATATATATATATATATATATATATATATATATATATATATATATATATATATATATATATATATATATATGTTGCACTGTAAAGACTGTCAGTATACCGACTAATTTTGTTCCTTAATAAATTAAAAGTTCTACAACTCTGAACTGTTTTTTTAAGCCATGATTGCACCCAAATAACATTCCTTGTAATTAAAACTATGAGTTATTTTTCCTGTAATCGGTTAAAAATATTTCCTAAGGTTTCATATATCACTCATATAATAATATCCTAAGTCCGTCTGTCCGTTTATGAAGCGGTTGGACTTGGAATGGATAGAAACATCCATATTAGATTCTTGATGAGCTAGGGTTAGCAAAGTTCAAAGCGAGTAAAGTTTATCTTCTCTTAAACTATCGATCCGGTTCTAAAATAAATTGGTATAAATATGCTTCAAATCACAGTGAAAAATACTGTCGTTTTTAAAATGTTCAAAATCCCCCCTCCCCCCTTTTTGAGAATTTAATGGCATTATTTGAAGCTCTATTTTCCCCGGCTAAGAGTAGGCAATTAAATTTATTAATTTATCACCTTATAAGTGGGTGAAAATAACATTTTTTAGCATTGTGACGTCATTTCCTGAACCATATTATTTAATCATTTCTTATTTTAAATTATTTAAATACCGTCTACATTATTTTCATACATTTTATCAATGAATTCAGATATTACGTAAATAATTTTCTTTTTATTTGGCTTAAATAATAGATTAGGTACATATGTAAATATAACAATTTTAAAATTATTCACCGATTATTTTTTATTGCAAGATAATTCTCAGTCGAAAAACAAACTAATTTTTTTACCTGCCTCATAGGGTACTTCACAATCCTGGAATATTAAAAATTATACTGATCCTGTCATATGATGAACTATATATATAGTTTATAAATAATTTCTTATGCTACGCGAATTTAACAATAATTTCTTTTTGTAGAAACTGAAATATTTTCATTGATAACTTTTCAACAAAAACATATGAAATTCCTATTTATGTAATTCCTCATTATGTTACTTACTTCTGCTGTTGTATATCATATCAATACTTCGACTAGTTTCTTTTTGTATAGAAGATTTGGCTTTCATTCTTTTATGCCAAACGTAGGCCCATGCTAATAAGACTACCAGCTGAGCAACGAGGAACAATGAAGTGGCTATTACCAAGCCAGCAGTATTCAGACACGTCGAACTTGGGCTGTTATCTACAAAAAAATTTTAAAACAAACTTTCAGATGAATAATACAATTACTGAACAATACTGAAATTTAAAAAAAAATAGAATATAAGTTAGGAATGCCTTACAGAATATTTCATCTGTATTTTTTCTTAAATTACTAAACATAAATACTTCACAGATAGAATTTAAAAGAAAAAATGTATTCAAAGTAATTTTTTTTACATTAACACGTTGGCGGACACTTGCGTCCATAGCCTTCAAAGCGAAGTTCACTATGTGGAATAGCCGTCCAAAAAGAAACGGCCATATTGGTGGAAGAATTGCATGTCAAAACTGAATCCTGCACCATGCTTTGAATACAGAAAATCATGTGTAATAATTAGAAAATTATAATAAATTTGTTTGTCATTTATTTATTTTTGTTTGATTATGAACTAGCATTTCGTATGAAAGTCTGCAAAATACACAAAAAATTGCTTATTTGAATCACTAAACCGCCATTTACCTTTTTACATTTTTGCTGTTATAGACGCCATTGTCTCATTCCTTAGCGTTTAGAGTCAGTTAGTGCAATGACGGTTATAGCAGCAAACTAAGTAAAGGTGCTGAATAAATCTAAATTAAGTTTATTTAAGCAGAAAAAGTAAAACTATACTTCTAATATTCTAAAAAATACAAAAACTAATTTTCGAACTTCACTTGATAATACTGTCCGTCAATGTATCAATATTGTCACTATTAAAGGAACAAGATATATTTCTAGTTAAAAAGTCTTTATTGTAATAGTATTTATTTGGAGTAATATAAAATAAAAATTTCTTCTAAGTTTAAATTAAATGTTTCCCTAGTTCATATATAAGGTTCGAAAAATTTTTTAACTTTTGCTATAAGAAGCAATACAATATTTTAAAAAACGTAAAATATGAACACAAGAAAGAAAAATAGGAATTTACTTACCTACAAAATTAAAAAAATAATTAATAAAATATTTTTGATGAAAGGAAATCTTTTTTTTTATTTTCAGAACCTCAAAGTAATTCATTGTAATATTTATTGAGTGACATTATTTACAGTAAAATTGACAGATGTTTTTCGAAAGGATTTTTCAAAATTCTTAAAACCTGATTGGAAATATAATCACTTGACCAATAATGCTTCATACTTAATTGAAAAGAAAGGAAATTTATTCTTAGCGAATTTTAAACAAAGAAAAAAAATATTCTAAAATGAAACATTAAATTGATAAAATTGAACTATAATAACTTTTGTCTTAGTTAAAATAATATCTTCCAAGTTTTAAAACTTAATTTAAAACATTATTAATTTTAATATTCAACATTCTTAATTAAGAAGCTATGGTATTTTTTACCTTTGACAGAGGTTTTGCTAAAACATTTTCCAAAATTCTCAAATCTTGATTTAAAATATAATCACTTGTTCAATAAAGATTTATACTTAATTGAAAAGTAAAAAAAATATATTCTTACCAAATTTTAAACAAAGAAGAAAAATTTATCATTTTAAAATAAAATATTAAATTGATAAAATTGCATTATAATACCTTTTGTCTTAGTTTAAATAATATCTTGCAAGTTTGAAAACTTAATTTATAACATGATAAATTTTAAGATAAAGCAGTCTTAATTAAAAAGAATATGGATATTTTTTACCTCTGAACATCTAACAGTAAAATATATTTTACTAATTCATAAATATTAGTCCACATTAACACTTTTATAAAGGAACTATAAATTAGACAAATAACAATAACAGACATTTTAAGGCAGAAAATATCAAAGAAGGCATATTAATTTACAATGCATCACGTTTAAAATAAACGAAGCATATAGCATTGAGGTATATTCGTAAATAAATCTAGTAAATAAATAACGATTTGGAAACCCAACCTCTACTTTAAATTTCCTTGTCTATACTTTTTGTTTAAAGGGTCAGCTTTGCCCTTTAATGTGTTTAACGAGAGTTCAACCTCTACAGTACCCTGAGGGTTAGGTCAAAATTACATAAGTTGACTAAGTTCACATACTCAGGAGTAAATGCTTTTGTTCTCTAAACCCAATCTTAATAGGATTATAAAAGAGCTTTAACATACTATTGTTATTTTTTAACCCCAAAAAAGCAACCTTAACTTGTAGGACTACTATCTAAAACGAATTCCGACGAACAGTCAATAGCATTTCTCTTCCTTTTATTGGGTCGTATCTTTCTT
Source organism: Pardosa pseudoannulata (assembly GCA_032207245.1). Lineage (NCBI taxonomy): Eukaryota > Metazoa > Arthropoda > Arachnida > Araneae > Lycosidae > Pardosa > Pardosa pseudoannulata. The sequence goes on from CM063505.1 coordinate 144,478,691, forward strand.
AATTTGATGTCAAATTATCGTTATTTGCATGTAAAATGAACAGAAAAAAAATAAATGTGATTGTAGTAACCGGAATCGCAAATAATTGCAAAGCAATTCTTTTATAGACAAAATTGTAAACTTACTATTCTACTTTTTATCTTGCAGACAAATAAGACAGCTTATAATAGCATGTAAAGTAATGTGCCAACAAATTAGACTTGAACAAGAAAACCATGTTTAATATGTTGAATACAATAAAATATCATAAGGTTTGTTCGTCTTGACAACATGAATATCTCTCGTTAAGCGTTCAATATTTTGATGAAATAATTACTACAAAAGACAAGTTAATTTTTTTAATCATTCTTTAATCCTTTTTTAATCAAGATGCATATATTTTACTGAGGTCACCGATGAACATGCAACTACTGACCCCATGAAAACCGTCAGATCGAAGCTGAACTGTAAAGGAAAAACCTGTTCGCCTAACATAAAGAAAACGCTAAATTTCATCGTTTCCCTCTGCACACAAAGAAAATGCATCTACACTTACCGCTATCTACAAAAGTTCGCGTCGCTTCGTCTAAAGGCGACAGTTTTCTGCTTTCCCGGTCGAAACCAAATTTATCAGTGATGTGAATTGTTTGCACAACCACCACTTCATCCTCCTGTTCTGATTCGCGCTTCTCCCGTCCCGAGAAACGCTTCTTGCGCTTCTTTTTACCGAAAGACATCATTCGGTGACTCACTCCTTCAGAAGAATGGATTGAACAGTCAGCCTACAATGCAAGGAATAGGTAATTTAAGTTACATGCATATATCTATATTCTTAGGAATAACTAGAGACTCAAAGAAAATAATAAAATGAATACACTTTCTTATATATACTCTTATATATACTCATATATATATATATATATATATATATATATATATATATTTTATATAGTATATATTATATATATATATATATATATATATATATATATATATGTGTGTGTGTGTGTGTGTGTAAATATATATTGTTAACACAATAATGATAACGTAATTTGAAAACACACTACTCAGAAACAAATTAAATCACTTTTAAAAGTCTCCTGTCTTCATAAATTTACCCTTTGAAATTTTTTATATTCATGTATGGTTTACGCATGTTTGTGTGTATGTGTGTATGTGTTTGAGTGTATATGTATGTGTATGTGTGTATATATATGTATATATATATATATATATATATATATATATATATACCGGGTAACCATAATTAAACTGACAGTACTCACAGTGTTCTGTTGCGAGATCTATTTGCGAGGATGACGCCACATTTTGTTGGAAGATTAAACAAGACGGAAGATTAAACAACGAAGAATTCAGCGAAAAAACAAATTAGTTCCGAATATCACCGCTAGGGAAATATTTGGCTGTGTGTAATAGAAAATAGAGTGTTAAAAATGCAAATCAATACGAAATTAATTTCTTAACTGTGCCAATGTGAAATTTGAATAAAGAACTTCTTCTGCTGCTCAGTGTACGTGATATAGCAGATCACGAGACTTTATCGATGTTTATGTAGATTTTACGCTTTTTTAAAAGTGTTGTCATATTGCACTTGAAAATAAATATAAAATGTGCATAATAAAAGGTAATTTTATTCCGTATTAATTTGCATTTGTTAACACTCTTTTTTCTATAACACAGGGTCAAATATTCCCTACTGACTTTGGGAACTCATTTGTTTTTTCGCGGAATCCTTCGTGTTTGTTTAATCTTCCTACAAAATGTGGCGTCATTCTCGTAAATAGATCGAGATACAGAACACTGTGAGCACTGTCAGTTTAATTATGGCCACCCGGTATATGCATATATACTGAGAGAAAGTGTGTATCTCTAAATGTGCATACATATATAGGACAAAGTACATGCACCAGTTACAAGAGTGTTGCCTTTGCAAACTGAGCTACCGAGGCCAATTGTTTTGTAACTTTATAATTTATCACCCATTTGCCTTCCTTTATATAAAATAAAAGTAGGTTAAAATTTATGTATTTTGAACTGGGTAAATCTATCTCTTTTGATGATAATTTAATTGTTAAGCATATTATGTACGAGAAAAGAATTATCATTAGCCTTTTGAACTGCATTTTATGGAAATGCTTACAATAAAAGTTTTATTCCAAAAGCCTAAAATATATAAGAATGAGGATAAAATAAAATTGAAAATTAATTTGAATTAAATTTTAAATTGAATTATTTAAAATTTTAAATTGAAATAATGCATTATTAGTTATTTCTAAAGTTCAGATTTTACATTGAATTTGTAAACTCCTACACATGCATATATTGTTAACACAATATAAATAACACAATTTTAAAGCATATTAGTCCGAAAAAAACTAAATCAGTTTTAAAAGTCCCCTGTCTTCATAAATTTACCCTTTCAGATATATTAATATTCATGTATATAGGGTTTAGGTATAGCTATGATTTTAAATTACGAAAACTTTTGATAATAATGCCGTATTATTAAAACAAACAAGTACTAATCTCTAAATAAGTCTATAATGTTTAGCCATTCGCCTGTTTTTCTCAAACTATGTTCTTAGGTATATGTAGTAAGAAACATTTGTAAAAAAAATGATATATTCGCTAATTTCATTATGAGTGTCTGTAAATTAGCTGTAATTTTAGAGGTAAAGCTAATATATATTTAAAATTTATCACATTACTCTTTGATTTTGATTATGTCATCAATTCGGGAGAATCTATAAAATATAAAGTTGCCTTAAATTCATAAATACATTATCAAGGGAGATCGACAATTTAGTCGCCGTTATGGTTTTATTTAGAATAACTTATTTCATTTTAGAAAGTATTTCGGGATTTTATCCTAATTAATATAAAAGCATTTGTGATCGCCAAATTTTGTAGATTTCTAGCTTTGAGTGATGCTAAAAATATAGAAATTTTAAAGATGGTTATAGTAAATTTGAGTTTTGAAGGGAAAAATTAATATTTAATAGCAACATGTTCAAAATGAAGAGCATACAAACTTGAAATCGTAATAAAACATAAATAATACAATAAAGAAATTATGTAGATTATGATTTTGTCAACCATTTCTAATTTTTATAGCACATACATATGATAATGTAGGTGCATTGTAAAAAGAGAAACTACAGAACATAAATTTACGTTAGTGTAAATCAGGAATAAAATTTAATATGATGTAAATTACAGTGTGTGGTCACAAAAGAGCATAGATAAAGGATTTTATGTGTGAATTGCATTAGCATTTCAATATAGAAATTTGTCTTAATGTCTTAAAAGTGTAAAGTCATTCGAAGTCTAGACAGATACAACTACAACATAATACAATAAAGAAATTATGTAAAAATATGTTTTTGTTTTCCGTTTCTAATTTCTTTCAATACATGCATGTGATAATGTTGGTGTATTTTAAAAACAGAAATTGCAAAACATGAATTCACATTAGTCTAAACCAGGAATAGAACTTGATGTGATTTACACAAATGGTTTAGATCAAGAATTTATGTGAAGTGTATTAGTATTTCAATACAGAATTTTTTCTTAATGTCTTAAGAGTGTAAAGTCATTAGAAGTGTAGAAAGATACAACTACAACATAAATAACACAATAAAGAAATTTTGCAAATTATGTTTCTGTCTCCCATTTCTAATTTCTTGTAACACAAACATGTGATAATGTTGGTGTATTTTAAAAACAGAAATTGCAGAATATGAATTCACATTAGTCTAAACCAGGAATAGAATTTGATATGATGCAAATTACACAAATGGTTTAGATTATAGATTTTGTGTGGGAAGTGCATTAATATTTCAATATAGAATTTTTTCTTAATGTCTTAAATGTGTAAAGTCATTAGAAGTCTAGTAAGATACAACTACAACATAACACAATAAAGAAATTATATAAATTATGTTTTTGTCTTCCATTTCTAATTTCTTGTAACACACATGTGATAATGTTAATGTATTTTAAAAATAGAAATTGCAGAACCGGAATTCACATTAATATAAACCAAGAACAGAACTTGATATGATGCAAATTAAAGTCTGTAGTCACAAAAATCTTAAATCAAAGATGTTTTGTGCGAAATGCAATAGTATTTCAATATAGAACTTTATCATAATGTCTTAAGAGTGTAAAGCCATTAGAAATCTATAAAGATAAAATTGACGGTATGTAAGGTTAACTGTTATTCACAAATTTATTTTTGAATCAAATAAAATCGAAAGTTTTATTGTATTGTAAAATCTTGTTTTTAAATAAGGTATGTATAATTCAATCTTATCTTCACAATCAAAAAAATATACTTTTAGAACTATTTTGGTTAAATATCAATTTTTAGAAAATTAATAGAATATATTACTAATAAATAAAAATAAATATAAAATAAATTAGAAAATATAAAATAAATTATTTCATTAAAGCAAATTTATTGTTTTCGAAAGAATGAAGGATCAAGAAAATATTTTCATAACCGAGATACGTATAACTTCTTAATTTCTTTTTCAAGTGGAAGAAAAAATTATGCACAATTTGAAGCTATGACTGACATATTTTTGTAGTTGTATAAGGAATATAGGTGTGTTCCTAAAAGCGCATCTGAAATCCATTTAGAGAATTTTACAGTGCTCCTCCATACTTATGTATGATTAATTTACATAATGGTATTTTAAACACTGGGCAGAAGTTGAGGGTATTGTTGGTGGATTTGTCAGATTCAGGAACTGGTTCTGTAGGTCATTTGGTTAAGCGATTTATCGCCACCACGAGAGAGTCATGGAACAGTATTTTGCAATAAAGTATTATGGCATAATGACACACTTCCTCAGTGTATCAATATAAAACAATACTAAATGATAACCATAAGGATACTCCCACTTAGGTGTGATATTAATCTAAAGTTCCTGGATCATGATTCTTACGAAACATCAAATCGTAGAAACAACATAACAACATAACTAAATAATGAATATTATATATATATATATATATATATATATATTTATATATATATATATATATATATATATAT
>CM063505.1:144488752-144513752 GCA_032207245.1 Pardosa pseudoannulata
ACATGTCTTTTTACTCTTCAAAATAAAAGGTTAAAAAGAAGTAATATCACATTAAATTTTAATACACATTTAGTATTCATGTTAAATTTAAACAGCTAATGTTTTAATAAAACATATTATAAGTTCTATTAAATTTGGTAGTAGCCAATGAGAAATTAGATATAAAATATTCATTAGGAATTAGTAGATATATAGTAATAAAGCAATATAATATATGGCTATATACTTTACTTAAAAAACTTATGTTCCATTTTTGCTATAAATATCGCATATTAAAAATTGGTAGTCATTAATTGAGTAAGGAATGAATTTTACAACAAGAAATGCGATATTTCTTTTCAAATGGATATTTTTCCTCTAATATAACAACCATCACAGAATGCCACATCAAATAGATCTATTTCATTAAATGTTCAACAACATCATCATAAAAAATAATATCTTAGTATATGATATAAAAATAAATGCTCATTTTTGAAGTATGACAACATAAATTGCGCTTCATTTTCTATGTCAAAATTGCACTTTCGTGTGTATTACGAAGTAGTGTGATAAAGCTTAAAAATGAGCGCCATTCCATGTAATTTTCTCATTTTGCAAAATATTTTAGTCACAGTTATAATCATTCTGTCATGTTCTACTACTTAACAAAGTAAAACCTTACCTTTAAAACGAAATTGATGACAAACTTTCTAAATATAAAAACATCTTTTTTCTTACGAGTATCATAATTTTGGTTTATGAAGTCTAGTTAGAATAGAACTAACTATTTAAAGTTTAATTTGAATAACTACAAACGTCAAATCAAGAATTAAAGTAAAATTAAACACTGGAAAAATATATTTACTACTTAATTTCTTATACGTATATTCATCTATTTTCAGAAATTAACGTTAAAACAAATAACCGTATGATAAGAATGATTAGTGCTACTAAATCGTCAATTATTTAAACTATATTCTGGAATAAAATATTAAACAGCTTTATCTTACTCATTGCGTTAATTTGGTATATACTACTACAATATAAATAGATATGTAGTCAAAAATAAAGTATATTTTCAACATTAAATGTGCTTTGGGATTTTACAAATAAACTAGATTATAAACTTCTTCAGAAAAATATATTTTTTGTAAAGCGGTAGTGGTAAACAACTGAAATGCGTATTAATGATTCTTTTTCCAAACAAATGCTTGTTGTACAGAAGTTCTTATTTGTATTACGAAGAAAATCTATTGACAGAAATATATTTAAATATTCAGAAAATACTTAAATATATACAATTTTAAATTATGAGCTACAAATAAAAAATAAATTGTATGTTTAAAGAATTGAGTGTTATAGATTAGTAATTTGAACATTTATTGAGAATAATGTCTATAGGTCTGTTAATCCCAATTTTTTTACAAACTTCTACCCTGTTACATGTTTATGTAAAGCAAGAATGTCCTTCGCAACTTACAAATTTTGGAATGATACTTAAATTTTATAAAAATTGAAAGTATATAAAGTATATGATAGATGTTTCTCCATGCATTTCGGAATATATTTATTCAATAGATGCATATATAATATTTTATGATTAATACAGAGTAATATTCATTTAATTTGAAAAATTTCCTAAATAACACATAGTATATCCTTTTATAAGTATAGTTTCATAATGTCACTGAATTTAAGATTTATATATCTAATAAAATTTTGAACTCAATCATGTTTATAAAATAATAAAACATATGTGAAATTATGTATTTGAGAATTCTAAAAAAAAAAATAATTTTATTCGTAGATTTTTATAATAATAAATTCCCAAACTTCCGGTTAAATAGGCACTACCATACATTTTCTTCTATTTGGGATAAAAAAAGTATTAAAAAAACTTGGCATTAAACTACAGCAAACAAAATTTTTCTTTCAAATTACATTTTCTAGGAATTTGAAAAAAAAAAACTTTCACATTTGCGAGGGCTTAAAAAAAATCCTTGGGTGTTTTATGGGAGTGAAAACTGCATGTTCCTTAAAGGGAGATCGTTATGTAAAGCATTTTTACCTGCTTTCAGCAGCTATGCAAGATAAATAAATAAACAATAACAGAAATAACAGCAGCAGATTTCGAAAGCAGAACACCCATCGTTTTAGCCTAACACACGTCCAAAATGTAAACTGCAATGTTCTTATAATTATGAAAGCATTTACGATAGTTCTTTTTTTCTGTTGCAAGAAACATGAAAGTAATGTTAAATTTGTAAAATGAGTACCCTTGAAAGGTCTTATTTTTTATTTTATTTTTTTAAAATTGAGATCGTTTAAATTTTTTCGTTCTTTTTACAACAAAAGTTTTAAGTCGTATGTCTTCAGTTCAGATATAAAAAACTGACACACTGAAATTTATGGTGTAAGATTTTTCAAGATATGTAACACAGCCAAGAATAACTTCGTAATAACTATATTCCTTGAATTTACACATTTTCGTCATTTCTTGGAATTCATATTGATTTAATAATTTCATATGTGTAAATGCATTTGAATTGTATTTTTAAGAATGCTTTATTTTGAAAAAAAATATAGCTAAAGACCTATGAACTGTAGCTATTATGTATTAGCTACAGTTATTCTTTAGTACATTTATCATCGAGATACAACGCTATAAATTACAATAAATATAAATCGGAAATAAAAATGTAATTAAAAATCCTTTAAAATGCATTAAAATGATTATTTTACATTAAAAAGTACTGTTTAATAATAATAAAATTGCTGTGGTAAACAGCAATAAAAATGAATCAATAATACATAATAGTACTAGATATGAAAGAAGATGAACATTTTTATGAAAGGACTATCAATGCTAATATGAAGAGGTATATTTATCTAATTCAATTTCTTAGTGTGTTACCTTATCATATTAGGACAGAATCTCGGGTCCAGATTGACAAATACCCGTAAATAAGTATGTGCGTATAAATAGGTGTGCCTACATTTATTTATACTAATTGAAAGAAAACATCTAATTTTTCAAAAGAAAAATCAACCCTTCTGATAATGGATGGTAAATTATAATGGAAATTTCCATCATAAAATTTAGAGAACGAAAAATTGTACTCAAAGCAGGTGCATTGCAAATTAGTTGTTTCTGGGACCTTTTTTCAAGACTATTGCATAATAATTATCATAGGTGTCAAAAAATAAAACAAATGTCACGATGTGGGTTTAAACTCGTCATTCCTTTGTTTGATGTGGTTGGATAAAAAGGTGCAATATCTTGAATATTTTATATAACGAATGTCAGATTATTTATCCTAATAAAACGATGAAGAGTGGGGAAACGGTTTGCTATTTATGTTTCTATTATTTTCTGTGCAATTTATATAGAACACTTTAAATAATCTTCCGAAAATCAATCTGACAGATATTTGCAGTAAATATGAAATTAATTTGTGTTTAAATAAGAATAATTATCATCAGGAATAAAAATTATACAAAGATATATTTTTTATTTATTTTGTACTAAGTTAACATGCAAATTTTCTTGATGATGGATATTTCTATCATACTTCTTTTTAATTATTTTATATTATATATTTATACTAGGATTTTTTAAAATTTTCTTTTTCTAGAGCATGAATTATATCTACCCTGATTTACTTTACAAAACAGAAAAAATCATGAAAATAAGGGTTAAATGAAATAAAAATATAATATTGCTATAAACAATTACCTTTAAATAATAAAAATAATGTTCAGGTAATGAACAGAAAAAAAATTAAATAAAAAATCATTATCACAGAATATTACTAGATGTGGAAAAAAAAGTGACGAAGGGGCCCTACTGCGAAAGTCAAGAGGCATATTTATATAGGTTGAGAATGATATAAGCCCTTCTGTATAACATAAATAAAGATACCTTACGATTGAATTGAATTATGCATTGAGACTGCGGGATGCCGCTGTATACGGTAAACAAGTGTAAGTTAATTTAATATGTACGTCCAGAAATGTGAAGAAAATTCAGTAAACAGAAAAATACATCTTTGATAGATGGTCAAAATCGAGAGGATGCTATAAACCTGTCACATTTCCAAAGCTTCATAAACATCATTGGGACTGTTATAATAAAAAAGAGTCTGTATAGTTAGAATATCTTTAATCAGCTGTCCCTTCTCTTTAAAAATATAAAACATTCGCAGACTGACAAATATGTGCCAGATTTTCATTCATCTATCATTTACAAAATATTACATAGATTTATGTATCACACAAGCATGAACAAAGTTTCAAACACAGTAATACCCCTCCGGAAACATTGAAAGTTTTCTCAAAATGTGTATTTATTGTTCATATGAGAAAGAGAGGGCAAATTGCTAAAATTCGAAGCTATTTAGTTGTATTTTTTGCTTAACTGTTGAGCAACAAATACGTACTGTGGTAAAAAGTAATTATTTTAATATAATTAATAGAAATATATCTAATACCTCAAACTAAAGATTCTATTTGATATTCAGGGGAAAATGTTTAGGTTGCGTTATCCTATTCCCTTACCATCTACATAAAAGGCCATTAAAAAGAAACACAACCGTGAGAGGGAAATAAGTCTTTATCCCTAAACCATATAATCATTAATAGAAACAAAAATTATAAAATTTAAAAAAAAATATTTCTTTTTATTTAGAAAAAATAATACATTCCAAAATAAGTTTCCAATCTATATTTTAAGTTTATTAATAAAAACGACTTAAACTAGTAAAGCATACTACAGAGTAAAAAAAAATTAATCAAGTATATGGAATTTATATGTAAATCTGAATTTCAATAAATATTTTTAATATGCAACTAAATTTTCAATTTCTGGCTAAACATTTCTCTAATAATTATAATAAAACCATTTAGGAATAAGTGACTCACATAATTTTATTACAACGAATATTCTCAATTTAAACTTCATCGAATGATAATTCTTTCAAAACGTGGGAGAATATTGTATTTTTCATTTATGCCTCTGCACTTTATATAGTATTAAGAATTAGGATAAACTAAATCAGTTTAAACTTTTCTCTTTTTATTTAGTTGGGTTTGTACTAAAAACATTATACATATTGAATATATAAAGATCTGTTATACGGGTGAATATTAATAAATTAAATTTGAACTTACAATTTTTAAGAAATTGTTTAAACCTCCATTTGGATGGTTTGGTTTGATTGGGAGCGCAACGGTCAACTCTTTTGCACACGAGGGCTAATGAGACCGGGACCTACAGTTTAAAGCCGATTCCGAACGGCTACAAACATCCATGCCAGCAGCGGGATTCGAACCCACGAACTCCGGTTCCGAAGAGCAGCGCTCTACCATTCGGCCATCGTTCGGCCAACTCCAGTTGGAAATAAAATTCAAAAGTAAATTTTTTTTATTTTCTTTTTAAAATCCTCTATAGCCGAATACTTTAATGCAATTAAACTATAAACAAGTTAATTCAGAATTAGGATAAGCTAAATCAGTTTAAACTTTTATTCTCTTTTTTGTTTAGTTAGATTCGTCGTAAGAAATTATACATACTGAAAATATAAAGATTTGTTATATGGAAGAATATTAATAAATTAAATTTGAACATACAATTTTTAAGAAATTTTTTACAACTCCAATTGGAAAGAAAATTCAAAAGTAAACTTTTTCGAATTCTGTTTTCTAATTTTAAATGTTGTGGTTATTTGGTAATACACTTCTAAAAAACATCTATACCCGAATACTTTAACGCAATTAAACTGTAAAAAAGTTAATTCAGAATTATGATAAGCAAAATCAGTTTAAACTTTTATTCTCTTTTTTGCTTAGTTAGGTTCGTAGTACAAAATTATACATACTGAAAATATAAAGATCTGTTATACGGACGAATATTAATAAATTAAATTTGAATTTAAAAATTTTAAAAATATGTTTAAAACTCAAAAGTAAACTTTTTCTGATTTTCTTTTTAAATGTTTTGGTTATATGTTCTGGTTATTTGATAATACACTTTTAAAATCCTCTATAGCCGAATACTTTAATGCAATTAAACTATAAACAAGTTAATTCAGAATTAGGATAAGCTAAATCAGTTTAAACTTTTATTCTCTTTTTGTTTAGTTGGGTTTGTACTAAAAACATTATACATACTGAAAATATAAAGATTTGTTATATGGACGAATATTAATAAACTAAATTTAAGTTTACACAATTTTTAAGAAATTGTTTACAACTCCAACTGGAAATAAAATTCAAAAGTAAATTTTTTCTGATTTTCTTTTTAAATGTTTTGGTTATATGTTCTGGTTATTTGATAATACACTTTTAAAATCCTCTATAGCCGAATACTTTAATGCAATTAAACTATAAACAAGTTAATTCAGAATTAGGATAAGCTAAATCAGTTTAAACTTTTCTCTTTTTATTTAGTTAGGTTTATAGTAAAAAATTATACCTACTCAAATATAAAGATCTGTTATATGGAAGAATATTAATAAATTAAATTTGAACTTACAATTTTTAAGAAATTGTTTAAACCTCCATTTGGATATAAAATTCGAAAGTAAAGTTTTTTTATTTTCTTTTTAAATGTTCTTTTTATATGTTCTGGTTATTTGATAATACACTTCTAAAAAACATCTATAGCCGAATACTTTAACGCAATTAAACTATAAAGAAGTTAATTCAGAATTAGGATAAGCAAAATCAGTTTAAACTTTTATTTTCTTTTTTGTTTAGATAGGTCTGTAGTAAAAAAATTATACATACTGAAAATATAAAGATCTGTTATACGGACGAAAATTAATAAATTAAATTTGAATATAAAATTTTTAAGAAATTGTTTACAACTCCAATTTAAAATAAAATTCAAAAGTAAACTTTTTTCTAATTTTGTTTTTAAATGTTGGGGTTATTTGATAATACACTTCTAAAAAACCTCTATAGCCGAATAATTTAAAGTAATTAAACTATAAACAAGTTAATTCAGAATTAAAATAAGCTAAATCCGATTTAACTTTTATTTTCTTTTTGTTTAGTTGGGTTTGTAGTTAAAGCATTACACATATTGAATATATAAAGATCTGTTATACGGATGAATATTAATAAATTAAATTTGAACTTAAAATTTTTAAGAAATTGTTTAAAAATCCATTTGGAAATAAAATTCAAAAGTAAAGTTTTTTATTTTCTTTTTATATTTTCTGGTTATATGTTCTGGTTATTTGATAATACACTTCTAAAAAATATCTATAGACTATAGACTTCAGAATTAGGATATTGACAATAGACTTCAGAATTAGGATAAGCAAAATCAGTTTAAATTTTTATTCTCTTTTTTGTTTAGTTAGGTTTGTAGTAAAATATTATACATACTGAAAATATAAAGATCTGTTATACGGACGATTTTAATAGTTTAAATTTGAACTTACAATTTTAAGAAATTGTTTACAACTCCAATTGGAAATAAAATTCAAAAGTAAACTTTTTTTAATTTTGTTTTTTAAAGTTGGTGTTATTTGATAATACACTTCTAAAAAACCTCTATAGTCGAATACTTTAACGCAATTAAACTATAAACAAGTTAATTCTAACACCGATGTTTTCTATGTCAAAATAAAATAAACGAAAAAAAGATTAATACTGTAAAAGAATTATTTCAAGTATTTCTCAGATGTAATAGCCTCAAAAACTCTCAATTTAGATTAAGGAAGGAGAAGAAATTTGCAGTTTTTGAAGGATAAAGTGAAGGCGACAAAGTCCCTTACTAGCAGTTTCATATTTTTCAAATAAATTGCTTTTGAAAATATTAAATTACCGTGAAATGTTTTTATCCCATGCAGCTTTTATGGGGCGATGAACGTCTTCTTGAAAAGAATAATTACAGATCAAAACTTTTATTTTTGCTTCTGAAGATGCCGTAAAATTGGGGAAAAAACCATTCTTAAGTTACATTTGAGGATTTATTTTCACTCTTTTTAGATTTACTGCTCACTATAGCGCACCTCAAGGAATATTCATAGAGTCATAAATGCTATAAATGTGGTTTTGTTGCATGCATTAAGTTTATCACTATTTTGTACTTTAAAACACGATCTGGGCAAATGGCGTGAAACGTAACGGAAGATGCCTGTAACCGCATTTTTATGGAGCAATTTAGGTAATAAATATCGTTATTTATCACTTCAAACACCAAAAATAGCACAGAAGCGTCTTCTTCGAACATGATTTCTTCCTTTATTTTCGAGATTAAATTTTGCAATCTCTATTTTATACTATTCATAAAGCAGTTGAAATTTGCTAGCGAAATTTTCTAGAATTCTGAACTTATGTAGCATGGGTATTCTTTTACATTACGCTGATATTGAAGTCCTAAATTATTCTTACTCAAACATAAAAGAAATATTTACTTCCAATATTTCATAGATTGGAAAGAGTAGGTTTAGGTGTAAATTATAGATCAAAAATAGTATTTTGGTTAATAAACTATGATTACGTTAAGTGCTTTAAACTCTTTTTCCTCATATGACTGTAATACATACGAAATGGTTTCACAGTCTGTACAAGTTTCATTCTTATAACATTTTAATCCGTTCCCGAGTTCGCTTAATTTAAATATTGAAATATATATATACATATACATACATATACACACACACACATATATATTTATACATATACGCACATGTACGTACATACATACATACACACATATATATATATATATATATATATATACATACATGCACACACACATATATATATATATATGTGTGTGTGTGTGTGTGTGTGTGTGTGTATATGTATGTATTTCAATATTTAAATCAAGGGAACTCAGAAATGAATTAAATTGTTATAAGAATGAAACTTATACAGACTGTGAAACTATTTCGTATGTATTACAGTCATATGAGGAAAAAGAGTTTAAAGCACTAAACGTAATCTATTTTTGGTCTCTCTCTCTCTCTTCCTCTCTGTGTATATATATATATATATATATATATATATATATATATATATATATATCTATATATATATATATATATATATATATATATATATCTATATATATATATATATATATATATATATATATATATATATATATATATATATATATGTATATATATATATATATAATATATATATATATATGTATATGTATATATATATGTATATATATATGTATATATATATATATATGTATATGTATATATATTTATATATATATATATATATATATATATAATATATATATATATATATATATATATATATATATATATATATATATATATATATATATATATATATATATATATATATATATCTATATATATATATATATATATATATATATATATATATATATATATATATATATATATATATATATATATATATATATATATATATATATATATATATATATATATATATATATATATATATATTATATATATATATATATATATATATATATATATATATATATATATATATATATATGAAATGTAAACTGGAAGAACTAAATGTAAGGAAAAGTAAACTGGATCGGAAGACTAGTGTAGGCGTTTTGAATAAAACCCCTAAGACACCGAAAAAAATTGTCAGGGGTTTCCAAATCTTAAGTCAAGGGCAATAATTCTAGCGTTCTTTTGCTTTCCCATTCTTAATCCCTAACCTAAATTGACCATTGCTGCTACAGTTTAAGCCCTAAGAGAAGGAGTCTGATCAATTATAATTCTACTTTGCAGTAGTGGACTATTTAGGAAATTTCCAAACAAAAAGAAGATGCACGCTGCTGGAGGGAGATTTTCCCACAGATTTTGACTGAGATGTTGACCTAGGTGTTAACGGTCTTCTACATATAACTTCATGCTCACTGATCTCTCAGTTTGACCTGTCCCTACGATGAAATCGGAACCCAACCTCCAACGTTATTTATTAAAGGTATTTAGCTAAAACGCCACCCATCGTGAATTTCGTCTTATTATATATGTATATATATATATGGAAAGACGTTGGCATATAACTTTAAAATCTATATAAAAATAGGTTTTGTTGATAAATTTGGAAAATTATTACGTGCTGCTTAAGGGGTAAAGATATAACATTTTGTATGATTTTTTGTCTATTCCTAAAAGATTAATCTTTAGGTAGATCACTACAAGAAACCTATGCAAATGAACAACTATTTTATTTACATAAAACATGCTTCAAGTGCATTTTTATAATTTAAAACACAAAACTCAGTTTATTTCAGTTTGATACATTTTGTCTTCTCCTGGTAAATTCAAAATATTTTAAATGCATTTCTTTTAAAAAAAAATTAAAGTTTTAAGACATTTATTATAAATTTTTTTATACTAATCAGAATTAACTACTTATGTTTTAGAAACTGCTAAATACTTCATACAATTGCAAAATGTGCAGTACAGCAATTGTAAACACTGTATAAATGTAACTAAATGATTTAATTTTCCTTTACGGCTGTAGGTTGCCGGCCATATGAAATTTCTATCTCTTTAGTTTAATCTATTCGGACGATTATGAATATTTTTACGTCTCGGCGGTTTGAATTTAAAAATTCCTTTATACAAATTTTATCTCGTGATGAATACTAATTTCCCCAGAGTTATACATGATTAAATTTCTAAACAAAGAAGAAGGATACGTTTAGTTATAAAATATTTGATAAAAATATTATATTGTCTTTTTTGAATACAATGGCAATTAACAAAAATACATTTTAAAAAAATTCATATATAACTCTACATATATTTATGTTTACTACGTGGTAAAATGAATTTAAATAAATCATCAAATGCAAATTTTGTACAGTTAGAATAATCCCCGTATATGCTAACAAGGAGATGGAGAACCCAATATTCAAACGTTGAAACTTGAGTTAATTTTGATACTCAAATATACTCTATTCAACAAATAATCTATGTAAATGCTAAGGACATATTAAATGAGCCGAAACAATTATTTTGCAATACACAATAGGTATTTTATTAAATGCTGTTCGAAGATTACATTTAAAAAAATTTTATATAAAACTTATTTAGTTGTATATTAGAGATTTATATATTTTCAATAATGAATTATTTCATTAGACAAATTTTTATCTATAGATAATATGTTTTATATTTTGATTAAATTTAAGCTTGTACATCAAATATGTTTTTTACAGAAGTATATTATTAATTTTTCTAATGATTTTTACAATAATTAGAAAATACCATCACTGTTTTGTTATGTGACAAAATGTATATTTATTGTTTATTCATCAAAAAAGATAAAATAATCATATAATAGACAGAAAATTATTATTAACTTAAGAATCAAGATTATTTAATCTTCTTTCTGAAGATTATTAATGTTAGGACATTTTTAGCCATAATAGACCTTAAATTATTATTACTTTTTTAAGAACATTTTTTATTATAATAGTTTAAGATCTATATCAATATCAATATATAAATGTTAATTTGTTACTCAAATTTATTTATTAAATCTTGATGTAATGCTAAGATAACATATTAAATGAGTTGAAACAACTTGTAATATATATTAGTTATTTTGTTAAATTCTGTTCGAAGATTACATTTTAAAAAAATTTCATATAAAATTTTGTTTAGTTGTATATTAGAGATTTATATATTTTCAATAATGATTTATTTAATTTGAAAACCAATTTAAAATTTTTGACTTTAATAGTCGAGATATGTTTTCTTGTGACCTGAAATTTAAGCCTGTGACATCAAAAAACATCACTAGGTTATGTGACAAAAAAGATATTTAATTAAGATTTTGTTCAAAATCTATAGATTTTTTTACAATTATTAAGTAAAATAAAATCACAAAACACAACTTGTTTTGTTCATCGAATAAAAAAAATGAAATTCATTTCCTAATTCATTCAAGAGAAAGTTTTTTAGCCAAGGGCCCACAAATTATTATTACTTTCTTTATGACAGTTTTAACTCTCCTACAGTTGAAAGAATCTCCCGTATATGTTAATAATGAATTAGAGAACCCAATATCCAATCGTTTAAATTTGAGTTAAATACTCAAATATACTCTATTCCAGAAATAATCTATGTAAATGCTAAGGATATATTAAATGAGTTTAAATAATTAATTTGCAACATTATTAGGTATTTTATAAAATGCTATTGGAAGATTACATTTTAAATTTTTTTATATATAAATTCTTTTTAGTTGTATAGAGAATTATATATATTCAATAACTACTTATTTAAGTTTTAATTGGAATATCAGTTTAAAATTTTAAACTTTAAAAATCGAGATATGTTTTCTTATGACCTGAAATTTAAGCCTGTGACATCAAACAACATCACTAGGTTATGTGACAAAAAAGATATTTAATTATGATTTTGTTCAAAATCTATAGATTTTGAATATTTACGGAAAATAAAATTACAATACACAACTTGTTTTGTTCATCGAATAAAAAAAATGAAATTCATTTCCTAATTCATTCAAGAGAAAGTTTTTTAACCAAGGGGTAGATAATTGCCTACAAATTATTATTACTTTCTTTACGACAGTTTTTATTCTCCTACTGTTGGAAGAATCCCCCGTATATGTTAACAATGAATTAGAGAAAACCAATATTCAATCGTTTAAATTTGATTTAAATACTCAAATATACTCTATTCCAGAAATAGTCTGTGTAAATGCTAAGGATATATTAAATGATTTTAAATAATTAATTTGCAACATATATTAGGTATTTTATATGCTATTGGAAGATTGCATTTTAAATTTTTTTATATATAATTTTTTTTAGTTGTACAGAGTTTTATATATATTACAGAATTTTGTATATATTCAATAATTACTTATTTAAGTTTTAATTGGAAAATCAGTTTAAAATTTTAAACTTTAAAAATAGAGATATGTTTTCTTATGACCTGAAATTTAAGCCTGTGACATCAAACAACATCACTAGGTTATGTGACAAAAAAGATATTTAATTAAGATTTTGTTCAAAATCTATAGATTTTACAGAATTTAATTAATATTTACAGATAATAAAATCACAATACGCAACTTGTTTTGTTCACCGAATAAAAAAAATGAAATTAACTTTTAATTCAATCAAGAGAAAGTATTTTTTCTACCAAGGGGGGGGGGCAGATAATAGCCCACAAATCATTATTACTTTCTTTACGACAGTTTTTATTTTCCAAATGCAGTGTTGATCGATCTATAAATTCCTGTAATAGATCAATAACTGTGAGAATGAACCATAGAAATGGCATACTAAAATAACATTTTGCACATGTTTAATGTTTAAAAGAGACTACTTATTAAATAAATAAATTATATTAAGGAGACTTAGTATTTTTCCATTTTATATGTATTATATTAAGCATCGACACTGTTTTCTATTTTATAACACTGTTTAATAGAAAGAAAATCTAGTCTTTTAATCCATATAGAATTTTAAATCATTTTCAGAAATTTTTATAATTTCTAGAGGTGTACTTTATAAAGTAAATAATTATTGACTGTAAAACTCATTGAAATTTGACAAATTGTAATACGAAAAAAACTACTCAACATATTCCTACTTTTAGGAATAATTTTATTCTATTCATTATAGAAAATGTGTTTAAAAAGTTTAATAGCTTCGTCTTAAGTAAACAAAAAAGCTTTTGTATTTTAACCTCTGTAACGCCCGAATTCAGTTCGGGCAACGCAAATATGCCAATTTTCGAATGCCCGACATGTTTTTGGGTAAAAAAGATCGATTTTTCAATTCCCTGAAGCTCGAACACAGTTTTTTTTCTATGCATAATATGTAATTCACCATTTTCGCAATAAATGGCTATACTTTCTCAAGAACAGTTCTTTAGATTCTAGCCATTTGTTGGATACTGTAAAGGATTTGGCAAATTCAATTTTATCTAAGGGACATGGAATTCACGACAATGGATACACATAAAAATATTGCAGTATTAGTTTATTATATTTATCTTGAAAATAATGTCACTTGATTTTTTTGCTGCAATTTGAGCAAAAAGTACTGTAATCCATTAACATTTGCGATATATGTGAAAATATTGAATATAGTAGTTACGACACTTAACATTTTTAATAATCTATTTCTAATATTTTGATGATAATAAGAAACAAAATTAAACAGAAAAATATATATTGAATATAGCAGTTACTTCACTTAACATTTTTAATAATATTTTTCTAACATTTTGATGATAATAAGTAATAAACAAAACTATTAAACAGAAAAAAATGTATTTTGGCAAGTTTTTCTTACATGCATCATATAGGCAAGGGGTTAATTTATGTAATTCGATAAGATTCTAACTTAAAAAAAATCCATTTAAATTTTTTTTTCTTAAACGAAGCTCTTGAAAGGAAATTCATATGCATAGATAATATATATTAAAATACAGATTTTTAATTATGAGTGCATCTGTCAAAAGATTAGATCATTGTTTTGGAACAGTAAAAAATCAATATTTAAATTATTTTGTTTATTATGCCACTTTATACTTTAAAAATTAGTAAGGAACAGATCATTAGCATCTTGTTAAAAAAAGAGTTAAGAAAAAATATCTGAAAACTTCTCTGATATATCCGAAAGCTAAAATGCGTCACGTAATTTTTTTTCCTGCAACTAATCATAAAATTGTTGGAGTCTCCAAATAGAAAAGCAGGCTGAATCAATCCATTGGGTGAAAATGTCATAGCCTGAAATTGTTTTCCTTGTGATTTATGGCGGAAAAGACATACGACTTAAACCACTGGTTGGGATATCGAAAGTAAATGTTGGCTGTGATTATATGCCTACGCTTTATCTTCTTCTGGAGAAAACATATATCATGATATAAGTCGCCCAAAATTACATCCAATAATAGCATTTAGTTACAACTTTTGTTTGTAGCTGTATTTCTCCGAACAGGAAATTTTATTCCATTGTTCTTATTATATTTAAGTAGAATTTTTCATTTAACATTAAATCTTCATAATTATGGGAGATTTTGGAACTTTTACCTAAAAAATGAATTGTAAGGAAGCATGTTACATAGCGAAGGAATTCGATAAAACGTGTTGTTAGGGTTTATGATGTCACTGGGTGAAACCATGCATGATTAAGCCATATGCTATTCTTATTAAGACGAAGGGGTGTGTCTTGTTTCAGGAGCACCACTAGGATGTAAGTCAGACTTATGCCCAAGTGGGTCCTCAAAATTTAGATGCATTTACCAAGTATACACCCATAGGTGTTGCCTGACACCCACTGAGGTATTGATTGAGGAAATGAAGGACATTGTGACCACAAACATATTTTACGTGCTCCAGCCACTTTTAACCCCTTCCCTATTTTGCATGTACGCCGTACGTGCACAGCTTTCGGGCCTTTACTGATTTGCCCGTACGGAGTACGGTGATCTGTTTTTTATTTCGATTGCACTGTTTCGGCCGTATTTTTTCCAATTTTAGTAACAAACTACTCATATAGATGACGATAGTTGTCCAGTAAATGATAGTTGGCAGTTTATTGTATTTTCCACTCTCTTGGTTCAAAAGCGCAGGTTTTTTTGCACGTTTTGTATCAGAAAATGAATTGTTAGATTTCAGTTTATAGCTTTCTGGTTATATTTTACTAACTGCTTGAATATTTTATTGATGTAAGAGTTTAATAATATATTTTTACTTTTAAATAATGGATAATTCAGAGCTTATGGAGCTAATTTCTTGTGATTTAAACTGTGACTCGGAATCAGAAACTGAATTATCTGTAAATGATTGTAGAGAAAGTTTACTAGATGACCTGCATAGTATTGACTCTGATAGTAGTACACATGGAATTATTCAAGCAAAACAATTTTTTTAAATTAATTGTGATAATCCTTCGGATCCGCCTCCTATATTTGCTATGTTAATGCAAATAATATATATGTATATACATGTGTGTCATGTATGCAACGGAATAATTTTCAAAAGCTTGGATTAAATTTTCATATGACGAGAGATGTTTTAATATATATGAAAGAAATATATAACATGTGTATAAATATTTTTGAGATTGAGGTCGAAATTAATAATTAAATAGTGTAGTCTAAGCATAAGACTGCATTTTACAACCACTCCAACTCGTTGCTGTAAGAATACTTCATTTTTGGCAAACTTTACCTTCTCAGCTGGTGAAAGGTCTAAACAGAATGGTTCTACGGTTTCTAGGATTGAAACAATAATTGATTTAAGACCTAAATTAGAATTCTTCAATAAAATACGTTACAGAATATATGGTTTACTAGTGATAGGTTATAGAATAGAAGCACTAATACTGACGGCTTGGTCTTTGGTCTTCTGTACTGGAACTTAATAATTGAAACTGTCACACTTATACATTAACAAGCTAACACTAATTAGGTTTCATCAAGGGCGCTTTTATTTCCTGTAAAGTTCAAGGTATAAATTTTCTTACTGTTTTGATCTGTTATCTGGAATCTCAACATGAGAGCATCTCCAACTTGGGCTGTGAATAAATCCCGACCCAACCTGTCAGTTACTTTCATGGAAACATTAGGTGCTGCTACATTCACCGCATGGCTGGAGTAAATGTTGACATCACTAAAACAAATATAAAAAGAAATAAGTAAGATTATATATTTATCAAAATAAATTATTCACTAATTACTTTTTAATAAAATGTCGTTTTATTTGCTTCATATTTATCTTTGGTTCAAATTTATATTCGAGCAAACTTAATAAAATAAAGGCTTGCATGCTTAATATGAAAAATTTCCAAAATCATTAATATGCTCTTCTTTAAAAAGTTACTAAGTAAAGTAGAAAAAGAAATTGGTTTTCTCTTTCCAAGAAATATTTTTTAAATAGTCAAATATTTACTTTAAAAGACACATAATATCACCATGTAATGTATGTATATATGTATGTATGTATATATATATATATATATATATATATATATACATTTGTAATGTGTGTATGTATATATATACACACTTGTAAAGTGTGTATGTATATATATATATATATATATATATATATACACACACACATTACAAGTGTTATGGTGATATTATTCTGTGTCTTTTAATGTAAATATTTGATTATTTCAAAAATATTTCTTAAAATGGGAAGACCAATTTATTTTTCTACTTTACTAAGAAACTTATTAACGAAGAGCATATTATATTATATATATAAATAAATATATATATATATATATAAATAAATATATATATAGGATATACATTTTCCTATGAAATTGAAGCTAATTAAAGTTCAGGCTGCAAGTTAAAACTTTTAAAGTATCAAATATATTTATCATTCTAAAAATACCATATATTGCCTGTTTTATTATATTTTAGTTTGAGAGAATAAAATAAGTTATTAAATTTAGGTTGAAATAAAAAATTATATAAAAGTTAAAATATATCTCATAGACAATTATTTTTTATTTGGTGTATACAGTGTATTTTAACACTATTAGATCAAGCGACTAAAATAATTTAAATTACAGTTATAGTTACTTTTGCTCTAAAAGTAGAAGACCATAAAATTTTCATAAACCGAAAAAGGCATTAGTATAATTAGTATTTATCGCAAGGAAAAGTGCTATGCTCCACCAAAAGTGAAAAGAACAAACTTTGATATGACCTCATACATACATGTTTGCAGACATTCTATTTTCAGTACCATAAAATCTAACCGTGCTAAGAAACAAAACAAAACAAAAACCAGAACGAGAAATAAAATCAGCATTCACACATTGATCCCTTTGATCGTTTTTATCGACCACGTACATTTGGACGTTCCAGAGAGGGGAAAAGCTATACATTAGGAATTCTTAACCTCTGGTCCACGAATCTCCAGGGTTGCTTTTCCACAGAAGTGCATATATATCGTATTCAGTGTAAAGTTTTTGAAACGATGAAAGAACTCTTGGGAGAACATTCAGAGATATTGTATTCTTAAAGGTAATAGAGTAACACGAACGCTTTTTTTATCGATTTTTATCGATTATTATTTACAATCGAGTTTAACTGTGTATTCAAAAAAGTAAAACATAAGAATTAACTTTCAATAAATATTTTCTATTTTCTCTATGACAAAGAACTTTATAAAAACATAAAATATGTATTTAATGTATCAAAAATTATTGCTCTCACTGATCTTAAAAATATTTCCAGTTCAAATAATTTTTTTCTAATTTTTACTTTCCAACTATTGATATGAAAATCAAGGACGTCATTCATTGAGACTGCAGTCCTTTCTTACTTCTCAAATTTATATCCTGAAATAATAACTGCTATATGTGACCGTTTCATTCCCCTTTCTAATCGAGCTTTCGATTCACTAAAAAAAAAACACAAATTTTTCCAATCTTTATGTCGTTGTATAATATTTTAACAAACACCATGTTACAATAAGTTACATTCGGTTCAGCTTTTTTACCTCTTCCCTTGAGTCATCGTCAAAGACATACCAGAACAGGACCGGTTTGAACTAGAAAGAAACTTCGGACTTCTCCCAACCAATAGAAGGGTCCGTTGGTTTGGGGGATTCTAACCCCCCGCCGTCCTGGAGTGGAACCCTTTTTTTTCTCCGCGAGGCAATCGGATCTTTTAGAGGACAAGTTTGTGACCAGAGGAGAGTAGAAGGTGAACGAACGCTGCTGGCATACGTGGATTGCGGGATAGACCTTTTGAGGAAAATCATCTCCATATTGTTTTTTAGGGCCGACGCCGACTCGAGAGCAATCTTCGATATTTATAAATGATAAGTCGATTCCAGTTGTATTCCTTATTCATATATTTAATGGTGTAAAATCATTTAATCAAGATATATTTGTCTATGCGTTTATTACTGAGTTTAAATTACTTCTTTCGCAAAAACTATGCCAAAGTAACATTATTCTTACGCCCCAAAATAACCACAAATTTATATCTCACTCTAATGTGAAACTATTCACATGATTATCCCACTCCTCAAAATCGCATTTCCTCAAACCAATAGATAGACGTTTGTTTCTAGCCTCTGTCATACATGTATACCAGTTCTTAGACGTTGAATGGTAATAAAGGAGTTTAGTTAAGTATATATTTGATTTTTGCCATGCACAATATCCCTGCAGTGAAGCCAAGGAATCCCTGGCAACTGAAATACATGGCTTGTATCTGTGATCGGTGAAAAATACTTTTACCATTTACATGAAATTTTTTTTATATATTAAATGTATTTAATATTAAATTTTGTACTTTGAGATTTCATGGGGTAAGAAAAGGATAAAAACAGAAAACATAAGAATAAAAAACACCTAATATGCATGATGAAAATATAGTATCCAAAAATCACACTCAAATCAGGACTTTGGTTTGTTTTGGAGTGCTATGGTCTACTGTTTTGAACACGAGGGCTAATGAGACCGGGACTTGCTGCTTAAACCGATTCCGGAAGGCTACGAACATCCCTGCCATAGTGGGATTTGAACCCTTTAAATCATGAGTTAAATTATGTAATTAAAATAAACAATTGCCCATATTTTATTATTTCTTTTATAAATTATTAATTTAAATATGACAATAATTATTGATATGTCGTTCGATGAGACAACAAATGTTTAAACTAACTTATTTCTTTGTAAATTTAACAGCTGGCTTCTGACTACCGAATTCAGTTCAATCATTGAAATTTTCCAGTTTTTGAATGACTGACTTGAGTTCAGGTAAGAGAAAAACAGTCTTCCTGTTCAGTAAAACCCAAAATCGATAGTCCAATACATATTTAATTTCCCATTTTATCAACAGATACAGATATTTTCCCGTGAAAAGTTGGGCAATTTCACGCCATTTGTAGCTATTTCTCAGATAATGTAAAGGATTTTTGAAATTCAAAGGAATCTGAGAAAAATTCCTGACGTTTGATGTAGAGAATAATATTGATGCGCTAAGTTATATTTATACAGAAAATTATGTCATTGGATTTATTTTGCTGTAATATGAGCAAAAATTACTGTAATCCGTTAACATTCCCCATATATGTGAAAATATTTATAATAGTAGCTATTTCGTTTAATTTTTTTCAAAAATAATCTATTCTTAACATTTTGATAATCTTAAAGAATAAAATTAAGGAACAAATTCTATTTTTGGCACGTTTTTCTCAAAATTTGTACTGTAAATATAACTTCATTCCATTTTCCTTGATTTTACTACTTATACTCTGAAATCTTTAAAAAAATATATATCTTATGTATGTATATATATATATATATTATATATATATACATATATATATATATATACATACATACATACATATATACATATATACATGTATATATATACATATATACATATATATATAATATATATATATATATATACATATATACATATATATATACATATATACATATATATATACATATATACATATATATATACATATATATAAACATATATACATATATATATATACATATATTATTTATATACATATACATATATACATGTATACAATATGTATACATATATATATACATATATACATATATATTATACATATAAATATTATATACATATATACATACATACATACGCATGTATAAAAAGAAATATAAAGATATAAAAAAACACACACACACAATATAACATAATAATATAACACACACACACATATACAAACATAAAAAAAAACACAAAAAAATAAACACATAAATACACACACACACACAAAAAAAAAAATAAATAATAAAAAAATAAAAAAAACACATACAACACACAAAAATAAAAATAAAAAAAACAAAAAAAAAATAAACACACAAAAAAAATAAAAAAAAATATATAAAAAACACAAAAAGACACACACAAAAAATATAAAAAAAAAAAAAAAAAAAACAAAACACACAAAAAAAATTAAAAAGAAAAAAAAAAAAAAAAAAACACAAACAAAAATAAAAAAATTCAAAAAAAACACAAAAACACACAAAAAAAAACACAAAAAAAAAATAACAAAAAAAAAAAACAAACAAAAAAAACAAAAAAAAATATATATATGCATAAATTGTATTATGATTTTGAGAAGATTGTATTTGATCATTAAACAATCCATCAAATATATTTAGTATATTATTTAGATACACAATTATACAAACATTTGTATAACGTAAAATGTTTAGCTGAGTAAAGGCCTTTTAAAACATCTCAAAAATTTATATAATGTTAATTTTCTGTTTAATATTTTATATTTAAAAACTAAAATTTTATAGGGAAAAACGGTTTTTTGCAACACGATTGTTCAAATTAGAGTTAGAAACATTCTAATTTTAATATCTAGTAGGAAATTTAACATATTTATTTTTCTCTCGATATAAATAGAGTTTTTTTTGGCGAAAGTATTCCTGCATTAGATGTTTGTATGACAGTTCAATATAAATGAAAAATGAACAAAATCAGCTAAACTGTTGGACGTAGGGGGATGGGCAGAAAATAAAACTAATTCCTATTCTTTAAAGCACTTTAGAACCAATTAACAGACTCTACATTGTGAATAATGATAACTCTTCAGTACGGAATAAAGTAATGCCACAGATTGGTTGAGAGAATTTAAAGACTTTCTTTTGATGAAGTATAATTTTCGACAGCAAGTGATAAAAAAGGTTTTTGTTCAAAACATTTTTTGAAAAACACTTTTCCTGTTTATTTTATACCATTTGTCAAAAGGCTTTGAATTGGTGGTCAGCCAAGCGTAAGTAATGGTTCTTTTTATCCTGTTTGGTATTCCTTTTTTGGCTTTTATAAAAGTAAATATCCTCCACAAACGAAGTTGTTTCAGGATATACTATGTCACTTCTACAGACCAAAACATGATAGACTGCAAAAGTATTTGAAGCCCGGAGTAATGATTACGTACTTTTTTTTAAATAAAGCATAAAATATCCGGATAGGAATGGGTCAAAATCCATCGTCAATAATATTTTAAAGAAGATTTCAAACTATTTTATAAAAAAATGTTTACAGCTGAAGTAATACTTTTATTTAAATCAATAAGAAAATTAGTATAAATAGTTTTAAATGGTAATCTTGAAACTTTAATGGTTTTTTGTTTTGGTTTAGAGTGCTACGGTCTACTCTTTGCAACACATGTTCAAACTTTAGAGTCCTAGATCTATATATTTGCATTTATTTATGATAATCCGGTAAGAAGATTTTAACAAAGTATTTACTCTTTCATTTTACTTATAGTTGGAGACATTACCGTCAAATTTTCATTGATTTAGGAAACATTTTAAAGCATATTTAAGCTGCAAATATCCAATCTAAAGTATGGCTTAACACCTCAAACAACTGTTCCGATTTTACGGATCCAAATTATTTGGCAATCATTATTCAAGCTCGTTATTTAGAGGGAAAAGTTTACAGAATAAAATCTGTCATAACCTTTTGATTTATTCTTTAGTTAAGGAATACTCTAAACCAAAAGCATGTCTCTGGATGACTTACATTTCAACATTCGCAATTAAATTATTTGTACCCATTCTCAGTTACTAAAAATACACTCCATCAATAACAAATAGTATTATTTATTTTAAAAATGTATTGGTAATATTGTTCAACACCTGTTTTCAACGGCAAACTATATTTTAAAGTTTAACGAAATAAACAAAAGTGTAATATTTAATAGATAAATAAAAATTGCATTTGACGATTGATGCAGAAAGTGACCGTAGAGTACAAAGACATTATCATATATATAGTTGTAAGTTTTTTAGATGGTTAATTTTTCCTTACCTTGTCTATAGTACAAAAATGTACATAATTATTTCTAGAATTCTTAAAGACTGTAAATTAAGAAAAATCAATGGTAACATGTTATATATTTATACAAAACTTCTTCGACACACATTCGCAATTGTTGTATTCCAAACAAAGAAAGTGATAAATTAGATGACTTTGATTGAATGTCAAATATTTTATGTAACGCTTGTCCCCAGAATATTTTCCAAACAGAATCTGAATGTGATGAATTACTGCTTAACGAAGCTCACCAGGTCAAATACACCCAAGAGATTCAGAGAAAAAAGTAAAATGCCACTTGATTAAAGATCTAAAAGTTCTGCTTTAACACGATAGAAATGAGACGAATTTAGTTAACGGAGGGCAACAATACTCTTAACTCAATCTCACTTTTATCTGTTTACTTACTCTTTCTTTCTCTCTTACTGAGAGACACAGAAAGACACAGTTTATTAGAGGGAAACCATAAAGCAAAGAAATATCAAAACATTTACTGTTTGATTGCCAATAAATCCTTTTATGTACGTATTTTCTCTCTCACTTTCTGTGTGTTTGTATGTAAATTACATATAGATATATATAATGTGTTTGTGATATTGAAGCGATTTATAATATTATTGATTCATAATTTAAGTCAAAGAATAATACTGATTCATAATTTAAAGTCACAGTGCAAAACACTGCATAAATCATCCATTCACCCGTAAAATTCATACGTAGTTATAGTACAGACATTTAAAGCCCCATCATTACTTTCAAATTGTATATTAAAAATAGCCGTTTTAAAAATATCTGTGTATTTTTCTCACTTCTCTGTCTGTTTGTTGTGTACCTCTACACTGGCTATTTGCTTATATAAAAATGATTTGGTTTGGAGCGCTACGGTCTACTGTTTTGCACACGAGGGCTAATGAGTATATAAAAAAAAGTATGAAGAGGATTCCGGTTTCGAATTATTATGCATATTATCTTTGAAACTGCGATACTAATCACGTAATTAATCTCTCTCTCTCTCTCTCTCTCTCAGTCTCCTTCTCTCATAGTCTCTCTCTCTTAGTCTCTCAGTAACTATCTCTCTCTATCCCTCCCTCTCTCTATATCCCTCTCTCTCTCAGTTTCTCTCTCAGTCTCTGCTCTTAGTCTCTCTCTCTCAGTCACACATTATATATATATATATATATATATATATATATATATATATATATATATATATATATATATATATATATATATATATATATATATATATATATATATATGTATATATATGTATATATATATGTATATATATATATATATATATATATATATATATATATATATATATATGTATATATTTATATATATTTAATATATATCATATATATATATACATAAACATAATATTTATATATATATAAAATATATATATAAAATAATAAAATATATATGTATATATTATGATATTATTATATATATATAAGATGACTAACACAAAAACAATGTATTTTATAAGGGGTTAAACACATCAATTGCATGCTTTTCATTTGTGAAATTATGAAATTATATGTGTCACAGCAGTTTAAGTTGACTAACGCTAATAGAATATACATATATATTTATATATGTAATGTATGAAAATTATTATATATAAAATATCTCTTAACTATTCTCCCCTTACCAATTCTTATTC
Organism: Pardosa pseudoannulata; assembly: GCA_032207245.1. NCBI lineage: Eukaryota > Metazoa > Arthropoda > Arachnida > Araneae > Lycosidae > Pardosa > Pardosa pseudoannulata. The sequence continues at coordinate 144,513,257 of CM063505.1, forward strand.
TTTCATATCTATTTTTTCCAGCCACAAATTCTCTAAATTAATAGGAGTGTTAACGATTTGCATTCTTTGAACCCATTTCTCAAAGCTAACTCTGATATAAATGCAAATTTTCTCCCCACGAGACACATTTTCCATTTGTCCCCGGCGAATGACTTATTTTACCACTGATCTAAGCTCCTTTTTACAGTTAAGAATGATGACTAAACTGCCGATTCCTTGGGAATAGTTTCTTCGTTTCACTCACTCATGGTCGACTTTATATTTTCATGTTTCATTCCCTTCTCTGCCTTTCACTGAGAAACATGCTCTTTTTTTAGCTCTCGTGTAAAAGTTTAAGTTCCAAGTTGAACAACAGCTTGCTCCTTTTTGTGGAATGGACCAAGTGCAAAACTACATAACTACAGGCTGCTTAGTCTTATCCTTACCCAGAAAGCCTGGGAAAACAACTAAACTTTTTAACAACTAAATGTGACTGGCTGACTTAATTTTCGCCATA
>CM063505.1:144516252-144591252 GCA_032207245.1 Pardosa pseudoannulata
TACATTTATTTTCTTAAACTCAAATTAAGATCATTAGGCTTCTTTGTTACAAGTTGAAAGAACAAATATCCAAGCAGGAGATATCAAACAGGTGCAAACATTTATGCTAGCAGCGGCAACCTGAAAACGCATATCTAAAATGTTCAACAATAATGAGACGTATAATTTAACCACTAAAGTATTTTTACCGCAATATAAAAAACATTCCCCAAGTTCAAACTCCCAGATCAAGTTTTTTGTATCTTAATCTGAATCATGCATTTTTCTGTGTGAGTGTTATTGGGAGAAAAATAAGTATGAACATGATAGGCATTTATTTGGCGTCGATCATACTATTTACATTTTATCCATATTACAAGATGTATACTTTATTTGCAGATGTATCCCAGAGAATTTTCAGACGAAAGGAAACTAAAAGGAGTTAATGTATCGGAATCAAAAATTCGAGTAAAAATATACTTGAAAAAGAAGCCCTGTAAACTGAAAACCATTAAGAATGTAATTTATAACACTAAACTGTAAAAATCGGTGAAGTTTTGGGATTTTTATTGTATAAAAATCAAATCAGTACATACAATTTATTATTTTTCAACTTTAAAAAAATTAATTTCTCTCCTTTAAATAAATACCAGTGGCAAAACAGTTCGTTTACTGTTTATTAAATATACATTTACTTTCTTAAACTCTAATCAAGACCATTAGAAGTCTAAGGCTTCTTTGTTACAACTTGAAAGGTTGAAATAACAAATATCCAAGCAGGAAATCTCAAAGAGGTACAAACATTTATGCCAGCAGCAGCAACCTGAAAATGAATATCTAAAATATTCAACAATAATGAGAAGGATAATTTAACCACTAAAGTATTTTTCCCGCGATATAAAAGCATTCCCCAAGTTCAAATCCCCAGATCAAGTTCCTATATCTTAATCTGAATCATGAATTTTTCTGTGTGAGTGTTATTGGAAGAAAAATACGTATGAACATGATCGGCATTTATTTGGAGTCAATCATACTTCTTATATTTTATCCATATTACAAGATGTATACTTTATTTCGGATATATCCCAGAGAATTTTTTTTGACAAAAGGAAACTAAAAGGGGTTAATGGATCGGAATCAAAAATTCAAGTAAAAATACACTTGAAAATGTAGCCCTGTAAATTGAAAACCATTAAGGATGTAATTTATAGCACTAAACTGTAAAAATCGGTGAAGTTTTGGGATTTTTATTGTATAAAAATCAAATCAGTACATACAATTTATTATTTTTCAACTTTAAAAAAAATTATCTCTTTTAATAAAATACCAATGGCAAAAAGTTCGTTTACTGTTTATTAAATATGCATTTACTTTCTTAAACTCTAATCAAGACCATTAGAAGTCTAAGGCTTCTTTGTTACAACTTGAAAGGTTGAAATAACAAATATCCAAGCAGGAAATCTCAAAGAGGTACAAACATTTATGCCAGCAGCAGCAACCTGAAAATGAATATCTAAAATATTCAACAATAATGAGAAGGATAATTTAACCACTAAAGTATTTTTCCCGCGATATAAAAGCATTCCCCAAGTTCAAATCCCCAGATCAAGTTCCTATATCTTAATCTGAATCATGAATTTTTCTGTGTGAGTGTTATTGGAAGAAAAATACGTATGAACATGATCGGCATTTATTTATAGTCGATCATACATCTTGCATTTTATCCATATTACAAGATGTATACTTTTTTTCGGATATATCCCAGAAAATTTTTCGACAAAAGGAAACTAAAAGGAATTAATGGATCGGAATGAAAAATTCAAGTAAAAATACACTTGAAAAAGAAGCCCCGTAAATAGTTCTGAAAAACTGCATTTCTTTAACAACACTAAACAACCGTTTTAGTGCCTGTTCATACCACAAAACAATTCAATTTGGTAGCTCTTCATCCAGATAAACTCAACATTACTGATGCTAAGACTGTTTCATGGTAAACACGAGATAAAATTCATAAAACTTTATCTATCTATATATAAACGCAGCTCATATATATGCAAATCGCCAATGCGTGATAGTCGACGAAAATGTTCTTCGAAGTTTTTCACTTCGGTGGCTTGGAACAAAAGTTATGCATCCTTTTATAAAAATGAAAATATGAAAGAAATGGGATGTTTCCTTTTACATAGGGTTGAAGTGGAGGTCGTGTGACTTCACGTTTATCGGAAAATATTTGACTCATCTTTTATAATTGCTTTTTTAATATCACGAAAGTTCATCACGTAATATACGGTTCATAAGAAAGAAATTTTATCAATTAAGTTATCATGCGTTTAAAATTAAGTAAATTTTTTTAAATAAAAAAATTTAAAATGCATGTACTGAAAACACTCTTGAAATGAAAAGGAAACTATACAATTTCTTAAACATTTTTAATGTTCTGAGTATAGGAATTTCGATAGGAATTTTATTTAACTGTTCTAATAGTACCTATTGAAACTAAAAAATTTTACCATAAAAACCTTTTATTGACTCATTACAAAAAAAAAAAAAAAAAAAAAAAAAGAAATTTATGCTTCTTTCAGAATAAATTTTTACAAGTTGTTTAATAAAACTCAAACATTTAAAAATATATTTAGTTTTGACATTACAAGAAGTTTATTTATGTAAAACAATTTTAAAAGTATGAACAAAATAAAAAAGCGATATTTTTCACTCGTGAGGTAAATTTTGAGATATGTGTACTAAAAATTAAATTTTTCTATTAAATTGAAGTAAAATATGTTTTTTTCTGTAATTTATATCTGAAAAATCATATAATGTTTAAATTTTTTTAAAGTTAAAAATAATTTTCAAAAATTAATTTTTATTATGCTATAAAATGAAATTATTGCTCCTAAGGTTATTATTGCAATTCATGAAGATATAAAAATTTAATTTTTGGCATATTTAAAAAGTTATTTTGTCAGAATTTCAATATTTTTGACTTTATTATATATTTTTTGTGATTTAACAAAGTATTATTAAGGTGTAGCAAAATTTTTTTCCATAGGGAGGGGGATAGCCTTAATTCCACTGAATGAATTCAGCAATTTATATCTATATGTATACTCATTTATTTATTTATATATATATATATATATATATATATATATATATATATATATATATATATATATATATATATATATATACTCTTTTCCTTCGGTTATTTTAAAAATAAACCAAACAATTTGCATTAATTTGTAAACGTCTACCATTTTTTTTTCTGTTTAACTGTGCATTTAAGTAGGATTCTCTGTTAAGCTAATATTTCAACTTAACAGAGAAATTACTGAATTACTCCAAAAACAAAAGTGGTATAATAACAACAGAAAAACTTGATTGTTATTATCGTTATATATGAAAATTATTTTAGAACTATTTCTGTTTATTTAACATAATAAATTTATAAAAAAAATATTTTACACGTGTTTTTGTTGTAAAAGTGTAAAACGTTTGAATGGTCTTAGAATTTTGTAGCAGACTTCAATTTATTTTATTTTCATTCAAACTCCTTGAAGAGCTTATATATCATTAACAGTTATAAAGTGTGATTTACGACTAAATTGTAGACTCCCACTTTTAACTAATAAGATTATGTATTTGCTCACTTTAAAAGCTTATATAACACTTTTTTCATTTTTAGTGTTAACACATTCCCTATTGTGATACATACATAATAAAATCCGTAAAAATACAGAAATATACCAAGCGACGAAAAAGTAAACTTACATATATGTTAAAGTATGACATGCTTTGCAGTAAAACATTAAATATTTTGAAAAATATTAAATGCAAAGGCCAGGAAAAAGTAACATTTTAGAGACAGTTGGTCTTTATAACATCAACAATAATTAATCCTTATTTAGACGTCCTGTCTTCTACTATTTACAGCTTTGTCCAGAGGCCACGTCATTTTAATTCAGAAAAATAGAGCAACAGTATAGAAATAAATGAATTAATAATTCAAAATATATAGTCAAAAACTCATGCATTTTTACTTTTATTAAATTAACGAAAAAATAGTGCACAGGGAATCTTTTGGAATAAATATCGTGGTTAGACATTCACTTGATCAAAAAGACTTTGACAAGAGGAGTTAAAGTGACAAGTGGGGGAATTCTACATAGACAGCCCTCATTCTTAGCATGACATATTGATTGATTGTTATGAATTTTGCTCCAGAAAGACAGTTTGACAGTCTTCGATTTGTAAATTCTTTTATTTTTATTTTTCTACTTTTTTAAATATATATATACATATATATATATATATATATATATATATATATGTGGATGTATTTATGTATTTATGTATGTATGTAGTCAGATGTTAGTAAAATCAATTTTACACAGTAATAGTCTCGTTATAACGAAATAAACATATAACGTACATTAACCGATGTATAACATTCTAGGAAAAACAAAGAAATATCTTGATCACGTCGATTTACTATAGTTTTTCATGTTAATCTATTATTTTTTCAATGAATTTTCTAAATCTTAGAAAATAGATGATCTAAATATTTCAGTAGTCTACTGAATTATTATTTTCATTTGTTTTGATTTAAAACTCTTTTGCAGTTGTAAGAATAAAATTTCGTATATAATTTTATAAGAAAACACGTGAATTCAGTAACCTTTTCTCAAGCAAACAATAGTAAAATAAATGTAGGGGATTTTTTTAGCAAGATAGAGAAAATTTTATAAAATTTTCTTGAAATCTGAATAGGATTACAATTCAATTCTGTATATGCCAATAAGAAACAGTTGACGGGAAAACTAATTCTTTCTTCTTTAGCCGATATTTTTAAGGGGATTTAATTATTCAAAACTGTCTATTAAATTCAATAAAATTATAAATTATAAATTATTATTATATATTTAAGTTTTACTTAAACGACAAATTATTATCGAAATTTAATAGATGAAATTTTAAAAATTCCTAAATCTATTCATTAAAGATACTCAAAAGTATTTTATCAATTTTTCATTTATATTACTATTAAATACAGTTAGCAGTTAATGAGTTATTTTGCTAGACCTTTCATTTTCTTGTGATCTAATAAACATTGAATGTAAATAATGAACAGCTGCATGTAGCTAATTTGTGATCCCTCTAAGTTCGTTTTAAAGGAGCTCTATTGTTCCAGCAACATGAATAAAGATTAAATCTTAATTTTTATTATGTTCATATGAACATAATTAATGCTTAAATGTATAATATTTATGACACAACAATCCGATCTGTGTCGAAAACGACATAATTTGAAAATGCTAAAAATGCAGTGTATTGAAAATTAACTACATAATTACACTATATATTCAATTTTATCTAAGAAAAAAAGCAGGTACATAATTTAAGTTATAATAAATTTTTTAAAGCCTATAGATGTTTTTATTTTTTCGATCTTCTAACAGTTTATTACGTTTCAGGGTACTATGTTCCACATAGTATTATCAAAGTATTTATGGTGAACTATTTAAACAAATGTCTTAAATAAAAAAATCAAAGATATTTGGAATAAAATTAAACAGAAAATCCACAGACAAAATTTTTAAAACAACAATTAGATAAAAAAAATATCAGTTTATAAAAAATGTTTAAAATTGTAAAACAAAAATAATTACAAAAATTTGCTTTTAATGAAAAAGTACCCTACAACAGCAAATTTGTTACGTCAATTTGTTTGATACATGAGATCTAATCAGACCAGGACCAACTGATTAACACCGATTCCAAATAGCTACAAACATCGAAACCATTAGTGATAATCGAATCCGTGAACTCTTTTAACAAAGGACAGCCCCCCACTCATTCGGTCACCGTTTGACATGGAATTCTAGGAAAACCATAATCTGAATTGTAACAAATAGCACTAGCATGGGATAATTCTAGACATTTTAAATGAATTCCAGATATACTAGGATTAATAAACTGCACCACCCTACCAATTTGACAACCGTTTAGCATAGAATTCTAGTAAAACAATAATCTGACATGTGACTACTAAAACTAGCAAACGATAATTTTCTATATTTTCGATGAATTCCAGATAACTAGGAATAACAAAGAACAACCCCTACTCATTACCACCGTTTAGCATAGAATTCTAGGAAAACCATAATCTGGAATGTAACAAATAGCATTAGCATGCTATAATTCTAGACATTTTAGATGAATTCCAGATATACTAGGATTAATAAACTACAGACCCTATCAATTTGGCCACCGTTTGGCATAGAATTCTAGGAAAACCCTAATCTGAGATGTAACAAATAGCACTAGCATACGATAATTCTATACATTTTAGATGAATTCCAGGTTACTAGGATTAACAAAGAACAGCCCCTACTCATTCGGTCACCGTTTTGCATAGAATTCAATGAAAACCATAATATGATATATAACAAATAGCACAAGCATACGATAATTCTATACATTTTAGATGAATTACAGATTACTGGGATTAACAAAGAACAACCCCCTACATATTCGGCCACCGTTTGGCATAGAATTCTAGGACAACCATAATATGATATGTAATAAATAGCAATAGCATACGATAATTTTAGACATTTTAGATTAATTCCCGAGAATTCTAAGAAGGTTGAACATATTTATCTTTAATGACCTACTTTAAAAATAAAGGGTGAAAACATTTTGCTGTGCTTCTGCGAAGCCAAATAATATTTTTTTTCTAGGAAATGAACAACTAAACTTTTATCCGTTTCTATAGTATTCATAAATTCAGTGAGATATCCATAAATTTCAAGATTTGAATCTTAAAATGACATAATTTTCACATAAAAATGTTTCTACTTAAGTAATATAATGATTATGAAGTTATACACAAAACATAACACAGAAAAAAGTGTTCTAAAATAAATTAGATTAAACTGCTCACGTCATTTTAAAAACAGTCATGCACTGTTAAATAATATAATAATCAAAATAAAATTTAATTATTCTAATAAATATTTATATGTATACATTTAAAAGAAAGTTTAATGAAAAATTGCTATCTCTTACTTTATAGGAAAGGAAAAAAAGAAATTCTTAGATTTGATCTTGTGAAATGCTTTTTTAAAAAGATCTTGTATACTAACAAACATTTTTATGTTAGTTTTCATCCGCTTTCCTGTCGTTTCAGTAAAAAAGTTCTATTATCGAAAAAAGTAGAAAAATGTCTAAACCTCTTCAAAAAACTTTTTTTAAATTTCAGACAAAGAAAATGGTAAAAAAAAGAGAGCAACGGGATATGACGTTAATTTATTTATTCTTTTCATTTACAGATAATCTTTCTTACAGATAATTTTTTCTTTCTATAAAAATGTTTCGGAGTTTCTTAATAATCCTCCTTAATGTAATTTAATATATGTTTTTATAAATCAGCGAATAATGTAAAATAGTAGACCATATTTTATATTAGCAACATTTATCTAAAAACTTAAATGTAACTAAATCTCTCTCCAACTGTCTTCTATTTTATGCGATGTCTTTTGTATTGTATTACATAAAAATATTTCGATGTTTCTTAATAATCCTAATTAATGTAATTTACTATATGTTTTTATAAATCTGCGAATAATGTAAAATAGTAGACCATATTTTATATTAGCAACATTTATCTAAAAACTTAAATGTAACTAAATCTCTCTCCAACTGTCTTCTATTTTATGCGATGTCTTTTGTATTGTATTACATAAAAATATTTCGATGTTTCTTAATAATCCTAATTAATGTAATTTACTATATGTTTTTATAAATCAGCGAATAATGTAAAATAGTAGACCATATTTTATATTAGCAACATTTATCTAAAAACTTAAATGTAACTAAATCTCTCTCCAACTGTCTTCTATTTTATGCGATGTCTTTTGTATTGTATTACATAAAAATATTTCGGAGTTTCTTAATAATCCTCCTTAATGTAATTTACTATATGTTTTTATAAATCAGCGAATAATGTAAAATAGTAGACCATATTTTATATTAGCAACATTTATCTAAAAACTTAAATGTAACTAAATCTCTCTCCAACTGTCTTCTATTTTATGCGATGTCTTTTATATTGTATTACATAAAAATATTTCGGAGTTTCTTAATAATCCTCCTTAATGTAATTTACTATATGTTTTTATAAATCAGCGAATAATGTAAAATAGTAGACCATATTTTATATTAGCAACATTTATCTAAAAACTTAAATGTAACTAAATCTCTCTCCAACTGTCTTCTATTTTATGCGATGTCTTTTATATTGTATTACATAAAAATATTTCGGAGTTTCTTAATAATCCTCCTTAATGTAATTTACTATATGTTTTTATAAATCAGCGAATAATGTAAAATAGTAGACCATATTTTATATTAGCAACATTTATCTAAAAACTTAAATGTAACTAAATCTCTCTCCAACTGTCTTCTATTTTATGCGATGTCTTTTGTATTGTATTACATAAAAATATTTCGGAGTTTCTTAATAATCCTCCTTAATGTAATTTACTATATGTTTTTATAAATCAGCGAATAATGTAAAATAGTAGACCATATTTTATATTAGCAACATTTATCTAAAAACTTAAATGTAACTAAATCTCTCTCCAACTGTCTTCTATTTTATGCGATGTCTTTTATATTGTATTACATAAAAATATTTCGGAGTTTCTTAATAATCCTCCTTAATGTAATTTACTATATGTTTTTATAAATCAGCGAATAATGTAAAATAGTAGACGATATTTTATATTAGCAACATTTATCTAAAAACTTAAATGTAACTAAATCTCTCTCCAACTGTCTTCTATTTTATGCGATGTCTTTTGTATTGTATTACATAAAAATATTTCGATGTTTCTTAATAATCCTAATTAATGTAATTTACTATATGTTTTTATAAATCAGCGAATAATGTAAAATAGTAGACCATATTTTATATTAGCAACATTTATCTAAAAACTTAAATGTAACTAAATCTCTCTCCAACTGTCTTCTATTTTATGCGATGTCTTTTGTATTGTATTACATAAAAATATTTCGGAGTTTCTTAATAATCCTCCTTAATGTAATTTACTATATGTTTTTATAAATCAGCGAATAATGTAAAATAGTAGATGATATTTTAAATTAGCAACATTAATGTAAAAACTCAAATGTAACTAAATCTCTCTCCAACTTTCTTCTATTTTATGCGACGTCTTTTCTATTGTATTCCATAAAAATGTTTCGGAATTTCTTAATAATCCTCCTTAATGTAATTTACTATATGTTTTTTATAAATCAACGAATAATATAAAATAGTAGACGATATTTTAAATTAGCAACATTTATGTAAATTGAAATGTAACTAAATTTCTCTCGACCTTTTTTCTATTTTATGCGATGTCTTTTATATTGTATTACATAAAAATATTTCGGAGTTTCTTAATAATCCTCCTTAATGTAATTTACTATATGTTTTTATAAATCAACGAATAATGTAAAAAATAGATGATATTTTAAATTAGCAACATTAATGTAAAAACTCAAATGTAACTAAATCTCCAATCTTCTATTTTATGCACTTTTCTTTGTATTATAAAAATGTTTGATTTCTTAATATTTAATGTAATTTACTATATGTTTTTTATAAATCAACGAATAATATAAAATAGTAGACGATATTTTAAATTAGCAACATTTATGTAAATTGAAATGTAACTAAATTTCTCTCGACCTTTTTTCTATTTCATGCAATGTCTTTTGTATTGTATTTCATGACTTTTAAATCCACTAATAGCATGATTTTTCAGAGTCATCCAGAAATTGTTTTAACCAGTAGATCTTGTCATATTAGTATTAAATGCACACTCAGTTCTTAATTAATTTGTTCTACAATTATTTTAAAAAATTAAGGAGTCGATATGTTAGAAACTTTTAATACCTGTAATTTTTCTATCTTTTTAAAATACGACATTTGTGTAATAACAATGAATTCTAAACAACGTAAGGATTTTCGAAGTCTTCAGAATATGTTCTAACAGTATATGCCTTATTAGCATTTATATTAAAAAATATAAGCTATAGTTCCTTAACTAAATCTCTGTTACTGTATAATCTAATTATTTTAAAATTAAATTCACCTCTTAATATGGAGTTCGCTTTAGAATTAAATATCTCCAATTTAAAGACTAAAAACGTATTTAATATCTATATTTCAACGAATTGCATACTGTTATCTATTATAGGTTTACGAATTTAAAAACTTAATGCCTCTACCTAAAGAAATTATTCTGGAAATTTCCAGATCAGTCGGAAAATTACTAACCAGTATGTATTTGTAATGAAATAATCATCCCGTATAAAATTCATGCATTTATATTAAAACTGCGATTCCTACAAAAATCCAGACTGTCTGACACTTGAATAGTTAGTGATATAAAAGTATGATATTTTTAAAATTTAGGATACACTGTAAGATTCTTTCGCCAATCCAGAAAAATGATCTCAAAATGTATTAAGTGTACTTCTATTTCTAATTAATTTAAGTGAGTTTACAGTTAGTTGTTTCTTTCATACTACGATTTATCCAATTATTAATTTAGAATTATATTTGATATTGAAATCTGATTCTTAGTTTTGTTCAAAAATGTTTTCATAGTTATAAAAATGATCGGCAGAGTCTGAATCGTTAAATGCCTTAAATAATGATCCTGTTTTACCATTGTTAATGAAGGTTAATCGTTGATTATCTACCACATTTTTAAAATGTTCGGCATTAAATCCACGATTATTTCTATAAAACCGAGTTTATACAACTTACTTTTATTCTTATTGTCAGGTTAGTATGCTGATGATTTTATCTTATACATCAGACTGCTTTATAGAGCTATCTTTCTTAAATTTCATCTCAGTAATATTTAATTTCAAAACTGATTTATTCCTCGGTTATAATCGATTCCTTCTCAATGCCACGAAGTTACATTGTAGCATTTACTACTTAAGATTTTATTGAGTTTTTGGTTATATATGTTTTATATTATTTTCATTTAATTTTTAACACACTTAAGTATCAGTGTGATTTCTACCGAAGTATATATCACAGGATACATCACTTATTACCCATAGTAACTAGTTAAAATTAACTTTTTATAATAAATTTAGTAAATGTGAAATACTAAAACTTATTTGTTTGCACTATTGAACTAAAAATAAACTTATTTTACGATTTTAATATGAATCAACAATTAGATCATCTGTCCTATGTATAATCAGATGTATGTATTTATTGAGGATTCTAGTACAATTCGTAAAGCCCGTATTATATATATATATATATATATATATATATATATATATATATATAATATATATTATATATACATATATATATATATATATATATATAAATCATATATATATAATATATTATATATATATATGTGTGTGTGTGTGTGTGAATATATCACGTCACTAGGTTTTAATTAAATATTTATAAGCAGTTTGCCCCATAAAATTACTTCCTGACTCATGAATTCAGTCCTACTGCATAAATTATCAAACATATCTAAATTCAAAATGAGTTACTAAATCTGAAAAGGAAACCATTGCTCACACAGGAATAACCCATATATATCTAATGCAACGACTACACCTGATTTCATAACCTCGAAACATGTATTTGCCATCAAGCACGCGTTCTGTATGGAATGGATCAAGACATTCCCACGTAGTAGTAGCTTTTATGATACTAGTAGTTACATAAGCTTATCTTTCGAATATTCCAGTTATGTATACTATACTGTTTAAGTATACAACAGTGTAAGTATACAACATTATATTTGCCAAAATTTAATAACTTTTAAAAATTTAGCAAACGTACTGAATATAATATCAGAATAAATTATTGCTAAAATTTTAAAAGTTTAAGTACAGAATTAGCAAAAAATAAGCTCCCCACTTCAGAATACTCTAGAATGCATTCTAATTGTTCAGGTGAGATACAATTGGTAATTCAAATGAAGCACTTGACATTTATTACATAGAACTTACAAAAATCCATTTAGTATAAAACTCCACCTGCAGGTGGCGTTGTGATACATATAAACACATTTAATAGGCTTTTTAATTGCTAACTAATATTTAAAAGTAGCAGCAATAGTACTCAATATGCTCCCCCCTCTAATGTTCAACAATATGCTATAATCGCAGAACCATATTCTACATAGCTGATCGGAATGAGTCTGTTGGAATATGAAGAACATAGAGCATAATGTCTTTCATTGATATGTCACAGATACTGGTATTTAACGGTAGATCTTGTCTTTCAGGAAAACCCACAACCAAAAGTCGTAAGGGGAGATATCCGGTTAGCGATCATCTTAAGTAAGCCACGTGATTTCTTAATACTTCTACCATAAGAAGTTGGATTCCTTCGTATGCGCTTCATATGATAGGATACTTTTGGAACTGCAACGGAGTTCTGCTGATTCTGGTAGAAAGTTTTACCAGTAGAGCTTTTTCTTGCAACGGAAGCATGATGCCCAGACAAGATACTAATGCTCGACTTAACTAAATAAATGCCATATATATTACAGCGCCATCTATAGGCGGATTTTTTATTCTAAATAATTTTATGCAATAAATGACTTATGCATCATTTGACTTATATACAGTTACAATTGTATCTTATTTGAACCACCAGAAAGCATTCTAGAGTCCTCAGTTGTTTTAAACTTATTTCTCGATAACCCTGTATTTTACATAAATTGATACTTAACTTCACTTCTGAATATATCCAATATATTTTTTCTCTTTCTAAGACACTGGTTAAGTTATTTACAGGAATGTAATGCACTTGTTAAATGTCCATGATAAACCAGTTTACCACTTTCATTTATATATTTTTCTTAAATTATCGGCAATACATTTCCTAACAATTTTAGAAAATAAATATATAATATTCTGATTGGCCACATAATGAAATTACAAACTCAAATTAAATAGAGATCTTAGTATTTGGAAACATATTGTGAAGTATTTCATTGATCAAGTATTTCTCGTTAGAAATACATAATTTATAGAGACTGGAATTTATAAACAGAATAAGAGGTGATTAACTTAATTAACTGCAAGAAAGTTTTGCTATTGGTCCTGAAAATAGAAGAAACGAATCATCTATTTCCTCATTGATCTGAAAATTGTCAACGCAATTATTTTTTAGAAGCCATGTAGAAGATATTCATTATTTCAGAATTAATTAGATTTTTCTCTTCAGCTTTCCCGACAATAGGTTTCTGCAGATTCAGTTTGTAAACTAGATGGACCGCCCATAACTTTAATGCCCAGCCCCAATAATACCGCAGGTGGAGTAAGATTAAATAAAAATGGTAACTATAATCAAGTTTAAGAGAATACAAACAAATAAAAAATTTCTGGGCCTATTTATTCATATATAAAAAAAGAACTAAACTTGCAATTTCCCCTTTTAGTTATCTGTGAATTGAAAAAAAAATCAAATATGATTTTTTTTCTTTACAGTGAGTATCACTTAGATAGAACATTTTAAAACTAAAAAAGTTAAAAATGATTTGTTTATCGAATTTTTAGTATCCCAGTGGGTAATGATAAGCATAGTAATAATAAATAGTGATAAAAATGAAATTAATTTTATTTAATAAGCTCAATTTCTTTCTTAACTAAATCTTTATCAAAATATTTTTGTATACTATTACATGATATTTGATAGTTATAAAAGTGTTAAATTTTCAGCTTTCACACAATTTTTTTTCCAGTTTAAGAAAGTATATTTGTATATAATTTCTGCATTAGCATTGATTACTGAAAATAAAATTAAATTAAGGTTTTAAATATATTTTTAACACTATCATAAAAAATTATGATTTTAATAAAAGGATTCATACGTCATAAACACGTATTCCCAAAATTTAGGACCCATACTAGCAAAATAAATAGATTGTCATATATAATAAAATTTAGCCTATCACACTTTATTGACCAGAATACCATATGGTCAAATATTGGTCGTTTTTTTATTTATTTAATTACAGTCAAATTAACTTCCACATCAAAGTCTTCGTAATGTTTAACAGAAAAAGTACAAAAGTTTATTAGTTTTTGACATTTTGTATACATTTAATTATGTATATATATATATATATATATATATATATGTGTGTGTGTGTGTGGGTGGGTGGGTGGTTTTATTTTATATTTGTGTGTTTTATTTTAAATATGAAGAATATATTTTAAAATATGAAATTTTAAAAAAAAGTAATGCTACTTACATTCAAAAATTACATTGGAAAACTTAAGTATGCTTTTCACATTAATATTAGTTTTACATTTTTAATTTATTTTTATTAATACCTATTTTTACATATACTTTGAAATATTTTAGAATAGTTTAATAAGAAATATATCAATATATCCTGTAAGCTGTAACTCTTATGAATGGCGTTCGTAATAAATTTTATAAAATAACAATCTATGAAATATGAAATTATGAAAAATAATTACTTCTGCTTCTTCTAACTGCTACTTCTGTTCAAAGATTATAAAGCCAATTGTTGCATTTTATAGATTTTCATTGGTACCATGTTTTAATTAGTATTCTTTATAACTAGACATGCTTTGAAATATTTGAAAATAGTTTAGTTATGTTACGGTAAGACATTAAGTTACGATGATTCCTGTATAAATTATTACTACTATTTATACTGAATGTTAATTAATGACTATCAGACTTTACATTAAAAATTATGGAAAAATAATTTAACTATTAAAATATAAGTAGTAATCATATTGCTTCTTGTATATAGACGTAATAACAAAAATGCTACTATGCGTTTTATATAAATATGAGTTCTAGATATTTAATTAACTTTTTTTTATATATATATATATATATATATATATATATATATATGAACCTGCAAATAGTAAAAACGTATTATTGTTTAAATAAGAAAAATTTCACTCTAGCCTATCTTTTCTTAAGATTATAATTGTTCTTCATAGTATTACTAGTTAGAATCTATACAAGCATGTTTTAAATTATTACATGAATAAAACATAAACAATATTATTCAATAATAATATGTAAAAAATACTACACTGAAATATGTTTTTATATTGTTATTAGTTATATCAGTTTTATATTTATAATAACCATTTTTATAAATTTAAAATTATGGAAATGAATTTAAACATTTGGAACTTGTTTGAATAAGAAACATTACACTGTTGTTTCTTTTCTGTAAACGTTATGCTTGCTATTTATAGTATATTTTCAACCATGACAATGCATGCAATAAAAAACCCTTTGAACAATAGTTGCGCGATAAATATCTTGCCTCTTTTAGAAAATCCATCAGTTCCATTCAGTAATCCTTTTTGGAATTCGAAAAAAAACCGGAAACGTTCAGATGGGATTTAAATGCCGAGATATGCTATCAGCTATTGCTGCCATTGGTCATAAATTTCTTATGACTTATAGACTGTAGTAATCCAACTTAATTCCTCAATGCAAGGAATAAAAAGTAACAACTTTGCCAACATACCGAGTCAGAAATATTGAGTACATATATCTTAGAAGAGTAAATTTATTCTTTTCTCACAGCATAAAAAAGGGTTATAAAGCAGGAATTGATACACACATATACATATACATACATACATATATATATATATATATATATATATATATATATATATATATATATATATATATATATATATATATATAATGTATATGTGTACATGAACTGCATGTATGTGTAGGTATATATATATATGACATGGACGAGTATCTAAGACAGGGAAGACACATTTGATTTCATGTATAAAAACTTCTTCATCGTAATCCTTCTATCCATGTCTATGCCAGTTAGTTATCCTCTGTTCTCATAATTTTCCCGACATGCGTGGAGGATGTTATATATCCAAGTTCCTGCTGAGAACTGATCTCTTTTGGCGTTCCTACCTAAGCAAATTTCTATGTCTACTTCCGTGTCAGCTTTTTTACTCTGCATAGTTCCTCTCCAGGGTGTGTCTTTCTCCTATTACGTTATCGTTAATGAGTTCTAAATATTTTAATTATAACTCGCTTAACTCTTCACCCCCATTTTTAAACCTAACATATATGTAAATATATATACATACATATATATATATATATATATATATATATATATATATATATATATATATATATATATATTTATTTATATATATATATATATATATATATATATATATATATATATATATATATATATATATATATATATATATATATATATATATATATATATATGTATAATATATATATATATATATATATATATATATGTATATATATAAATATATATGTATAAATATATATATATATGTATATATATATGTATATAAATATATATATGTATATATATATATATATATATATATATATATATATATATGTATATATATAAATATATGTATGTATAATATATATAAATATATATATATATATATATATATGATAGAGAGAGAGAATAAAAAGAGAGAGATGTATATATACTTAAGAATATATATATTATTCAAATATATATATATATACACTTGCATGTAACATATAGTATATATATTTATAAATTTATAATACATAATACATATCTAACATAATTTTTGTATATATTCATTCAAATAAACCTGTTCAGTTGAAACTCACCTTTAACTTGATACCGAGTAAAATTTAATGACACGCGAAGTAACATAACGCGCGGTTAGCTTTCTAAGACAGAAATCCTGTTGGATTCAAACGCGTCTCTATTCATGAGTAATAGTAAAATTCCCAAATCAACAATGTCTCTAAACATAAGTTTGTGCTTTGGAATTTATCTTGCGTATATGTTGTCCCTGTATTATGACCGTTGTATATATAATTGCTCGCGAGAAGATCCAAATGAAAATTGTGCTGTCATCATATCGTAATGTCTGAGATATGATCTTTGAAACTAAATGCATTATTTTTCTTAACTTTAATAAGTTGAAAATGAAATGTACACATACTCAATATATAATTTGCTAACATACACATTATGTTAAGTCTGGTTTTGAAATAAATATAAGTTTTAAGGTCATTTTGAACGCAATTTGTAATGCACTCGAATACTGTTCACAGTTGAATTTTTATCCTTCCAATTAACATATACAAGATAAGTCAACAGCCGCTATTCAACAATTGTACTAGAACAGCATACTTAAAAAGTTGGTTCATGCTAAAAAATTCGCTTTTAGCAAGTGTCGTACTAAAATTGTTGGCAGAAAGACTGGTAAAACATCTAATTTGGATTTATTTAATAGTTCGTATTTGTCTTCAAATGAACGTTAAGTAGTCTATATATATTTACTTTTCTCAACAATATACGATCTATACAGAAATAATTCATTTATTGTGTGTCAATTTAACCTTGAATTGGCTAATCATTTCTGTCGATTTCATATCGATACATACCTTAAATCTAAGCTATTATGGATGGCACAGATCAATATAAGTATGATGTTTAAATAATTTTGCATACAACAACACGGCAGGTTCATGATCTGCTATTGTTTTAAACTTATCGTTTATCCTTAATATGATGCCATTTATGAAAAAAGGAAATCTGCGTTAAAAAATTTATTTGGTATTGCATGCAAAATAATTACTCTCAAATGGAGTTTTATAATAAATAAATCAATTTCTCTTGATTTTAGCCTATGTACCTGCCGAAAAAGTAAATTTATGTGCGCTGTTAAAAAAATAATAAAATGTCGATCCAAATGAAAAATTTATAAAGAATAGAAATTACATGAAAATTATGTAGATTTTGCATAAGATTGTCATCTGCTTACTCTCAAAAGGAAAACTCGTTTTGAGAATATAAAATTCCTCAAGCATATTTTTGGCCGTATCTAGAATGATAAGCCAATTATAAAGAGTTAAATACATAGGAAATAATAATCTTAATAAATCGCTAAACTAAATACAAAATCATAGCTAAAAAATAAAACGTTTGAATAAACAGAATAATTTACTACCTATCTGATATGCTATAATTTCAAGCGCTGTTGACCACTTCTCTAATCTTCAAAATAACATCATATGCTAGTCTTTTATTGCTCTTGTTTATGATTTCATAAAAATATTTAACTTGATACGTGGGAATAAAAAGTTACGTTTTATTCGAAAGACACTTTAAATTTATTCCCTCTATACGACGTGATAAATAATCAAATTTATACCTCAAATTGCATCATAAAACCACGGTTACAGATATATTTTTATAGGTCTCTCAATTTGTTTATATTCATAACAAAAATCTGGAACAATTCTGGTGTTAATAAAAAGGTAATTTTAACGTCAGGAAAATGGAATAAATAATTTTTTATTGATGTTACATATCCTTAATAATACTACAGGAAGAAAATTGTCTTTAATGTATAAAATTTTAACACTTTCTACTGGACATAAAAATTACTGCGCATTTTGCAGTTGAGTAAAAAATTCTTGAATGTCGGATTATTTCAAAAGAGCTTATTTTTTTTTAAATAATCATTTTCAAATATCTATGTAACAAGAAATATGCAAAAATATATTCATCATTTTTATAATAACTTTCAGACATTAAATAAATAGTATATTCCAACAGTTTCTACAAATAAAACATTTTATAGGATTTTTAAATTATATTTTTCCTGATAATAAAATTCGCCTCCAAAATTAATTTACTTAGCTTAATTAACTTAGTTTAGAGCACTACGGCCAACATTTTTGCAATACGAAGTCTAGTGTGACCAGGGCCTACTGCTTAAAGCCTATTTCAGAAGTCTATGAACATCCATATCAGTAGCGGGATTCAAACCCACTATCTGTGGTACCGAATAGTTTAAGTTTTGGAATGATGTGGTCTTCTTATTGTTCTACGAAGACTAACTTCACCAAGATCTACTGCTAAAGTCAATTCCGTTCGGTTTCGAATATACATGCCAAAATGGAATTGGAACCCTCAGTACATGCACCCTAGAGATTCAACCATCGTTTGGCAAATTGGAAGATCGTTGTAAGGAATTTGGACACCATGACCTATGTTTCGCAGATGTACACACATCACGATATCTGCAAAATCATTGACCCCTTCTACCCGTAGTTCCTTAAGGAAATAGGAGCCGACCGGCCAAGGGGAGGGGCTAATAAAATTTTTTCTCAGATGTATCGCATTATTTTTCTTGCAGGGAAGCAATGAATCTTGAAAGGAGAATTTTCCCTTTTCGGGAGGAATCAAGTTTCCAGAAGCTGGCCCCCCGAAGAAGGAAGAGAATATCTCCGTGCAATGCAGTTGAGTTGGAGTAGTCGAGATACAGCCTGCGACCTGGAGATATCTCTCTGTTTGGCAATGAGATAATTTTATTTCAGATATGGAAAGCTTGGCCATCTGATCTGGTTAAGACAGGTTCCGAGACTCAGAACTATGCTATTTTGATTTACTTTAATTTTCATTCAATCGTAAATAAATGTTGTTTGTGGTCCTTAAAGTTTCGGAGGTGGTTTAATGCATCCTCAGCGACGGCCTATGAACAGAAAGCATACCTGTCCCAGTAAAGTAGGCGTACAGGTCCCACGCTATTATAGAGCCCAAAGAAAGTGGGTGTGCAGCAATCGTATCTACCATTTTTATGAAATGATTTTAAATGAAGTGCTGTAAAGATAAGTATAATTTAATATGTAAGCAAGTATCAGATTTTTGCTTTATTAATTACCAGGATAATAACCTCACATTTATTTATCCCCTTTCATACTATCAAGATATTCCTTAAGATATAAAATATGGAAACCATGTATTTTAAATTCACCTCGGAGCAAGGAAACTTATTAACGCAGAATATATTTCGCTTTTGTTCGAAATAAACAATATGATTAGTTGGAAATAAACATTATGATTCAGTCAAAACAAAACAATTATTAGAAAATTATACATATCATATATAGATACATATTTTCCTTCTGAATGCTTTAAAGCAATATGTTTGTTTTTACGTTAACGCTTCAACGCATAATTCAATTCACATCTCATCCGATTTCAGTCTAATTTCCTTCAGAATGTATCCGGTTAGAGACAGAACGACAAAGCGGGGGGATTAAAGAGAGAAGCCACTTACTTGTTAACCTCGAGGCGAACTCCATGAGCGACACTCTTGTTAGAAAGGTCATATTGACAGTGTACAGTCACTCCCAGATCCTGATTCGTGACTATCATGTCGTGGTGCTGAATCACAATGTCGTTAGCAAACTTGCCCGTGCCCTGCGGGTGAAACAATGGCGTTAAAACCAGAGCTTAGTATCCTAAACTACTTACTGCCTGCACGGATACTAATAACAAAGGGAGTCGTGTAATAGCTTCGTGTTTGGGAGGGAGGAACTAATCGAAAATGGGGAGGATTCAGTATTATTCAGCAACATAACATATACTGAATTGATTTCTGTGGACACTACAGTTTCAAAATATCTAACTATTATCTAACATGACTTATATTACTGAATAACTAATATATATATATATATATATATAATAGATAAATATATACATAATATGCATGTAATTAATAATAACTAAAAGATATATATATTTATATTATAGATATAACTATTACCTAACATATTTCAGCAACATGAAATACAAAGAATTAATTCCAGTAAATACTACGGTTTTAAAATAACTAATATATTTCTTTATATAATATTAAAAATAAAGAAACAATAACATATAAAACTATAACACACACTCGCGCACACACACATGATTGTGTGTGTGTATTTATACTTTTAAAAGCTGCAGTCGAGCGTAATTCACACGCAACCTAAAGATCTTCAATTTTTTTATACTTTGTAAATAAAATGTCTTTTAATCCATTATGTCATTACGGTAAAAATTTTGATTCATAATTTGATATTCATATCTAACACAAAGACCTTAAAAAAGATATTCATTAATACATACATTACAATATTATGAAAAAATACACTAGACAATCCGACATTGTCCTGTTTTCAAGCTGTAATTCCAAAAATTGTAAAATGTTTTTAAATTATTGTAAATTCGATCTTTTTTATGGAAAAATAAAAAAAAAATTAGTTTAAATATACTTGATACCACCACAGGTACGGTCATCACAAAAGTAATTGCATTAAATTAAAATTCCCACATCGTGTGTACGGGAATTGGATCGTAGGACTTTTCTTATTGAAGCCAGTTGTGCTGACTACTGCGCCTTAGACACGTTGGCAGTAAGGGTTTTTAAGAGGCAATATGATAATATCAATAAAAGAGCAATTCTGGATTTTTAATTAAAAAACATTTTCTACCGGATCAATTGTGAATCTAAACCATTTTCGAATTAACTTACATACACAAAGTTTCATCAAAGTCAATTCAGCCGTTTAAGAGTTCAATTACAAACACAAGGACAAAATTATGTATGTATGTATGTATGTATGTATATATATATATATATATATATATATATATATATATATATGTGTGTGTGTGTGTGTGTGTGTATGTGTGTGTGTGTGTATGTATATATATATATATATATATATATATATATATATATATATATATATATATATATATATATATATATATATATATATATATATATATATATATATATATATATATATATATATATATATATATATATATATATATATATATACATACATACATATATATATATATATACATATATATATATATATATATATATATATATATATATATATATATTACATATTACATATGTGTGTGGAGTGTTATGCTTTTAAATCAAAACGATGTTATTGCATTTACATGCATAAAATTGCGGATACAAGTTTCATTTTGTGTTAACCCCTGACTGTATTACGAATAAAAGTCATTGTCGAGAAAGGTAACTATATTTCTTGTCCTAAATTAATTATTATAAATATATTAGAACAGGTCCAGAAACTCAGTTACAGGTTAATTTTTTCTCACTTAACTGAAATACTACTGAATTGAATATGTATGTAGATTGAATCAAAATCGTAAGATTCCCCTCAATGCTTAAACATATGGATAGAATATTTTGCGTATTGAAACGTTTGTGTTAGTTTTTATATACTACAGATATAAGCAAATAATGGCTTATTTTTTTCTTTTTTAGAGTAATTATTGTAATTATGTTGTAAAAGAAAAGCACACTGAATTGCAAGACATTTTCAATCTGCCTGTAAATAATCCCTCATCAATGTCAGCATGCTGATAGCAACAATGTTTATAGAGATGAGAGACCACCTATTTGGAAGCACGCAATTGCCGGAAGATTTAAGATGGGTGGAGTAAACGAATCCATTACTTGGATTCTGAACTCGGGATATGTCAAATCAAAAACATTTGTTTCAGATTAAGAGAAACAACTCAAGGAGAAATTCGGAAAGAAACAAAAAAAATTATGCTTTAAGTTATAGGTTTATTTTAAGAAACTTGTTATTTGATAGTTTCAAAGAAGTTATTTAACATATAAATTTGCACAGTACGATGGAATATTTTTCATACATGTCAGTAAGTTCTGATAGATTGTAAGAAACATAAAAATACTATGTTGATTATAAAATAGGGTGCTTTTGCAATGATATGTTCTTAAACATGTACTATTATTATTAAACATGTACATATATTAATTTTTTTAATTATAATGATCTCTCTCTCACACTCACTCTGTCACTCACTCACTCTCTCTTTTCTCTTTTCTCGCTCCCTCCTTCTCTCTCGCACTCTCTCGTACTCTATGTCTCTCTATCTCTCTATCTGTGTCTCTAAATTATCTGTATATCTCTCTGTTTTTCTCTCTCTCTCTGCCTCTATATCTCTCTGTCTATCTCCTCTGTCTCTCTATCTCTCTCTGTCTATCTCTATCTGTCTCTCTATCTCTCTCTGTCTTTCTATCTCTCTCTGTCTCTGTCTATATCTCTCTCTGTCTCTGTCTATATCTCTCTCTGTCTCTGTCTATCTCTCTGTCTGTCTCTGTCTCTCTATCTCTCTCTGTCTTTCTCTGTCTCTCTATCTCTCTCTGTCTCTCTCTCTCTATATATATATATATATCTCTGTCTCTATATCTCTCTATGCCTTTCTATATCTCTATGTCTCTCTATATCTCTCTGTCTCTCTATATCTCTCCCTGTCTCTCTATATCTCTCCCTGTCTCTCTGTATATATATATATATATATATATATATATATATATATATATATATATATATATATATCTGTCTCTCTATCTCTTTCTATCTATATCTATATATCTCTGTCTCTCTATCTCTCTCCCTCTCACTCCCTCTATCTATCTCTCTATCTCTATATCTATCTCTATATCTATTTATCTATCTATAAAGTAACGCAGCAAAATTAATCATCAGACCAAATGAAAATTTTAGCCCCTATTGTTTTTTATTGCCCGATCTTACTGGACAATTAGAATACCCTAATTAAACGTAGTCATATCTCCATTGAACTTACAGCAAAGTCCGTAGTGGAACTTTATTTAAGACTAGTTAAAAGACATGTTTTTTAATACAAGAACAGAGCAATTAATGTACATGAATATAGTTTTAAACTACAAAGTCAGCTCCATAGCGAGAGAAGAGACGAATCATTTCCAAAGAAAGAGCATCTAACTATTTTGACTATCAAAAAGTAACTTAGATAATTGGAAAAGTGAAAACTTTGACATGAACATTGAACCCTTTGAAAATGTGGCGAAGGAACTGAAAACTAGCATTTATTTCAGTGTTTGGGAGCTTTCAGTTTGAAAGTCTTTAAACAACAAAGACTCCTTGTAATTCTGAGTTATTGTAATTGGAAAAATAGATATGAAAAATTTTGAATGCGAATTCATATATATATATATATATATATATATATATATATATATATATATATATATATATATAATGAGACTGACTTCTCGATGGGGGTTGCAGTCATGGCCATAAAAATGATACCGTTTCAGCTATAGACCTTTATTAAGATAACTTTGAAGGATGGGTTCCCACTTCATCATAGGGACAAAATGAAGGGTCAACCAGCATGTAGTTCTATGTACAAGACACGTAACACCTGGAGCTACCCTCCTGCATATCCTGTCGACTTCTGTAATGAGACTGACTTCTCGATGGGGGGTTGCAGTCATGGCCATAAAAATGATACCGTTTCAGCTATAGACCTTTATTAATATAACTTTGAAGGACGGGTTCCCACTTCATCATAGGGACAAACTAAAGGGTCAACTAGCATGTAGTTCTATGTACAAGACACGTAACACCTGGGTCAACATCTGTGTGAAAATATCTCTAGAAAAATCTGTCTCCGCTAGCGACGGTATCATTTTTATAGCCATGACTGCAACCCCCCATCGAGCAGTCAGTCTCATTACACACACACACATTATATATATATATATATATATATATATATATATATATATATATATATATATATATATATATATATATATATATATATATAATGTAAACCTTACTCTTTTCTAATTAAATATTCAATACGTAAATTTTAAATTAAAAGGATAGGGTTTTCTCATTAGATATCCGAAAGATATTCTAACTAACCTCCTAGAGCGGCGAACACTAAAAATCCTGAAGGATCAAATATTAATGCGTAATGGGGTTTAAATAGTTTTATCTGAGATATACATTTTTCATATTAATCAAATTTTCTAGTACTTTTAACCTTTGTATACTAAAGTGAAAGTTTAGAGAGAAATTGATTTTTAAAAAACTTAAAGTTAATTCATAAATTTAATAAACTGAAACGGGAATAAATATCCAGACATCTGTATCGAAATATATGTGCACTGCATTTAATCTATGAGCACTTTAAAGCATGAATTAATGAAGTTACGTGGGAGCTGATACCTCAATGGAAATTACTTAATGCACCCCTCTCCAAAGTTAATACGTTTAAATCCTAGTGAAAATTTGTCAAGGGCTTAGTAACAAATGTAATTTTCATGTCACATTTGCAGCTTTTAAGAGAAAATGCTTCGTTTTAAAAAGCACTTATCTGATCTCGTTCTTCGTTAATATCTCATTTGATTTTTATAGGATTAGGGCATTAAAGTCAGAAGTTTCGCTTTAAGTTATATTTCCTCTCTATGCTTTCAATAGGAACATATTACTAAGCCATGTACTAAGTTTAAATGATATAAAAGAATGTAATGCTAAAAAATACGGAAATAACTGTGGTGCGTAATGCGCTTTGTTTAAATCATAATGGGTTCTTTAGAGGCTTCACATACATTGGGATACTAAACACTTATGCCTTTATTTCCCGAATCGTTAATATTTCTCAGACAACAAAGAACTCACAAAGAAATATAACATAAAACAACTCCTAAACATCCTTCCAACCAATCAATATCATTCGACATTTCGAATATTATAGATAATTCGAACATATCTTCGAGCATTTCATATCCCAGAAAAAGATATTACCATATTACTTCTGACTAGCTGAAAAACATCTGGTGACTTATAAAAGATTGTATGGTTTGGTAGAGTATGAAGCGTTATAATTGTTGTCAAATGAAACACCTTGGTTTGTTCACTCATACACAAAATACTAGTCAAAAGTGTCTTAATCTAACTTTTGGCCAGGCCGACTTCTCAACTCCATAAAATAGTCAGCTTCTAATTGGGTAAAGGAAATTTATCCCAACGAATTTAATAATACAAGTTCTTACTTAAGCGGTTCATTTTAACTTGTTTGTTGCTTGAGAAGTCGATCTGCGTAATGAGGGATGCAAAACAACTTCGTTTTATGAGGTTCTGCTAGTGCCTGGTTCTGGGTTAGCCTAAGTTTTAGTAAGGTCAAATGTATTCATTTTTGTAATCGTTTTCAATGTTTTTCTTTTACTAGTAGTAATATTGTTTAACTGTTTAAGTTACCAGTTTAAATGATTCTATACCATGTTTATTTGCCTTAAACCTTTTCTTTGTATGTTTTAAGTAAATTAAACGTTAGTTTTATTTTTAAAAGTTTGTTTATGTTCATTTACATTTAAAACACATTGCTGATACTCTGCAACGATATCTTTTACAATTCCATTT
Source organism: Pardosa pseudoannulata (assembly GCA_032207245.1). Lineage (NCBI taxonomy): Eukaryota > Metazoa > Arthropoda > Arachnida > Araneae > Lycosidae > Pardosa > Pardosa pseudoannulata. The sequence continues at coordinate 144,542,444 of CM063505.1, forward strand.
TTTAATTACAATTTAAGACTGTTTAAGAAGTCTGTTTAATTTTTAGTTTGACTAAATTAGATTGACTATCAATAATTTATATTTTTGCTACACAAAATATGAGGCGAAGTGCCCTACTTGTTTATATGTTTCATACAATAAATGAGATTCAAGCAGTCGAAGACTAGTGTAAAAGAAACCGTGCATAAACAATCTTTTGGACATCGACATTAACTTACCTAGGAGAACAAAATTATAGAATAAAAACTGTATAAAATATTAGATATTTCTAGAAATAGAGGAAATTGTGTGTACTAAATGCAGACAGTAGCATTTTTAAAAATCTAAAATTCATATAATAAGGACTAATAAATAAGCTGAAGTATATAAATTAAACGAGATTCTCGTTATTAAAACAGTAAAACAATCATTATGCCATTTAATGTTAGTGTGATTCAACATTTAGTCCTTAGCATCATTTCTACTGTTTCCTGTAGTACGCTAAATATACAACTATAGTGTACAAATTTTAATTTACTTATCCAAAAGAAGAAACTGGTATTCGTATAAATTTATAATTTTCAACTCACAAAACAGGAAGAATTAATAAGTAAATAATTAATAAAGTAGTTAACCTACAACTCTTTCAGTTCAAAGCACTTTTATTTTTTTACTTCACAACTTCTTATGAAAGAAAGCTATTTTCACTTCGTGATTACTTATAATCAATCAGCGTAAAATAATATACCCTATTCTTTTTTCGAACATGTAATCGTTTATATCGCTCAGATGGTTCCAGATGATAAACTTTGATTATATATGTCACGTTGTGGCATCGACTTTATTTTCAGAGGAAACTTCTTTTACTCTGACAACAAAGATGAAATGTGTCGGAAACGTTTCCTTTCGAAATTAATAGAGGAATACAAAACAAATAATTGCTGTCATATAATCTAATATAACTAATGTATGTGTCATACTTATTTTATTGGGGAAACTGCTTAGAGAAAGAAAAAAATGGTTTATGGATTATAATTTACTTACATAATTTGTTTCTATAAACAATATATGTGTGTATGTTTGTGTATTGACACTGTCTGATCTCAACTAAAGGATATTTAAAATGACATTGATTCAGGAGTTTTATTTAGGTTTATTATTTGGTAGTATGTAGTAAGGTTAGCGTAATGTTAGGTAGTGTTAGGGAAGCACAGTGATGTTGGGCTAGCACTTTGCGCTCCAAAACATGGGTCCGCAGTTCAATCCTTGGATTGGCCAAGGTTGACTCAACATTTCATCCCTTCAATGGGTAAAAAAAACTGAGGACCAATTATTTTATGCTTGGAAACTAACTAAACTCTGCTGGTTTCGTGTAAAATTAACCACTTAACTTGGACATATGATTGGTACCCAGGCCTTAGTCTTGAAAATGGACACTTTCACCGTAGACCATAGCTCCCAAGTTGAGCTGTAGCCTCGAGGATTTCATTTTAGTGTTAGGGATCAGAATAAGTGGGATCGGAATGAATATTATTATTGACTAATATGAGAGTCAAATCAAAACAATCTTTAGAAACCTCCATTTTTCTTCTCATAGGTTTACTATGTCAACCTTTTATAAATATATATATATATATATATATATATATATATATTTCCTCATTAACCATACTATTTTTCCTAGTTATAACGTAATTATAAATTAATGAATATGTGGGATTTTATGTTATGTTGTGTTGTGTTGTACTGGATAGTTCTCATCAAGCGGAATAGAACTCACACTTTTAAATTCATCTGAGACTAGTGGTACATAGTAACTTTTGTATCATTTGGTTTGGTTTGGAGCGCTACGGTCTACTTTTTGCAACACGAGGGCTAATGAGACCGGGACCTACAACTTAAAGCCGATTCCGAACGGCTACGAACATCCATGCCACTGTGGGATTCGAACCCACGAACTCCGGTACCGATGGCCAGCACCCTAACCAACCGGCCATCGTTCGGCTAACTTTTGTATCAAAAGACTATAGTTATAATATTAAAGGAGAATTTTAATTGTCTTCTTTAAGTGAAAAAAAAGAAAGTTTAAAAATTTGCCTTATAGTTTTGGCACAAAAATGTCAAATGATAACAAAATTTCAAAATATTGAGATATCTACAAAATTGCTATACAAATTTAAATTTTGAATCTGCTTTTTATATAAAAGGTTCATTCTCTATAAACGAAAATATTAAGATACTGATCCTAAAATTACTTATAAGTATTTCGATATTTTAAATGACATACTGCTCAAATTTACGAAACTAAAACTGTTTTACTGCGCAGTGAACTTTATAATTTCAAGTATTGATGTAAATATGTCAAATTTACTTCTTCATTATGAAAAGCAATACAATAACAAATTTTATTAACACGAATTATTGAAAACAATGAATCCCTTTACGTTCAGAAAAATGTTACCGCAAATCAATTACTTTACAATTGCTGTTAAAAGTCACCAAACTTTTCAGTAACTTAGAATAAAACGATAGAATAAACGCTATAAATATGTTGAATTAATTAAATTAAGATATGACATAATGACAGTAGTTTCAAATATTTATACCTGTTGTTTGACATCACAATTAAGGTCATGGTATGCCATCCTAATTTCAAAATCCATGCTATTGAAGACATCTGTGACGCAAGAGTTTGGTCTAGACTTCACATAAACTTTCCCGTTGAACACTTTTGTTGTGTGAACAAATGCAACCATCTCTCGGGAGCGGCATTCAATCGTCACTGAATTTCAAATCAAGAAAAGACAATAAATAACACAATGGATTAAAAAATATATAAACTTACAATTGTATATCTCATACAAGAATAACATAAGAAATCAGTAAAAGTTATATGAATATATATATATATATATATATATATATATATGAATATGGTTATATGAATATATATGTGTGTGTCATTAAAATCCCTTATTTACATATTTTAATATTAATTTAAATACTTTTGTTCATAAAGTACGTTGGGGGTTTGCGTGGTGATTCTGATTTTTCCCTCTAGACACGCTGTACACTTAATTCGGCCTCTGAGTGTATTACTTTAGCCAATAGTTAACGCCTTCTCTTGAAACATGGGTATATTTTATCACGTGATCAACTGTGATAAGGGATTATTTTCCATAATTGTGATAAGGGGTGGTCCTTTTACCTGAGAAATCCCTACTTAAAACGGTGTGTGTGTACACGATGTTAAAAAAGTTACGAAATTCTAGTATAAACTAGAAGTAATTAAAGTAAGGTGATTGATTACCGGAATCACATCATTCCTGTAGCCACTCCCCGTCCAGAAGTTCATATAATGTAGCCTCCACACTATGGCCAATTGTTCACCACTTCCTGATGGTTACCGTGAACGATGGTTCACGGGTTGTATCCACAAGCTGGGCCACTCAATGAGCCGAGCTCGTGGATTCGCCCATATGGTCTACTACGCACTTTAGTTGCCCATCTGGCTGTATTTGATCTTTGGAGAAAAACCGCCTCCGAAGCCATCGTTTGCCAAGACTATTTTATCGTCTGCCGCCATTGACCACGATAAGCCAAACTCCCTAAAGACGGTGGTCATGTCTTGCAGTGGGCCATAGTGTGGAGGGGCCTTTATGCCTAGCACACAGATTTCACGGCGTTTCCTTTGAGAACGCGATGTAATATAACACCAAATATTTTCTATTTTATGTTATTTTATTACCCATGTGGATTTGTGTCTTATCTGGTGTTCTAAATAAAAGATGTGTTTGTAAATCTGCACCATTTAACTCGGCTTTATTATTCTACAGTGTTTTTAAATTATGTGGACAGTATTTCAAGATTATATATATATATATATATATGTATATATATGTATATATATACACATATATATATATATATATATATATATATATGTAATATTAAAATCCCTTATTTGCGTATTTTAATATTAATTTAATAACTTTTGTTCATAAAGTGAGTTCGGGGTTTGCGCGGTAATTCTGATTTTTCCCTCCAGACACGCTGTTATAGACTTAGTTCAGCCTCTGTCTGGACTACTTTAGCCAATAGTTAGCGAGTTCTCTTTAAACATGGGTATTTTGTATCACGTGATCAATTGTGCTTAGGGATTATTCGTAGTCTTTTACCTTAGGAATCCCTACTTGAAAAGAGTATGTGCGGGATCACATTGTCTGTTTGCACGAAGTTGTAAAGGTTTTTGCCTGTTGTATGGGTTTCATGTTTATTACAAGAAATAAACTATGTTGTGATTTTGAATGATTCTCGACAATATTACATACATACATACATATATATATATATATATATATATATATATATATATATAATTTTTTAAATTTCTCAAATTCATGAAATTCTTTCGAAATTAATACCTTACATTTCTCTAGTATAAAAAATTTTAATTTTTAGCAACGGTAAAAAACTGAAACTCAAAAAATAAAGAAGAAATTTAATATAAATGAAAAAATTAAAAGTAGATAAAATATTCATACAGAAAAATACAGTTTTTACTTTAAAATATTCATTAAAATCTGCAATTTTGAAACATTTGCTAATTAACAAACTAGCTTCCACGTTAATAAAACGACTTTAAAAAAATTAGAAAAAATTAAAATGATAAGTTTTTCTTGAAGAAAATTGTTCTGAAAAAGAGGTATATTCATAAAAAAAAGAGCAAAATTATTCAGAATATCACGCTATAAGATTTCTACTTTCATTCATAAGGAAATCCCTCCTTTAATTAAACAGTTATTTTTTTATTTTAAACGATAAGTGACCACGAGAAATTCAAAATTATCTTCCAAATTCTGGAAATATTCCTTTCTATAATTAAAATAAGCAAATATAAAAGAATTTACTGACGTGGAGGAAAATTCCCTCTGAAACATATTGGTTGCAGTTAATGACTTAGACAACTGCACAATGCATTTAAAGAAAATTTTCCTGAAGCAATTACTGTTTGTTTATTTTTCCTTCTCTCAAGTCAAACTTCAAAGGAAATACCAAAAATGTTTAAATTCTTTAAGCAGTTGTTTCCTGTGGGAAACAACTTATTGTGCTCTTTTGTTTAGGCGGTATGTTAAAGATTAAATGGCAAAAGCATGTTCAAAAGTAATGATAATTGATGACTTCATTGAAGAGGAAAAAAATATATTGCAAAAAATGCTAAAAATACTCAGTTTTAGAGTACAAAAGATTTGTGTTATTTTAAAATACTAATGAAGGCTTTTTGCACAATGTTTCATTCTTTCCCTCAAAGGCAAATGGTTAACCAGTAAAATGTACATTTACAGGTTGTGTTTTTTTATAAGTTAGTATTTATTTTTCATTTTTTAAACTGAACATACTCAATTCTTATCTATTGTTTTGAATATTTAGATAAAGTATCCATAAATAATTGTTTCCTGTACATAGTTTTAAGAATATATTACGCTGAGTGTGAATGGAAAGTATGTTTCTGAAGAAATTAAATTTAGTACATAAGGATTTCAGTTTTACAGCGATACAATAAAATTACTTAATTATGCAATTTAATGTAAAACATAAGCTTTACAATAACAGCATATTTTAACATAATTTTAAGTAATGTCTCCACTCATGTTGGTGTCAAAAAATACTGAAAAATACTATAATTCTTATGTTAAAAAGATTTGTAATTTTTTAAAGTTTTAAACGTTTTTTTTCCAAACGATTAGTCAAAAATATATCGAGAATCTCATATTTTTACATGTTTTTAAGATAGTTTTTCTAGAAAAGATCTTTAATCAAATTGCACTTTTGACACATTAATAGACAATGTCAAAATTTTGGAGAGAGACTGGGAAAAACAGAATTGCACTTTGGACATTTTGTAAAATCGCTATTCAAAACATCAAACCTGAGAAATTTGCTTTTGAGTTTTAAAATAACTATGTTCTGTAGGAAAAAAGGTTTTACTGAAGTAAAATAATTATTCAATAAAAAATGTCCTTTGGATTATAAATCATATGACTAGCTTCCATTTTTTCTTAGGCATCATCATTTAATATTTTTGGTTGAATTCTGCTATTGTAAATGTCCTTTGTCATCTAGAGTTGTTTTTATGGTGACTTAAACATGGATTAACTCTTACAGTTCGCCGATTACTTCATTTATCAAGAATAAACCATATGATGAATAGACTCTTGTAATCATCTCACCGTTATAACACGAGGCTATCTCGTAGGTTGCTGCACCATGAATTTCAAGATAGGGATCTTCTATATTTGCCAAAGAAGGGCTTGCAAGATGACTCAGCCTGCATACACTGTTAGTTGGATCACCGAGGTCGAACGACTGACATCGGTAGTCGACTGATAAGCATTTCTTCCGGCATTCATCTAGTGTTTTAGCGTCTTGGAAGACTGCATCTACTGTCTTCAAGATCTTGCCATTTATTTTACGAAACTCACATAAGCGTACAGAAGCTGAAAGAACAGTAAATGATCGTTTATTAATGTTAGAAATATAATGTTTGAAAAAACTACAATAAAAGCAATTTATTAGTTGTTTCTGGGAACATAGTACCGTAGGTATAGTTAAAATACCGAATTTTACGACTCAAATTATATCTAAACCTTACTACACATCCTTGTAGATTTTGAAATCTCTACCTTTAATATTCAAAAAAATATTTAAGTAAACTTTTATGAAAGGTTTAATGACATTTTGCCATATTTATATAAATGAATTCATAAAAATAGTTTCTTTTTCTTTTCAGATGCAAGTGTTAAATACTTACACAGGTTTTTATTTTATAATAAATAGAATAATATTACTACTTAAGGAATTTTACCTTTGATTGTAATAACTATATGTAGTTATATGTGTTTTAACTGTAATAACTGTAGTTACATACGATTTTACTCTTCATTACAATTTACGAGATTTTATTCTAAGAATTATTTGTGGTTATAAGCATTTTTTTTCTTTTCAGAGGCAAATATTATACACTTATACAGGCTTTCTTTAATAATAAATATAATAATAATACTACTTAAGGAATTTTACTTTTGATTGTAATAACTATATGTAGTTATATGTTTGTCAACTGTAATAACTATAGTTACATAAGATTTTACTCTTCATTACCATTTACGGGAATTTATACTTATTATAAGAATTATTTGTGATTATAAGCGTTTTTTTCTTTTCAGATGCAAGTGTTAAATACTATACAGATTTTGTTTTTATAATAAATAGGATAATATTATTACTTAAGGCATTTTACTTTTGATTATTGTAACTATACGAAATTATAGGTGTTTTAACAGTAATAACTGCAATTACATAGATTTTATTCTTCATTACAATTTAGGGGATTTTACTCTTAGAATTATAAGACTTATGGTCACAATGTCCTCCAAGTTCTCAATCAATACCTCTGGGGGTGGAAGCCAAGTCTATAGGTCTTTTGCTTGGTCCCTGATTCAAAATTACGATGACCCACTTGAGCATAAGTCGTACTTTCACCCTTGTAGTGCTCGTTATAAATGATAGGCGCACTCTTTTCCTTAAAACGAGTAGCCTCCGGTTCAATCGTGCTTGGTTTCACCAAGTCTCATAAAACAACAATAACAGCAACAATAAGAATTATTTGTGATAAGTTTTCTTAATCATATGTGATTTTTTGCTAAGCAATCAATTAAAAATGGTTACAATGTAATTTTATTCTTTTATAAATTCATTTGAATAGTTTGCTATATTTTACCTATTCCTTGACTCATAGTTCATTTTTTGTAGAAATTACCTAATAACGTAAAATACATTTAATAAAGAGAAAATTTTGTTATAAACTACAAAAAATATGAAATTAAATAGACTGGAACTAGAAGAAATGTATCTTACGATCAACACAGTTGTTTTCAATGTACTCAGTTCCATCTTCTGCTGGGACGAAATGCTTCTGGAAATTAGTTTGGACGGAATGGCGATCGACATCGCTCATCTGACACTCTTTTCGCTGCCGGTGAAAGTTTGCAGATCTGCACTCGAATTCGGTTTCTTTCAGACAGAGTTCCATGCATTTTTCTGTCGTGGCGACATCTGGAACAATCTTTCGAGACCGTTCAAGAAGTTCGTATTTGGTGACTCGTTCAAAGATCCACTCTCTGTTGCAAGTTAAATCTGTAAAGAAATAGATGAAGACATTTAGTTGATATATTATAAAAAAAACTGCATGTTTGCATTATATTTTTATATAATGACTATTCATTACAATGATACCCAAATTTGAAAGTATCAAAAGATATATATATATATATATATATATATATATATATATATATATAGAGAGAAAGAGAGATAGATAGAGAGATAGAGAGTGATAGAGAGTGATAGAGATAGAGAGAGAGATAGAGAGAGATAGAGATAGAGAGAGATAGAGAGAGATAGAGAGAGAGAGATAGAGATAGATAGAGAGAGAGATAGAGAGATAGAGAGTGATAGAGAGAGATAGATAGAGAGAGATAGAGAGTGATAGAGAGATAGAGATAGAGAGATAGATAGATAGAGAGACAGACAGATAGAGTGAGATAGAGAGAGATATAAAGAGATATAAAGAGAGAGAGAATTTAGAGAGAGATAGAGAGAGATTGAGATAGAGAGAGATATAAAGAGAGAGAGACAGAGAGAGAGATAGAGAGATAGAGATATATAGAGAGATATAGAGAGATAAAGAGAAATAAACAGAGATAAAGAGATAGAGAGAGAGAGAGAAACTGGCTTAAAAGCTTTCTCGTGACATATGTGCAAATATTAAAGACATTCAATTTAATATAGGGGGTTTTATTGATTTCGTTCCTATTGTATTACAGTCTGACAAGCATTACCTCAGCATAAAAACTCTTTAAATTATATATTGGTTGTTGATTATTGGCCCAGTTGGTTAAATGATTTCATTTTTAAATGGAATTCTAGTATAATAAAATTAACATTGAAGTGAATTTTTTTTTCTTACAATGTTAAAAAATCTTACCTTTTATTCTTTTTTTTCCTTTATTAAAAATTCTTTAATAGTTATTTTTTCATATAACTAAAAGTTACTATATTTATATAAAAATGACTTAATTCACAACTGATAATATAAAATCTTAAGAAATGATTTTAATATTTTGTATGGATCCATAGAAACCAATAACACTAAATTGAGATGTTTCTCCCACAGTAAAATTACATTATTTTAAATTAATTAAAGTTTCTGAAACAGTGGTAGTAGATTGTTTACTAATTTAATCTAAAAGGCAAATTACAAAGAATTCATTTTAAAAACTTAAAAACGAAAAATGTAATCTGTAGAAGAAATATAACACACGTTTTTAGTCTTTTTAAGGAATCTTCATATTTAAAACTAGAAAGTAGTGTTACATCTTACATTAGATTAAAATAATTATAAGTTTCCATTTTTTCCCATTATATAATAAAACAGAAAATATATAAAAATAGTGAGTTCACCAAATTTGTATTCCTGAAAAGAATTCTTTATCTTATATATTTCATAAGCATAAAATATTTTTAAAAACTTGACAATTTACTTTTTGGGTTTGTATTTAAAAAACCATTAATTAAATTCAGTTTTCTACAAAATTTACCATGTATTTAAATAATCAGGTGAAGTTTATAGCACATTCAATATTAAAATGATACATTTAAATGTTATGCAACCATAACTTGAATTTTATTTACACATTAAATGGCTGTACACCTAAAACCGTAAATTATCCAGGTTTTTATGCATAAAAATATTTTATTGCAAAAATATCAGATACGAGTAATTCAAAACTGTACTTTTACTTGTAAGTACTTGATTCATGTCTAGGAGTGAGTTTTAAAAGCAATATCGTCTTCCTAAAGTTACATATTGGAATTTTAATGGATCTGGCATCTTTTTAACTGCTAAAAATATATTTTCAGCTTTCTATAACTTAGGAAAAGTATGTTTTACTAACTAATACGTAACTGGTACTTGGCTTTCTTGAATGAAATAAAATCAAAACTTTCACATTTACACAAATAAACTTGTATAAAAATTAAAATTCATAGACTATTAGTTTTTATAGTTATTTGTATGATTATTCTTATGAGAATGAAAAATATTTTAGTTATAATTAAAGAAGTATAATGCATATTTAAACCGAAGAACTATTTAAGTATATTTCAATGGTTTGAATTCTATTATCAGTATAATATAAATTTTGCAATTTATATTAAAATAATTTTAAATTTTCTATGAAGAATGTATAGTATACATATAGTTATTCTTAACTTTAAGTGTTTAAAACTAAAGCTACATTATATTTCTGAAACCTCACTTAGACCTTAATTATCAACTAAATATTTTGCTTATATATTGCTAGATTGTAATTTTACAGTAAAAATAAATTATGCACTATAGATTTAATTTTATTGCAGTTTAACATATATAAAAACTCATTTGAATCATGATATCGGTTTTATTGGTAGATTGATGATAGCTGTTTGATAGACATTTTTAATTTTTTTTCTCAGTAAGCAGAAATATGACTAAAATTCTTGCAATATTCCAGGCATTTAAAATGTTTTTTTAACAGAAATTTAGATACATCAGAGGAATCTAACATCCCTTTCATTACTTTACTATAAAATGTATATAATCATAAGAATATAAATGCGTTATGTATGCAATTAAACATTAATAAGAAAACGATCACTGAAATTTTGATATTATTTTAAATTAATCTTAAATCTAGACAATCTTTGCAACGCAAAATTATACTTAGTAAAATAATCAGTTCTGTAAAAAATAGTATTTTCAGGAATATAAGATTGAGTTTTTCAGTATTCCATGTTATCGACACCAGGATCATAAATAGAGAGGGACGGGTATCGAGACGGGCTCTGGAGACCCTCCTCCCTCTGAAATTATGTCTTTTACTGTATTGCATTTACAAATTAAAATAAAATCACCTTTTTAAAATTTGTTTTTTAATCTTATTTTCAAATTTTTATTTAATTTTTTTAAAACTTGCGTAGTTATCAGTTATTAATCAAATACGTTGCATTTTATATTACAGGATTGTAATTTCACAAAAAGAATAGATTATGTACTATAAATAATCTATGTACTATTTACTATGTAACATCTATGTACTGTGTACTATGTACTATATCTATGTACTATATATATACTATGTACTATATCTATGTACTATGTACTATGTATTTTATAGTATGTATGTATGTATGTAATATATGTACTAAAATATTTAAGTTTACTACTGTTTAACCCAAAACAAAAACTAATTTGACTAATGTATTCAAATACTTTGCATTTTATATTACAAGATTGTAATTTTACGATAAGAATAAATTATGTACTATATATTTGTTTACTACTGTTTAACCCAAAACAGAAACTCATTTGATTAATGTATCGGTTTTATTATATTTTAGTTTTGAATATTTTTTTCAGTAAATTTCTAGGGATTTTACCTTTCAGAAGTATCCTAAATCCAATAGATATCTTGTCTAATATTCTAGTTATTTAAAATGGATTTTTTTCTTAGGTAAACACAAATTAAGAAACATAAGAGTGAAGTCATCTAACATTTATTTCATTGCTTTAATTTCAACTAAAATATGTATATAAAAATATAAATGCTTTGTACATAAAATTCAACATCTGTAAGAAAGCAATCACTGAAATTCGGATACAATTTTAAATTAATCTTATATCTAGACAATATTAGCAACGACATAATAATAAAAATTATGTATAGAAGATTAAATTTTGCAACATTCCATGTTATTAGTCACCAGGGCCATAAAAAGAGGTGGACGGGTAGCTAGACAGACTCTATAGCCCCTCCTCCTAAATTATGTCGTTTACTACATTGCATTTCAACACTGAAAACTCACGTGAGAACTACTTGCTACCCGGGAGGTGCTAAATGAATAACAGATTATCAGACTTCTTAAGACATTAGCATAATACCTGTGTCGCCTGCTGCATTGGAAAAAAACACTGGAATAAAACATTTTTTTTTAATTTTAACACATTGGATGCAGGACATGTACGAGTACGTTTTCTGACGATTGATACTTGAGCGCGAAACACGTACTAGTACGGGTTAGTGTAACAACATGGTTTGTTTGTGGGTACAAAAATAACGGTATATACAGGAAATCGAAACCGAATGTTCTTGTCTACGACGTACATTCTGGAAACATTTAGACATATAAAAACTGGTTTTTACATTGTTATTAAATAATTCAAAAAAATTAAAACTACATACTATTACTTCTATTTGATTTTTCATATTTCCGATACTGTTATAAATTTATCCACTAAAAAATATATTTTTTGTTTACAAAAATCTTATGGTTGTTATTTATATATTTCTATTTATATATTTGTTTATATATTTCAATATAAAATACGAAAAGTTGGCTAAAAAATTAAATAATTTTTTATCTATTGAGATTTAACTGAATAATTAAATTTGCGCTCAAAAGGCCCTTTCCCGGCACAATTCCGCTGCGAAATGTAGCCCCTCCCTCCTAGAATGTGTTAAATTTTAAATAAAAATCCCATTTTTAAATTTTAATTTAAATATTTTTCCGAAATGTTTTATACATTTACAGATACATAAACAAGATTTTAGAATGTCTTTTACACATGTATAATGTTAAATTTTATATAATTTTAATACAATAGTTATAAATACTATTTTGTATAATTTTTCATTAAAATTAATGGAGTTTTTGATAAAATATGATATTTATCGAGGATGGTTCAGTTAAGTCTAACTTCTCCACTGTTCCCCCAAAAAACAATCTTGACTACGTTCCTGCCATATCCTTCAGAATATAGGAACAAAAATATTTATAACTCCAGGCTTCACAAAATAGATATTTCTGGTCATTATTTTTCATACTTTATCAGAAGCACATTTGGCCAGTATATACAGACAAAAAAAAAGACATACGTCAATGACACCCGAACTATTTATCACAATCGTGTACTTTCAGACAACGTTGAACAGAGTAAATAAGACATTTTCCGGCTGCTAATGATCATTCTTGACTTAAGATGATGGTATCATATAAAAGGCTATGTTTGTAGAGTGGTTCATATCGTCATGTAAGATGCTTAACAATATATTGTTTAAGGAAATTATTGTTTATCAGTTTTTGGATCTGAACAACACCATTATCAGTATATTGGTATATAAGAACGACTATTTTCATATCTTAGATATGGTAAATCAGTCCTAATACATAAAAATACAGGTTTCAAAATAACAACTTGTAAACTATAGCAATCAGAAAGCAATCTCGCAGTAAGTATTTGGATAGTAATATAATTCCTTATGAATTATGCGTTCAAGAGGAATATGAACAGTTATGTTTATTAATGATTGCTACAGAACTTATTGGTTTATCTGATTAATAAAAAATATCAAGTAAAAAAAATCTATAGGAGACATTACAAATTCACATTTATTGATATAAAAACGGTGTACCGATATTAACACTTAATTACACACTTGTACAAAACATGCTAAAAGGAAACTAAATTTAATTCCTTTTATGATTAATCCTTTTGCTTATTTGATAAACTGAAATTATCACCAGAAATGTAATTTTAACTATAAAATTAATGAGGTAGAATTTTAATGCAATAATTAATTAAGGAGTGTTTCCTTAGATAATTTGCCAACTTACCTTTAAGCTTAATAATATACAGTATATTTTATAAATGAATTAATATCTAAACACGTCTGGTATATAAAACTAAAAACATATTTTCGTAAGAAGTTGTCTGGTTACATATAAATCGGATATTTTAAATTAAGTACTGTGGTATCAAAAATTGAAATTTTACAATAAGACTAAGCTGTCTACAGACTTCAGATATAAGCTTGATATTGCTTAACATAAAAATTATTTAGTTTTCATTCGTTTACTGTAGTGGTTTTTAATAAATTCGGGTTTTTTAAATGCAGAGGTGATTTATTTTATTAATAAACCTATAATCTAACTAAGAATTTTGCTAGAAATTTGAATTATTTATTATGCAAAAGGGTTTTTACTTTGTTCAAACAAAAACAATGAATAAAATGGCAAAGTAGTTTAAACATTTTCTTTAATAGAAATTATGAAGTATTGCCTGGATTAATAGTATCGTGATACAACAGTAAATCCATTATTATCAATTTATCTGAGTAACGCTCCTCATGTACAAATAGCATAACGACTTCTCAATTAGAATGACCATATTGAACTTAGTTAAGCAGGAGTATGAGTACATGCAAATACAATGTTAATAGAAAGGTATATTCTCTCTAAATTATCATCAACCTCTGTATTAAAGATTTGAATTTCACTGAGGACCCTACTCGTAAGAGCGAGGTTTCTCTGTGTATGAAATGATTAATAGGTTTAAACTACAGCTTCTATTTCAATAAAGATTTATTTGCTGAGTATTTACATTAAATACTAGTGGAGCGTAATTAATATCCCATGAGATCAAAACGACATTCCTTTGAACTTACTCCAGAAGGTATTGACGACTTCGTAAACACTCACCCGATAAACTTAATGCGAAAATGTATTTCATATTTCCTAATATGATACAACAGCTAATATGACTCTAGATCAAATAATTTATAAAATACTCTGCATGCGATTAATATTCAGCACTATCATTAGTTTTAGAGCTGTCTTGTAAACCATCATGAGTTTAACATTGTGCTAAACTTCAGTTTCATCAGTTATTAAGGCACAATTACCTTAAAGATCATTTTTCAGATATTGGCTGTTTAAAGATCAGAAATTATTTTTAGTAACATGCAATTAATAGGGAATATATCTTTGAAGGATTGTTAATATTAAAAATTTCTTAAATTAAAAGTCAACATATGTGAGCATTAGGTCAAACATATAATATGAATATAATTTATTGTTAGAAAGTTAAGCGCGCATTTTAATCATTTTAAGAAACAAAAAATGCCTTATATGTCAGAATCATTACCAATTCTGATTTAAATTTAAATTCGGAATATTAGAAATATCCGTTTTTCTAACATGATCCTTCCAATGATTAGAAGCTACATAATTTACGAATTCTATGATGTGAAGTTATGTTTGCTGTCTTTAATAATCATTTTTATTCAACAAATTATAAATAATTAAAAAAATGTTATCAGAACACAAAAATCAAGCACATGCTTTGGTGATTTTTGATGTTTGCAAAACATCGACTAGCCCAACATATTGAATTGCATTATCCTTAACACATTGTGTGATGGTACATTTCGCAGTAGAATTGTACCTGGAGCAGGCGTTTTGTGCGTAAATTTAGTTAATCAGTTAAATCTCAATACATCGAAAATTATTAAATTTTTTTACCAATTTCACGTATTTTATATTGAAATATATATACAAATATATAAATAGAAATATATAAACAACAACCATAAGATTTTTGTACACAAAAAATATATTTTTAGTGGATAAATTTATAATAGTCTCGTAAATATGAAAAATCAAATAGAAATAGTAGTACATAGTTTTAATTTTTTAGGCTTTCTGTGGTTCCGCATCGACTAATCTAAAAACTGGTTTTTATTTGTTTAAATTTTTCCAGAATCTATGTAGTAGACTAGAACAATCGGCTTCATTTTCCTGTATATACCAGTATTTTTGTACCCACAAACAAACCATGTTTTTACACTAACTCGTATTAGTACGTGACCCGCTCTCAAGTATCAATCGTCAGAAAACGTACTAGTACGTGTCTCGCATAGAATGTGTTAATAATTATAATTATTGTTATTATTGCTACTATTACTACAATTCTATAAACTATAAAAAATATAACTGTAATAAGCCTTTTAAGTATGTTCATTGAGCAGTTTACACATTGTACAATTAATGCTACTTTGTATGTTCAATTAAAAATAATAAAGCGTGTGCAATAAGAGTATTTTTTGCACAGTTAATTAATCTTTTCACGAATTAAAAAGTATACGTAAAAGCTTCCCCAATTAAACTGCTAATTGAGAATTTCTTCGATGTGAATTAGATTTCTCCTATTTTGTGTGAAATCAACATTTTGCTACACTAAGTCGATATATCTCAGAATATAATTCTAAAACGTTAGCTTGAAAATGTATAAACCCTTATACACACTGCAAGGAGGTTAGATATATAAATGTACACCATGATATACTGCTTAAATCATAATTTGAAATTCTATAAATTTACAAGTGAATGTTTGATATTAACGATATCCAAATTGAAATTATCGTTAATTTGTTTCATCTGACTTTTAGGTTCCTAGGTAAAATGAGTAACTAAGATCAACTTGATAAAGACTTTTGTGTTTTTCTTGAAATTCTATTTTATAAATCAAAGGACAGTATGTAAGATGTTTATCTTGTATTCATTTTACACGCAATAAGAAACTTTAGTGTAAATCAAAGATCCTGAATTATCGACACTTAGAATAAAATGAAACCACAAACTTTGATAATCAATTAAGATTTTTAATTTTAAAGACATTAAATTTTATCTATTTAATAACCGAGAACTATCATCAAATACTTTTGAAAATAATCATCGTTCTAGAACATTGAATGAATATCAAATCTTCTCGCCCGTAAAATGTGTATATCGTTGTCGATAGATGCTATAGCAGATGGACATTAGTTGCTATTAGGCACGCTAAAGATTCTGATGCTCTCAAGATTATCATCTACAGGATAAACACTATTGTTTCTAGATTATATGTCAGTTTCTTTTATCTAAAGATGAAAAATTACACGTAGCAGAGCTAACAGTACTGCTTCTTAAAATAAATCAACAAGAGAAACTAAATATATGAAAATGTGTTTTCAAATAATTACATTATCTTTAGTGATTTCATATAAATATATATTACAATAAAATGAATGCTTTACAAGTGAATGTTTGAACTTAACGATATCCAATTTTAAATTATCGTTAATTTGTTTCATGATCACCGTCTGACTTTTAGGTTCATAGCTAAAATAAGCAACTAAGATCATCTTGATAAAAACTTTCGGGTTTTTCTTGAAAGTTTATGTTATAAATCAAAGGAGATTAGGAAAAATCTTTCTCTTGTGTTTTTATTACATGTAATAAGAAACTTTAATATAAAGTAAAGATCCTGAATTATTGAGACTTACATTAAAATGAAACCTCAAACTTTGATAATCAATTAAGATTATTAATTTCATAGGCATTAAATTTTATCTATGTAAAACCGAGAACTATCATCAATTACTTTTGGAAATAACCATCGTTCTAGAACATTGAAAGAACATCAGATCTCCTCGCAAATATAACATGTACATCGATGTCGATAAATGCTATAATAGCACATGGACATTAGTTTCTGTTAGGCAAGCTAATGATTTTGATGCCCTAAAAATTATCATCTACAGGATAAAAACTATTGTTTCTAGATTATATGTCAGTTTCTTTTATCTAAAGATGAAAAATTACACGTAACAGAGCTAACAGTACTGCTGCTTAAAATAAATCAACAAAAGAAACTAAATATATGAAAATGTGTTTTCAAATAATTATATTATCTTTAGTAGTTTCAGATAAGGACATATTACATTAAAAGGATGTAAAATAAGTATAAAAATTGAGATTAAATTAAATTTTAAATGCAGTAACACAATATAGGCTATTTTATAAAACGCATACGTGTTAAATCTTAAGTTTTCTGTATGGTTACTTTATATTTTTCCAGAAATGAGTTTTTTTTATAAAATTTATTACAAAATTTTTTGTTATAAAGATTAAATTGCATATTGTAATATTTAATTTATTATACAGGTTTTAGTCTACCTAGACACATTTTTCTCTGTGCAACATATTATTTTTAATTTCATTTACAGGAAATATATGTAATTATTTTTAATAAATTGAATTTTAACAAGATTGAAAAAGTATATTTTACGATAATTTGATGTTTTGCCTTTATTCCAAATATATATAAAAAATGGGACGTGTTAGAACAAATGAATCATAAAAAATATAAATCACATACAAAAATTCTGGTTTCGTTTTACTTGAGTTATGAAATACACCAGTTTCCTCTAACTCGACAAACAAAAATGAAGATGAATATTCTGGTGCAGTTTCTGTCTTTTACATTTAATGACTTACTCCTTTCCAGGAGTGCTTATAAATAAAAACCAAATACGAAAAAAAAGATAAAACTTGAAGAAAATCTCGATCCTTTGCCTTACAAAAATACGATTCCTGTATTTTTTTCTCCAATAACAGATAAACCAAACAAGTAGTATGCATGTCAGATGAAAGTTCTTTTTCCCTTGGCAACGTTCTCTTTAGAACGGTTGAGCATCCCCGTGATAAGCTGATATCTCTATTGATCTATCGGGATGACGAACTTCGCCATTCTTTATCCTATTTGCAATGAAAATATTTTCCTCTCCTACGCAAGAAATTTAATAAGCACTTCATACTTTTGGGAAGTTCTCCGTTAAATTTACTTAACTTAATGAAAGTATCGATTGGACATGTTGACCAGTTTTTATTTTTTTTTTCACTTAAGCGTTTAATATAGTTTGTTGTAGTTAAATTTTTTCTAGAATAATTATTCTAGTGATAATCTTCCCTAAGACAGAGCAGTAAAGTTAGACTTAAAATTTAACAGATGATTCATCATAAAAAAATTATTTGTGTTAATTAAATATCTAAATATATAACGTTTTAATATAAAACTAATAGTCTAAACAAGTGTAGTGCATATACAGTGTGTTTCAAAAACGACCAGTATATTTCAAAACTCCATAAAAACTAAATGGACAGTGATAGAAATACACAGTGCATTGCAATGTGCTTGGGACAATATTAAATTTTTAGGCAGACAAACTTTCAAAATTAGTTACAATGTTCCACAACAGAGGACATAAATACTAGATGAGTTAACTTTCAGTATAGTTTTACAAATTGCTATGTACTTCTTATTCGTTTTCTCCTGTCATATTCTTATGGTCTTTTGGGTGTACGGGAACGTTCAGGCCTGAACAAACATTTGTTAAACCGTGTATGGAAGTCGTAAACACACCCAATCCTTCTTACTTCCTTCCCGTTTTTACATTACTGGGCTCATTGGAGTTATAAAATTTTGATTTTGAATATGGTTCTATTTTTTATTATTATATTTATCTACCTCTATGTAATTGCTGCGTAGAGCGCATTACATGGTAAGTAATTTTAAATATCAGTCTTTACTATCTAATATTTATCGTTCTATTATTATCTATCTATCTATCTATCTATCTATCTATCTATCTATCTATCTATCTATCTATCTATCTATCTATCTATCTATCTATCTATCTATCTATCTATCTATCTATCTATCTATCTATCTATCTATCTATCTATCTATCTATCTATCTATCTATCTATCTATTATATAACACCAAAATTTGTTTTGAATATGAAGAATAACAGAAGTAAAAACTACGCCTTGAAGGTGCATAAAAGTATAACAATACTTCTGCTCTAAGAAATGTTACTTTCGCCTATTCAGAAAGGAAATGGGACAAAAGGTATAGAAAAGATAATATATTTATATGCTACAATTACAAATAAATTATATAGCAAGCAATTTTATGTTCTACACATTACAGAATGATATATAAATATATTTCTATTCGTTTACACTGAAGTAGTAATAACTACCTTTTAATAATAATAATTAGTATTTTGATGCATTGTGACTGTCGACTGATTATTTTAATTTATTATGTCACTATTCCTTTTCAATTTATATGATATACGTGGTTTTTAACACTAAATAAAAGAAAGAGATATACAGTAAAGTGATATATTTTATTTCATCCACACTTGTCTAGAATAAGAAAATTTTGATACTAGTAACTAACATAATTACAACTAAATAAGAATTAGATATTATAGGAGAGAAGCTTAAATTTAAAAAAATGATCGTTCCATAGATAATGTATTTCAGTAATTTGTGTTTTGCTGTGAACTAAGCAGAAAAATATTTTCTCTTCGGCATAAAAATATTTAACAAAAATTCGAAACATTAAACTTTTTCTAAAAAATACAGAAAAAAGAATTCATTATTTCCATTTTCTGTTATAGAATACATAAAACCTTAAACCGAAAGATGGCCTTCGAAATCAGAGTTCGTTGGTTCGAATCACACTATGGTATGAATGTTCGTAGCCGTTCGAAATCGGCTTTAAGCCGTAGGTCCCGGTCTCATTAGCCCTCGTGTGGCAAAAAGTAGACCGTAGGGCTCCAAAACCAAACATAAAACCTTAAGTATTTTTCTTCTTAGAGTCTATATTCAGATAGCACAATGTTACATAAATGTTTAAATCTTAAAACTCAAATCTAACGGTTAAGTATATTTTTAAAAGTATGAAAATATTGAGATAACATTTTCGTAATCTGGGGATTAGCAGGCAGCTTCAAACATTATTTTTTACCTTTATAGCATCTAAATTTATCTTGCATTATTATATGCATATTGACAAATTATATCGATAAAATATTGTTTGTGCTAAAGGGAAAATGCAAAACTAAACTTTCATATATTTCTTAATTAAAGTAAAGTACAATAAATTACATTAATTGTGAAAGATATAGAAATAGATTAACTATGTTAATATATAAGTATTCCCTTGTTATTCTATGTTTACCGAATAGAGATATAAATATATTTTCTCAAAAGCGGTGTTATTCATTTTTACCAGGATAAATGTCTTCAGAATCTTCAAACACTTTTTTTACGTCTATTAATATATTTAACAGAATACTCTAATATTAATGCATGAATATTGACGAGAAATGGGAGTTATATTTAACAGCTTGAATCGATCGCAGTCTATGGATTCGTACAAATTTCATTTCACCATTTCCTCTCCTGTTATAAATATTCTACTTATACCTTCCCATCATACGTTGATACCCATTCTTTCTTCTGCGTTATTGCATTTTATATCCGCGAACATTCTTTTCTTGGTATTGCTTTCTCTCTATACATCTTCAATTTAGTCTCAGAAAATAAACAACTCAAATATATATACCTTCCGTATAGTAATTAGATATAAACTTAAAATATTCGGAGAAAAACATAAGTATTATAGATATATGAATCTTACCCATGATAAGGTAACCAAGAAGTATTTTTATTGTGATGTAAGTTATATAGTTAAAATATCTTTGTACTAAATGAAAACCGCAAAGGAAAAATTTCAGGCAGTACATTAAATGTAAAAGGTATAAAAATAGATATTTATCTTGTGTTATTCTAAATTCATTCAACTCAAAAGATGCATTTTCGTTCATATATATTATTCAAGAATCTGTCGATTGCAATTGCTTTAAAAATAACCTTTTGTATTTCCAAACAATCAATCTATCTATATCTATATCTCTATCTATATCTATCTATCTATCTATCTCTCTATATCTATCTATCTATCTCTCTATATCTATATCTATCTATATCTATATCTATCTATATCTATATCTCTATCTATATCTATCTACCTATCTATATATATCTACCTATATATATATCTATCTCTCTTTCTATATCTATCTATCTATCTATCTATCTCTCTTTCTATATCTATCTATCTATCTATCTATCTATCTATCTATCTATCTCTCTATCTATATCTATATCTCTCTATCTATATCTATCTCTCTATCTATATATCTATCTATCTGTATATCTATATATATATATATATTTATATCTGTATATATCTATATCTATCTATATATTATATCTATATCTACATAAATATCTATCTCTGTCTCTCTCACTCACTCTCTCTCTCACACTCTCTCTCTAAGTCTCTTTTGTCGACTTTCATTTTTGTTCTAAAAAATGTGCAGTCAAAACCTATATCTATTGGGAAGACAAATATATAAAAACTTAAAATATTTGGAAAAATTCATCATAAGTGTTATAAACGTATAAATTATTTCGACAATAAAGTAACCAAGAAGTATTTGTATTTCGTTGGTAGTTATATCTGTAAAATATCTTTGTGTTAAATGAAAACCATAAAGCGAAATTTTCAAGAATAACATTAAACATATTTGTTTGGTTTGGTTTGCAGTGCTGCGGTCTACACGATGGCTAATGAGATGGGGACCTACAGTTTAAAGATGATTCCAAACGGCTAAGAACATCCATGTCACAGTGGGATTTGAACCCACGAACTCCGGTACCGAAGGCCAGTACCCTAACCAGTCGGCCATCTTTCGGCCACATTAAGCATAAGAGATATATATGCAGATATTTCTCTTGTGTCATTATATTTTCATTTAATTCAAATATACAATTCCGTTTAAAAATACCATTTAACCTTTTGAAGACGGGAGTATCATATGCAACATCTTTTGAATAGAACCAGATGATTCTCTAGTATTCAGACATATCTAGTAGACAAGTTCTCCTATAATAGATATAGGGCTACCTGTAGTGGAAATGAGAAATACTAATTAAATGTTTTACTTAAAATATCATTAATGATATACTCCTTCTGAGTCTTATATGCATCATATACATTGCATATATGATGCTCAAAGGGTTAAAAGCGAAAGTTAGATTTCTACTAGCAGGAATATCTTCAGAATCTGGCGATTTTCTAGGAGAATCAAACACTTTATACTATCATGAATACATCCAGTCACCTACTCTTATCTTATTTTAATATTCGAATTCTGCAGAGAAATAGCGAGCTATTTTTAACCTCTTGAAGGATTCGCAGTCCCTGCAATCGTACAAATTTCATATCGCCATTTCCTTCCATATTAGATATGTTCCACTCATCTCATGTCTTTCCTTTACAAGTCGATACCCATTCACTCTATGCGGTATTACATTTCGCATTCCTGAACAATCTTTTCCTGGTCTGTCTGACTATCTCTCCCCACTTTCATTTTTTGCCCCGGAAAATGTGCAGCCAAAAACCATACCCATCTCTCTCTCTCGATGGATCCATCGATCAGCTGCTATCACACATACAGACACAAAACCCGACCAGTGAGTGACTGAGTGATGTGTCGCTTTGCTTCCAAAGTCGATGACGGACGACAAAAATAGCAAGAAAAAAAATGGAAGAGAAGATTTTGCACCAGGAAGTATGAGGAGGACGCTGAACTGCTGCTTCGTAACCATTTTACGGCCCGCGGGCAGAAATAACTGGCCACCCGATTTTACGCCTCGGATAAAAAAAAAATAAATAACTCGGAGGAGATCGGTACACACAACTGAAGGGGAGAGGGAGATACTAGACGATTTTTTGACGTGGAAAAAACAGATAGCAATCATTCGCTTCTCGATCACGTGCCCGATACGGACGGGGAAGAAAGTAGATTTTTAACCACGTGATAAGGGTGCCACTTTTCGAATAGATCCCGGCGATAACGAGCCGGTGGTTTTTCTGTTTGGGGAAATTGTTTGCTTTGAAGGAAAAGAGACAATGTAATTGTCGGAATTTATCAAAGTCCTTTGTTGTTGGTTGCTAAAGATTTTTTAAAAATAGACGCTTTCACCTTGAAGTCCCATAGTTCTTTTATTTTTTATTTGTGAATAAAGAAATTTGAATGGTATGAGGTATTACGTTGCGTGGGAGGAAAATAGAAAATTTTACTGTAAAATTGCATGTAATAAACGTACTTTAAGTTGTGGAAATAACGCCTTGCTTGAGGAATATACATAATATTAAAATCCCTTATTTACGTATTTTAACCCCTTCCGGTAAAATGACGAGTCTAGCTCGTCATTAGTTTTTCATTCCATACCGCACAATGACGAGCTACACTCGTCATGCGATTAAAGTTACTGTCAAATATGATAATTAATTTAGTTTAAAATTTCTAGTGTACTGAATTTGGCAACACTTTTATCACTTGTGAAAATCACAAGTCACTATTGCATATTGTTTACTTAGAATTTCTTGGTACAAGTCATTGCCAAATTAATGAGTCAGAATAAAAGAAAACCTACTAAGAAATGCCGTGTGTGTTACAAAAATCAAATTAAAAGTGAGACTACTTGGCGGTGTAAACAATTAAGAATTCCTTTGCACTTTGTTTTGAAAAGTACCACTAGCTTGAAGACTATTATCTGTATACCTTATTAATGTTTTGCTTTGATATTTTTTTAATTTTACTGTTTCTGATATTATTTAACACTATGTAAAAAGTGGATTTTAATTAAGATTATGTAAGAATTGTAAAATGAAACAAGTTTTTTAAATAAAAATTAAATGGCTATTTCATGCACAGTTTTTCATTATTAAATCATACCGGAAGGGGTTAATATTAATTTAATAACTTTTGTTCATAAAGTAAGTTCGGGGTTTGCACGGTAATTCTGATTTTTTCCCTCCAGACACGCTATAGACTTAATTCATCCTCTGTCTGTACTACTTTAGCCAATAGTTAGCCCGTTCTCTTTAAACATGGGTATTTTTTATCACGTGATCAGTTGTGCTTAGGGATTATTCGTAGTCTTTTTACCTGAGGAATCCCTACTTGAAAAGCGTATGTGCGGGATCACATTGTCTATGTGTACTATGTTGTAAAAGTTTTTGCCTGTTGTATGGATTTCATGTATCTCACCAGAAATAAACTGTGTTGTGATTTTGAATGAGTCTCGCCCATATTACTTATATATAAGAAAAATTTGACAAAAATAGAATTTTTTTTCTCTTTAATTGTGTTTGTTATTATCATCCAAATGTTAGAAATAGATTTTTTTGGAAAATCAATATTTTAAACAAAATAACTACTATATTCAATATTTTCAAAAACATGGGAAATGCTAATAGATTACAGTAGTTTTTTGCTCAAATTACTCTAAAATAAATGAAATGACATAGTTTTCTGGTCAAATATATTAAACTAATACAGCAATATTATTATCTATATCAACTCTCGTGAATTTCATGTTCCTTCGATTCCTTTGAATTTCACAAATCCTTTACAGTATCCGAGAAATAGCGACAAATTTCTGCTCAAATTACAGTAAAATAAATGAAATGGCATAATTTTCTGGACAATATATAATAAACTAATACAGCAATATTATTATCTGTATCAACTGTAATGAATTTCATGTCCCTGCCATTCCTTTGAACTTCACAAATCCTTTACAGTATCCGAGAAATAGCGACAAATTTTTTGTTCAAATTACAGTAAAATAAATGACATAATTTCCTGGATAAATATAAACTAGTACAGCAATGTTATTATCTATATCAACTGTCATGAATTTCAAGTCCCTCCTTTTCCTTTGAATTTCACAAATCCTTTACAGTATCCGAGAAATAGCGACAAATTTTTGCTCAAATTACAGTAAGATAAATGAAAGGACATAATTTTCTGGATAAATATCATAAACTAATGCGGCATTGTTATTATCTATATCAACTGTCGTGAATTTCAAGTCCCTCCGATTCCTTTGAATTTCACAAATCCTTTACAGTATCCTAGAAATAGCAACAAATTTTTGCTCAAATTACAGTAAGATAAATTAAAGGACATAATTTTCTGCATAAATATCATAAACTAATGCGGCATTGTTATTATCTATATCAACTGTCGTGAATTCCATGTCCCTCAGATTCCTTTGAATTTCACAAATCCTTTACAGTAACCTCGAATAAGCGGCAAAAGGCTCGAAACTGCCGAAATTTTCGCGGGAATGTATCTCGTTCTATTAGGAAAAGGGCAAATTAAATATTATGCATTGGACTGACAGAATTTGGGCTTCAAGGAATCGGTAGACTCTTTTTCTTTTTCTCGAACTCAGGTCGGTCATTCCAAAATTGGCATATTTGTGTTGCCCGAATTGATTTCGGGCATCGTAGCAGAGAGGTTAAAAATAAAATATACAGAATTTAGAGCTATATTTAAAGAAATAGCTTATAATTACGTTTTACGACTTTTGCAAGGCCAGATAGAGCAGTTTCAAAAATATATAATGTCCGTGACATAAACATTTCAACTATATCTAGCAAAAAAAAAAATCATAAAAATTAAGTAAAATAATAATCTTAAAGGTTCCTCAGAATTAAATTTTGTAAAACATTTTATCCAATATTTTTCGAATAAAAAATATTTTAGATTTTTAAATTATTTTTTCTTTTTGGGACAGGGTTTAGGTTTGTTTGGCACTATGACTATTCTTTATATTACAACTGTCATTAATTTTGAATAACTGCACTGTCATAGATATATTTGATATATAGTGCAACAAAACAGTAGTTGGTGAAGAAATAAATATATTCACACATTTACTCTTAAAATAAAAGTTTCCTAAGAGAAGGTGACACACTTGAAAATTAAAAATTTTAACAATATTTTAGAAACTACAGTTGTTGGATGCTTTTAAATTACATTAAATTATATTAAATTATTTTTAATATGGTAAATCTTTAAGCAAGCGTTAAAATAAGATTGAAATTTTCGATAAATATAATGCAAGTTTTTTTTCTTCCTGTGTATTAATAAAAGATTTTAAAGTAAATGTATTTTATGCTCTTGAAGATTCTAATTTATAATAAAGGCTATATTCAATTGACTTTGCTAATATTTGTTCATATCTTTATTTACGTTTAGATCCTCAAATGATCTAATAATTACTATGAGATTTATAAGCAAATTGAAAGGTATTATTTCATTTAATAGAATTACACCCACCTTCAACATAAATTGTACTAAAATTATAAAATACCTAAATGTACTAAAATGGTTATTACTTCCTATTTAAAGATAACCTTTTGATTTACACAACCCAGATGACAATAGAAAAATTTTAATTGAATAAACCTATGAATATTCCAATCCAGTTCGGTTTGTTGATACAAAAGAAATAAAATATAACAAGATTTCATCAAAATATTATCTGTAATCTGTAGATATCTGTAGATAGGTATAATTTGATCTTACACCATTCTAACTTGGAAAAATGTCTATAAACGTCTGACAGAAAAAATATAGCAAGTGAAACTGAGCTACATAAAAGTAAATAAACTGCGAAGAATTTTATTGGCCTGATTAATTTTTTCATTCGAATCTATTTCCTTCTTTGCACTTAAGCCCTATCTCTTCATTTTGGATTTCTTATCACATTATTAGTCACTATGTTACCATGGATTCGATAAACTACTTCTGACATAAAGTACTTATCCCAAAATGGATTTTTAATGCTTTGCTTTGGGCTTTTTTGCTTTTAAACCTTCATCAGTCATAATAATTATAAATCACAATAAAATGGAAAGAAATAAAAGATATGTAAAAAAAAATGTGTTGCAACTTTAAAAAAGAAAAAATTGCATGCGGCATGCTTAAAAAGTTTAAACTTTCTTATATTTAATTGCCTTTTCAACACACTATAGGAAGTAGATATATTATAATAAAATTTCTGATCGCTCAGATAATATAATAGATAATAAATGATTGCTTGAATGATACAAATAAATGCTGATCTTTATTAATTTCCTAAACGTATCATTCACATTTCTTTAATTAGTAACTATAAATGAAGTTACTATTTACCTTATAATAAATATATTAGTTATCGGAACAACTACATCAAAAATGCTCCAATCACAAATTTAAGACATGATTAAAGTTAGATAGACAGTCTGTGAAATGCAATAAAATTCTTAGTAGCTTTCAGTAAATGCTACCACATTTTAACATATGGTTATCAATTTATTCAAATTATTAAGTTTCATCCTAAAATTGGCACTGATGTATCGAAGTTTCAGTTCGATTTTCTTGAATTTGTGTTATACCATTACCATTTTTAAGCATGTAATGGATTTCTTTAAACTATAAATCCTAAATAGATTATTGATTCTACAAAGATGCATTTTACTATATTCTCCCCTACATAAGCACTAATTATATCATATTTTTATTGTTATATCATGTCATAGACACATGTGATTACCACCATTTATTGTGAATGGATAAAATTATGAAGCCAGTAGGAATTTGGGGTACTAATAAGGTACCCCTGTGACTGAAGAAACTGTAAGAAACCTCTTAGGCATCAACATTTTTTCAGAAACCCTATTAACAGTGACAACGTAAAGGATATTAATGCCCTTACGACAATCTATCTAAAGCTGGAACAACGTATGGATACGCACAAAAAGCAAGCAATAACCAATGTTGAATTACCCTCAACCTGAGAAAAGTGTAAAATTGTATCTAATTTGTATCTATTTTACGCTTTTTTTTTATTCAGCATTGAGTTTATTATTCTCACGGAACATAATTTCCTTGAGAAATGGCCTTAAAATATTTAACAGTTTTTGCTGTTAATCATAGCTTCTCTAGAATCTGTAGGAAATCGACAGATCTCATTCTATCTTCAGTGGTACATTTTAGGGTTTTGAAATGATGTAAGAATGGTCTCTCGATGTACTTCGTTCTCTTTGACTTGTCAGCATGGCTTCGAACCGAAATTGAACCAAAAACCGCTAAAAAAAAAAAAAACAGTTGGGACTGGAAATCAGAACTGAACCGAAAAAATATCGGTTAATTTCGGTACGATATATCATCGGTCATTTTGTTATTGTAACCAACTTTTCAGTATTTTCTAATTTACTGTCAACCATATAATTATCGTCGTTACATGCACATTGCTTCTCTATTTTGTGTTTTCATGTTCGTAATTTTCTCTTTCAGCTTTGCATGACGTTGCTTGTACAAAGCAGATTTAATTCAGTTTGATGTTCAATTGTCAAATGCGATTGATAATATATAACACTGCTAGTGTTCGTTGTTCTCTATTCACCGCTCGTATCGTACATTCTGGTTAATTGTATCAATTCACATTGTGTACCAATTAAAAAAAGTATAAAATCTTCTATTCACTGCTCGTTCTCTATTCCTCTCTCGTATAGTACATTCTGGTTAATTGTATCAATTCACATAGAGTATCAATTAAACAAAATAATAAAATCTTCTATCCACTGCTCGCTCTTTATTCAGAACTCTTATCGTACATTCTGATTAATTGTTTCAATTCACATAGTGTACCAATTAAACAAAAGAATAAAATCTTCTATTCACTGCTAGTTCTCTACTCACCGCTCGTATCGTACATTCTGATTAATTGTATCAATTCACATAGTGTACCAATTAAACAAAAGAATAAAATCTTCTATTCACTGCTAGTTCTCTACTCACCGCTCGTACCGTACATTCTGGTTAATTGTATCAATTCACATAGTGATCCAATTAAACAAAATCTTCATTTCCCTGCTAGTTCTTTATTCATGGCTCATATCGTAGATTTTGTTTAATTGTATCAATTCACATAGTGTACCAATTATAAAAAAAAATCATCTATTCACTGCTCGTTCTCTATTCACCGCTCGTATCGTACATTCTGGTTAATTGTATCAATTCACATAGTGTACCAATTAAACAAAAGAATAAAGTATTTTATTCACAGCTCGTATCGTACATTCTGGTTAATGGTATCAATTCACATAGTGTACCATTTTGAAAAAGATGTAAAATCTCCTAAATTTTGATAGAATTATATTTTTGTTTGGGATAGGTTTGAATTTTCGTACAAATAAGAATATGAATAAAATAAAATTATTCATTAGAAGATGAACTGAAAACCATTTTATTTTCTTTTGAACAATAACCGGCATTGTTCCGATGTGCTTTTATTTAGCTGCACAAAAACTAAAAAAATTACGGTTCGAAGCTCTGATTGTCAGCATATCGATTAAAGGTTCACTGAGGAGAAATATTCACAACATATAAAACGAAATCACTTTTCACGTGCTTGTAGTCAAAGGTTACTCTTAAATTTACTACCAAATGAATACTTCCGTATACGCAATGTGACTTAAAAATCATCCTCTCTTTCTCCTAGTTAAATCCATGCAAGGGTGAATAAACGGTCCGCGGGCATTTCACGTGCGCACGAGTCTCTTCATATGGTATGAAGGTGATGGTCAATTAAGCGTGATATGTGATACTTCTTGCTTCTAGACAGTAAATTGCTCAAGCACTTCGGCATGCAAATGGAATTTAGTCTTTGCATACTGATGAATGTAGTGCTGAGGGAACTGCAATTTTGTCCGTATAAGACTGGTTGCAGTGAAGATATTAAAGTTATAAACGATATGAAACAATTACGATTTTTGTTTTTATCTCTGTGATAAAGATCCTCACGTATAACCATTAGCTCAAGAAGGATGTATATTTTATTTCAGATATTTAGTCTTCTTTGGATACATATTTAACTTTTATGCGATACATATTTAATAGAATTTTCTTATTCACAATAACCCAAAAGTTATTAAAAATGTATTAAAGATTATACCTATTTTATGTACTTTTATGTTAATACTTCAGTTGGTGATAGCTGAAATTATTTTAGGTTATTTAGTTCCAACGTAAAATAAATGGTTACCTTTAAAATTTGCACCATTAAATTTATGTAAATTTGCACAAGGCTGCAAGGAAATATACTTTCTCATGAAGTATATACATATTTGCTTTAGATGTTGATATTATTCTTACAATATATATTTAACCTCTTAAGAGGTTTACCCGTGCAGTGTACGTGCTACCCAAAATTGGCCTCAACTGGTTTGCCCTTAATGATTACGGGCAATGATATTTTCTCCTTTCCTTTTCTGGTTTTCCCGTATTTTTCATTATTGTAAGGAGACTATTTAGTACTAATATTTTTCAACATTGCTGTATGGAACTCATGTCGTTGAAGTTTATGAAAGCAACGTTAACTATTAAAAAATAAAAACCCATGTTTAAAATTCCCCACACTTTCTTGCTTCAAAACTTTCTAACTGCCAAGTTGCTAATTATTAAAAATGTTTAAACTAATCTTCATGAAAATTTAAAAAGTTTTGTCCAAAAAATGCTCTTTAAAAGGCTTTAGATTCACAACTTCCGGTTCCGAAGTCTCAACTTCCGTTTTATTTTGACAGCTGTCGCTGATGTATAAATAGCTGTCTAACTTTTCTTTAAAATACCGTAAAGAGAAAACAGAAACAGATTTAGAAGCCTAAAAGTTGAAGTTTTACCATAGAGAAATAAAAAAAATTATGATTTTTGGCAAAAAATGACGTTTTCAACGTAGATGGATACCTTAAAATGAAAATATATATATATATTAACAGGTAATATAAGTTTGAAACTACCTCATCATTATAATATTTATTTATGTTTACTATATAATAATAAAACACAATATTTATTTATGTTTAGAATGTCGTAATACAATAAAACATAATCGTATCTTACATTTTCTTCTACCTATAGTTGTTTCATAGATATCTCTTACTAAAATTTAAACCAGATTTCTTGAAACTCTACGGTTAAGTTTATGTAACTGAAATGCATTTTAGGTATTTTGATAATAAAGATATTTAATCCTTCATATCTTCTAGGCCATCAATAAAAACTCCACTTTTTTAATTAAAATTCCATGCCAAACAGAAAGGAAAATCTTAATCTACCAGTAGCAGTTAAGAAGAATTCCTGTGGTTTTTTTCGTAGGCCAATAAAAGAGGTTTCTAAAATCACAAAGGAAATATTTAGTCTGTTATCTAATTAAGATGCGTCTAATTGAGGCCTTGAGAATGAAGAAATAAAAATTAACTTCCCAGCAAATTAACATTAGATAATCATAAATTTCATTGAATGCAACTTGTCAGAAAAAAATATTGCCATCCAGCTGCGAAACTAGTCTCATTAAAAAAGCACCGTGAATGAATGTGAATAAAAATGGCGTATACGAAACTGAAGAAGTGAAATATAACGGATAATTATATAATAATATTAGACAGGTATTATTCGAAGATACTGCAAACCTAATTTAATAGTTGAAAAAAATTGCTGCAGATGTGAAATACAAATAAAATAAAAGAGAATATTTAAAAGAAATATTTTAAACGCATGGTTTAACTTTTCATTCCACTTTTGTATTAGAAGTGGCAAACACTGTGATTAAATAGGAAAAAATAAGGTTAAAACGCGTTATATTAACACATTGTGTAAGGGTACATTACGCAGCTGAATTGTACCGGTTTTGAAAGTAAATTTAGTTATTCAGTCAAATCTCAATAGATCGAAAATTATTTAACGTTTTAACTAACTTCTCGTATTTTATATTGAAATACATAAACAAATATATAAATAGAAATATATAAATAACAACAAGATTTTTGTGAACAAAAATATATTTTTTAGTGAATAAATTTATAATAGTATCGCAAAAATGAAAAATCAAATAGAAATAGTAGCATATAGTTTTTAATTTTTTCGAATTATGTTATATATAAACATTTTTACATTATAAATAAATGAACTAATGCACAAAACATCTGATAATGAGAAGATTTCATCACAATTATCTTCGTTAAACTCACTCATTTTCACAAGGATAAATAAAAAGTTAATTTTAAATGTAAATTGATTTTTTAATCAACCACCCCGTTCTGTGGTTCCGCATCGACTTATGTAAAAACTAGTTTTTATTTGTCTAAATTTTTCCAGAATCTATGTAGTACACAAGAACATTCGGCTTCGTTTTCCTGTATATATCGTTATTTTTGTACCCCAAAACAAACCATGTTGTTACAGTAACACGTACTAGAACGTTACCCTCGCTCAAGTATATCAATCGTTAGAAAACGTACTATAATAGTACGTATACCGCGCTCAAGTATCAATCATCAAAAAACGTACTAGTACGTGACCCGCATACAATGTGTTAATAGTTGAAAAAAAATGCTGTAGATATGAAATACAAATAAAAGAATAGAGTAGTACTTAAAAAAATAATATTTTAAATGCATCGTTAAACTTTTCATTCCACTTTTGTATTTGAAGTGGCAAACAATGAGATTAAATAGGGAAAAAAAGTTAAAACTCTATGCATTAACTACATTGTTTTTCAAGTAAAATCTCAATTTTGTTAAAAAAATAATTATCGATGTTATCGCAGTTTGAAAAAAATAGCCAATTTACGATCGACTTATTCCTTTTTGCACTAATCTCACTGCTCATCTCCATAAGTTAGAGTAAGTACTCATTTAAATTGCTTCTGCTAAATACGTTTAAACAAAATTACTAACAGCATTATAGAATGCTTAAAGTGTTTAGTCATTTATCTGTTTTAACGCATAACTGATTTCAAAACAGAGTGGTCCTGAATTAGGAGTTTTGATAGTTTCCACGTAAAAAAATCAAACCCATAAATTAATGCATTAATGCATACATCTTTATGCATTTCGGTTTCAACAACTTCAGTTCAAAAACGTAATTTACATATTTAAAGCATTTAAAACATTTAATATGAAGGTTCATTAAATGTAAATTTATAAAATAGGATTTCTAACTAATTTCAGAAGCATATTTTATTAAAAACTGTAACCACCCTTCAATGTACTTATTTACTTTGATTATAAATGCTTAATATTTACTAAAACCTGATAATATTTTACTCCTATGCAGTCTAATTAAACATAGAGCATTTTTTTTACAATCTTGGAGGACCACTAGTACATTGGCCGCGGGCTACTCTCCTTTCAATGAGTTGTTTTCGAAAGAAAGAGGTAAAAGTATAAATTAATTTTATGAAACTATAAATGTAAGTTATAAAGAGAGGATAAGACATTTAAATCATAAACTTACTTATTTTTGAATCAAAAATATCTAATAACAATCCACACATGCAATTATTTGTGGGCAGTATTAACATTTCTTATACCATTTTTTCATAAGAAATAAGAAATAATCAATGAACTGATTTAATTTTGGCCGATTATCTCTATTTCTTTAGTTCAGTCTTAGGAATCCCCTATATTTACTGATGTATATGCTTAACTATGAAATAAATGGTTTAGTAAATTACTCCTTTTAATTTAAAATCGCATATATAAATAAACCTTGAGCGGTAAAATATATTATAGGAAGATCGTCTAAATGCAGAATATTGAGATTTTCGGTGGGTCACAAATTCCTCACCTCTTTTACTCTAACATACAGTCCTGGGTTTGTGATTTTCTCACAGTTGTTTTAGGCAATTTAGTCATAAAATTGCACTATATATTATAAATAAGCTTATTTACGTAGGATAAAAATCCTGAATAATTATTATCTGACAATGTATAATGCATATGAAGTTTAGGAAATATTGCCAAGATATATTATGACTGATCACTTTATTTAGTATGAAAATTCCCGATATTTATCACAAGACAGTATTTTCAGTCTATACTGTCTGGGGAATATTGTCAGGAAAGTCCACTTTATATTATGAATGAACTTATTTACCTAGTGTAACAAACTCCAAAAGTTATTATCATCGGACAATTTTTGATGTTTATGTAGTCTAGGGAAATCTTTCAGTAAAGGATATACTTTACATAATAATTGTTTATTTGCATACGATATTTTCTTCAATAAAACAAGAACTCCAGGTTTCGATACAAATGTGTCATTCCATAAAAAATCGATAATCAGTAAAACGATAATTTTAAGTACCACAAGCCCTCTCTGCCTCATATACGACTCACTCCAACTCACGAAAAAATCATTAATGCATGTCTTTATTTAAGTATCTCTTATTTGCATTTTCCAAATCAATAATGCCCGAAAGTAACTTAAGTACTATTGATTTTTAGGTATATTAAATTTAACATTTCGTATTTTTAAATGTCGAGAGACACTTGAAAATTTCCTATCACGTAAATCAGAACTCGATAAAATTAATACTTTGTTGTGTGAAATGAGATGACTAAACACAAGCCCTATAATAAATGAAATTAAAGAGAAATAATCAGATACAATTAAATATTTTTTAAATGCTTGTTAGTTGTATGTATTTAATTTTAAAATTAGACACTCGTCGTATGCATTGAACTGTTTCTATATATTGTTTAAAAGATATTTTTATAATATTTTTATTGCAAATAGAAATACAATCCTAACATAAAATTTTATTCATTCACAAAAAATACTACTTACAGGTACTCCCCGCTTTACCCAGATAGCATGCATACTTGTAGGAAGTTTGATTTTTTTCTGGATAATATCGTGTCATAACAAATTTGACACGACAAACTTGCAGCAAAAGTTCTGCAAGTTTGACGGGACATAAAGCGACCACACCTTTGCAAAGCTATTTTGCAGCAAAACTGTGTCAACCTTGTCATGACAACGTTAAAACAAGCGAAAATTCTTAGACTTGCTGCAGTCTTTTTCACACTAGCAAGCTTGTCATGCTGAACTTGAAGCAAATTTGCAGGCATGCAAAGCACGACTGCTGCAAATTTGCTGCAAACCAAATTTGCTATTTGGGCAACGGCGGATCGTCCTTAAGGGTAATCGAGTTTTTACCAATATTTCGGGTTTTCGCCAACTTTTTCCAAGTTGTAGTAGTATTATGTTGATGTGGTAATCCTTCGTAATTCTTATGGAAATTGTACATGATTTTAACCAATTTACACCTATTCCTTAACTCAATGTCACTGTGCTAAGCAGACTGTTGCCCTATGCACAGCTAGGCAGAAGACACACCCACACTCATGATCCCTTTTCTTTCCGCGGAACGGTCTATAAA
Source organism: Pardosa pseudoannulata (assembly GCA_032207245.1). Taxonomy (NCBI): domain Eukaryota; kingdom Metazoa; phylum Arthropoda; class Arachnida; order Araneae; family Lycosidae; genus Pardosa; species Pardosa pseudoannulata. The sequence goes on from CM063505.1 coordinate 144,578,172, forward strand.
GATTTCGGAGAGGGACCAGTCCCCTAAATCCCTCCCCTTGCCTACGGCCTTATAATAGAGCACATATGTTCCAGCTTTTAGCATAAAAAGGGTATACTTCAGGTTTATAAAATTATCACTTCTTCTCATTGGTATCCATATTTGCATAAAATCCAACCTCAGATACAACACAAGTAAATGAAAATAAACCAAACTCCATAAATCTAAATCATTTCAATAAGAAAAGATACAAGTTCTAGATCATTTTTACCACACCATTTGTCTATGAATTGATAGAAATTCTGCTTACGGTATGAGGATCTCAATATTAATTTATGGCTCTAACATAATCCCCGAAAAAGACTCAGTAAAAGTGCAATGCTCCTCACAATCAATAGAAAAAAATACTTCCAAAATAAACAATTTGCTTTTGGCCAAAACATGTTAAATGCCATCGCATATTTATATCATACTTCGATAACAAATCTACTTATTTATTCAACATCCTGTTAAACATGATGGACGTATGATTAGTGGCCTAATGACTCGCGTGTGGGAACACCCTTTTGAATCTTTAATGAAGGGTGTGAGATCGGACAAAGCTAAAGCGTATAAAAAACTTACTAACAGCTGCATTCGAGACATAAAAGAAGGATGGTAAATTCGCAGATTATTTTCACCCTGTGTGAGAGACAAAAATGTTTTCTTCGCACGCTACTTTGCAAATTTTAAACAACATTCCTTTTAATCAAATCCCTAACGTTGCAACTTTATTACTGCTGTGGGCGAGAGGATGCAATTCATAATTCCGAAAGGAATCCAATTATATTTGTTGCATGAATAGGAACGTAATTTATGCAACAGGAAATTTCTGGTTGAGGACCTTGTTTTCCCTATTGAATCACCAGGTATGTAAAATACCCCTGATCATTTGAATATTGCAAACATTTTTTATTAAAGGTGCACTGAATCCAGATGTAAATGAAGAAACATTTTTGCATCACGCCTAATGTGATAATTATTGGTGAATGCTAATACTGTTTGTGAATGGATTGGTTTAGAATAGCTGTTCATTCTTTCTAAACTCTGTTGGATAAAAACTCACGAGGACAGGATGGAAGTGTGTTTGCTAACAACTCCGCAAAAAGTGCTGTCTAAAGATATCAAAAAATATTTTTACTTCTATTATTTCTCCAAATCTCTTATTCATCTATATTGTCTTTTAATCAGACATGGCAGTTTTCTTTCATATCTATCTAGATTAAATTTACCATCAAACTACATACTGTGTATGTAGTTTGCTTGAAAATTCTGTGAACTATATGTTTTATTGCCTCCTGACCTCGAATTTTCATTTTAGAAAACCTCCTTTAGGTCATGAAATATATTGGTCAGACAAGTTCGATTCTAATAAAGTCATGAGTTTAAAAGCAAGCATCTTAATTTCGAGGATTTCGTGATATAACGAGAGCGAGAGCAGGACCTCATGACTTGTTGAATGAATACCAATGCTTAACTTCATGTTAATATTATGATCGTGTTGCTTTTTTTCTGTGTTTTTTTATCTCTTTATTTCTTTTGTTATTACTCTGACTTTAAATGTTGACTGCAAATTATTCTCATTGCACACACTACTCCATTAAACATCTAAATAACATTTCTATTGTCTATTCTCAGACTGAATGTTCCATATAATAAATGTATTTTTTTAGCATTGGAATTACTGAAGTGACTTCGAACCTATGCGATCTTTATAATCTCGTAAAAGGTATACATTCAAAAAATTATTTTTTAATAATTTTTAATAAATACTTTTTTCTGTACTAAACGTATATGTATTAAGAGAGTGTGCATAAAATAACATGAAAAAATTATGCATAATATTCATATTTGAAAGAAATTATTTACTGGCCCCTCATAATTTTATAAAATCCTTAGCAAAGCACGAAAAATGAGAATGTATTTTTTTATATTTATCACTCTAAAATCATTTAACATTTTATTATTTCACGTATATAGGACTAGTCTCACTAATGGCATTATAGCTTATCAGTGATAGTTTATTGTATAAAAATACAGTAAAAAACTGTAAACAACTTTTGTGGTATCGACCTTTAGTATTTTTATGTTTTATAGATACTTTAATACCTGTCTTTTTAAATAATCCAGCTTAATATGTAGTTACTCTTCCTTTAGATCAATAAAAGGATAAATAGAGTATTTGTTTTTATGTTCATTCAGAAAGTTGAAACGTTTTTCCTACTTTATGAAACTAATCTATTAATCTACAATTATTTTATACTACTAAAATAATCTACTTAAAACATATTTAAATTTTCAAAACACTATAACGTGATCTATTTTAAACATATTTAAATTTTTAAAACTATAACGTGATCTATTTAAAATATATTTAATTTTTTAGACACTATAACGTGATATATTTGAAACATATTTAAATTATTTAAAAAACATTATAACGTAATCTATTTAAAACATATTTAAATTTTTAAAACATTATAACTTGATCTATTTGAAACATACGCATTCAAATTTTTAAGACACTTCAACGTGATCTATTTGAAATATATTTAATTTTTTAAACACTATAACGTGATCTGTTTAAAACATATTTAAATTTTTAAGACACTATAGCGGGATCTATTTAAAGCATATTTAAATTTTTAAAACAGTATAACGTGATCTATTAAAACATTTAAACTTTTAAAACACTTTAACGTGATCTATTTCAAATATACTTAAATTTTTAAAACACTATACCCTTTAATACCCAAATCGAAATGTGAACTGGGAGTGACTAGTTCAGGTTTAGTAAATTTCACGTGTCATTCTATGACTCCCAAATTACCATGCTGAAAATACAGAATGGATGAATCAGAGTGTCCTAGCCTATTTTTAAAACAATCCCTCTAGGTATAAAAAAATTTACATACAATTATATACAAAGAAAAACGAAAACTTGGATCGAACTTTTATTAATCTCGCGCATTGAAATGAAGCTCTCTAAAACAGCATGTATTTTAGTCCTGTAGATTCCTCAAGAGTCATTACGTATGCAGAAATCCTCTCAGAGCTCCGAATAAGTAGTTGGGATTTTCTAGGAGAGAGGGATGCTGGGCTATGTAAACAAAATTGCATTTGTCTTCTACATGATTTGCGTAGGTTTTCTCTTTTGCTTTTAGCACTGGCAAATATTTTACGATGAAGGACTTTCTGAAACTTTTAATCAATTTAGTTTTATAGGTTTTCGCAAGAAACATTCGCAATTGTGTTGTGTATTTCCAATATCAAATGACTTGCAGATGCATCACTAAAAATAGATTTTTACGATTAAAAAGACAATAGATAGTCAGCAGTTATATTTTGATCAAAGTCGTTTTATTGTTTATGTTTCTAACACAAAAGAAATAATGACACCGAATACAGACCCATAAAAATAATGCCTATTATTATTTTTTTTCATTTTACATAGATAAACGATAACTGTTCAGTGATAACTTTAAACTCTTCATCTTAAAATATTTCATAAATTAAAAAATAATTTGGGAACGTTACAAGCCTTTAATCCTCTAGACTACATAACATTAAAATTTTTTACCTCATTTAATAATCGTCTAATGAAATTGCATCAGTTTTAAAGTGCTTTTATGTTCTGTTTCCAGGTGTAACGGCGTAATCATTTAAAAAATTAACATTTTATTTATGTCATGGGCCTAAAACCAGCTTCATCAGAATCGATTAGAGATAATTAGCTATTTATTATACAAAATGATAACAACTATTCTGATTATCTTTAATTTACTTTGGAGAGTCCGGGAATTTATATTTTAAATTTTTATAAGCACCTAGATTCATAGCTATGTAAACAATAACAGAAAAAACTTAATTACCTTCCTGCTACATTAAGTGCAGGAAAGAAAATCCCAAACTATAGTAATTTCGTTTCTAGGAAAAAATTTAACCTGTGCTTTTTGTTACCTGACTCTAATTTGTCTTCGATTTTTTTTATATAACTAATATAATACATAAAAACATATTTAAAAACATCTAAATTTCTAAAACATAATTAAATTTTTAAAATGACATACTATTCATTGACATCCTAAGGACACCTCAAGTAAAGGTGGTATCCAAGCAACTACTTCAAGTGTAAATGAAGCTTGCCTGTTATTCTTTAAAAAAAAGGGGGGGGAGTAATATAGATCCACAGAAACTCAGAAATTTCCATGCTGAAAATACAAATTGGAAGATTCCGATACCCTTGTCTATCTGTTAAGCAAAGAATTTAAGGATAAAAATTTGCACACAATTACATAGAAAAAAAAAAGAAAACTGAGATCGAACTTTTATTAATCTCACGCAGAGAAATAAATCTCTATAACACGGCATGTATTTTAGTCTAGTAGATTTCTCAAGAGTCATTTCGTATGCAGAAATCCTTTCAGAGCTTCAAGTAGTTGGTATTTTCAAGAATAGAGAGGAATGCTGGGCTATGTAAACAAAATTGCATTTGTCTTCTGCATGATTTGCGTAGGTTTTCTATTTTACTTTTAGCACTCGCAAATATTTTACGATGAAAGACTTTCCGAAACCCTTAATCAATTTAGTTTCATGGGTTTTTGTAAGAAACATTTGCTATATGTTGTGTATTTCCAATATCAAACCACTTGAAGGTTTTCCTTTAAAAAATAGATTTTTCGGATTAAAAAGACAAAGATATGTCAGAAGAGGAAAGTTTTTCTAGATGCCATTTTTCTGTTTAAACAAATTAGAAATAATGATACTGAATAAGAACTCGAAAACGTAATGCCTGATAGTAAATTTTTCATGTTATATAGATTAAAAAGAAAACTTAAGAGGCAACATTCAACTTTTAAACTTAAACTTTTTCATAAATTAATATCTGATAGTAATAATTACGACTATTTCAAGATATAAGATGAAATTGTACTTTTTGAGATTTAAATTGACTGGAGATGATTATTTCGTTTTGCCACTAGGTAGCGGTCTTCCACAATAGTTCTATTACTTAACTACTTAGACTTTAAAATTAACCTAAATATTTAATTATCTTAAGACTATTAATTATTTGTCTTACAGATAATGAAAGAATATGCACAGAATAAAATTCAGCATTATCTATTGAAGAATAAATATTTTTTTTAATTTTAGAGATCCGATTTATAACAAAAATTTTTCCCCCAAACTAAATTCACTATTGTTTTTGAAAAAAAAAAAAAACATATTCCTAAATAAAGATGCGTGAGTTAATAATTTCAGAAAAGGTCTTAAATACCTAATTCTTTGAAATTTTATGTAAGTATTGTAAAAAATAGAAGGTTAGACCTCTAGAAGCTATATAAGAAAACATCAGTCAGTGTCTTAATTTTGGGGTTTTCAGTTGAGTCCCAATATATGGCAAAGATTTTTAAAGAAAAAAAAAGATACACAAACATCAGGTAAATAAAAAAAAATATTGTGTTTAAAACCTACTGAGCTACAAAACAAACAATTAGGTAGAAACAATACATACGATTATTTAAAAAAAGTCAAAGTAAAAACTAAGCTATATTTTCGAGATCTGAAGACTAGCTAATGTCTTCTTTTATATAGCCACTAGAGGGCTAACCTTCTATTTGTTACAGTATTCAAAACATATAATCGGTCAATGCTGTGATGTAGTACATTGCTGTTGTTACTTCAAATTCATTAATAACCCAAGTTTCCTTTATATTGTCTTTAATATTAATTATAGTAAAATGCCACTGACATATTACAATATTCAAATACTAAACAAATGATAAGGAAATATATTAAAACAATAAAAAAGTAAAAGAAACACTCCACGTGCTACAACTGAAAGAAAAATTGCCAAATTCTAAGAACATTTTTTTTCTTCCTTTTAAACTCCTCCAGCAACCCTATACTTTATCCAATCCTATACTTTATCCTGTGCACAATGCGTCCTTTCCCGGCTCTGTCCAGATTGACAGTATTCCAGGTATAGTCTTGAATCACCTCCTGAAGACCAATCACAATCTCTCGAAACTTGTTGAAGTTTAAGTGCAATCTTTTCCACAGACCACACCATATGCCTCAGGAATCGTGAAAAATATACTTGGGCATGCAACCCACAACGTGTCAGTGGGGTGAGCAAATCAGTTTTGCAAACCTTATGTAAAACACAGCTGCACTTTCACAGTCAAAACATTCACAATCTCATAAAGCCTATAAACTCATTTACAAGATCTGAGAGTTTCTTAAAGAATAATACTATATATCATTCAAAAATGCATTTTAAAAATCTTTAAATAAAAATTATATTTGATAAAAGGAATTTAAAAAAAATATTGATTGAAAGACAAAATATAAATTTCTCCTCCCAAAATATTTAGTCCTTCTTCAATATCTACCTCAGTTTGGAATTTTTCTGTAATGAGAAAGGACATGATTTTCAAAGCAATATATGACAAGGTCCTCCTATAAAAATAAACGCTTAAAATCATCCTTCAATCTTGCATCTTAAGGCTATAAAACGAAAAAGTGTTTGTCTCCAGGTATCAAATCAAGAAAAACGTGTTCCAAGTACCTGTCTATAAAAATGAAGTTTCTTTCAATAAGCCAACGTCAGATACTCTATAGTTTTTTTAGTCGTCTCAACAATTCGCACTTTGTAAAAGCGGAGGGAGAAAATTGCTTTTTTTTTTGTCACACATCAATATGAGACTTTAGAAAACATAAAATCTCTTTTAGTGATTGTCAAAATCTGAAAGACATTTTTGCATGTAATATAGATGAGAAAAGTCAATCATCTTTAATTTGTGTTGTAAGTATTTTTATAAAACTCTTAAAGAGTTCACAATTGAATACTTTTAATGTAACTTTAAAAATTCCCCTAATTAACATTATTTTTAAACTTATATTGCAGTTATAAAGGAAATTTTTAATTCATCCCTGTACATTTGATATGTATTATAATATAAACATATATATGTGTATGTATGTGTGTATTTAATTTTAAATTTTATAGAATTTACTTAGAACAGCATAATTACTTGTACTGTATAAGAATATGAAACTAAAAAAATCATTTTTAAAAGTAAAAAAAAAATATATTAAAATATTTTTGTTCGACTCCTGTAGTTTTAAAATATTTCCAATAATCTAAAATAATACTCGGAAAAAGCGATAACACGAATTTTACAAATCAAAGCAAAAATATAGATTTCCTTTAAAAAAAATTTCTAGAGTTTGAATCTGTTTTTATGTAAATTCTTAGAATTCATCTTAGAGATTATTTTAGGTGAAACTTCTTAAGTGTTTATGATTATAATTCTTAGTGTTATACCATTCATTTCTAAATTTGAAACATGCAGAATCCCTCTGAATAGAAATTATTATTAATGACAACGTTTCTTTTATAATTCTGTATTATTTATAGTCACGTGAGTAGATTTTTTTTTTCAATAACTCCTTGAGTTACGTGTGCTTTTTTGCATTAATTTCTCAAAAAATAGTAACTGTAATAATAATTACATTATGTGGTCATATCTCTAAGACTCAACCTTCAAAAACTGATATTCTTCTTTACCTTGGTGGTGAATTTTGCACGGAGTTTACCTGACTTTCTGCATATAAAGTCTGACATATTAGTGATAGAAATCTAGATTATTCCTTATAAATCACCAAGAAAAACGTGGCTAGGTTAAATTTGGTTAGGACTACTGTCTTTAATTATTTTGCAATATCAGGGTTAATTAACCTTAAAACCTTTAAACTTTTAAAAGGGTTCAGAATGACATTAAAAACCGTTGTCGGAAGAAATATGCAACTCAAAAGACTGGCAAATGCAAATAGAGTAGTTCAAAATGAGAAAGCTATGTGGTTAGCATATCGGTTAGGTGTAGTATCATGACCTGAGAGGTTTGAGTGATTGCTAGAGATTAACATATATCCCTGTATAACCAAAGAATATGGCAACCTGTGGATTTGAATGTCTTCAGTGTTAAAGAGTTTCATAATCAGAAACAAAATCCACCTTCCTAGCTGTAACATTAAGTTACACTCGTTGCTTCAATGTTTTTTTTAGTTTTCTCGTAAGACATCGCCAAAGGCAAACAGAACAGGAGCAGTCTGGGCTAGGAAGAGACTTCGGACTTCTCCCAACCAATAGAATGGAACGTTGGTTTGGTGGATCTCATCCCTCCGTTCTCGAGTGGACCCCTGTTTTTTTTTTCCTCTGGGACAGGCTGAATTTTTTCAGTATGAGGTTCTGATCAGAGGAAAGAAGAGGATGGACGCTGCTAGCATCAGCTGCTTGCTGAAAAGATATTTGGATCTACACGAGACAAAGGAAAAGCGACACCACTTTTGCGAGATCGACGCCGAATCCAGAGGAGTCTTCCACATCTACAAACAATAAGTTGTATTCCTGTTGTATTACTTAGGTATTTAATTGTATAAAATAATTTAATCAAGACATAATAGTCTAGGTGTGTTTTATTAATGAGTTTTAATTTCTTCTTTCTCAAACACTAATCCAACGTAACATTATTCCCACACTAGCGTAATCAAAGCTGAGGAAAATCTCCAACGCGACATCCCAAGATTTTATATCTACCAGGATAAGAAGCTAATTTATATTTTTCTATCAAATCCTGTAATCTTGCCTTATTATAAACCCACAGTGTCTCTCTTACATCACACTTCAAGTTAGTGACTCCTGAGGTGCTAAGTACTCTGAATACACCAAAGCTTGAAACAGTAACCAGATTACATTGCAACTACAATCCTGAGACCATAATATAAAATTCAACATCATTTCAGTAAGACACAAATTAGATACAAAACAATTCCCATGAAAGTGACCTTTCAATCATAAAATTTATAATTCCCAATTCATTAACTGTTACTTAATCACTGGTTATTTAATGTTATTAAAAATCAACAAAACTCAGGAAGCTGAAATTTTGTTTAACAGCATTCTCTATAATTTAGATGTACTCTAGAATTTTTTTTAAAATTCTGATCAGAATTTACAGTTTTGCATGAAGAATGAAAATGAGGTTTTTAAAAGTTTGGTAAATAGAAAATTACCATGACGAAACACAGCAACATAACTAGTTAGCATCTCCTACTTTCATGTTAAAGTACTTCAACTATCATGAACTAAAAAACGGCTATTATAAAAACTTTCCTTCTGATATATGTAAATTGTCCATTCTGAAGCAAATTGAAACTAGTTTTTAATAATATAACCCTAGTAATTTCTAAAAAAAGAATTTTAATTTCTGAATAAATTAGATTTTATTTCAGTTCTGGGGAATATCTTTTAAAATATTGGGGATTATAACTAGTTAACATATCTACTTTCTTTTAAAGTACTTCAATTAACATCAACTAATAAACGGCTGTTATAAAATATTTCCTTCTGATATATGTAAATTGTCCATTCTGAAGCAAATTAAAACTAGTTTTTAATAATATAACCCTAGTAATTTGCTAAAAAAATAATTTTAATTTCTGAATAAATTAGATTTTATTTCAGTTCTGGGGAATATCTTTTAAAATATTGGGGAAAAATCTTTTAAAAATATTTCAATTAACATTCAACTAATAAACGGGGATAAAATTTTTCCTTCTGTATAACTAGGAAAAAAACAAGTAACATAACTACTTTCTTTTAAAGTACTTCAATTAACATCAACTAATAAACGGATGTTATAAAAAAATTCCTTCCGATATATGTAAATTATCCATTCTGAAGCAAATCGAAACTAGTTTTTAATAATATAACCCTAGTAATTGCTAAAAAAACAGTTTTAATTTCTGAATAAATCAGATTTTATTACAGTTCTGGGGAATATCTTTTAAAATATTCGCTTTAAATTACCCTCTGTCATGACTAAAAATTGTATTAAATTATATTATTGCTATCATTACTAACTAAATATTTAACAACTTCTTAACGCTTTGATTCTTTTACCAGTATCTAGGAATGATATAACACTCTAAAATAGCTTTATTTCTCTTTAGCAGGTGATATGGAATAATGTATTTCGAATCCGATTCTTGTCATGCTTCCTGAAAAAAGAACTTACAACAGAAGAAAAAGCAGAAAGAAAAAGATTCTTTTACTCGATTTTCGATAGGTAGTATTGGGGAATGTGTCTGATAAAATTGCTCAAGGAAAGTGAATTTAGAAAGGTAAAGGAATGTTAAAAAAGAAAGCTTTCTACCCAGTCGATTCGAAAACTGGAATGGAAATACGCTTTCTATACTCTAAAATAATGTCTGTGTTAACAAAAGAGGAACTAAGACTGCCCGTCTGAAGATTTAGCAAAACACATTTGAATTTTTCATCTTTTAAAAATATCCATTTACTAGCTATATACATATTATAAATCGTATTAAACTGAGACTTAATAAGTAAACGAAAACAACAAGTAAAGAAAATTAATATTATTTATCCCCTATATAAAATTTTGTACATTAAAAACTAAATTTTATGTCAAGTAACTGCAAAAAAAAAACTATGTATGTGATACGAAAACTGAAATTGAAATAAACTTTTTATATTATATAATAATGTCTGTGTTGATAAAGAAAGAAGTAGTAAATTTGTTTGTCTGAAATATAAAACACATTCGAATATTTCATTTTTAAAAAACTTAATTAAATAACCAAATGCATGTACTATACCAAAACTATTTCACTTAAATATCTCTTTAAAAACCTCTTCTATCCTATTCTAGTTCCTTAAAATCTATTTTCCAAGCCACAAATTGAATGAAAGAAGTGTCCTCCACTTTAAATTTTTCTATAAATTTCCCAAAGTATTCTATGCAATAGATGCAAATTTTCTGTCCACTCACCGCATTTCCTAACTGTCGCCATCAAATCGCCCAGTTTTTTCAATGATCTAACAGTTAAAATCCCTGACTAAATATCCGTTTCTCAGGGAAATATTTTCGTCTTTGTTTCGCTATGAGGTCCAACTCTATTTCAGCACGTGTTTTCGTGTGCATTCTCTCGTCTGACGCTGACTAGCAAAGATGTCTTTTTCTAGAGCAAATAGCAATTATATAAAAATATATCAAAATTGCAATACATTTAATGTTGGACACGAACTGAGTAAGTTTCCAGATTAAATGCATATACCCATCATGAAATCAAATGATTATTTTTATTTATTCTGTTTTTTTTTTTTCATTATAGATCTTCAGTTTTTTTATTCAAATGAAATAAAGCAGTCTTATAATAAAATAATGCAATCTTCGTTTCCAAATTAAATAAAGTTTATTTTTCTCAAAAACAAACTTTTATGTTGTCAGGAGAACAGAGAGAGAATAGGACTTTGAAATTTATTGTGGCTGTAAACAAATTTATATCAACAGGATTGAAAAACTGCCAGATTTAAAACACATTTTCCCTGGGAGGCGGGGGAAAATATGCTATTTTCTCTTTGTGCTAATCTTATACAAATATTCGAACATTTGTGAGTTTTTATGTCTTCTATAATACATTGTTAAGTGTATAAGAGGAAAAGTATGTCACAGTTTTTCACCTAACATACAAATAAAAAATTGAATTTAATGAATAAATAACCTCATTAAACGAACTGAATTTAAATAATTAATAGTTAACGAAATTAAAATAAAACCCACTGTCATTTGTTATATACATAGTAGGATCTACATGAACCATTGAGCCATGACTCTCTCTCCCTCCTCTCTGTTTCTCTCCTCTCTAACCTCTCTATCTCTCTGTCTGTATCTCTATCACTCTCTATATCTATCACTATCTCTCTCTCACTCTCTATATCTATTACTCTCTCTCTCTATCACTCCATCTCTATCACTCTCTTCTCTATCTATCTATCACTCTCTCAATCTCTCACTATCTCTCTCTCTATCTTTCTATCTCTCTCTGTGTATCACTATCTCTCTTTCCATTTCTCTATCTATCTATCTATCTATCATTATCTCTCTTTCCATTTCTCTATCACTCACTCTATCTCTATATCTCTCTATCTATATCTCTATCCATCTATCTATCTCTCTATCTATCTATCGCTCTATCGATCTATCTCTCTATCACTATCTCTCTTTCCATCTCTCTCTCACTCTCTCTCGTTAATAATAAGCTTTAATGTATGACATTACAAGAGTTTTGATAAAAGACAATACTGTATTATATTCCTTCTACGAACATGTCATATCTTATTCTTACATAACGTGTTTGTTTCCAGGTGCTACTAAAATCTCCAATAAAGCTTTCATCAAGACTGATCCAGCTATTTTAGAATGCATAACGACCAGACATGTTCACAGAAGTATTAATTTTATTATAACTGGATCTTTTACTAATGATGCTATTTAGAAACGCGGCTCATTGATAGCTTGAAAATTTATCCGATTAACCTCTCCAAGGTCTACCTCAATCAACAAGCAAATTTCAATCAAGATTTATCGGTATGCATAGAAACATTGCGTTGGTTGGTTGGTTATTTAGTGGAACTAAATCTTCTTGGAACAAACTGTGCCAAACAAGAAACATCTACTACGTATACAAATAATTAGATATTAAGTGTTTAAAGTAAGAAGTAATAAATTATTTCTGAGAACTTTGGATATAACTGTTTAATGAATATAAAGTACTTATGTAGGCGAATAAAAGCAAAAATCCCACAAAAATTTAAGAATAATTTTGTGTCTTTTGATATCAGCATATTTCTTTATAACTCCTAGAAACTTTCTTAAAGAAACAGTAACTCGTGATTAAGTTATTAGAATCTTGAAAAAATAAATACATTCCTCTATACTATGAAATGTTCATACATTAATAATAATCTGCAAGTATTGTATGAATTTCACTTTGGCAATATACTAATTTAACCCAAACAATAAATTCATTCAATAATTTTTCACATACTTATGATTTTTCAGAATACCTCTGAACATAAAAACATTTTGAAAATCATTTTATCCCAGTACCATTTAACACAGACTAATTTTTATTAATTTGGAGACATGAGAAAATAGTTCTTCAAGAAATGAATCGCTTCTATTAAATAATACTT
>CM063505.1:144596252-144618752 GCA_032207245.1 Pardosa pseudoannulata
TATCTATAAATTAAGTTTGATGCATTAATGAAGTGAAAAACATAAAATTTATGAGGTTATCATCTACTGCTGGGGAAAAGTTGGCAAAACATTTAATATGTATATAAGATATAATCAAAAATGTATTAGTTTTACGCATGTGGGAAAATACGTAAATATAATCTATAAATTAAGTTTGAGTTAATGAATGAACAAAAATTTTAGTACATCAACTCTGGGAATTCAAAACATTTAATATGTATAAAAGATATAATCAAAAATGTATTAGTTTTATGTGCGTTTGTTAGAAAAGTACTTAAATAAAGGGCTTATAGTAGTTGAATGCAAAATGTTTTAGTACATGAAAATCCTCTTCATGTATGGGACATTTATAATCATTAGTATCATTAAAATATATATTTATAAAGCAAGATAGTTACTAAACGCTAGAGCAGAAATCTATTATACCTTCTCTAATACTGTACACACAAAATGGTTTCTCACATAGAAACATAAAAAAACTACCAGACTGTAGCACAGCTTTTAGTTAATTCAGATTAAAATCTAAGGATTTTCAACAGAACGGTTCTTCTTATTCAGCCACACACGGCATGTCCACATACGAGAAAACATCCTTGTTTAGAACTATAGTGGATTGAGTGAACTTTGCGGTCGGTCAGAGGAACAATAAAATTAGATTCCTTTTCTGATGAATTTTTCATGAATGATTGTTATATTGAACACTATGCAGTAAGGGCATTGTCAATGTTATTTCCGACTGTTTACATTCTTTAATGGTATTGATCTTTTTAACGGGAATGGGATTTCCATGAAGACAATGATGTATAGAGGAAAGTCAAAATACCGCTAAAGTAATTTGAGAGTATTGTTCTCTACAGATGGAGAATTCCAGTTAACGTTGCATTTCTTAATTTGCCAGATCTCTATTCTATGTGACATACCTGGATTATTACACATAGACAGCTTAGAACTCACGGGACGTTTTCTGGCCCCAACACTGAGTGTCATTTGCATGAAGACTATTACAATTTACTATTTATGAGTTAAAGGGAAATTGAAATTTCTATGCAACAAACAAGTATTTAAATAATTCTGACTCTACTTTCCTTTTAACCCTTTAAAGGACAGTGGTTTCGCAACGAAACCAGCTGTAAAAATTGTTTTTCTCTTCTTTTTAAAGATATATTAATGATTTTTTGTATTTTCTACTTTTTTGACACTTTAAACTATCAATAGATGGTAGCACAACACAATTTATTTTCCAAATTTCAAACATACATATTTAAACTTGCTTTGTTTGAAACAATCAGGAATTTTACTTTTGCCTTTTATAATCCCAAATAAAAGTAATTACTCAAACAACACTTATAAATTGTTTATACATTTATTTATTACATAATGATTATTCATTACTATTCAAATATTCAAATTTCAGGGAAGAATTTTCAAGCCGTTCAAGCCGGGTTTTACAGTTAAGCCACTTCTCACATCTACAACTCCCGAAGAAATGTAAATGTTTTTCACTAATTTCGAATTTAAAAGGTTCATAGATAACATTATAAATTATTTTCATTAAATGCCAAAGAATTTCCAATTGGGAACTTTAAAGGGTTAAATATGCAATGTAGACCAGTAAGCTATTAATTTTAGAGTTTACAATGTAGTGTATAGTAACTTAAACCATACAATTATATTCGTATATATTTCTATATTTATACCTGTTACAAGTGCATATCACCTTTTGAACTATTCAGAACTGCATTTACCAGTCTATTCCACTGTTGTTAGCACAGATGGACATATGAAAAAATTCCATTTTATTTTATTTGTGTTAAATATATATTTTAGTAGTCTGTAACATTTACAAAAATATCGTACTTTATACATCATTTACCATAAAACATTGAATTAAAAAAACGATTATTACACTGCCCTAAAACATTAAAAATAATTAGATTTTGTTCTGCTGTAAAGTAAACGAATTTTACATACGGCATATTGCACTATTCAGCTAAGTGGATGCAATGAATTTATAATTAGGCATTTTCAGTGAAAATAGATTCGACATTTAACTAAAGTAATTCTATTCTGATTAGTAACAAAAATATTTATCTTTTCAAAATGATATGGTAAAAACCTGTATTTTATCAGTAAGTAATAAAGATATATTAGACCGTTTTTACAATTTATCTTGAATAATGAATCTTTCAATCTTATAATTAATATGTTAACCTTTCCATAATAAAAGAAAGAATCTGAATTAATTATATTTTTAATTTTACCCTAATTAAATACTCTTCAAATATACAAGATGAAAACTGGTAAAAATAGTTATTTGCTCTACTAGACTAGCATGTGTGCATTTCTTTCTACAATCATTCTCCCGGAATATTAAGTATGTATCTTTCTTTGATATTAAAGTAAATTTCAAGCAGTTAACTAAAACGATAGGTAAATAGTGATCAAAATCAACCAATTAAGATTGAAAAAGTATATCAATTTAATTCATAAATAATGCTTCATTTACTAGTTTCAATTTTGTTATTCATCTAAAAATTCTTTCACGAAAAATACACAATTTAACTTATGAACGCGATTTAAAAGAAAAAAATCTACTTGTAATTTTAAGGGATTTTTTTCAAATACAGAAATGTCATTAGTTATTCATTAATCACGAATAATATCCACTAATCAAGTACTAAATAAATTAAAAAGATCTATTCCTGTAATTAATGAACTTGCATTTAATGATTATTTTTATTTACATTATCTACTCCAGTTTTTTTTTTATGTTAGAAACTGCATTTAGTGTATAAACGCGATTCTGATAAAATATAAATGAAATTTTAAAATAGGACTTTTTAATTCAATTTATGTGATTATGCAATCATTAATCATTGATAATATCCACTATTCAAGATTTTCTTTTAGTTTAGTATTCTTTAATGTTTGCTACATTTTCCGATAGTGCTTCTGCTATGTGTAGGTCAAAAACAGGTTCGACTGGGTTTGGAGCGCTACGGTCTACTTTTTTTCCTACTCGGAGATTGTGGCGTCGCGACATCCCATTAGCTTCACGAAGACGTTTTGTTAAAACTTTGACCAAGGCGACATTCTGTTTGGAAAATTGACACTACAAAGGATGTTCGGTTAGGCACTCCTTGAAGTGTCCGAGGTGATTAGAAGGTCGGACTTGAGACATCAACCAAAGGACCAATCCGAGGATAGGATGACGGCGACTCGGGAAAGAAAAGCCAATAGGAAGATTCGAAAGTTGATGTCAGGAGGCACGAGTTTTAGCCTGAAGAAGATTGACTACGAGAGATAAAACGAGGAATGGAGGTTGCGGTTTTTCGAGAGCTGATCTCTAGTTTTTTTTTTCTTTTTTTTTGGGGGGGGGATTCAAGGAGTCTAAATTGTACCCCTGTGCAACCCTATATGTGATGGGGACCTGACCGCAGATTTCGATTTAGGTTTACCTAAAACTTGGAGCCCGTACCAGCTTATCCAGAGCCCCTGTGATTTCAATTCGGAAACTTTGTAAATAGGTTTATATTTAGTCCCGAATTAAAGTTATTATCTTAAGCTGTGTTTCTCGAAGTTGTCGTGTCACTACAACTTCGAGACTCACACGCTACCAGAAGATCCAGTGACGTTACAGGACTAATAATACCTAGGCGTAAGCTTCGGAAACTGCTTAAGTTCAATCTGGATCTGCTATAAAATTCCGTTCCATAATGGGATTTGAACCAATGAACTCTGGTATCATAGAAACACTCTGGGCAGAATCAAACATTAAAAAATATAAATGGGACATTACAGTCTAAAATTGTAATCCCCATGATGTTGTTAAATAATTATTAATTATTGATAATATTTATTAAGTAAATATTTTTATGTGTATTTATGCTCACTGGATCACAAACTCGCTCATTATTTTCATTTATGCCCTCTCTAATGGCTAATGACTCCTATCTTTCCCCGAGCGTGCTGGACGCGTGTACATCGACAGTTCATCTTTACTTCCATAAAAGGAAAAGAAAAATATACTTTTGATATAAGCTCGGACAATGTCAGACATTATTTATTCCACTCACAACTTCTGCCGAGATACAGTAGTCGAAGCTATTTGTATCCCAGGGGCAAAACAAGTTGAAATTAAATGCGGGAAGAAAAATAATATAATTTATAAGCTTCTTCGTGGCAAGATACAATTTTTATTGTGATTATTTGCTTGGATAATATTTTTACTGGTTCTTGGGGATCATATGCTATAGAATAATCAGGAATAACCTGTATTCTTGCTTTCATTATGGTTGTGAACTAATCAGACAATTTCCATTTCTATCACTTTTGGTTTATTATTATAGTTATGAGATTCCAATAACACTAATTTGTGACTAGAATGGAGAAGATTTATTATTATTCGAGTGAATTACATTTTTCTGTTTCCTGGGGAATATCTAAAATGAAATAATCAAGAACTTTCCCTATTCTTTCTTTCAGGATTGAAATGTTTGGAAAAATTTCATTTATCCTTCTCAAAGGGACTTTCTGTAAGTGTATACAGTTCCAATGAGGGCCTATTGCATTGATAGGGGGAAGAAAACACCGTTGAGCTGGAAACTTTGTAAATAAGTTTATATTTAGTTCAGATTAAAGCTGTTATTATTTTAAGCTGTACATCATGTCACTACAACTTCGACACTCACAGGCTACCAGAGGATCCAGTGACGTTACAGGACTAATAAAACCAAGGCGTAAGCTTCGGAAACTGCTTAAGTTCAATTTGGAACTGCTGTGAAATTCTGTGTCATAACGGGATTTGAACCAATGAACTCTGGTATCATAAAAACACTCTGGGCAGAATCGGACATTGAAAAATATAAATGGGACATTACACTCTGATATTGTATCCCCATACTGATGTAAAATAATTATTATTGTTAATATTTATTAAGTAAATATTTTGTGTATTTAAGCTGAATGCTCACTGTATCACAAATTCTCTCAGTATATTCATTTATGTGCTCAGCTCGATAATGGCTAATGACTCCTATCTTTCCCCGAGCGTGCTGGACGCGTGTACATCGACAGTTCATCTTTACTTCCATAAAAGGAAAAGAAAAATATACTTTTGATATAAGCTCGGGCAATGTCAGACATTATTTATTCCACTCACAACTTCTGCCGAGATACAGTAGTCGAAGCTATTTGTATCCCAGGGGCAAAACAAGTTGAAATTAAATGCGGGAAGAAAAATAATATAATTTATAAGCTTCTTCGTGGCAAGATACAATTTTTATTGCGATTATTTGCTTGGATAATATTTTTACTGGTTCTTGGGGATCATGTGCTATAGAATAATCAGGAATAACCTGTATTCTTGCTTTCATGATGGTTGTGAACTAATCAGACAATTTCCATTTCTGTCTATCAATTTTGCTTTATTATTATAGTTATGAGATTCCAATAACACTAATTTGTGACTAGAATGGAGAAGATTTATTATTATTTGTGTGAATTACATTTTTCTGGTTCCTGGGGAATATCTGAAATGAAATGAAATAATCAAGAACTGTCCCTATTCTTTCTTTCAGGATTGAAATATTTGGGAAAATTTCATTTATCCTTCTCAAAGGGGCTTACTGTAAGTGTATACAGTTCCTATGAGGGGCCATTGCATTGATAGGGGGAAGAAAACACCGTTGAACTAGCTACTACCTATGGAATTTCTTCAGTGGTCGAAGTCTACCTTCCCTTTTGTTATGTTCCCACATGTGTTCAGGGTTTTGTGGGACTATTCACACTCTTACCCAAACTGACATACTGAAGAATAAAGAATAGTTTTGAAAATGAGAAAAAGAAGTCTAAAAAAGAGATTAATTACAGAGTCTTTTTGCAGAGATTAATGAAAAGGAATGTTTTGCATATAACGCTTTTTTATCATAGAAAATCACGAGAGAAACACCCTGTGCATGAAAATTGAAGACAAAACTTTATACATTATAATCTTGTTTTATATACATACAATAAGTAGTGTGAAATTTTCTAACAATCGGCACCATATTTTACAGGCTTGCAACTGCTGAGGTGCTTTCATAAAGGTGAGAAAAGTGACAAATAATACAGAATAAGTGACTAAAAAGTGACTAAACATTGAAAAAAAAAGCGATTTTTTTCTCCTCTTGATTACGGATCCTATTATTAAGATTTTTCTATTTATTTTAACTCTAAATCAAATAATTCATGCAAGACATGATTTTAACGCCAAATACGAAAATGTTAAAAATTTTGTTTAACACAACTCAACATTGCTTTTTATTCAAGAAAATCTATAAATTAGATTTGAAACATACAATACATTAATTTTATAATCACAATTTTCTGCATATATTAATGATGTTCTGAAATATGTACATAGCTAGATTAGAGTATCTAAACAAAAACTGTGAAGAAAAAGAGAAATGTGTGCTTTGAGGTAAATAACTTTAATGTATTAAATGTACATTTCAGTACAAATGTAGATTTCAGGAACTTCTTTACGACTTTTTAAAATCACTAAATTCTGGAAACCATGTGACTAATTACATTTTAATAAGAAAAATAAGATTAGAGCATCACATTTTTGGTCTTTTATTAAAATATTTTGTTATTAATTCAGATTTTCTTTTTTCAACAACAGACTTTTGCTGTGATACACCATGAAAAAAGAGACTAAAAGTGATTGTTTACTTAAAAAAGTGACTAAAAGTGATCAATTGTAAAAAAAAGTGACTAAAGGTGAGAAAAGTGACGGAATTGCAAGCCTGTATTTTATTGAAATAAATTTTTTATCAGATAGATTTACTTGATTCATATCATCTTGATATGAAAGATCTAAATCACTTTAAAAGAATTTAAAATGTTATTAAAATAAAAAAAAAATACTTATTTTTTATTCTTTAAGAATTCTTGTTGTTGAACCAGCACTTAGACCGGGAAATAAAAGAAACTATGCAAACTTTTGTTCTAAAGGATAACATAACATTTGAATGTACAAATGTAATTTTTTTGGCTTTCTTGTTTCATTTTCTTTTCTTCACTAATTCATTTAACAGATTTAAGAGAGGGGGAGGGGTTGATGGATGATAATTCGCTAGTTTTATAGTCGTAATTCAATAGATTTTAATTCAGTAGTTTTATATCTGTAAATAGGGATGAAAAATGAAATAAAATGATATTGAAATGGGCCCCAGTTTAATGTTATAATTTTTATATGAATGTAGATATTCTATTAACTTTCTTTTCGTTATAAATGGGAAAGTCACGGGGGGAAAAATAGATTGGATCCTGAACAAGAAGTATCTTAGGCTTTGTTGGAAGGCAACAGTGTATTGTTTGACTTTTAGAGAAATACTTCATTACGTATTACGCTTTCATTCTTACAAGCATTCATTTTGTTTCTTGAATATTTAAAATAATTTCATCTAACTTCTATTACAAAGTGATTGCTATTGTATAAATGGAAAATATTCGATTATTAGTGAAGTGGTTTGTTTGGAGCGCTACGATCTACTTTTTGCAACACGAGGGCTAATGAGACCGGGACCTACTGCTTAAAGCCGATTCCGAACGGCTACGAACATCCGTGCCACTGTGGGATTCGAACCCACGAACTCCGGTTCCGAAGGCCAGCACCCTAACCATTCGGTCATCGTTCGGCTATTAGTGAAGTGAAAATTTTGAAAAATATAATAAGCAAATTTTTATTCAATATTTAACTTCACTATTTTACTTGGATGTCGGGTATATTTATTTCATTACTGTGAACAAACACCTCTTACATTATTTCAAACCTTTTCCTACATATTTTGCAACAAAATTTCTACTTTTGTTTCTACAGAAATTTATTACATCACTTGACATCGCTTAATGATTACAATTGAAAATTAAAATTTTTAGATATTTTACTTTATAATGCTTTACATAGGATAATATACAAAACAGAGTTTTAAGGATCAAGACATAAAGCTGCAATATCACTGGAAATCAAGCTGGTTTCCACATGGGTTAATTATTGCAAAACTTATTTCACGTCATGTAGATTTCTTATAAATCCGTAAAACTTGTCAGCAATATGTTGCTTTTTGTTTAGTGTGGATTACATCCTAACATAAGGTATAATTAAACCGGAACCTTTTATGCATTTTAAATAAAAGAAAAGGGTTTTAGAAAGAAATTAAAATGCAATTACATGAATTATAGAAAGTTGTAAAAATCAGCACGTGGGGAATATCAAAATTCGAAGATTAGTAACCGGAACTGCCGTATGACTAAACTCACAGAAAATCCACTTTTGTGCTCTCAATACAGGCGCCCGGAATCTGGTATTCCACTCGTCATGTGATTGGCTAAATACATTGGCAGCGATTTCTAAAATTAGCGAAATATCGTAGCGATGCTTTCTATGATATGTTAACAGGAAGATATATGCGTGCATAATTTTTTGTATTGTATTGTACTTTTAATCATAAAATATATATTTTAATATATTTAAATGATATTTAAAATAAAATTTTATTTTCATGCTGTTATGCTTTGTGTGTTCTTTTTTCCATCAAATTTATAAATTTACCCACCCTCTTTACATAAACACCCCAGTAAAAATATATGTTACCATAAATATATGATACTATTTAAAAGCTTCATTCGATATTAAAAAACTCTCAAACCTGTATTTTTAAAACTTAAAATTAATTCAGATTCTTAATTAAATTAATTTTTAAATAAAAATGAGACTTTCACACATACATAGATTAATAATTAAATGTATCGTATGACGCTAATAAAAAAAATGCTTAAGGTTTATTGTCATAAAATTCTCATTTCGGTAAACTATAACTGATTTAGATTGTAAATTAACTTTAATGAAATATGAGTAAACCTTTAATTAAATATATACTTGCATTCAATTTGAAACAAAATTCTATGCATGATTATATTGTTGAAATAATATACAAATTCACGGAATGCGAAGCTTTCCGTGAAGATATTTCGCCAATTTTAGAAATCTCTCCCAATGTTATTATCATCCAATCACAGGCCGAGAAGAATACCAGGTTCTATGGGTCTGTGCTGCCAATGGTCATTACTCAACTCCCCAAGACAGATTTACAATACCTTCCCCCACCCTCTACTGATAAGACGGTCGAAAGAACATCTTCCCCTCAACGTAGTCCAAAAATGTCCCGCTCCCTACAGTAGAACTAAGGAGTGCGACAGCATATGTCAGGGCCCCTTCCAAAAGGTTATATCTATCACATTTATTTTGATAACTAAATTACATCAGGAATAATTTGAGAGTGTAATGGAGAAGATTTATTATTATTTATAACTACCTGCTTTAATAACATGTTATGGATATCTGGGGCACATTCAAAAGGAAATAATCAAGTGTAGCCTCTATTTCTGGTTTCATGATAGATGGAAAACATTTTTCTGACAATTTTCATTTAAGCCTAGCACATTTATTTTATTATTATTTATAACTAGCAAGTTTGCCCGTGCTTCGCTACGGTGAACTTAATATATTACTTTTAAACAAAGATTTATTTTTCGTGAATAACTCTCTAAATTCGTCACAGTTCAGTTCGAGTCATTGGCATGTTTATATATTTCTATCATAAGCGTATTATAACATTATTCAGTTTTTATAATCGAATTTGTCTTATATTAAATTTGCTCAAACTTTTTTTATTGTAAAATATAAGCTTAACCCTAAATTGCATTACTGTATTACTACTGTACGTTGATTAGCAAAGTTAACAGATCTTGTCATATTACGTGATAGAATAGGAAGCATAGGTTTTGACAGCAACAGTGCTAATTTTGTTGGTAGTAATAAATGTTTTCTAAAATTAAGGAAATTTATGACAAACCACATAGTTTTGTATGAAACAGAAACACACATTCATATTGACAACCATATGAATATTAAGATAACTATATAAAATGATAGGTTTTTATTTGGCCATGAGAGTCACTGAAATTTGTACTTTTTGTACTTAGAATATTGTTGATATGCATTTCATTGTAACATAAAAATGAACCAAGAATTAAATTTAAAATGAGTTCTCATATAAAAATGCTATAATTTGCGTCGCATAGAAATGAAAGTGAATCACTTTATATCTCAAATTTCAGTTCAAATCGAATAGATACTAAGCAGACGATTTTAAATAATATAAAATAAGAAATGAATAAATGAAATATTTAAATGAATGACGTCATAATGATAGAAAAATATCATTTTCGCCTATTTATTATGTGATGATTTGAACATTTTAATCTCCTGCTTTTAACCGTGGAAAACTGCGTTTAAAACAATTACTTGGGATGACGTCACGTTGCTAGAAACATTGCTTCTTTCCCTTAGATATGATGCGATAAATTAAAAACTTAATCGTTTGCGTTTAACCGGGGAAAATAATGCTTGGAATAATGACATGAAATGCTCGAAAAAGGGGGAAGGAATGAATTTCGAACGTTGAAAATTTACAAAAACCTTCCCAGGGATATACCTAAACATTTCCCAAATTTTCACGGCGATTGGATGGATAGTTTTTGAGTCTATTGAGTACAGACAGACAGACAGACAGACACACACAAATTCATTTTTATATATATAGACTATCTGCTTTAATAACATGTTATGGATATCTGGAGCACATTCGATATGAAATAATCAAGAGTAGCCTCTATTTCTGGTTTCATAATAGATAGGAAATATTTTTCTGAAAATTTTCATTAAAACCTAGTACATTTATTTTATTATCTGAACTATAAGGCAGCAAATGGTGATAATTTGTGATTGGAATTTAGAGATTACAATTTCTTTTAATCTTGAAAATTAAATTGAACAGAATATCAGAAAAATTGTTCTAGTCATTTTCATTAATTTTAGAAGTATTTTAGAGTATAAACCGTATTAATTATTAAATTTGCGATATAGATAGTTATTAAGTTATTAACTTTTTAAAAAATTAATTAGCTAATTATACTTCCGAAAGAAGAGAAAAATGACATTGGGAATTAAATGTTGCGTAGTTACATAACGTTTCATGAAGGAGAAAATTAGGAAATAAAATATTATAATTGATATCTTATATAATATAAATTGAGTCAAATATAATGATTTGGTAATATTATTAAGTTATGCATTAGAAGAAAATGAAAATTTACGATTAATTAATTAAGAAGTTTTAAAGAAATTTCCCACGATAGTTTGAAGCTTGAGTAGATGGTTATCGGAATTTCATTACTTGTCTTTCGGAGCTTTACTTATATATAGGGTCCCCCTCGGGACACACCTCCTTTAGGTGTGTACGGGCTTGATGAACCCGGGTTATCTGAGTGATCTTTTCATAGCGTTCTTCCTGGTAGTCTGTAGTGCTTACTTCTGTAGTGTTTGCCCTTTACCAGGTTGGAGCACATTAACATAGGACCATCACTAGCCTTTCGTGGGTCAGCAACGGCTTGGTAGCCATTATTGGTCACTGTTGTGGTGATTGGTCATCAAAAGTTTGCTGCCGTATGGCCTTAGAGCCTGGTTCTGCGTAAAAGAAACTTACTTCATACATAGGGGAACAACGTCTCTCACGTCCACAACTACTAGCTCAAACCGTAAGTGTCCCTGGTTAGTGCTAAATGAGAGACAAACTCTGGAGGAGTATACCGTCTTTAGGTATATATATATATATATATATATATATATATATATATATATATATGTATATGTATATATATATATATATATATGTATATATATATATATGTGTGTGTGTGTGTGTGTTACGAGCCATAGGTGTCCTGGTGATCTGGGTCTGCAACTTTTCTTCGTAGTCTGGGAATCACCTCAGTAGAGTTTCCTCCTTATGGGGTTAGACAAAATTAAAATCGGATTATGACGGGCCTTTCGTAAGCAGCACCTTGGTAGTCGCTTCGGGTAGCTGTAGTGACGTTAAGGTCTTCAGCAGTTGCTGTTGTATGTCTTCGGATGGGACATCGTAATGCAAATATGATTACTTACTATATAGTTTTAATTTATATTATTTACTAAACGTTACACTGTCAAAAGATATATAAAACTTGTGTATTATAAATTGTATTTTAGTCTTACTTCCCTCATAAATGTTTTTTACAAATATTTAAATTTAGGTTGCATGTGTTGATAAAGTGTAGAGTAAATTACCTCATTTCTTAAGAGCTATGCAACATTCAAAGCACGTAATGAGCTTGCTTTCATCTTATACGATGGTTTTTAAAAGTATAGCTTTTATAAGGTAAACATTACAATCTACCAAATCATACACTGAAGCTTTTCTTAATTTAAAATTTAAATATTTTATTTTCTTTAAAATTTTAAATCAACATTTTTAATCAAATTTATAAGTCATTAATTTTGCTTTAATTTCTTTGTTTCTACAACCAGCAGTAAATAAAGCAAATCCATGTGGATAATCAATTATGGGAATATGTTTTCTAGAGATAAAAATTTTCATAGGAAATTTATCTAAATAATTATTCAAGAAGAAATCTGTAACGAATATTTTTGTAACTACCCTTACCATAACATTGTTTTATTTAAACAAGGTAAAATGGTAAGGTAAACTCTCAAATCTAGATATAATCAATTGTTGAATAAATTTATTCAGAAACGATCACTTATTCAGTCTTATCTTAATACATCCAACAATCATTTACTTAACCGGATATAATTAAATATTTTCAACCATATCAAACTCCTGCTTAAGTCTTTTACATTTATTTATCCTTTAAAATAACAATTCTCTACTTCCAAACAGGAAAATAAATTAATTCCTTAAATATTTTCAACAACTAACAACCCTGAAAAAAAGAAACTGCTCTCGCTAACCAGCCTTTAAGCCCATTTTAAACACTTTCAAATAACACATGTTCTTAAATTATATTCAACCATCCCCAAACGTCACTTTCAGATGATAAAGAGTTGAAAGTTTTGTTTTCACAAAGAATTGTTATTCAGAACACGACTAGTCATTTAGTAATGGAAGCACGTACATACTTGAAACATTCTTCATGCTCATTATTATTGAGACATGACAAAACAAGATTAAAAATAATAAAAATACAAATCATTAATTGAGAATTCCTCTGTTTCCGGTATTGCTCTTTTCTCTTAGATGTTTTTAAAACGAATATACAAGAATCATGCTTTATATTAATCTATTGTTCTTTTACACGTTATAAGATTGAAATGTATTGTGTAAAAAATCATCGTATCAAAGTAGTAGAAGCATAAATAACTATTAAATATATTCATTATTTTTAAAAATTTATTTAATCCTAAATTATAATACATTTTCTTCTCAAAATTTAAAATCTAATCACATTTTTGAAAGAATAATGCAATCATTTATAAATTCCTAATTAAATTGCATTTTATAATTTTAAAACAGATTTATTTTTATTGGAATCAAAATAAATTATTTATATAACATTATATTGCAGAATAAATGGTTAAAAATCAATTCTAGACAAACGAAATTGTTTTTATAGACATAATTAATCACAATTCTTCTTCAAAGAACGGTAAAGATATTTTTTTAATCAGAATTTGAATTTTTAGAAAAAATAAATATTTATTGTGTAGTCTCACTTCTGAAATAAAAAAGCACAATGTCATATTTATGAATTTATATCCACACTCCTTTTTAAAAATATGTTCGCACTTTATTTTTTTTAATCAAATTGTATTCCTTTCTTGTGTAAGAACATAAAAATTTAAATAAGTAAGATTTAGTTTTAGATAAACTAAAAGCACTTTGTGTACATTGATACAAATTTTCCTTAAACTTTGTCTAGAGTCCTAAATTTATGTTTTGATCTGCTTACATTCGGAAGTTAAAGCGAAGTCCTTACATTTCGCTAGGTACTCCGTTAAACCCAATTACCTTGACCTACCTTGATTTTCCTTAAACAACGATTAGTTTAGAGAGCTACACGGTCCAAACTAATCGTTACCACACTACTTATATATGTATGAAGTAGGTACATATTTTATTATTCCAACTATGGTTTTATGGAAGGTAATTAATATACTATACCATGTGCTACTATACAATGCTCACTTTGTCTACATTGATACAAATTTTCTTTAAACAACGATTAGTTTAGAGAGCTACAGTCCAAACTAACCTTTACCACACTACATATATATATGTATAAAGTAGATAGATATTTTATTATTCCAACTATGGTTTCGTGGAAGATAATTAATACACTATACCATGTGCTACTATACAATGCGCACTTTGTCTACATTGATACAAATTTTCCTTAAACAACGATTAGTTTAGAGAGCTACGGACCAAACTAATCGTTACCACACTACATATATATGTATAAAGTAGGTAGATATGTTATTATTCCAACTATGGTTTCGTGGAAGATAATTTATATACTATAACATGTGCTACTATACAATGTGCACTTTGTGTACATTGATACAAATTTTCTTTAAACAACGATTCATTTAAAGGGCTAATGGGCCAAATCAATCGTTACCACACTGCATATAAATTTATAAAGTAGGTAGATATTTTATTCCAACTATGGTTTCGTTAAAGATAATTAATATACTATACCTTGGGAATTCTAGGTCATTATTAAATTTATGAAAGGAAAAAATTAATCAACGGACTAAATTCTTTAAGATATTATCTGAGGAAGCAAAAAAATCTTTTTTTCTTCCCATTTAATAACATTTGCTAAATTATTTGTCAGAGATTCACATAAATCTGAAAATTTAAAAAGCAAAATGCTAAAGAAGCGCTTCATCTGTTAGTTCTTTGCTTATTAAAGAAAAGTTTTCAGCTATTAAAAAACTAAATCTTTAGAGAAAATTCCATTTTGTTCAAAATCAATGAATAACAGATGATTAATTAAACCGGTTATCCTACCTTTTTATTTATAAAGCAGAATTAACAGTGAAGCATTTTAATGCTAGGCAGAATATGATTTTAATCAGTAGCGATATTTTTAACAATAAGCTACCGTGAAAACTTCACTAATTAGCTAAATAATCTTCATTATGAAAGTTTCAATTAAACAGATTACAGATTTTAAAAATATATAATTACTAAAGTCTGTATCATCAGAAAATTTAATTTTTAATTTTAGTTTTAGAGCTAAGGTATTTTTCGTATTCCAGAAATGTATATCATGTAACAAATTGTTGTCTAAAACCCTGATAAATATATATATATATATATATATATATATATATATATATATATATAATATATATATATATATATATATATATATATATATATATATATATATATTAAATAAGAGTAAACAAACTTAGTCACATATATAAATATATGCACTGAGTTTATTCTCAAAATATGGTCTTTCAGTAATTAGGTAAGTTAATATTTTTTTCATTTAATATTCATAAAAGTTTGTTCCAATAATTATAGTACATTCTTATATGATAGTTAAATTCTTTTGAGGAATATATTATTTTTTATTCTTGAGTTTTGTAATAAAGTTGAACTTTTTAATAATTTTTTTTAATTTAAAATATTTTATAAATTTTATATTTACTGACAATGAAATAATTTGTTTATTCAGACATTTACGTAGGTGTGCGAAAAAAAGTTTAAGTCAGTGTGTACAAACTGATTTCGATCTTCAATACTGTATAATGTTGTGATTTTTCGATGAAAGTTTAAGTAAAATTCCTCAATTTTTGTTTCACTTGTTATCGTAGACCATTGCCACTCCATTAAAAATTTGTACCAAAGTGAGACAATGAGAAGTAATCAGACTTCTTCGATTGTTGGCTATGAAATCGCAGTTGAAAAAACAGTATTCAAAAAAAAAAAAAAACAAAAAAAATGAACATGCTTTGAAAAGTCGTCTGTGTGAAATTTAGCTCAGAAGTAGCTTCACAAACAACAAACAGCGTTTTATTTGGAAGTATTCATAACCGGTGAGCGTTGTGGAAAATTGCATTGTTAACGGAGAAATTATGTAGAAAAAGTATGTGCAATGTGAAACCATAGCTTCATGGAAATGTATTTTACAATGAAAAAGCAACAATTTTTTTACTCATTCTCGTATATAGGCTATATAGCGAAGTGTATAATGATTTTAAAATAAATGAAATTAATTTTAGTCTTTCTCATTAAATCCAAAATATTAGAAAATAGCTTATGTTGACCTTTTATCCGAAATTTAGTACCTAATAAGATAATATATATAAGTTTAATAGTTTTAACTGTTACATAAAATTAAAAACAAATACTTTACTTAAATGCATCTTTGTGCTTGATTTGAAACCTAACGTCAAGTTTTTGCAACTCGATAGCTAATTAGTTTGGGTGGCTTGACTTAGAAAAGAAGCTACGGTGAACTTTTCGACATAGTATGTAACAGAACTTAATAATAAATTCAATTTTAATATTTAATACCACGTACATCATTTTAAATTTAAAAAAATCTTTACAATAAACGAGTTCGAACCATCATTTTTAAAATTATTTGAATAACTGCTTGTCTTTTTCTAAATAGTTACAATATCTATTTTACCATGACAAACGATTGAACTAAGAATCTGTACAAAAACACCCTAATCTGTAAACATTTGGCAATATCTTATTAAAGAATAATTTTACATAAAATTTATTAAATTGCACATAAATAATATATTACGCTGTATAAAACTTCTAATTCTTCAAAAGAGTCAAAATATTTATAAAATACCGAGTGTTCTTAATTTTACAAATTTTTTATTGTAGTCAAGATTTCAATTTCCTTTGATGAAAGCTTTTATTCTAAATAGGTATCTCAAATTTAAATAATCTTTTAGCAATGTTGAATTCTAAAATATCTCACAGTGCAAATCGAGTTGATACTTGAATCGATTTTATATTTTGAGATTTCAAAAATACAAGAGTTTTCTCTTTCTCTGGAAACTTTTTTTTAGCTTAAAAAAAAGAGTGCCAATAGATTTTATTTCCTTGAAAAATGGACTCCTGGTACGTTTCATTTTTGTCCTCTAAAATTTAAATTCACCGCTGCTGATTTTTTTTATTTGATAGCCTGAATGTAAATTCTTCTTAGGTTTCAGTATTTTAGATGTTTTAGTGAATATCTTTTAAGTGTATCTAAAATCAAAAACATTATGATAGGCTAAGATGAAAACGTATGTATAAATTTAGCAGTTATTATTTGGGATTTCTACCCAAAATTATAGCGAAATTATTAAGATATTGTCAGAGATAGACAAAATATCAATTTTTTCTAAATATCGTACCTAAATAATTACATTTTTTGTGGGTAACAGAATGGTTTTTACAAGACAAGGTTTGTTTATTGCAAACCTTTCTTTATAAACCACATAATTATCGGATATAAAGATTATCCATCACTATATAATAATAGTCTCAGTTATCTGTTCGTATGTCCTCGAATTTATGAAGCGGTTGTACTTGGAATTCATACAGGTATCCAGGGTTAGCGACGTTCGAAATCCCCCCTTCCCCCCTTTTCTAATATTTAATGCCATTACTTCAAGCCATATTCTCCCTGGTTAAGAGCAGGCGATTGAATTTATCTATTTGTCACATAAATGGGTAAAAATAACATTTTTTTTTATTCCTAGCATTATGACATTTCTTATTTTAAATTACTTAAATGTCATCTGCATTATTTTCATACGCTGAATTTAGATGTTACTTAAATAATTTTCTTTTATATTTGGTGTAAACATTAGATCAGGTACATTTGTGATAATTTTAAATTTAATCATCGATTATTTTTTGTATTCACCTGTATTAACAACTAATTCTATCTACCTCCAGTGTGTAGTGGAAATGATAGTTTCATTCCTTTATTTCAATTAATAACTATGCGAAAAAAGAATTTGGGAAGAACTTAGATAATTTCGAAGTATCAAAGAAAACTTTGAATTATCTTTCTAAATGAATTCAACGCGATTCTAAACTGCATTCACCGTATCGGGTAACTTTAAGTTTAGAGGAGTATGAAAATAAACAAATTGAGCATGTACTAGATAATTCTCAATAAAAAAACTAACCACTTTTTTACCAGCCTCATAGGGCACTTTACAATTCTGGAAAATAAAAAATTTTACTGATAAAAAAGTTTACTGCTATATGCTAGTTCGTAAGTATATAATTTGTATCATAATATAATTTATATTAAATTGTTTAATATAGAGTATATCGACTTGAAATCTTCTTTAGTTACAATTATTACTTATCAGTTTCATATTACATAGAGTGGCATTTTCCATAATACACACAACATTAGATGTTTCATAAAATTTTATTAGATAGAGTTGTAGCTTATGATCGTACTAGAAAGACGTTAAGAACTTCGGAGAAGAAGTTATTTTAATTTAGATGTCTTGTGTTTTTACTTCTAATTTCGGACAGGCAGATGGCGGGTTACGGAAAAAAAAAAAGTGTTCTTTGAAATCTTCTGTTTCTACTTCCCGATGTCACTCTTTTTCGCTTTCCCTCATTTTCTTCGCCAATCAAATTTTGAGCTAAAAGGTCACTAGAGTAAACACGTTTGTCAATTAGCTGCAATAAAGGCAAATTTGTGACACCAAGATACCTCGATAGCATTAGAAAGACAACCATAAAGGAATGAAGGAGAGGGATATTTGGAACACTTGTCTAGTGGGTGTTTGTTATTTACTGGTGAAACACTACAAATACACTAAAATATACTGAAACTTAACAATCTGAAATTGTTTTTAAATTTTACTCTGCATTATTTAACATACTTGAACTACTTTTAAAATGTGGATTCTTTGAAAAACTAACAGCGATTCAAAGCAAGAATTTTGAGGCAACCAAACTTTGAATACTTTCTTTTCAGGAAAGCTTTTAATAAGTATCCTAAATATAAATAAACTTCGACAATACTGGATTAGACAACATTTTGCAGAGCACACAATGAGATGATATTAACACTGATTTTACATTTCGAGATTTAGAAAATACAAGATTTTCTCTTTCTCTTGAAACTTTTCTCCTATTCTCCACACACAAAAGAAAAATGTTGACATTTTATTTCCTTCAAAAATGAACCTCTGGAACGTTTCATTTTTGAAATCTGAAATTTAAATTCGCCTTTATTCTTTTTATATTTTAGTCTGCAGATGAAATTTTTATATGGTCCAATATTTTCGGTCTATATTGTTGGAGTTTTTAATAACCCATGAAGATAAGCTACAATTAAAAATACTGGATTCTGTGGTAATTGTAAGCTAGCATATTATGAACGTTGAACAAAATATTGTTATTAGAGTTAAATACACAAACTTGCAATACACGTTGTACCATAGGTAGTAAGCTATATTTTAAAATGTAGCTAAATTATTATATCAAGAAAATATATAATTATCTCAAATATTAACTAATACAGAATAATCGTCACAAACTTTCAATACACATTGTACCATAAGTAGTAAGATATATTTTAAAATGTAACTAAATTATTATATCAAGAAAATATATAATTATCTCAAATATTAACTAATACAGAATAATCGTCACGTAAAAGCAATATATCTGTTTACAAGAATAAACTGAGTCATAAAAGATTATTTAACAGACTGTTGAACTCAAATCTTTTTAAATACATTTCAATTTTTATGTTGATAAGTTATTTACACATAAAATAGATTTTGTATTAAATATCATAATAAATAATATATAAGTCTAGAAATTGTTGGTTGGTTGGTTGGTTGGTTGATTGATTGAAGTTCTATGGTCTATTCTTTACAAGATATCTAAAATGTCATAAGTTATTTGAGAACAATAGACTCTATTTTTCTCAAAATATTTTGGATAAAAAGCATTTTTTTTAATCAGATACGATCTGTACACGTTTGATTACCATAAAAATGTGTCCATAATAATAAATCATTTGTTATTATAATAAACAACATTCCAGACTAGGCAATTCATGATTTAAATATCTTGGCGCAGTTTACTTTGGCGACCGGTTTGCTCAAAATAAGGTTGACCAAAGACATGATTGAAGGCAAGAAAGAGTGAACATCAAGAAGTTTGTTTTTCCGATATCTTTTTAAGAAACACCATCATTTTTGAATAATTTTTTAACAATCTCAAATTTAAATATGAATTACTTAAGCATACTAAATTTAAGTGACCTTTTAGTAATTTTGAAATACTTCATGGTGCACATTATTTGCATCGATTTTCTATTTCGAGATCTCAAATACGCAAGAGTTTCCTCTTTCTCTAGAAACTTTTCTCCAGTGCTTAGAGAAAAAAATTCCGATGGATTTTATTACTTTGAAAAATGGAGTCTGTTTCACTTTTTCCCTTTGAAATTTAAATTCACCTTTGCTCTTTTTTTATTTAGGTAGTGGGATTACAAGTTCCTCGAAGAATTGAATATTTTTAATTTTTTATCCTATATTTTTGAATGGCTTCTTAACTAAAGCCACGACAAAGTAATACAATGACAAATGTATGTGTTTTCCATTTAAATGTAAAGTAACTATTTAAGAAGTTAGGGTGACTATAAAGGGCCACACAAAATTTCGAATAAAATTATCCCAGTAAGTAATAATTTATCTTCAAAAAGATAAATAAATGTCAAAACTATTAAGATACTTTTTTAACTATTTACTGATATAGAAAATTACTTATTTAGTACATAGATTATCTACAGATAAGGATAGACTATGTAGTACTATAATAGATTGTTTGTTAAACTGAGTGTTGAAAAGAAATATGTTTAAACACTGAATATTAGAGAATATAGAAAGTTATTTACAGATAAAATAAATAGATTTTTTATTATTATAATAGACTATATTATAGTTCATAATATATTCCTTTTTTATGGAATTGTTTTAGTTGCGCAGAATTATTTAAAAAGGAAAATAAATTAAGTATAGCATAGTTTGTGAGAAAAATAGATTATCGATTATAAAATACTATTGTTACGAATTTGTTAGTGAACTTAAATTTAACATGGGACTCTATCGATATCTCACCAAATTGGCGAGATATCGGCTCGTTGGTGACAGTTTTGGCAACTTATTTTTATCTCCAATTTCGTAGCCAAATATCACGAATGTCGCCAAATGTTGCCAAGTGTGGCATCAAAAGGCAACTTCCGGTTCCGGTTTCTGGAATATTCTAGCAGTTTCTTCGGGCCTATATAGTTGTTAAGTGGATCTCTCGGTTTACAGAGTACGCACGGTGTATTGTATTTTCCAACTGAATACTAATAAATGATTGTTTTCGTGCTGTAGTCTTACTTAAGTACATTCAATCCCCGAACCCAGATTTTGAAGTTCGTAACACTATTGTTAAAAATTATGGCAGTTTACAGAAGTTAAAAACAGCGTTTTGTTTAGATATATAAACAAAATCTACTTATAGGAAGTCATTAGAAAAGCAATACAATTTCCTACAGTATTTATCTGCTAACTCCTAATTTTAAAATCATTTAAATCTTAAACATCATAAAATCCTTTTCAAATATTGAATTCTAAACAACCTTCCAGTGCATATTGGATTGATATTTGCCTCAATTTTACATTTTGAGAGTTCATAATACATCATTCAAGAATGCATAAGTTTTCTCTTTTTCTTGAACCTATTCTCCGTTCTAGCAAAAAGTGCTGACAGATTTTAGTTAGTTGAAAAATGAACTCATGGAACGTTTCATTTTTGTCCCCTGGAATTTAAATTTGCCTTTACTGTCTTTCTTCATATTCTTCATTTAAATTCATCATAGGTTTCAATACTTTGTATAAATTTGGCAAATGTTTTTGAAGTACATCTTATTCAAATCCGTTAGATAAAATGAGGTGAGGAGGAAGAATGTATATTCTTTGTTAACTGTAAAACTAATATGTTACGAAATTCTTAGTAAAATATCATATTATTGCCAGGGGTATATAGGCAGTCAAGCTTTTCAACTCTTTCAAAATTTATTATTATAAAAGCATTATTACTTTTATCCGTTACATAATTTATATTTTTTTTGGAGGGAGGAATCAGAAGTAATCGCAAGACCAGGTCTTTTTACAAAACGTTTCTGTTTGGATACAAATTTTATCTATTCGTAAAAATATTTTGTATTATTAAAATATATATTTTATGAAGCTGTGGTATATATAATATAGTAAGTTCAAATCTTTAAGTATACATAAAATATTTTGTTAGACAATAGGCTATCTATCTATCTATGTGTATAAGTGTTTATATAAATGCATATACATGTGTATTACTTCAATAGACTGCTTATTGGGCTATGTGTCGGCATAAAATTATTCATATATACATATATATATATATATATATAATATATATATATATATATATATATAGATCAGTATTTTATGCAAAAATAAGGTTTTTATCGTCATTACAGAAAACATTTTATACA
>CM063505.1:144623752-144663752 GCA_032207245.1 Pardosa pseudoannulata
CACACAGACACAGACAGAAGATTTATATATATGACACTTTCCGAGTGATCTATGTATGGAAGACACATATTGGTCCTTGTATAAAAACTTGTATATTGTGTATATATATATATATATATATATATATATATATATATATATATATATATATTGTATTTCTTTTGTCTATGGCTAAGATATTAGATATCATTTGTTCACATTTTGGGCGACAAGCGTGAAGGATGTTACAAGTCCGACTCCAAGCTCTGAAGTGCCTTTTGAAGAAGCTGCGTACCTAAGCAATTTCATCTCATCTATTTCCTTGTCAGCTTCTTTACTCTGTACAGTTCCGATTGAGGTAGTGTTTTTCTCCTATTACGTTATCGTTAAAGAGTTCCACCTATTTTTAATTATAACTCGATAGTTTCTTAACCTCCATTTTTTAAACCTGAAATATATAAGTTGTAAATTTTTTTTCGGATAAAGAAAAATTCAATTATAAAACATTATTTTAAAAATATATGTACAATACTTATCTAGAAGGAACGCATAAACTTACATGAGCTGGAGTAAATCAATTTTTACCCTTTTGTGTTTTCAATTTAAAACATGTTGCATTTAATGCGATACATTCTTTCCTGCGAATGAAAGTAGTTCAGTATATTTTATGCAAATCTCATAATGGAGATTTGCATAAAATAGTAAAGTGCTTCAACATTTGGAAAGTGCTATCAAAATATGTACTATATTATATATTCATATAATATATTTAAAAAAATTATGAATCCAGAAGCATTCTACGTTTTACAGGCTTCGCAACAAAAGTTATCTCTAATCTTTTAATAACTTTTCCGTAGAACTTTCGTTCACAAAAGCTTAACGTAGAAAGCTTCATTAAGTAATGAACGACTTTTTAAATAATGAATCATTTAAGCCCATGACGTCGTTATAGAAACGACATTTTTGTCGCACATTTATATCAAATTTGCTTTTAGAAGATCTCCTTAATGGAATCAGTGAGCCGTTTAATATCATTTCGAACGAATATTTTTATTACTACAGCAGAAACACTGCAAAGGTATAAATGAGAAAAAAAAGAACTGAAAATAACGGAAGGCCTTAAATGTTTTTAAGTATTTTTCCAAATGCATATTTAATAAAAAGCTGCATATGAAAAAATGGGTAGAATCCAAGTTTAGTGGGCCGGCTTTGCCATGTTTTGGCGATATATATGTTCAGTTAATTATCAAATTGTCGCGAAGTGAATTTGTTTTACTTTCTGTTTTGCCTTGTATTAAGATTATAAGATTTCAAAGTATATTTTGAAAACACAAGTATTCCCGGTAGAGTGGATACAAATAGAAATGTGAATTTTTAATGTCTTTAAAAGCACTTTAGTATTATTTTTCATTTACACTTTAGTACTATTTTGTGGAATCTTTGCAATAGTAGAAACTACGCAAAATTTAAGTGCCATTTGGTAATATTTCGGATAACATCACCAAAATACTGTTTCTATTTAATTAAATTATTTTCGGATTTTAACATATTTTATATGAAATTTAATTAAATTGTTTAACCCTTTCGTAGGCCGTGGAAATATTCCTTCCCACCTACACGATCATACAAAACACACCTAAAGGAACCGCAAAACCCATTCTAATACAGTGGTCTTGCTATTGGAATGGCGGAAAGACTAATTCCGCTTCGGTTTTACGCTGTCATCTATTATTCGATCGATTGAATAAAAAATTAGCAAGTATGTTTTGAAAGTTTGGAAACGTGGAGTGATAAATAAATGGCCCACGAAAGGGTTAAATAAATGTCAGATATTCCCCCTCAATAAAATAAAAAAAGCTAGCTTCTAGAATTTGACGGCTATTGCCACGTTTGGCATACACACTATTGTCGGAGAGCGGCCGAAAATTGCTTAAAAAATTACATAGCTAAGAGGCAGCAACATTTTATGTAAATAAAAGAATGATATTTAATATTTCCGTTTTGTAAGGTTTCCTGTGCTATATCAGCATCAAAAATTTGATGTCGACACTAATGGCTTCCTGACACACCTATTATATTATACTCAGTTACTATTGCATTACATATAAAATTATTTAATTAAAATATGAGATACTATCCATCAATTCTTCAAAAAAGTGGACTGCTGGACAACTACTAAACTATTACCTTTTAAAAATAACATCAAATCTTTATACAATATAATTTCAACAATGATTTGTATTCATCATTGTTAACAATTGTGTTCAATACTGAATAGTGTGCATTAACTTAGTAATGAGTACCACCCAATCATTATCTATGTCATTTGACAGAAATCAGTATTATTACTATCAGTTATCTTGATGTTTCACATTGTGTAGAGTTGGGATTGAACACAGTTCCTTTTCTCTTTTCCATTATATTTTCCATCATGCTTTACTTATTCATATAACTACCGGGTTTTTCTTGCAGCCTCCACCAGTCAAGTATAAATGCGTTAAATGAAGCTTGTTTTTAACATCATATAGCAATTCAAACTAACTTTCTCAAATATCGGCTTCAGTTAACTCTTACAACCTCTTTTTATTTTTTAAGTACGCTCCTTTATTTACATTAATATTGAAAATGACTAGTTTAAAACTCTCCTTCATTCAAGAATTTGATTTTTTTTTTAATTTCAGACAATCAGTTTCAATTAGTAATAACTTATGAGTATTTTAGTTTGCACCATTTTGATTTAAAGTTATTGTTTCGGTGTGAACCGTTTTGTGGTAAATATCTCAAAGCGTAATAGTAAGGTTGTAAGCCTTAGGTAAGGTTGCTTGCTAAGATGCTATAAGACCTATATAAACATTTTACGGCTAATAGTTGAGTTATACCCAGCAATTGTGTCTTGACTAAAGAACTGGGTTTCCCCTCCAATTTGGCGATAATGGCTAAGTATGGTCGTCTAACAATTTCTCCTGATCCCACCGTGTCCAAACAATCTCTATCTATATTATAATTTATGTGATATTTTTATTTAACTCTCTTTGTTTAACTCTTTCCTATATATTAAAAGTGCTCAATGCTTAAAAAAATTAGATATAACAAACCATTAATGGTTCAATATGTCTGATTTTAAATAATTTGGAGCTGTTGCGTTTCTAAACTGTTAAGGAATTAATTGCCCTTAAATATAAATGTCTGGTTTTGAAGTCGTCTTCTTTAATTAAGTAAAAGTATGTAATTTTATTATGATGGCTCACTGTGCAATAATTAAAGTCTCCAGAAAAAGCAAGATATGCAATGTTTGGATGGATTACCTTTGTGTTTTAGTAAATATAGCCAATATTTTCGTCAAATTTGCCAAGGGGAACCCAATTCTTATGTAGTCCCCAGCATTGTTAATGTTCTTCGTTTTGACAATTTTCCTTACATAAAGAGCACTTTTCAATCAAAAGGGGATGTGTACAACTAGATGATAGAGTCGTAAGTAAAAAAATCTCCCTATTATAAGATAATTATTTTGGATTATTCAAGGTAAGTCCGTGCATTCAAACTTCCGAATGGAATTACCCAGGTATGGTCAAAATAAGTACCCAACATTTCAATGAATGTTTACTTCTACGTGCATAGAGACGTAAAAATGTAACTTTATAAAACGGATATAGGTAAGATTAAAAAGAGTATTTTATGTTCAAATCTAACATTGAAATTTTCGACGACTGCAATACTTGCTTTACTCCATACCATAAAGAAAAATATGGCAAAAAATATTAAATTAATCAATCACAATTAATAACTAATCAATTAGATCAATCAATTAATGAGGGATATATCAGACATATTTTAAAGAAAGAAAATATTGTCTAAATTAATTACATATTCATATATTTATTTGAAATAGACGCAAAAAGCTTTTGTGTCTGTAATTTTGTAACTAACTTTTTTACATAAATATTGCTTCTAATGAAATGCATATTTTTCATGAAAATAACTATCTTGCCATCTTATAAGCGTATATATATATATATATATATATATATATATATATATATATATATATATATATATATATATATATATATATATATATATATATATATATATATACACACACATGCAAAAGCTTGAAATATTTCGAAAGTGCATTAAAGTGTTTACTATACAACATTAACATATTAAATGTGACAGTCCTAAACAATTTATCATTCAATCTAATAGACTATTTCATTCTTCAGATGAACAGACAGTGAATTTATCTAAAATATTTCGTAAAAGTAATTTACTGAAATGTCTCCCCATCAAAACTCCGATCGTTTTTCTATTTACGCTAACACTAAATTAAAGGTTTGCAAAAATATTATCTATATGCCAAATGCATGATTTTTAAATATATTTGCCATGAATAATAATAATCTATTTGAAGAAGACTGAGTTCCATATAATGATCTTTTTTAAAAAAATACACATTATCTAAAAGAAATACACGTATGTATATGCATATAAATTCATTTATTATAACCTCAAGAACAGTATTTTTAATTTTGTATTTTATTTACATGCCATTATATAAATAGACCATTTAATATAATGCATCATATTTCCATGAATAATTGTACTTCAGATTATCTCCATGAAAGAGCCTGGAATATCTCAGTGGCACTATCAAAATTTGCTCTCTCTATATATTCAAATATTAAAGTTAAAATATAAGCCCAAGAGTATACTAAGTTTTGCAGACTTCGTAGGAAAAATCATCTTTCATTTTTGAAGAGCTTTTCCGAGGAATTTTCATTCAGAGCTTAATGTGAAAAGCTTCACCGAGTAATAAAACACTTTATAAGTAATGAATCTTTAAGCATATGATGTCGTTGTTGAAACGACATTTTTGTCGCACATTTATCTCAACTTTGCTTTTAAAAGCTTTCTTTAATAGATAAGTGGACTATTTAATATGTTTTCAAATGCATATTTTTATCACTATTGCATTCACTCAGCAAAAAGTGTAAGTGGAAGTAAAATTGCTAAAAATAAGAATGGGACTTAATTCATTTTTTTTCTCTCAATATTTATCTTCATGAAAGTGTGTTTAAAATATGGATGCAAGCAAGCATTTCATATCACAAATAGAAAAGGATAATTGTCAATTTCTTTTGGCCTTTTTAAAGATTTACTATGTTTCTTCAACATAAAATAGTAAAGAATAAATTTACAGTCACCTTTTTAAAAACTTTCTTAAAAGTAAAAATTCTTTGGGAAGATATTAGAAAGAAATATTGATTGTTGTTAATGAAATGTTTTTAATATTGCTATTGAACAGGTTTTAGTCCTTGATAGATGTGAGAGAATAAAAAAAAGTTAAAACATAAAAATGATTTTATTCGTATTAATAAATACACCACTTTCAAATTTGATATTGACGATATTGATACAAATGCAAAAATATTTCTATCGTCAAGAATTTCAGAACAATGTAGCTGAAAATAAAAAACTTGTTTTTTTTCCAGTAATATTATTTTACGAAATAAAATTATCTAAATTATCTGATTCCTTCCTAATTGGTATTTCATTTTCAATCCATTGATCAGTGACAAAGAAGTCATTTTATTTTGGTGTGTTTTACGCTGACCCTTCAGAAGACATACAACAGCAACCTTTTGATGACCAGTCACCTCAACAGCGACCCATAACGGCTACCTAACTGCTGTTGACCTACGAGAGGCCCGTCATGGTCCGATTCCAATGTGGTCAAACCCGGTAAGGAGTAAACAGTACAGAGGTAAACTCTAGACAAACAGGAAGAACGCGAAGAAAAGATCACTAAGTTACTCCGGGTTGTGAATCTCAAGCCCCTAAATGTGCCAGTCATGTACCCTTCTTTTTACCCGGTAAAAGGATTTTGCTTGGAGGGTCGGAGAAACCTGTTTACATGGTAAATTCTTTTTACCCTCCATTTTGCCGATCGTCGTTAGAAGTCACGTGATCATACGGGACGGGAATCATCTGTAAGCAAATGATAAAGGAGAGTAAACTCTGCTATTGTAGAAAGGTGGGTTCTTTCTACCCCTCAAATTTTTCTCTTGCTAGGAAATTCTTGACACCAAGTACAATTCGCGTATCTACCTGCATTCTACGCTGCTTTTGGCACATGTAAATGGGGCTTCATACACACCTAAAGGAGGTGTGCCGTGAGGAGTTTTTATTTTGGTAATGGAACGATTGTACTAAAAGTCACTTTTATAAAGAATTATGTTTAGCAAATTCAAAACAAATAGAATATGTCATTGTTGTTCATCCCCCTCGTCTAGGAAAG
This sequence comes from Pardosa pseudoannulata, assembly GCA_032207245.1. Taxonomy (NCBI): domain Eukaryota; kingdom Metazoa; phylum Arthropoda; class Arachnida; order Araneae; family Lycosidae; genus Pardosa; species Pardosa pseudoannulata. The sequence goes on from CM063505.1 coordinate 144,630,030, forward strand.
CCTACACCAAGTAAAACATCCACCATCACAATGCGTACCTGGTCTATAGCTAAGGGTAATAGGCAGTATCACTTGAGCTAAGAAACAGGAGGACTGAAGACTCCTGATTAAACCACAAGAAAGCATGCGTCTTTGGTTTGATGAGCACCGTTAGCGTAAAAGAACGACTTTGCTCAAATGGGTCTTTGTAATTTAGAAACAGGACACACAGAAGACTCCCCGAGGCTTGGCCTGTTACCCTCAGAGATATCGTTTGAACTCGGAGGATATAGCTACCACGAATCTATTTTATGTACCTCAGCAGCCATTAAAAATACGTAGGTTCTTAGTAGGCCGGCTCAAGTTTCTATCAACCAAACCTTAGGTTACGAGATCACCGCCTTTGCCGCATGAGCTACCGAGGTTTAGATAAAATGTTACAATATTATACTTGGTGATAAATACTGTAAACATACTGTGTAATATGTATGTCTGTATAATATACATGTCTGTCTATATACTATATAATCTTGTAAGAACTCATAGAAATGAAAAAAGATAACAATATGAATTTCCATTAGGATTGGGAATTTATGTTAGGAAAAAAAGTTATTTAACGTTAGTAGCTGATAAAGTAAATTGAACTTCTAAATATGAAACAAACGTTGATTATTAAGGAACTTTTAAATTGATGGCCATTTTAATCTATTCTAACTTCAATACAAAAAAAGACATTTGTATCTTACTTTATTTCTGAATTTTTTACTTTTAATCATAATTTTACTCACATGAATTTAATAATTGAAGGTGCAATAAGTCTACTACAGATTTGATATGAACATTTTATAAATATAGATTACAGCAGCATTTCGTTTATAAATTAAATACAGTGCAATAATATACTTTATTTAGTTACATCATTAAAATGAATAAACATAATACCATAATATTTGTTAATTAACAAACGAAAGTTATAGCTGGAAACATTTTAAAATCCCAGATTACTAAGCTAATGGTTTTATAGTGCTTGAAATATTAAGCTAGCTTTAAAATGAATTTCAGCAGATTTAATTGAAAAATTGTAAGTTTTCGAAATAAACATTTATTGAAACACGATAGTTGCTTTTAAATTTAAAAAAAAATGGTTTTTAATCATGGTTTAAATTTCCTATACATCGAAAAATAAAAATAATTTTATAAAGATTATTCTTTAAATTTTCATTTAAAATTTGTAAATTTATAAAATTCTAATTTATATTAAACTTAATGAAAAGAGTATTAGAGAAGGTAAAATAATTTTAAGAAGCAGTATTTAGAAAATACATTTTCCTGCTAAAAATGTTTTTATTTCCTCGATACAAAATAAAAATATATTTTAAACGAGTTTTCCACCTCAATAGGCTCTTCATCCAGGAAATAATTATCTAAATATATGAGATGTCGAAATTTCTAAAGATAATAGTATGATAATTTAGTTTAATCAAGGATAATTTTCTGCTAATTATGGAGACTAAATAAAACCATACGATGACCAGGAAAATGCTAATTTTGTAGTGCATCTTCAAATTCTATTTACTATTACGATATTTGATTTTCAAGCTACAGAATATTTTTATCCTCCTGTGGTGTCATTTTTAGAAAGTAATTAATATTCATAATACAAATTTTGAAAGGACTTTAATGCAGAATAATTATTTTAAGCATCTTATCAAAACTCTCCATCTATTTAATTGGCAAAATATACTAAAAAGGATTCTAAGGATTGAAAATACCATTTTTATCTTTATTATATGTTTAATTTTTAGATTAACTTAAAATGAGCAAAATATAAAATTGAATAATTTATTACCAAACCAGCTACTAAAAATAATTTATATTGTTTAAATTTGTGTTATTTTCTTAGCTAATATTTACAGTAATAAATCATGTTATAAAATTTAATGGAAGAAAATAATTTTGGGATAAATGTTTTATTATTTCATAAAACAAAACAATCTAAAGGTGTTTGTTTCCTATTTTAAAATATTTTATCTTCTTATAATTTTTTTACAAACAAAGAGCTTGAATGTATATGACATATTTGTTTATATGGATTAAGCCACCTAAATAAATGTTGAAATTAGAAATAAATTATGTTTAAAATTGTAAGACTTAATGCATATTTATCTTTTATGATTATTATCCTTATACATATTTCCAACTAAGATACTTAATTTTTTAGCGGAAGAAATATAAAATATTCATCGAAGATTTCTGAATATCTTTATTATTCATATAGTCATGCAAAATAAAATATTTTTACAGTTTTTTAGATGAATACATTATGAAAGTTTTGTTAACTCATATAATTATCTGCTATTGTATAGTCTAGTTACCTCCATTTCAGTTTTATTCAATTTCGAAATTTCAACACTGTTTTAGTATTTATTTTTAACCCATAGAATTTCTATCGTCACTTTCACAAAGAAATAACAAATCATAGTTTTTAAAGACTTTCAGGGCGTAATGAATATTTTTAAACATCTCATCTGAACTGTTCATATACTTAGTGTATAAATACCCCAGGCATACATGCTAGAGTAAATTAATTATAGACTGTCCAGAGGTTAAAAAAAGGAATGGAAATTTAAGAAACTTGGAATATTATGCCTTTCTTTGCTACTGATCAATAATAGTTTTAAGCCTCAAAAGATGTTTTTATTAAAACAGGAAAACTGCGTAAAAATATAATTATTTCGTATGACATGTAATCAAAGTACTGTAAAGTAAAGGTTTTATAACAGATCAAAAGTCTTGAAAATCACCGCGAGTGGTTTAGCAAAATGTAAATAATATAAAATAAACTGTACTAACGTAATAAACCCATAAGCTACGTAAAATAATCTTGGTCTCTATGAAACAAGGATTTTTGATGGTGGCTAACAATCACTTTGCTGCTATTCCGGTAACAGAAGATTCCAGAAAGCCATTTTCACTTTGATACCATTTAAAACAACTTACTTATGTTAAGTACAGTTTTCAACATATGTGACAACAATAACAGAATATAGAAACAAGTTTATTTCAGGATAAGAAAAGTACACGAAGAAAACAGTCTATAGAGGTAGATGTTGATTGTTCTTCTAAAAAAGGCAAATACATTCTAGTGACTCGAATCGATAACGTAAGAGCTGGATACTCCAGTTACACAAGTTATGCTATTACTTAGATAAAACAGTATTACGAAAAATTTAAGTTCATCTGTATCACTTTTCTTAGGACTCTTTGTCAAAGAGTACCTAATATTAAGAAAATTCCAAAAAAATTAAGGGAATGTCTGAACTTTGTAATACCTAAATTTCTATATTTTTGGAAAATGATATCAAGATCTAACAGTTAGCTATATAGTGTTCTAAGGGTACCTTGACTCTTAAAAGCCATCCTAGTAAAATCCTCCCAGTGATTAGATGCGATGATGCAAAAGCTAGTAACACCAGTAACGTGAGTTGTGCTATTACTTATAACGAATAAAATAGAATTACTAAAATTTTAATTTCAGCTGTATCTCTTTTCTTAGGATCCTTTAATGAAGAGAAACAGAAATTTATGTTGAAAACGTTTGTTCAGGTTATGTCTAGACCTTGTTATACCTAAATTGCATTACTTTTGGTAAAAGATATACAGATCCAACAGTTAGCCGTATAATTCTTTAAAGGCTTTAAGGTGATGCGGCAACTGGACCATATGGGCCGAGCCCTTCAATTCAGAGGCTTCTGTCAGTAAGCACAAAAATGACAACGAGTGAAAAATAAACACATAAAAGAGCAAAGAGATAGAAGGGTGGATTCGTGAGTTCATAACACAGCCGTATAATTCCAAAGCTACTGCGAATCTTAAAAACCATTCCATTAAAAACATCCCGGTGACCAGACATGATGATGTAAAATCTGATGGCATCATTAACACGAGCTATGGTATTATTTAGATAAATAAAATAAGCCAAGTTGTTTACAGGGTACCGTGAGTCTTAAAAGCTTGAAAATCCTTGTGATAAATAAAGTGATATATTTATCATGATTTCAGCCACTATACATACCGAGAAAATAAATTTATATGCAATAGTCGAAATTTCAATATTGTGATTCCAAATAACATAATTATAAATAGCAGGAACTCGAAAATTAAGTAGATTGCCACTTTATAAGATTGTCACTCTTGGCCAAAAAAGGAAAATTCATTCCGAAAAAGTAAAAATTCTACTAACTATTTTTAGTTGTCTCTAAACACTAGGCATTAATGAGATAATTAGTCAAAACGAAACTTCTAATAGCTACTTAATTATTTTTAAGTATTTTAATATTAACTCTTAAAATATTTTAATTTCTAAGTATCGTCTGGAAATAAATTTTATCTTTAATTATGTAATGCCCATTTCAAAACAGTAAAAGTAGATAATGTATTACAAAACCAAATTTTAAAAGTAATTTTCTGTGTTTACATTCTTGTATTTGTCTTAATTTTTAATAATATATAAAATGTTTATAAAAGTCTAAGAACACAATATTAGTTTTAAGTAAATGATTTTATTATATAATACATTAAAATAATATTAAGAAAGTATCGTAATTAAAAAAATACGTATTTTTGATACTTTTAAAATAAATGAGACACTAATTATACATAACATGTAAATTTAGATGATTATATTTCTTAGATAAATATTGAATTAAGATAAAAACTTGTTTAATGCTTTAGTCGTCAATAAATATTTGTCTAAAGGGATTATTATCCTACGAGACAAACTGAGTTTTAATCTTCGTATAAAGAATAAAAATTATGAAGGAAGTATTGGGAATAAGATCGGCACTATTATTTTTAGGAAAATGCGAAAATAAATGTTTTTATGTGATTAAATAAACATAGAAAACGAAGGTATTTTGCTCAAATTTCATGTTATAAAAAAAGATAAGAGCTTTTTCAGAAACTTAGTCAAAATTATGTAGGCGGGACGCACATTATCATTACCAGTCATTTGTCGCTGTATTGATCCATGCTCAGAATTATTATTTGGTATGATAAACTCAGCTTTAATCTCTTATTCTTGTAAAGAATAAAATGTATCAAGGAAGAATTGAGTATAAAATTTGTAGTAGTATTCTTAGAAATGTATGAAATAAATGTTTTATATAATCAAGTGTTTTATACCGTCAAAGAAATAAAGCAAACAAAATTATTTTCCAGTTAGACGTAAATAACAAGAAAATTTAGTATTTACTCTTATATAACTGGCATGCGTGTATATCACGCGCTTAACTACTTACAAGAAAAATTGACATAAAATTTAATCTTGTATAGCACATCATAAATTTAACATTTAAGAGACTTTTCAAATTAAAAGTCATTTTATTAAGGGTGCCAAAATACCTACAATTTTGTCAACATACATCTTTATCTCAAGGTAATTCTTCAGCAGACTATCTTTTTTAACTGTTAATATTAAGAACTAAAGAATCCTAACTCTTAATTCGTATTGAATAAACTGAACTATTTCTTGATTTCCTGTTGCATGGACGACAATTTATCCCAAAATTGCAAATTAGTGCAAAGTCAACAGGAGAGTAGTCTCACATTGACTGCTTACCCTTGTTATATTGCCGCATAAAGAAACTTTGCCAACGATCACAGTGGTCGAATGGTCAATGCACGAGATCCAGACCCAAAGTTTGTGGGTTCGAAGCTCGACATGGCACTTGATCCAAAGTATAGATTTTTAATTTAAAGATGTTATTGTTTCCTTATGTTCTCAAACATTCTAGATCTTTCTTTATTATGCAAATTAGTTATTTCTCGAATATTATGTTCGGGTATAAAGGCTGATACCCACTAGTTGTAGGCAACTTCTCGATCTTGTAAAGTTGCGAGTTGCTACTTTGCTTCAATACATTCGTCTGGTAAGTTAGTTCTGATTGTTCTTTAGTCTGATGTGTTCATTCGAATCTTCGTGACAATATTATCTGACACCGGCTCATCACTTCTTAGAGTTACATCAGAAAAATTTCAGATCTCAATAAGCAATGAATGTTTCATTTCTTATGCAGAAAAAATACAAGCCCTGAGAGCATCATATTGAATTTACCATAAGGTATCTGTCTTTTCAACAGCGGTGCGAGTAATTACGTTTGCAATACTTTCCTCTGATTTCTAGTGTCTGAAGGAACAAGTATACTGGTGTCTGAGGGGAACAAGTATACTTGAGGTGAATATTGGTCAATATATGTACTAGAAACTTCATTAAAATAACTTTAGAAAACTAAGAGGAATATTCTTAAGCATTAGCAGTTTCATAGATGTAATATAAATGAAAGAGTTTAGAAGAAATGATATAAATATGTAGCAGTACTTTTGTTGAATAATATTTTACCAGCTTTTTTTATCCTAGGTTACCAGTATTATTTCATTTGTATATTGGGTAAATACCATAAGTAGTAGAAATTATACATTGCACAACTCTTAGCTACAGTTTTTGCCATGTGTTTTTTTAAGTGCATATTATACATATATGGATACGGTAAGACCACTTTGTCAACAGTTAATTAAGATTATGCAGTCAGACCTACATAATCATTAGCAGTCCTTTGATTCTTTATTGATTCATGCACACACATACTTGCATACAGGGCCCGATCAAGGAAAAGTTGGGCCCAGGGCCTGGTAGTCTTTAGCCCATCCCCGACAGTTATGAATACAGTTATGAATACGGTAAGACCATTTTGTCCACAGTTAACTAAGATTATGCAGGTGGGATCTACATAATCATTACCAGTCATTTGTCTCTCTATTGATTCATGCACACAAATACTTGTATACAGGTCCCGATCAAGGGAAAAAGTTGGGCCCAGGGCCTGATAGTCTTTCGCCCCCACCCTACAGTTATGAATACAGTTATTCTATTTAGTATCACTTGAAAAGCAAAGGATTTTTCTACTCAGAACCATGGAGTAAGGTATAAATAAAAAAAGTGACAGGAGTGAAGTAAATAAGTAAACTGGAGTGTGTTTTAGATAAAGCTGTCAACATTTTAACTGTTTTTATTAAATTTCTGAATAAGTTTCATGAAATACTACTTGAAGAATTAAAAGAAAATATTTTCAAATTTTGTTAATTATTTAAAATTCAATAATTAAGTACCAAATTTTAGGGGGCCTAGGGTCTAGGCCCAGTCGCCCCGTTTTTTAATCAGACCCTGCTTGTGTAGAAGAGAAAATCAATGACTCACCGTCGAGGCATATCTTTTGCGCGTATATCGTGAAAACTGGAAACTGGGATGATGTCAATGCTTCTGGTCTTTCAGTTGCGCTGGAGCTGAATAAAACGCAGAGTCCTGTCTCAAAGTTAACAGATAGACATGACGCGTTATGCCTACAGTAGGATAAACATTCCACCAAGTGTAAGGTGCCAGGAACTAATTCGATTGTGTCGTCCGGTGCAGTGAATACAGATCCTGTCACCAATTCAAATGACTGTTGTGAAAGGGAACAACCTGTAAAAAGGGAACAAAACATATGTATATAAATAACTATATATAGTAAGAGATAAATTAAAAATATTATTAACTTTTATTGATTTATATGTAATTTTCCAACATCACTGATAATATAAAACCGGATAAAATGTCTTATCTACAATGTTCCACTTTAAAAATACATTTCTGCTGAAAACAAATATTCAAAACTCCATATAAAAATTTAACTAAAATAAAATGAGCCTAACAAAAATGCATTATTAAAATGAAAATGATACAATTTTTCGCTTTTAAATGAAAAATTTAATCTAAGTTTAGATATCAATCTTCCATTTCGGGAAATATATTTTTCATGTTTGAAATATCTTTTTACTTTTTTCAGTCTATTTCAAATCAAGCATATTAAGTAAAAATAATATATGAATAACACGAACTATTTTAAAAAATGCATATACAATGTTATTTTTGTTTAAATTTTAGGTTTCATTAATCATGATTCTCGGATATATGAAGAATATTATTATTTATTTATTTTCCTTTAAGGAATGTTTTTACCCAATTTTTTATGTCAGAATTAAAACTTTTCGGGGAAATTTCTTTATTTTTATTGACATTCGCCATTGATCACTTAAAGTACCCGTCTAATTTCGGAGAACTTTTTTCTTTAAACATAGAAATTAGTTCATGTTTTTCCATTTTTAGATTTATTTTTTATATTATCATAGAGAATTGCACTTAAAAAATTTATTCCTGGAAAAGTTTTTATAAAATTTCTAATAAATAAAGAAAATTTAGTAAAACAAATCGGGTTTTTTCAAAAGGTCTAATTTTTTAATAATTTAAATTATTCGATATTTTTTGAATCAACACACTTCTTATACACTGGACTAGTGAATCACTTAAAATTTTTGCTTAGTTTACATTTGGTAAAAAATTGTGGTCCTTCAAAATCATATACATCGAATTTTTAACGAATTTTCATTACCTTTATATCTAACTATGAGTGTAATATTATTAAAAATTATCTAAATGTAACGCTTTTAGGTCATTCATTCGTAAATACTATCAAAAGCATTTATAATAATTTTCAACAAAATATTAAGAACTTTTTGAGAAATCACATTTCAAGTTTCAACATTTTATTAAAAATACCGTTCTGAGAAAAACGCATTTGAAGTTTATGAAAGCAACTTTAACTATTAAAAAATTAAAGTACATGTTTAAAATTCCCCACACTTTCTTGCTCCAAAACTTTCTAATTGCCAAGTTGCTAATTATTAAAAATACTAGAAAAGTGTTTAAACTAATCTTCATGAAAATTTAAAAAGTTTTGAGCAAAAAAGTCTTTAAATTCACAACTGTCGGTTCCGAAGTCGCTACTTCCGTTTTGTTTCGACAGCTGTCACTCATGTTTAAACATCTGTAAGTTTTCTTTAAAATGCCGTTGAGACAAAACTAAAACAGATTTAGAAGCCTAAAAGTTGAAATTTTACAATAGAGAAATACAAAAAAAAATATGATTTTTGACAAAAAAAAATGACTTTTTCAACGTAGATGGATACTTCAAGTAGAATTAAGGACAAATTAATTAAGAACTTTAAATATCAGCATTCAAAATCACCGAAAGAAATGATCAATATAACATTTTAGAAGTATATCATTAAGTTTGGGCAGTTTTAATTTTCATTAAAGAAATATTTATGAAAGTAAGCGTAATGTAAGTTTTAACTCATTTATAATTCTTTAAATTTGAAGCTACACTATTTCACTGAGTAACATAATAAAATATTGATACAAAGGCTTATTTCTACATTTGTATTTTTCATTTGCTCTGTAAATTCTATTATAATGCTTATATAAAATGGTTAGGTGACTCATGGGTGAGGAATTTTAAATTTAAATATTTTTAACGTAATAAAAATAAATACAGTTTAATTTTCTTTAAACTTTAAACATACTTTATTAGATGTTTACATACAATTTAAATATATGCAGTACGTTTCCAATGTTTATAATCTGTATCACATTTAACGAACTAAATAGTTTACATAACTTTCAACTTTTCTAACTTCAAGTTTACTACTGTAATTCCAATGCTTTTTTCTAGGAAAAAGCTATTTTTTACTATAGAAATCGATTTTCACAAAGAGAGGTTCTACAATAGTAATGTTTATAAATAGGAACTGAATCTGTTTTACATATAAATACTTGTAATACTACATACTTCACAGGACTTAAATGGAAATTTATTTCAACAAATGGGTGAAATATTTATCCTACAACCATGCTAGCTCTAACTCTCAATTGCTAGAATAATTTTTCTTTATTTAATGTTATTTCAAGAATTTTTCGGGTGTATTTACATATATTATCTATATAAATGATGGTTATTCTCGTTTATATGGGTATCTGCTGCAATTTTTTTTTTAATTTTCCTAATTCTTGTAATAGAAAATTTTAGTGTATTATCATCGACTTACTTTATAGATGAATTTTGTCAAAATTTTTAAACATATTATTTCAATTGAGAAATAATAGGAAGGGTTACCTTCGACCCTATATATTTATTCTAGTAAAAGGGTATGGTTAAAAACTTGAATTATATAATAGTCTCGGAAAAACAGCTTTCTGAGACTATTATATAATTTTTCATGACACTAAAATTTATCCCAAGATGTGCATTATATTATTGGGCATTATATTAACGTCAATTTGAAACCGTCAGCAATATGTTAAGTATACTTATATACTAAAGCGTGTTGTGATATTGAACCAAATATCGCTAAGATGATCTCTTTAACAGGTTCGACACTGCCAAGTATTTAATTACCATATGTTGTTCTTTTATACCTCTCGTACCTCCTTGTACCTCTTGTGATCAAACTTTTACATTTAAAACTCTTCTTTTTTTGTGGTAAAATTCTCATACAAGGTTTTGATCAGTTAATTCAATTTGTTAATGCTATAAATTTCCCACTCAGACTCACAAAGATATAACCAAACTTCAATCGACCAGCTAGTAGTATTTGTTTCATTGCTTTTACAGACAGATGGACAGATTGACCATTGGAGATATCACAAATTCTTATTGGTAAAGCATGTTGTCTATCTAATTTATCCTGTTTAGTAAAGGCTTTAAAGATGATGTGGAAACTGGACCATATGGGCCGAGCTCTTCAATCCAGAGGCTTCTGTCAATAAGCACAAAAATGACAACGAGCGAAAAATAAACACATAAAAGAGCAAAGTGATAGAAGGGTGGATTCGTGTGTTCATAACACAAAACTAGAGAGCAGAGAGTTTAAGGATAGAAAAACATAAAATATTTTTGCGGCCAATGACATCCGAACGAAATAAGCAAAAAAAATTAATAGTGATCAAAATTGAAAAAATTGAAAATCCTGTTTAGTAGAATACAGGCAGACATACAAAAATAAAAAAGTTCTGGTAATTTTGTGGTTTTTTGAATGCCCCCCTTTATTGACAGACACTATAGACATATTCAAGTTTTATTGTTACGGATTGCTTGTTTAAAATATCTTTTACAATGGAATACGAGCAGAAAATAGAATACTGCTGGAATAACTCTTATTCACTTTAACTGTTAGTACTGATAAAGTTAAGGCAGTCACACACACATAGAAGTAACCAAATTCCATTGGTATAGCCTGATTTTTGTTTCAATTATATTAATTAATAATCAGAATAACAGATACAAATGCACATTATTAAATAAAAGCTATGGTTTCACTTACTGTGAGGTGGGGTCTTAAAATTTTATTCTTATGCTATTTCGTAACGAATTGTTCAAACGATTACAGTGCTTTTCTAGATTTAAAAGTACCAATATCTTATCTAAATTAAAAAAAAATTAGAATTCCATAATGCTAGTTGTAATGTGTTTCAATGTAAGTTTTCTTGTTAATTAACAACAAATGCTAATCTGTAACTTTCTTAACCCTTTAGCGGATGGTGGTTTCGCAGTGAGACCACATTTAAAATATCTTAATTTTTCTTTACATTTTGGAGACATATGAATGATTTTTTCGATTTTTTTTTATAATTTAAACCTTAACATATGATAGCACTATATTTAACTTATTTTTTTCTTTTGAAATATGTAATTAAACTTGCCTTACCTGGAAAGTCAGTAATTTGATTTGTCTCACTTAAGTCATAAGTGAGAAAAATAAAAGTATCTACCAAACAACACTTATAAATTGTTAAGTTATTTATTTATTATATTATTTTTAAGCTATTTATTTATTATACTATGCGTTTATCTTTTTAATTTTTATACTGTTTATTAAACTATTTATTTATTATACTATTAGTTAAGCTATTTATTTATTGTACTATTTGTTAAACTATTTATTTATTATACTATTTGTTAAGCTATTTATTTATTGTACAATTTGTTAACCTTTTTATTTATTATAAAATTTTAAGGATACTTATCTCTTGTTCTTCCGATATAATTAAAATTTTAAAAAGCATTATATTCACACTGTACAAGGGGATGTGTTTGTTAGTTAAACTACCTCTCAAACCCTTCTATACCTATAAAGTATAAACCTGTCAGGTATAGGAGGGTATAGCAGGGTAAGGTATAGGAGGTCCTATAAGGTATACCCCTCTAAGGAATGTTTAGAAAAATTTTCATATATTTCACATTCATGATGTTCATGGATAACATTTATAAACTAATTTCCTTAAATTCCAAAGAATTTGTGTTTATGACCTTCAAAGGGTTAATAAGGATCAAAAGTATAAGTTTCGCAAAAGCGGAATATGTATCCAATTAACAAAGTTAATGGGTGTAAAGATTCCACTGTTATCACACCTCCTTGTTTCCATAATTAGAGTTCTTTGACCTGCCAAAAATTGCAAAGGTGCAACTGAATCAGGTGTGTTTCCGTGTGTAACTAATGACAGAACAGGAGCGAAAAACGCTTTCACCAACTTAAAGCACTCATCTAAGGTATCTACATTTTTTCACTCTGTCCAGTTCGTTACTCAGAGCAGTACCGTGTTTCATTTTCTTATCTCGTTTCTCACGCATTAGCCACGGAAGGTGATCTACCGGAACAGACAAAAGAAAAGAAGGCAGCTAAAGGATCAGGTTTCTGATACTGCCTTAATTTAAGAAGTAGAAAACTTAATAACTGTTAATTCCTCTTCAAGGCGTAATTTGCTTAGCTTCCGTATAGAGATTTACAAGAAGTTACCAATTTTCATGAATATGGAATACTAAATGGGTTATTTTAACAGTACGTTAGTTTATTGGCATACAATTTCGAATCAAGTGATGAACAGTAATAATTTAAAATCCATTGCAAGTTATATATGTTACGATTCAAATAACTACTTATCTTAAAAATATTTATATTTTGAATTCCTTGTTAAAAATGAATTGACTTTCTCTTCTTCCTACGCTAACAAGAGAACTACTGATATTAAATATATATCTAGTTTTACCACACCAAACTGGCTCATTAGGAGATACGCAAGTATGCATGAAATATTTTAATATTCCAGTTTATTTTACTTATTAACACATTGTGTGCGGGTACATTTCGCAGTGGAATTGTACCGGGAGCGGGCGTTTTGCTAGTAAATTTAGTAATTCAGTAAAATCTCAATAGATTGAAAAATTATTTAATTTTTTATCCAACTTTCCGTATTTTATATTAAAATACATAAACAAATATATAAATAGAAATATATAAATAACAACCATAAGATTTTGTAAAAAAAAATATACATTTTAGTGGATAAATTTATAAAAGTATCGTAAAAATGAAAAATGAAATAGAAATAGTAGTATATATAGTTTTTTCATATTATGTTATAAATAAACGTTTTAACATTATAAAATTATGAAAGATAAGAACAGTTCGGCTTCGTTTTTGTATATACACCGTTATTTTTGTTCCCACAAACAAACCAAGTTGTTACACTAATCCGTGCTAGTACGTGATCCGAGCTCAAGTATCAATCTTCAGAAAATGTACTAGTATGTGTCCCGCGCTCAAGTATCAACCGTCAGAAAACGTACTAGTACGTATCCCGCATACAATGTGTTAATTAGGACTAAGGAGGATAGCAAAATTTAAATTAATCAGGATGATCTTTTTGTTACGAAATCTTCACTTCTTGAACTGAAGGCTCCACCCTTGTTAGGACCCATTACTTAATAGGTTACAGAAGAGGGAAAGGCTATCTTATCTTTCTATCATCTCGACTGTTACGTCATTCAAAAGAGTTCCGACAAGGGCGTATACCTAAGTCCATCACTACAGAGATCTTTGAATATGATAGAGTATTCTCACAACAACAGTTTCAGAAAATTTCCTTTCTAATTAAATTTTAAATGTTTGTTATGTTTCTAGCTAATTACGAGATCAAATTGTGTGATATCTCTGATTTTAGAAATACATTTAATATATCAATTACATGTAGCTTAGCTGAAAAGTAACTAAAAAAAGTTGGAGAGAAAATACATCATACATCATTTGCATATTTTAGAAATAAAATGTATTATGTAATTTGTACAGAGTTTTATGTAAACATGAAATAAATTCTACGATAGAGCATTTATAAATCCAGTAAGATATGTGCGTGTGTGATATTAAAAAAATTACCGATCGATACTCAGACGAGGGGCTTACAATTTGAATTGTTTATTATGCAAATCCATCTCGTGCGTATATTAATTAGAAAATATAATTTTAGAAAAAGAATTTGAAATATATATTTATGTATATGTATATATATGTATGTATGTATGTGTATGTATATGTATGTGTATGTGTATTTATGTGTAGTATGTGTGTGTATGTATGTGTATGTGTGTATGTATGTGTATGTGTGTGTATGTGTGTGTGTATGTGTGTGTGTATGTGTGTGTGTATGTGTGTGTGTGTGTATGTGTGTGTATGTATGTGTGTGTATGTATGTGTGCGTATGTATGTGTGTGTAGTATGTGTGTGTAGTATGTGTGTGTAGTATGTGTGTGTAGTATGTGTAGTATGTGTGTGTAGTATGTATGTATGTGTGTGTGTGTGTGTGTGTGTGTGTATATATATATATATGTAATGTATGGTATGTATATTTATGTATATGTATGTATATGTATATATATATATATATATATATATATATATATATATATATATGAAATCTCACACTTTATAAAATTTCTGAAATTGAAAAAAAAATATCAAATAGTTGATCTTGTTTTCATTATACAGAATGGCACTTTTTACAAATAGATTAATATTAAATTTGCATAAAAAGTACAAAATTATACAAATAGATTGATATTAGTATCCCTTTGTAATTTTTATACAGATAGATTACGATATTAAATATTTTCAGGAAAACACAATTAACACATTGTATGCAGGATACATACTAGTACGTTTTCTGACGATTGATACTTGAGCGCGGGTCACGTACTAGTACGGGTTAGTGTAACAACATGGTTTGTTTGTGGGTACAAAAATAACGGTATATACAGGAAAACGAAGCCGAATGTTCTTGTCTACTACATAGATTCTGAAAAAATTTAGACAAATAAAAATTAGTTTTTATATCAACCGATGCGGAACCACAGAACGGGAAAAAATTTAAATTATATACTATTTATATTTTATTTTTCATATTTACGATACTATTAAAAATTTATCCACTATAAAATATATTTTTTGTTTACAAAAATCTTATGGTTGTTATTTACATATTTCTTTTTATATATTTGTTTATATATTTCTTTTTATATATTTGTTTATATATTTTTTTATATATTTGTTTATATATTTCAATATAAAATACGAAAAGTGGATTAAAAAATTAAATAATTTTAGATCTATTGAGATTTAACAGAATAAATAAATTTACGGGAAAAACACCGGCTCCCGGTTTATTTCCGCTGCGAAATGTACCCTCACATAGTGTGTTAATATACTTCTTAAATTCTAAACGTATATACATTATTTAAATATAAAATAATAAAAAAAATCTGTAATTGTCAAAAATAAATTTTGCTTAAAAAACATGTTTCCATTGATAAAAATTAAGTCATTCAAAACTCTCTGATATTTACCATTCATTAATAGTTTCCTAAAGAGTAAATATCTCCATATTCTACATGTATTACACTTAAAAAACTAAATGTTATTCGCTTACGTCTTTAATTTACAAAATATGGTATTCTCTACATAATTAAAAGCTTAAGTTATTTTAACAGACAGTAAAGCAATTTAAAAAATAATCACTTCTGTAAATATAAAGTACTTGCTTGAAACTATTTAGGAAAATAACCTAGAATAGGAATGCTTCCAAATCTAATACTTCCAAAGTTAAGAGCTGTATTTTAATTGAAAGCTCATTCCCGAGCAGTTTAAAAATACAGTAAAATAAATAATAATCTCCGATACATAATCTCGTATCGGGTTGTTTACAAAGCTAACTACAAAGTTTAAACCTCTCGGTAATTGTTTATGTAAATGCTTAGTAATTTAAACATTGATTTTAGCGCCGGAGAAAATGACTGTTATCGACATCGAATCTTCACGTTTACAAATGAGTAAAGTTTAGGACATGTTATCTGTTTCAGTCCGAAAATTATATGGATTTACAGAACAGAACCACGTTTTGTAAAAGAACCCATGCAGGCTTGCTTAACAAAACGAGAATAAGATAAAACTCGAGCCGAGGCAATAACCAATAAAAGTAAATTTAAAGTATTGTTAAAATGTATTTAGGTCATTTCTTGATTATCGTTAAGTGATTAACCTTCCTGATGTAAGCTAGCACATATTATGATTAGCAATTAGATTATTCAATGGGTTTTTTTAAACTTTAACTTATTACGAACAATTACAATCAGAATCTATGTAAGCTTCACATTAAAAAAAATGTATAACGGAGATACATTCTCGTTGTAGAATTACAAAATGTGTAATATATTTTAGTATTACGAGCCGTGGTTGCTCATTCAATAAGAGCGTCGATCTCATAACCAGAGTATTGTGGGTTGGTTGGTTTGTTTTATAGAGTTTATTGGCACTGTATCCTCTTGGAACATGGGCCAAACAAATAGTTAAAATTTATACCAATACTATAAACAACAAGCTAAAACCGCAGAATAAAAGAATGTCAGAGGATAAAACATAAAAACATGCAATAACAGTGTATAAATTAAAAACGATGTATTAATAACCTTAAATATAAGAATAAAAACCATTATCTTAAAAAATTTAAAAATATTCAAATGAGGTGGATCATGAAGCAATGAACTTAGGGATATGAAATGAGAGTTAAAATGATACATACTATGGCTGTAAAACCTTGGACATTTTGCTAGAATGTGTTTTACAAGTCACGGGTATAGTGGGGGATAGAGATTCGTGCCTTTCAAACATCCACCGGTTTTGGTTTTGGAGTGCTACAGTCTACTTTTTTCCAACACGAGGGTTAATGAGACCGGGACCTACTGCTTAAAGCCGATTCGGAGCTGCTACGAACTTCCATGCCATAGTGGGATTCGAACCCACGAACTCCTAATCCGAAGGCCACCACCCTAACCATTCGGCCATAGTTCGGCAACCTCCTTCTGTTTAATAATGGCTTCTGGAGCATTTAAAATTTGTTGTATGTACTCCAAGTTCAAACCATACCTCAGGAAGTCGTTGCCCAAGCCTTGCGGTCTCCTGCTTAGCCCCTGTTTAATTTCGGTAACCCGCTTTGTATATTTCTGTTGTGTTAGGGAGTATTACTGGCTACCTATATGGTGCTCCTAGCATAAAATAGACAAAATCTGAAACGTTGTACAGGCAAATGATCACAAGCAAGTGCCCTCGTATTATTAAAAAAGGCAAAGTTTTAAAATATATTTGCTGATGACTGTTTAATGCCTCAACTTTGCATTTTACAAAAATGATTTTAAAAGTTTTGATACTTAAAATGTTATTTAATAATATATTTGAATGTGATGCAATTCTAGATTCTCTATTGTCAGTTTTCAGTGCTACAAAATTAAATAAACAGTCATCAAACATCGATAATTTATCAAATTTGAAACCAATTCACAGGAAATCACACCTATAACTCTTTTTATCTGGAAACGTCATTTTCCTCACTTAAATTTAGCAATCTGGTTTAAGCGGAATCCATCATATTATTGAATAAAATAGTTTATAATTAAGTAGAGATACAATTTTATACTTTAATATTGAGTAATGATAAATAATAATATGCTCTCATTTAGAAACTTTTATGGACAGATATACATTTTTGACAAGAACAAAAATATAAAAAAGAAAAAATAACACCATAAAAACGCGTAGACGGCCCACGACGTTTTTGCAAACACTGACCTGCAATCACTCACATATTTTAACTATGCTCATAGTTAGATAACTAGGCCAGACATATTACATATATTTGGTCTATTTGGCAGGATAGTAGATGCGTCATACCAGCGAGGCCAATATATATAAATTTTTAATGATTTTTTTTCAAAATAAAGACGGTGATTTATTTTACTTTTCCTAAAAAATAATAACGCTGAAAATCTGTTTCTTAGCATCTGTAATTTTTTGTAAAATTCATCGTTATACAACATTTTTATATGAAATCCAAAACATTAATTTTTCTAATTTTCTCAAAACAATAACTGAGGCTTCTGGCACTCAAATATTCTTGCAATATAAAGAAATATCATTTCTAAACTAATTACGTCGAAGTTCTCAGATAATTTCCAACGTAATACTATTTACATAATATTCAACATAAAAGGGATAATTTTGACTATATGTAAACAAAGTTGATCAGTAGACGTGTTTAATTACATTAACAATCATGCGCTTAAAATGTATAACTGCACCTTGAATAAATATTTGTTACATATATCTAAAGAAAGTGTTTTGAACAACTGAAATACATTAATAGAATACACAAGAGATTTTGGTAATCTGCTCTTTGCGTGTGTAAACCAAATGAACTAAATAGTTCATTAATGCCCGTAACGCGGAACAACATTAATGACTTAAATTCAAAGCGAGAGTGGTTTGCGTTTACTGTTTATACTTATGGGAATCATAATAATTTTAACGAATATATCTATTAAACGCCTAATATTTCATTCCTTACATTATTTATCTGGTCTTATTTCAAATTTTCATGAGAAATTTTTACAGAGGAATGTGTCTCTAATGGCTTTACATAAAATTTTTCATAATAAATAACTATATTCCAAAACTACTTATTTCGTGAATTTTTTAAAATAACTTGAATGTTATTTTTGGTATCATTAATATTTGTATAGTTTTATAATCAATCATAATTCATTGTATGATATACAATAATATTAAATTTATTAAAATTATCATAACCATTTTGTATTTGTAATGTATTTAAAATTGTAAATGTATTTAAAAAATTGTAATATGTATTTGAAATATTAATAATTCCTTAACGAATGAAATATTTAATCTCTTATTATCAAAGCATATTTTAGCAATAAAAGAATATTTCTAATATTTTATATATCCTATAAAACGAAATGAAGTAAAATAAAAAAGTAAATTTCTAAAATTATGAACGAAACAAATAAATTTTTCAGGATTAATTAAACTTTTTAAACTGATGCATGTATGTAAAATATTCTGCTATAAATTTTAGCCATTTGACGTTTTTATTCAATTTTGTTAAATTTTTAAACACATTAGTATTCAATCAATAATTATTTCTTTAGTAGTATGCTCCTTGTGTAAGAATAAAATAACATTGAATGACAGTACATTACAATTTATGAGAAATATTACAATAATAATACTTCAAATGAATTATTTAATTTTTTTAATTATCAAAACCTTAAATTCCTTTTTATAAAATACAAAGTTAGGCCATTTCACGAAACCGTAACTGTACATAAATATGAGAATGCATATAATAGTTAAGTTGTGTATTTTGAGTTTATAAAATATAGTAAGTATCTGAAAGATCAATAATGTATGAGATTGGATATTTTAATTGCATTTATATTTAGCATTTATGATCAGGATTATTAGATCACAAATAGTATATAAAATTAGGTAATTTATTGAAATATAAATGTGGCTCTGAAACAGTCAAAAGGAATGCATTGATTAATAATCTACCAAAGTTTAATTAGTTCAATTAAATTAGAACTCATTAAATATTAATTATTAAGATAGTCTTAAGTTTTAATGAATTGTACGCATGAAATACATTATAAAAATCAAAATTTTGTTCATTACATCCATTAAATCTTACAATAACTTCACTTAATGTATGACTCGCCTATGTTGCCTGTTTTCAGAATGGATCTTACACATATTTTATATTGCATTATTTCTAGAAAAGTTAATCCATTGCACATTAATTTTCTAACATTTATGATCAGGATAATTAGATTGCAAATAGGATATAAAATTAAGTAATTTATTGCATTATAAATGTGACTCTGAAACAGCTAAAAGTAAAGCATTTATTAATAATCTACCACTGTTTATTAGTTCAATTAAGTTAGAACTGATTTAATAAAAATTATTGAGATAATCTTATGTCTTAATGAACTGTACGCATGAAATACATTATAAAAATTAAAACTTTATTCATTACATCCATTTAAACTCACATTAACTTCCTTTAATATATGCCTCGCCATATGTTGCCTGTTTTCAGAATGGATCTAACATATTTTATATTGCTTTATTTTGGTAGAAAAGTTCCTCCATTGCCCATAAAATGGTTGATTTCTTGCTTTAATTCCATATAATTAATTTTCTAACTTAATTCTCGTCATATATTATTTTAGAAAAAAAATCGTTATTTTCTTAATCATTTCACTATTTGATTTCACCATCAAAAGTTTTCCCTTCAAAAAAGTCAATCTATCCTATTAATCACTCTCTCTCTCTCTCTCTCTCATATTCAAAAGTTTTCTTCTTATCGAATGATCCTTTTATCTCATTAAAATATTTTCTTATCTAATTTATCGTTTCAAAAGTTAAAAACACTTAGTTTGGTGAATTTCAAACTTATCGGAAATTTCAAAATGCTGCAGGTACAATATTTTTTAACTTAAACTTCTTTTTAATTTCTAGACTCTTCATTAAAACATTTTCTTTAAATTTGAAAACGCTTTGAAATCGTTAAGTATTTTGAGTTACTGAAGGTGAAATACAGCAAAACAGTAAAAAGAAAAAAGCAACATACAAGTAAATCTTATATATATGTAGTTAATAATTTTATATAGATTCATTTTACATAGGGACAGTGCTATACTTTATTATCTTTATATATAAAATTATTCTGTCAGTGTGTTTGTAATAGAACTCTTCCTAAACGGCTAGACTGATTTTGATGAAATTCTGTGTATATAATTAAGTTCATTTGAGAGTGGTTTAAATTCACAATTTGATTCAATAAAAATCCAGAATTTCGCGTTCATTGATACTATTATATTGCCGTTTGAAACCCTTTACTGCCAACGTGTCTGTGGTGTAGTTGTCAGCACAACGGTCTTCAGTACAAGAAGTCCCAGGATCGAATCCCCCTACAGGCGATGTGGAAATTTTAATTTAATCTAATTACGGTTGTGATGACTGTATGCTTGGTAGTATCAAGTATTTTTAAAATATTTTTTTCCTTGCTTTCCCATCAAAACGGTCCAATTTATAATTTATTTAAAAACATTTTACAATTTTTGGATTTATAGCGTTCAAACAGGACAACGTATGTCGGATCGTCTAATGTTTCTATATAAATTTTAACAAAGAGAAAAAATTATTTAAGACTTAATTACTATGCAATATACTGGAAGCATATTTATAGCATAACTTTATCAGGATCAATTTTTAAGAAAACCTTTCTATTTTAATCAAAATTTTCTCTCTTGGATATAGTTACTCATGCATTTTAAGACAAAGCAATATTTATGCGCATATTATTAATAAACTTAAAACATAATTATTTTAAAAATTAAACCTCGAAAGTGTCTTGCATCCATAAGAAAAGAAAGATTACTAAAACTGCCTGTCATGCTTTATTTTGAAATAAGCAATATCATTAATTATAATGCATTATTATCGACAGTGTCAAGATAGAAAATATATAAATATTTAAAAACTATACTATATGAAAGGCAAAATTTAATGAAAAATCTAATTCTAATACTTCTAAGGCCATTACCTCTACATTTTTAGTTTTTCTACAGTATTATATTATCATTAAATTTTATATGAGGCACATTTAGTTGCTTAATTATTTTTAATTAATTATGTATATCGACGGTAATTAACGATAATTAAGCGAGTGATTTTTCAATTAATGTTTAATAGATTTTATTAAACTACATCGTTGGGAAATATTACCAGTAAAAAACACGAAACTGCTACCAAAAATAGAAAAAAATATTAATAAACCTTTCATTTGAAAATTATAAGGACACTGTGCGCATGCGTGGAGAAATAATTTATAAATGCATATAATTACCTTTATTAATTAAAACAGTCTTACTAAAATACCCATCAGTTCTTTTTATACAATTGTGGATCACAGTTAATCACCGATTATGACTCCAGAAGTTAATTTCAAATTATGCTTGGTTTGGTTTAGTTTGGAGTGCTAGGGGTTACTGTTTCGAAACACGAGGGCTAATGAGACCGGGACTGCTTAAAGCCGATTCCGAACGGCTACAAACATCCATGACTCAGTGGGACTCCGGTACCGACGATCAGTACTCTAACTATTCGGCCATCGTTCGGCTAATTTTAAATTACATTCAGCTAAAATTTAATACCAGACATCCTAGTATTGTCCCAAGTATTATATATGATATTAAATTAAAGTTAAATCTCAATTAACTATTTTATAATTATATGGTAGTTGAACTTAAATTGTTTTTAAGAAACTATAAGGAATTAACGTTTGATTTCTGGTAGGAGTGAAAATGATAGAGGACGGATGATAGCCGTTTGGGACCGGAATTGGCCGTTTTGGATCTAGATACTAGCATGTCTGTTCGTAGCTGTTCGGAATCAGCTTTAAGCAGAAGGTTCCGGTCTCATTAGATCTTGTATATAAAAACAGCACACTGTAGCGCACCAAACCAACCAGTTTTTATTACATACAGTTTAGAGTTTTTTAAACATAATTTCTTTTTTCCAAACTGACACATAGTTTTATACGAAAAATAGATTTTCTCATTAAAATGTTTCGCATTTAAAATTTTAAAATATATTTGCACAAATTTTGCTTAAAATAGTATCTTTTCATATTTTTATCACAATCATTAGATGGTATTGATGGTATAATAGTATTAATAGTATGGTAACTCTGACCATACCATCTTAGTATGTATGGTACATATGGCATGGAAATGATAGATTTTTAAGATATAGTGCTCTTTCAATAAAAACATAACACAGTTATGTACCCTTTTTATTGCCATGAGAATGCTACATTTATTAAAAGTTGTCTTCAATATAAGTGATATCCATTTATTTTAGAAGGGAATTTTTGTTTCTAAAAATTCCATAATTTAGGAAGTACTCAATTAAAGGAGGCTTTGGTTTAATTTGATTTGTAATGCTACTGTCAATTGATAATACAACCACTGACCATACCACCTTAGTATGTATGGTACATATGGTATGTAAATGATAGATTTTTAAGATATAATGCTCTTTCAATAAAAACATAACACAATTTTGTAGCCCTTTTATTGCCATGAGAATGCTACATTTATTAAAAGTTGTCTTCAATATAATTGATATCCATTTATTTTAGAAGGGAATTTTCCTTTCTGAAAATTCCATAGTTTAGGAAGTACTCAATTAAAAGAGGCTTCGATTTAATTTGATTTGTAGTGCTACTGTCTACTGTAATACAATAAGAGGATTAATGAGACCGGGACCTACTGCTTAAAGCCGAATCCGAAAGGCTGATTATCCATGCTGTAGTAGGATTCGAACCCATTGACTCCGGTACTGAAAATCAGTGGCCTAACCATCAAAATGAAGCAGATAATTGGAAATAACCGCCATACAAGAAGAACAAGGAATGCTTACGACAGCTGACTTCAGAATCCTTACTACTGATTTTATAAAATAATTTAATGGATAGTTTTTATAAATATTTTCTTTCAGAAAAACCTTACAACCGTTGATGAAAAAATCCCGATATTGTCGATTCTCAGATAAGTGTAATTGAAAACAAAACATGTATGATAAAATCAAACTTCTTTTTTAATGACCATTAATTTTGTACATTAAAAACGAAAGTATATTGATAATCTAACGGCAAATCGTGATCACTTTCCTGGTCCCTTTCTGCATATCTCGTGCTAAACGATGCATTGTTAAGCTGTCTGATCGCCGCCCATTTCAATACTTAAAGTGTAACTTTTCTTTTAGCCAATAAAAATAATCTTCAGCAGCTCCAAAAAATAAGGCTGGAGAGAACGGGTAATGTATATAATTTTAAAACTCCATTGAACTCTCCTTAAACAAATATCGACCATTAAGCACGTATCCTGAACACAAAGTGTGGATTAGGTTCAAGCGGAAAAAAAAAAAGAAGAGACTTAACAAAAAAAAAAATTACTGAGCAAATAAAAAAAGATATCCAGTTGCTTCATCAGTTGATGTGTTTTTGTGATGTATTGGGTGTTAAAATAGAGGTGACATCAGCTTGTAATTTTGTGGCGACTGCATATCGATTGAAGGAGCATCCATCATATGGACTAAATGTCGGTATTTAAATCCACAACGTGGAAGGAAAAAAATAATCATTGTTATTACTAGACTGAAAATATATAATTTTGATAAAAAGGCATGTATCGATTTATTGGAGTTCTGTAAGTTACAAATCATGCTTAACTAAACAGTCATAATAGCTTGTGTGGTAGTAAATTATAACTGTGTAATGATGTTGATTATATTTGCTTTAAATAACAGCCCATTCCGATTAATGAGTATTTATTATTATTTTTACAGAATGTTTGAATTATGTGTTACACCACTTTGTTTATCCTTTATAAAAGAAATCACTATTTAATCAAGGTTTCTTCTTTTTTATAATATCGCATCATTGAAATCTTTATCATAACTATAGCGCTATTTCAAGCAGGGTGCACATCTAAACTTATGATGATTCTGGCTTTAATTTCAAACGGAATTGCAGATTATTCGTTGCCTATTGGATATCATAAACATAAAAATGAATGGGAAGGGCATTAAAGCCGGTATGACGTTGCATGAAATCGCTCTGTTATTGCAACATAAAACGTATTTCTTAAATTCTTATTTTTGAAAAAAAAAGGCACAAAATGTATCCATCTTATAATAGATTTTATGAAACAAAAAGCACGTTTTACAGTTCTATAGAAATTTGTAAATATATATATATATATATATATATATATATATATATATATATAATATATATATAATATATATATAATATATATATAATATATATATAATATATATATAATATATATATAATATATATATATATATTAATATATATATTATTATAATATATATATATATATATTTGTATATATAAATATATATATATTATATATATATATATATATATATATATATATATATATATATATATATATATAACAATTATTTACTTAACTATAAGGCGACTTCATGCAGTAGGGCACATCTCAACTAGCTTTAGTTTCAAATGGAAGGGCAGTTTATTGTTTGTCTATTGGCTGTTGTAAACATGAAAATGAATGGGAAGGGCATTATAGTAGTTCGTGACATTGCGATAAATTGTTATATTACCACTTAGGGCCGGCCTCATCAAAGTCGTTTAACGGCTAACCTTGATTAATCTCCGTTTAAACGGAAAATTGCGTCCCACCCTTGGTTGGCTCCATGGGTTAATCGCAGTTAGCCGTTAAGCGACTTTGGTGGGTACGGCCCTTAAAAAGAGAGAAGAAGTAAACATTTATATGGTCATGGATGTGACGATGGGTAATTTATATTTAGATTTACTAGCCCTAATTTCAGTTTTTCACTCTGCAATATCAATAACATATATACATTAATATTTTTGTAGTTGTTTTTACTCTTCTTTATATGGATTGCTTGTAACATTATAGTTGGACAAGAACAAGTGCCATTAAAAAAACTCCTTGTTTGTATTTATTATTTATTTACACTTTCTTGGATTCTAAAAATAGAGATAATATTGAAATCATAAAAAGATGTGACCTTAATATTTCAATAAATACCATTGTTTAGACCTATCTAAAGACCCAAGAGCATAATTTTGGAAATTATTAATTGATTGACTATGTGTACCGTTCATGCGTACGTGTCTAGACACAATCCCAAAACGTGACTAAGCTTAATGAGGGCATTTAGCATTAGAGCTTAACACTAAAATTGTAAATCTCAACAATTTTAGATCAAATCAATATATGGGTACTTTAATACTGCTATAATACTGCTCACTTTGACAAGTCAATCTTCTTCTGAGGAAAAGAAAATTTATTGATTTAAACAACTCATTCCAATTAATGAATATTTATTATTATTTTGAAAAATGATTTATTTGGATATCACACACTTTTGTCCATCGTTTATAATGGGAATCATTATTTAACAAAGGTTTCTTTGCAATTATGCTAATTCTTTGTAATATCGCATTATTGAAATCTTATTGATAGCATTATTGAAACAGAACTATTATTACATCATAAAATATGTTTAAAGCATTTATTCTTGAAATTTTTTTAAACACTTTATATTTAAGTCTAATTTTGCCTCATCTTACAAGAGATTTCGAAGGGAAATAATTCGAGAAATTCTAATAGAGTATATTACTTGTATTGTCTGTATTTCCCCGTTGTTTATCATTGTATATTATTTCCTTCTATAAATTAATTTTTATAAAGATGTGATAAGCACAGATAATTTAATGATAATTTTCTTCCCTTTTTTATGCAGTCAGTACAAGATAGGTCCATCTGTTCTTGTAAAATATCTCCCTGGCCACATATATACTTTACTTTATATAAATATATAAAAAAAAAACTCATCGGCGCAAAATAAGCACATTCTCCGGTTAGGTTTTCAAACTTACCCGGAACCCAGAATGTTTAGTTACCAATATATATTTATTATAGGACAAAAATATATTACACTCAACATGAATACTTTCACGATGTGAAGAAGTTTTATTTATATCGAAGATTTTAATCTCATTATTTTAAATATTAGGTATTTAAACACATTTAAAAAAACTACATTTAAAAAAAACATATATACATAATGTGAATGTTTAAAATATAAGTGACACTAAAATTTACAAGAAAAGAGTATTTTTTTTAAATTAAAAAATATTCATAAACAAAGAACAACATTTTATAACATTTTATTTTTTTATTTATTTTTACGTTTCCTGTTTTAAGCCTTACTTTATCTGTTTCACTGAAAATTTAGTAATTATCTATATTTATAACGTAAATATGCATCAATAGCTAGCGGAATACAATTTATATAAGACACATATTTGTACAATGTTTAACAACTTCTTTCGAAATCACACTAAATTCCGCACTTTAAGTCCGATTAGTAATGAATTTTAAAAAGCGTATTCCGTTTCATGAAAAAAACTTTAATAAACAAATTGGAAAAAATAAAAAATAATGAATATGACAAATCTGGAATATTCCAATAAGTTGAAAAACATCATGCATTGAGAGTTTTAAAATAAGAAAATGCAACAATAAAGGGCTTCAATTGAATTAAAATAAAGCTTAAATGTTTCGATTTAAAAGATGTTTTAAGATACATTAATAGTTTTGGTAAAAAATAAATTCTAGCTCATTAAAACTCCGTAAATGTAAAGTTTTCTTGTACCCTTATACGTTACATAAAAAAAGTAAAACAATATCTTAGAAACAAAAAATCTTTAATTTAAAGTAAATATCAATATTTTTCCATTTTCTCTTTTTTTCTATTATCTCTGCATATAACTCACGACAGTTAGCCTTTATTTTGCAAAGCCCCATTTCCTTGTTTGTAAAATCATGAGCCTCTGGCATCACCGAAGATTCGGGATTATTGCCAGGATAAGCATCTAAACGTTCATATCATAACTAAAACTCAAGACTGGTGCTGTGCCAACTTAACTGTGGCGAATTCTTTCGAAGATTTTCTTTCTCTGGAATGTACTTAAAATTAGATTCATATATTCAATAAGCAGAGTAGGTTTCTTAAAATGGAAATTAAAATGGAATCCTTACAGATTTCTTTACTCAATAGAAATCTAATCCGATTGATTTCTTAGTTATCAAAATCAAAAGGTCAATCAAAAACTAAAGACCATGGAAAGACTACATAAATTCATCAAACAGTTTCAAAACTAATAATCAATCACAATAGTTTAAGATTAATAAATAATCATACATGCCATAAATACTTTTACTGGTATAAATTTATAAATAAAAGAATAAATAAAAATAAATAAATAAATAAAAAGAAATAAAAGGAGGTTGGCAATAAAAGGATAAATCAACATGACAAAAGGATAAATTAATATCATGGATACTCAATAGAAATCTAATCTTTCTTCGATATTTATAAATTTCAATCAAAAAGTAAAGACCATGGAAAGAATACATAAAATCATCAAACAGTTTCAAAAGTAATAATCATCCGCAATAGTTCAAGATTAATAAATAATCATACATGCGATAAATACTTTTACTGGTATTAATAAAAGGATAAATCAATAGAATTGGATACTCAATAGAAATCTAATCCGATTTCTTTCTTCGTTATTTATAAATTTCAATCAAAAAGTAAAGACCATGAAAAGGTTACATAAATTCATCAAACAGTTTCAAAAGTAATAATCATTCGCAATAGTTCAAAATTAATAAATAATCACACATGTCATAAATACATTTACTGGTATTAATAAAAGAATAAACCAATAGAAAATCTAATCCAATTTCTTTCTTTGTTGCTTATAAATTTCATTCAAAAAGTAAAGACCATGAAAAGGTTATATAAATTCATCAAACAATTTCAAAAATAATAATCCTTCGGAATAGTTCAAGATTAATAAATAATCATACATGCTATAAATACTTTTACTGTTATTAATAAAAGGATATACTTTCATTAGTGTTTGTATACGGTAGCCCCAAGCAATGCAGTAATAGATAATTACATGTACAGAAAATGAGGTATTCGATGCAGGACATACCTGATAACAAGCAACTTCTATTTCTTTATAATGCCTCAGACACGTGTTTTGCTTCCACGAAATGAAGGAGAAAGTATATTTTGAAGGAGAACAGTCTAATTTATTTCAAACTTCGAAACATTAGTACTTTCGTAATTAAATGCAAAACTAATGAGCATTTCTAACAGAAGATATGCCAAGAACATGTGAAGCGAATTAATTAGATCACTTAGTGTATAATTATTTTACCGTAGACATCCTTTTCGGTGATGCATTCAAAATTATTTAATGGCATTCCAGGATAACATGACCAAAAAGAATTGACAACGTCATCAACAATGTAAACATGACATAACATGTTAGCGATACATTTTGCGGTACATGTATATAAAAAGAAAAACCACTTTGTACTATTTACCTATATCTATGTATCCAAAAGTTAAGTTTATTTGGTGTGACACCTTTAATGAGCAATACATCAAATCTAAGTAATGGATCACCATACGCCCCCTGAAAACATGATTTATCCTGATAGATATTTATTCCGCAATAAATTTTTTTCTTTAACAAGAAGTTACATATTTTTTAAAAACTGGTTTTTTATAAACTACATGATATATTTCCTAAAAATGCATAAAAATAAGAAAAGCGTTGAGGAAATTATATTTTGATAGGTCTTAAACATTTTATAAATCTTTAAATACTTAAGAAACGTAACTAAGATTCTGAATTTTACAAAAAGTTATGGAAAAGAATTTAAATAAAGAAAATATCCTGACTGTGTTCTTGCATTTATAAATAATTGGAAAATCGTACTTAGGTATGTGTACAAATTTTTAAAAGTAAAGCTTACTATTATACAGCTAAGATTGGTTTGGTTTGGAGCGCTATCGTCTACTGTTTTGCACAAGAGGGCTAATGAGACCAGGACCTACTGCTTAAAGCCGATTCTGAACGGCTACGAACATCCATGCCATAGGAGGATTCGAACCCACGAACTCCGGTACCGAGGATCAGCACCCTAACCAATCGGCCAGCGTTCGGCTATACAGCTAGGATTCTGCTGATATTTTTGAATAAGTAAAAAAGGATAAATATTTATACAAATTGCTGCTAATACACATTTTTAAGACCCAATTTAAGGCACGTTATAAATTTAATATTATCTAAGAAAATGTTATTTTAGTATAAGATTACACACATTCGTAAATCATATTCAGAAGACAATTACAAGTATAATTTTTAAACTATACTTTTCTTACACTTGTAAAGTACCTAATGCCAAGTAACTTAAGAAAGTGACATGACAATTCTATATATTTTTCTACAACACTTACAATCAAGAAAAATAAATCAAGAACTAAACCTCTGACTGCTCAATTTGTTAACCAGAAAGGCTTCAAAAATTGCTAATTTTTTTTCATATTTTAAATGTATATATATTTGAGAATTGAAATACGCATTTTGTCTTTCTAAAAAAGAATTTTTATATTGATTTTTATCATGAGAAACTAAGCTGTCAGAAACACTAATTTCAGATATTATCACATACAAAATTTATTTTTTTAATAAATTCCAATGGAATTACAGTTAGTTTTTATTTATCACATAATGTCTATAATTCTATTATCTAATATAACTGTAGTTCTAGTCATATAAATCTATTTATTACATAATTAAACATCTAATATTATATAAAATATTTTGGTTTGATTTTGGAGTGCTACGGTCTACTTTTTGCAACACAAGGGCTAATGAGACCGGGACCTACTGCTTAAAGCCGATTCCGAACGGCTACGAACATCCATACCATAGTGGGATTCGAATCCACGAACCTTATATAAAATATATTTCACTGGTTAAACAGTGTAAAGGAGGTATACGTTCCATAATAAAGGAAGAAAAACACTTACCCGCGAGAATTGCGGAATGAGCATGTTTCGCTACATTTGAGTTGCCCATGGAAATAGCGGGATGAGCAATCAGAGAGTTAACAGTAAAATCAGTTTAATTTTTTTTCACATATTTAAAATATTTCAAAGGAAATAAAGAAATACAAGCTGATGGGACTAAAATCTTTAGTAATATTTCTGATTAGAAAGAGAGCCTTTTTAACAATAAAATTCTTTTAAACATCATACTTTATTGGATAAGTATGACATATCACAGAGATATATAAGAAGATATACTTGAATAAAAATCTGACTAAACTAGTGAATATAACAATTATACAGATATTAGCATGTTACAACTCTCTTAGAGTAAGTTTTGAAACTCCCAAATTAACTCTGAATCCCATCTGATGTCAGAGTTGAAGGAAAATCGGGTTTTCTAAAATCCTCCTTCGTGTGTTATTTTAAATTCTGTGAAATTCGCACCTTAATATTATTATCAAATTGTTAGTGTCTTCAGTCTAACAACACAGACAAAGGGCATGACTGAAAACTAGGAACGAGTAGAAAATATTTTATGCTACATTCAATAATGGGATTGAAAAACTCCTCGAAAGATTTTCGAACATTAAATTGGATTGTGTTATTATAAAAAGATGATTGTAGTTGAAGTAAGCACAGAAATAAAATGTCATCAAAAAGTGGTCATAACTCTACGAACATTAATGAGAAACTTTGTATATAAAATTTGCAATGCTGCATGAGATCATAAATACATATGCTAAATCACACGCTAAATCAAAGCGTCGTCTAAAATGGTGACTCGTTGCAGTTGAAGTAAGTACAGAAATGTTTATATCAAAAAAGTTATCGTAAAATCTACGAACGTTAATGAGAAACTTTGTATATAAAATTTACAATAATGCACGAGATCATAAATACAAATGCTAAATCACACGCTACATCAAAGCGTCGCTTAAAATGGTGACTCATATAAAACTGATAGATTTATACATGGTATAAAATAAGTCAATTTCATGAAATGATTGTTCTTATTTTTTACTGCAAAAAGACGTATCTAAATTATGTATGTATTCAAGACATCGTCGTGTGATTAGATTTGCTTTATGGCCATTGTCATGCTCGGATGAGGATTTGTTATATAACATAATTTAAAAGTTTCAATGAGAAAATTTTAATTGTAAAATTTTCTCTTCATTTTAATTGCATGACGTAATATTTAAATCTCGAATCAGATAAATTCCTTAATGTGTTTTCAATCAAGTTTTAAATGACAAATACATTTTTTTATCTAAGTTATAGCTTTTCATTTAGAGTACTTCCAAAGAAAATATATTGATTAAATAGTTGCAAAAAACCATATTAGTGCTTGACTTTACATAAATGACTATTGCTCTTGAAATTTTATCGTAGAAATTAGTAACTTTCCATGGTATTGATTATATGGCATCGGTACCAATTTGGAATTAAATAAGTGTTCTACTTTAATTTTATCAAGAGATTGTATAATTTTATTTATTATGAAAATTAAAAATATTTAGAGGTCATCATAGCTACAAAAGTTAATTCTAATAATATCTAGTATTCAACATTACTTCATCAAAAATCTGCAAATACTTTACTTATTGCATGAGTGTTATTTTCAAACACAAAAGCCTAAAACGTTTATTCCGGAATGAACTCTTAAACTATTTACGCTTTCGATGCTTTCGCTTTGTCATGCATTTAGCTGGAAGTCAAGCGTAACACAGTAAAGTTCATTTTTTTCTCTTATAATCGTAAACTCATTATTCGGTGAAGTCAGTTATGAGAGCAGGTCAGAATGTAACACGAAAGCTTTCCTTTTGGATTTACCTCCAGTATAATAAAGAAAAATCTGATGAAAAACAATAATGAGCTAAACAATATTTGTAATAGGATTGCCCTCTACTTTCGATGAAAAGTAAATTCTCTCCGAGAAAGAAACGAAAATTTTACAAACTTGTTTTTGAGCTGTTCCTACAAAAGTACGTTAGGCATTTTGAGGTAAATATTGCTAAAAGCAACAGTAATGTACAAAAGAATAAAATTTACCTTACAGAATATCAACCTTTTAACAACCTTTATTTACCTTTCTGTGAAAAGTAAATTCTCTCCGAGAAGGAAAAGAAAATTTTACAATCTTTTTTTTTTTCAGCTGTTCCTACAAAAGTACGTTAGGCATTAATGAGATAAATGTTGCTAAAAGCAACAGTAATGTACAAAAGAATAAAATTTACCTTACAGAATATCAACCTTTTAACAACCTTTATTTACCTTTCTGTGAAAAGTAAATTCTCTCCGAGAAGGAAAAGAAAATTTTACAATCTTTTTTTTTTCAGCTGTTCCTACAAAAGTACGTTAGGCATTAATGAGATAAATGTTGCTAAAAGCAACAGTAATGTACAAAACAATAAAATTCACCTCACAGATTATCAACCAGTTGTTTTAATCGTATATAAATTTTTAAAAAGATGAAAAATTATGACACTATTTCAAAACTTATAATGAAATCATTCTGTATAAGTTTTGATATAGTGTATTAGGCTAGGTTTGGAGTGGAATGCTACATTCCACTACAACACTAGGTTTTCCAACGATTGCACACGATTTTGCAACACGAGGATTAATGAGACAGGGACCTACAGCTTAAAGCCGATTCTGAATGGTTAAGAACATTCATGCCACTGTGGGATTCCAGCCCATGAATTCCAGTATCGAAGATCAGTGCCTTTAACCATTCGGCCATCATTCAGCTATTATGAATTTAGAATGTGTAGCGGGTACAATTACCCCCCCCCCCTCTAATTGTATGATAGGTGGGGCTAAGAGAGCCATCTAGTTTGTTTTCCATAGTGTCAGCCAGAGTGGCGCCCAATGTGGGACGCCACTATAGAATTACGAGACTCATTTATTCGAAAAGGCCTTGTGAAATAATTAGTCTATTTTTAGAAACCATTTTTATATCGTTCGCTATGTTAAACAACACAGTATAAAAACAACAACAACATATACAAACCACACACTGAGTGCGGTGACTAACACTATGGAAAA